>OZ038390.1:40658479-41858479 GCA_964036045.1 Eutreptiella sp. 'Long Island Sound 2002'
TTGACCCTTGGCAACTAAGTTGGCCCGGAGGGCAGGGAGGGGGGGGGGGGGGGGGGGGGGTCACGTACCAGAACCGAGGAGACGTCCCCCCCGTGCCTACAACAAGGCTGCTGGGGGAGTCTGTGGGTGGTGGGTGGGGTGACCTGTGGCTTCCTCCAGCCCACGACTGAACTCCAGAGGGGTGCACGCGGCGCGTGGTCTAAGGTGCTCCTTGACTGACCCAGAGGGTCACAGGTGGCGTCGCACAGAGTCCCAGACCAGCTGGGGGCGTCCCAGTGGATGGAAGGTCCTGGGGTGTGCTGAGCACTTCCTTGCCCCAAGAGCACTCGAGGAAGCGGAGCTCCCGGTGAGCCCGCCGCGCCTTGGTCACCTCTGACAAGACGGGACCCGAGGGTGACACCGCTCGCCGACCCCTCCTGAGGGGTAGGGGTGTGGGGGGGACTTTCGGTCCTTGCGGTCCCAATCCTCTGGCAGTTTACCTGTTTCCCCATTTTCACTCTCAATCAGGGAGTTGGCTGACCACAGGGCGAGCACACAAGCAGCCATCGCATCACACCATTCCACGCGCCCTCAGTCCAGAGCCCCAGTCAACCCAACAGCCCCTGCCAGAAAAAAACCCATGCTCAGGGCTGTGAGGCCCCAACAATCACGGGCAAGGTAGGGGTTTCCGCCACACTCGGGATAGGCCTGCATGCAACACAGTCACACAGAATCCAACGGCATGTGGAGTGATGGTCTTTAGCACAGTTTCGATCCTGGCATGAATTCCAGCAAGCCAGACATGCGCATGTATTTGTGTTTAAACGCGATCGAAGAACAGCTGGTGCACATTGTTTCATGGGCTATCCCCCTCTTTTCCAGCTCCGAATGCAATCCTTGTGAAAGAAAGGATGCATTCCTTCAGGGGTTCGTGGCACTCATGCAATCCAGAGTCACCCTTCCCATGTGACAATCTTTTCCCAGAAAGGCAGCATGAAGAGCATGCAGACAAGCGTACATCATTAAAGCAACTTACAGGACGCCGAGGAAGATAAACGCCCTTCATTTACCTAGCTCATGACGAGCATAACATGTGTGTGTATGTGTGTGTGTGTGTGTGTGTGTGTGTGTGTGTGTGTGTGTGTGTGTGTGTGTGTGTGTGTGTGTGTGTGTGTGTGTGTGTGTGTGTGTGTGGAGCAGCCTGGACAGCCTCAGCAGGCGCAGGAGGGCAAGAATGCGAGAGGATCCGCAACACACAAGGGACGGCATATGACCTAAAATCCAGTCATAGGCAGTCATGTGCGAGGTCTTGGTTGCAGTGTGCAAGCGAAATGAACTCGCTTCCGACGGAGGATCCTAAATTATAGATCTTGCAACCAGCAGAGTCACAAAAGCGATGAATCAACTAGTGCAACATTTGTGCAAGCAAACTGGTCAAGGAAGTGCTAAGAGAGCGGGTGCCTCATACCTTGGCACGTGCCAGAGTTGCAACTGAAGGAAAAGAATAATGCTTAGTGTTGTCTACTTTCGCGATAAAGTGCCCGTAATTTGTTGCAAGCTTTTCGATCATGCCTAATGAAAGCAGAAGGTTCACAGACCGTCATTGCACTTAGACACGTACACAGTAACAGACTAAGGACTTGCAAACCTACCCTCCTACCCTCCACATCCCTGTTGAACAAAATCATGTTGGTGAGGGGCCGTGTATCATGTGGCAGGCTGTGCCGATACTTGTTGTCTGCATTCCCAGCCAACCAAAAAGAGCGCCCCACCTCTGCAGATGTCACTAGGAGATTTACGAAGAACTGGGCTGGTTTTGCCAAAACACCAGAATGCTAATCCCAAAATGAGACAAGGTGATGGCTGCTTGCAACAGCACCTCCCTCTGTGCAACAAAATTCTGAATGAAGCAGGATCATTGAAGCGCTTCAACGTTTCCTCAACACGGCAAGAGAATTTGGGCTTTTTTTTTGTCCTTGGGACCAGCAGCAATCTCATTGAGTGCATCTTCGTCAAAAAGAAAAACGCCTGCAATGCAGCAATATGCTACTCCAAGGTCCACTTTAGGAGGCACAACTTTCCGCCAAAATCCGAAATCAAAATTCAAAATTTCGCAAATTCGCACCTTGCAAAATCCCCTCCTCCCCTTGGTAATATGCACTGATCACCGATGCACGGAGACGCTATACCCAACGGATGTACACCCTTCTGGGAGATCCAGCTTGTGGAATACCATCACACAAACCAAACATACTACAATGAAACACAGAACTCAACAACTTGTTTGTGGCACATGGGTGCTAGATTTGGCGTTTTTTTATTTTTGATGCATGACTATTTGGGGCTTTTTTTGAATGTTGATTTCAGTGCCGCATGCCGTGGAGGTCATCGAAGGGGAGGTTGAAGTGTTGCCAAACTCCATCAAAAAAAACTCTGTCTGGCCTGGATGCCATTAGACAGCCTGCTTGTGCAGGGTTAAAAGCAGATTGATTTTGACGGATTTTCAGGCAACACAGGCACTCAAAGCCCAGTACACGGATGAGGGTGGCACAGTATTGGCAAGAGAATGTCAACTAAACTTGATTCAGCCTATGAAACCCATGACAGTAATCAAGTTTGATGTCCCCTCACAACACCAATATCAATTGAAGTGCTGAGTCTGGCTCAAACAGTTCCACTCATCATGGATGTCATCATCTTGGACTTCGTGGGGATCTTTGATTAGTTTCAACCCAAACTGGGCCAGCAAGGGCCGTTCTGCATTTCCTTGGCAGCTTTCCTCTCCCGTTGGTCACATCAATGGGAATCTCATGCAGCAATCATTCCGCTGTAATCTTGGCTTTTTGTGTGATTGTATGTCACTTGCAACTCCGGAATTATTGATGGGAATCAGCCACCTGGACACCCACAATCCACCATTCTTTTTTCCACCGAGTGCCAAGAGCCGACTTTCATAATGTCATCGATCCCTGGGGTCACATGATTGAAAACGCCCCTTGGGCTGGGCGGGCATATCTCTTTGTTTGAATTTTAGCCTTAAACTGTTGTTATCAAGTCAGAGCCCAATTTCGTCAGGAGGAATTTTTGTGATCTTTCTTTTGGGCAAAATTGTTTGCCTCTCCTGAAATCACCCCTGCCCCTATAGCAGGAGGTGTGCCCTTGGATTTTATCGATCAAATGGTTTCTTATCTAGGGTTGTTGCATGACTTTGCAAGACCGGTCGTATGCAGATCGTCCAGAGTCTGCAGCTGTCACCACGCCGTCATCGCAGCATTACAGCTGCCAAAGAAACCACCAACGTTTTCTTGGAAGCAGGTGGTGCGTTGTCATTGGGGCTTCCCTATCCATACGGGGGGCCACGGAGGTATTGTGGGGCTGCCGGGGCTGGCTTGTTGCATGTCCAGCAGAATACTACATTTGTTCAACAACAGAGCGGTAAGAGAGAGGAACCGATTTCCATCCACGTGAAAAACACTGGAACAGATACTTCAGAAGTCTCATGGGAGGCACTTAGGCTCGACCCCTTCCTAAACTTTTTGCGCCAGGGCCTAAAAAGTTTGGCGGGGGGCGGTGGGTGGAAGGGTAGGGGGGGTCCTTGGGGGGCCGGGGGGCCGGCGGGCTGGAGTCCTGGGTACACATACATATATACCTCAAAATGACCTCGTTGCACTGATCACTTTGAACACACATATATGGGGGTTCTGAAAAACAAATTTACCCCCTAGAGGGTCCAGTCCCAGCATCCAGGTTTGGGGCGCTGGATGGGGGAGGTCAGGGGTCAGAAAAAATTTCGTAATTTGCATACAGATTTGGATTCCCCATAAAATCCTGAGGATTTTGAGTATAAACTCATGGGACAAAAACGAAATTTTAGCCCCCACCGTTGCTTAAAATTGATTCTGGCACCTTCGGCGCCAAGTTGGGCCCAAATGTGGTCCGGAACTCCTCAACTTTTTGAACCTCCTGGGGGGGGGGGGGGTCAGGTGTGAGCCTGAGTGTCCCCCATGAGAACTCTGCATGACCGTGCCTGGAATCAAAGAATTCACAGTACACACGTCGAAAGTCTGCAAAATGCTGATTTGCATTGTGGAGGTGTTGTGCAGCACAAAGAGGTGGGGAAGGAACCTGCAATTCGCTTAATATTGTTGTTTTGTGAGCAGACAAACGAGAACAGGCACTCCTGAAACGAAAGGAAGCACAAAAACAAGACAGACACACTGCACAACAACCACATTGCACCAGTGAACCAGTAGCATCCTTTGAGGCAAGCATCGGTGCTGTCAGTTTCAGGGCCTCCCTGATACATCTGCCTGCATGAGACTTCCCCATAATATTATGGGAACAACAATCGGGACCAAATCAGGAGCTGACCTGCTGAAGGGCCCAGGGTGCAGCAGAAACCCTTTTTGTCCCAGGCCGAAGCTCATGTCAGATTCGCTTAGCAATCCGGCAATGATGCCCGGACACACGTGCGCTTTCCTGGTCTGCAACACCATCTGCAGCTGCTGCAGGAGTCATCGAGCGCACAAACAGCAGACCTCGGGAGGTTGCCGCAAGATCCGCAGCCCCTTGATACAAGCAGAGGCAGCCGTGAACTCCTCCTGAATGGCAGTGGGCGATGGACCCCCTGAACATACAAAAACACAGATGTATCTCGCACCACCCCTTCGTCCTTCCGCTCACACCCGCCTCATCCTTCACACGGACACGTGTTTCTGGGGACAGCACTGGGTGTTTGTTTCGGTGAGGCCCGAGTTGAATCCTCAACTCGAGAGCTCATCGGAATGAAACGGCGCTGAGGCTCGGCAGCGGTTCGGCTCGGCCGAAAATGAAGGAGCCAATGGCGGCGGTCTGGCCGAACTGCCGGCTCATTCTGATACACCCCCCACCCCATGTCCCTCTTGAAAAAGCAAAATCCCCCTCTTAGGCCCCTTAAATAACATGATTCCTGCGGTGGCTATAGACTGCCTTTTGTGTGCACCGCCTTGTGTGTGCACCGCGTTTTGTGTGTACCGCCTTGCCTGTGGCCCCCTAAATAACATGACTCCTGCGGTGGCTATAGACCGCCTTTTGTGTGCACTGCCTTGTGTGTGCACCGCGTTCTGTGTGTACCGCCTTGCCTGTGGCCCCCTAAATAACATGACTCTTGCGGTGGCTATAGACCGCCTTTTGTGTGCATTGTGTGTGGATTGTGTGGATTGCGAGTCATCAACCTAGAAAGGAGTGGAAGTGGTGGAAATGAGCAAAGGATGGGTGAAAATAGGTGAAGGTGGGTGAAAATAAGGGGTGCCTAACCTAGGGATGCTTGGGGGGGGGGGGGGGGGGTTGCGTCAGAACGGCCCGGCGGTCTCAGCCGGCCGACACCGCCGCCGAGCCGAACCGCCGGAACCTAACCGACCAAGCCGAACTGCCGCCGAGGGTACCGCCGGTTCATTCCGTCCAGCCCAACTCGAGCATTGGCCATTGTACGCGCGCCGTGCTGCATGGCTGCACAGCTGTGTAGGTGTGGCACGCATGCATGCACACACGCACGCACAAATACACACTAGTGCGTCAACGTACACACATACGCATACCAATAACTGCACGCATACGCATACAAATAATTGTCAGGGTACGCAATGCAGCAAATTGTTACAATGATGACCGCCATTGGTCCGGTGCACATCGCATTTCTGGTTACGAGCTTCGGTCTTTCTCGCGCACGCCGAAAGCCGCAATTGGTTACCCATGACTGGTAGTCTTGCCGCAAAAGCTGACAAAAAACCCCAACCGCATGCCGCGTGTTTTTTGGGAGACTGCAATGCATGAAAAGTGTCTCGCGTCTGACGGAAACGAATGGCTACACAGCAACTTCTGTTGCATGATGGTTGGTGGGTATGTGGTTTCCTTGCCTTACTTTCCGCCGCCCTGCTCTGGCCTCATGTTCATCATCCGCTGACCATTGTTTTCAATCAGCGATTATGTACAGCTCTCGCTCTTGGTCCTGCGCCGCCCTCTGTCTATCTCTTACACACCCTCTACATTTTCGCGACTCTCTCCACCCAATCCCCCCCCCCCATCTTTCGTTTCCCCTCTGCCTCTTCCTCTGGCAGACAACACAATTTCTTCATGCATTTCTGGTTTTTCGTCCACTCCTTTCAATGGCTAACCATTTGTGGGCACAGGGCCCGTTGCGTTGTCTTTTCCAAGGACCCATGACCAAACCCCCTCTGTATCACCCCATAAACTCACTGTTAGTGCTCTGCGACATTGAACTCCTTGCATATCACAAACATTGAACAAGTGGTGGCGTACAAAATCACCATATCCGTGCATCTGTGCACATATGTGTGCCGGCATGCACCGATAGATACCCTTGTGCCCCAGTGCACCTCCCCACTAAACGAGAAACGGGGGGGGGGACCGTCGTTGCGTCTTACCTTTCTCGGTGCACAACACCTTTCGAAATGCGCACCGCTCCTCCCCCTTGTCCAGTAAGCGGCTGCGCGTGACGGTTCCCTCACACCCCCGAGGGAACCTACCTCGAGTGACGGTTCCCTCAGCCCCCCGATTACTAAACAAGAGATGCACGACACAAAACAAGAGAGTGAACACGAGGGCATGTGAACCACAAAATGACCAGGAAACTGAATGAATGCATGTCAAGTCTACTGAGCAACAGGCTCAGTGTGCCACTTTTTCTGACGCGAGATTTCACCTTAAAGAGCTGCACATGATGAACAGGGAAAGGGCTGTCCAGCTGCAGGTTTGGCTGCATGCTTGGAGGGTTTGGCATGAGGTTTGGCAGCTTTGAGGCTTGGCAGCAGGTGTAGGTTTTGTCCCTTCAACACACAAAGCAGGCACAGCTCGCATTGGGTGTTCATTCATAAAATTGTCGGGGTTCAGGGTCCATGCTTCCGTTGGCAAAAACATTAGCCAAATCCCTTACACCACGAGCACCCTTTGCCCGGACAATCTCAGTGTCGGACGCAGTGTCACTGTTTTCTTGAACACCACTTGGGAGACCACTATCAACAGATGTCAGCGATGACACATCAGAATCTGTTGCAGTCTGTGAGGCATGGGATGACAGCCCTGACGCTGACCCTGAGGTACCAGTCCCATCACTTTCCGATGAACTTGCCCGAGATGGTGAAGGAGGGTTGGAAGGAGGGTTAGATGATTCCGAATCCGAAGAATCAGCCGTCTAAACATTGGAAAATATCATCGACATTTGTGGCTGAAATTGCGAAAAACTAAGTGTTCTGCGTGATACAGGGTGCAGTGCAGTGCCTTCCATGCAAGAAATTTTAAGTACACAGCAATGCACCAACAATAGTACCTTGTCCAACCAACAAACACACAGAAGAACCTCAATATCCAACCTTCTAAGAAAATTTGGAAAATGGAAGGTGACGGTTCCCTCACCCCCCCCCCCCCCACTTACTAGACAAGGGCGCTTACTGGACAAGGGGAGGGGGGGTACTCTACTCCTGAATGCCCCCTTTTTCGGATCAAAAAAGGAGAGCCGTCTCCAAACACTACCGATGCTGTCGGTCCGGAGAAACGAAACTCTGAATGGACATGGACCTGCATCACCGACAACCAGTCTCCATGAAATCAAATGCGAAGCCCTGCAGGGGCCGGTCAGGGACCCTGTGTGACACAACCCCTCAAATCCTGGCGATTTACATCCAGAGAAATGTCGAGGGGCGTCCGTGACCCAAATCTGTGTGCACCAAAAATAGCCAAACAGAAATATTCCCGACGGAAATCCATTGACTCGAGCAGCAGTGAATTCACACACACACACACACACACACACACATACCTTTCCAATGTTCGTACAATCGAGTGAGCGATACGTCTAATTGAAAGTAATCATGCAATAAACGAAACATCTCCTCCTTCGATACAGTGCAGGGGTGGTAAGCAAAAAAGATACCTATGGACAGGTTCCAGCATGGCAGCTATGAGTTGCACACAGATTGAACAAGTGCATCAAGCGCAAACCATGGGTAGCCGATCATGCACTTCACCTGTCAGGGCAATGTGTCGCAAATATGTGAATGCACAATCTCTTGAATGCTCATGATAGGGGTGTGGGACGTCCCCACAACATATCCTTTGTTACATTCTTCAAACAGAGAGGCATTTATTGTGACCCCAACCTTTCCACCCATATCTTCACGTGGCATAGCTGCCTTTCCACAATGCAAACCAAAAGCAGGCTCAATATGCCCCTAAAAGACCAGTCCACAAATGCACAAATGCAATTGAACCATGGCTCATCTCAGCCTTGGGAGAGTAGTGGCTACAGAAGTGAAAGGCTTCTGCAACGCTCATCATGGGTGCAAGGTGGGTAAGATGACTGTAAGCCGCAACATAGAAACACGCAGACCAAGAAAACGAACAGCAAGGCACGGGAGGACCGACCTTCATCATCTTGCCTCAATCGCACGATAAATAACCCCAACACTCCGATAAACTCTCCGGTATTCACAGCCTTCCATCGAAAGGATTGTCCACAAGTTAGTGTGGAATTTAGGTCCAATTCTTCACGGCTTGTGACCCCCAAAGAATGCCACTCCCACACCATATCACCCCCAAAAACTGTGATGCACGTGGTCACTGCTGTGCCATGGCAATAGACTACGAGACGCAAAAAGCACACGTGGAAAACAAGAGGGGCAACTCTGCGAAGGAAACAATTCAAAAATCGTCACATCAAATGAAGACTGAAGCCTTGCAATGGACCCCATCGTTTTTCTCGCATGAGGCCCACGCGCAGGCCATAGGTATGACGCGTGCACAACAAAGGGCCAACGGGTCTCAAAGAGCGCATTCTTACCTCAGGTTCTCGCAAATCAGGAACAGAAATCGCGAATCCAGCCCAATGCATGCTATCACTAAGGCCCTTTGTTCTCCTCGCTCATGATGGTCAATGCCTCCGGAGAGGTCTTGTATCCACAAAGGTTGTGTGCTTGTTTTCTCAATTTGGCCTTCAGCATAGGTCCCTCACAAATTGGTATCGTCATGTTCGCCAAATCAGTACCCGTTTTATTGAAATGCAATCAGATGCAACATGTTCATTTCTTCCACTGGCAGGTCAAAGTGGTCTCGCAGTAATCTCACCAAGGATACTAACCTCACCCCCCTTGTCCAAGGACCAGCAAAAAGACCAAAAGTTGCCCAAACACTACCCCCGAGTGTTTAGACACGCTGGTGTTTGTGTGCTGTACAAGAGCTGCGCACATGCAGTAAGCAATAGCTTTCACCAACAACTCGGAAACACGGGTGCTCACAATGGTCCGTTGTCATTAGCATAGACTGCGGTCTTCAGGAGTCTCCTGGACAATAAGAAATCTGCACAGATATAGCAGGATGGGCCCATCAATGGTCCAAATGCTCAGGAACAAAGACAATGCTCCCTTTTTGTCTTTCTGCTTGGAGGCTGATTTGGGGGCTGGCTTTGGGACTGGCTTTGAAGCCACCAGGAGAACCGAGATGCACAAATCATTCACCAATCTTTTGGGGGTCACTTTCGCGAGCCGCAGGCATGCCAAGGTCAGGAGCAATTGTCCCACAACCTACAATAAGAAGTGAAAACCACCATTCAGCGGCCACTACAGGAGTTATCCACAAAAATGGTAGGGAGGGCGGGGTGCATATTGATCTATTGACAACATCATTCCCTACAAAGGAGGCGTATTCGAGTTCAGATAATCATACTGTAGATATTGTTTGGTCAAAGCTGGATCAGAGGTTTTGGGCTTGGTCCATCATTTTGGTAGCAAATTCCATTTTACAAGGAGAGGTGTTCTCCTGCAGCACACCTTTGGAATAAATCGGCCAGTGCATTTCCCTGCAACACTTTGCATATCGAGCCGGAGCCACGCTCCAGGAGCTCTCCTGAGTTCTCACTAGGGTATGAATCTGAATCCATCATCTCGACCTTTGCAGGGGTTTTGTGGTGGTGAATATGCAGCACTGTTTTGATCCAACCTCACGATTCATTTCTACTTGGCCTTGTGAAAGTCCTATGGGTGTGGCTGTGGGGGGCAAGTCTGTTCCACAAAAGACTCTAGCCCTAACTTGCATACACCTTTCGAGGGAGTTGTTGTACGAAGCAACGGTTCTGAGGGTGCTGTTGTTGTTGGACACAGTAGTGGAGATGGTGATAATGATACTGGGGATGGTGGTAGGGTGGTAAAGATGGAAAGCCAATTTGCAAAATGGCAAGCATCCACGTGGGTATGGTCGCACTTGGCCCTTTTGTCATCCGAGCCATTTGAGGGCCGCGCTTACGATTGCAGCTACGATCCCGGGGCTACCATCGCAGTCATAATACCGGGGCTGCGTGTACGTTCGCAGTTACCATCCCAGGGCCGCGGTTGCGATCACGGTTACAATCGTGAGGGCGTCAGTACGATCGCTGTTACAATCCCAAGCTGCGGTTACGATCCTTGTTCCAATAGCGGTTACCATCCCAGGGCCGTGGTTACAATCGTGGTTACAATTCCGCGGCCGCAGTGACCTTCGCGGTGAAGATCCCAGGGCCGCGCTCACGATTGCGGTTGTGATGTGGGGCGCGGTTACAATTGCGGTTATGATCCCAAGGACGTGGTTGCGTTCGCGGCTACGATCCCGGGACTACGGCCAACATCGCGGTTACAATCCCGGGGCTGCAGTTACCATGGCTGTTGCAATCTTGGGGCCGCGGTTACCAGCACGGCTACGATCCCGGGGCCGCGATTATGATCATGGTGATGACCCCGGTGCTGCGGTTACGATTGTAGTTACGGTCTCGGGGCCGAGCTTACTATCACAGCTGTGATGGGGGTGCAGCAATTACCACCGCGGTTATGATCCCGGGGCCGCGGTTACAATCACGGTTCTGATCCCAAGGCCGCGGTTACAATTGCGGTTGCAATCTTGGGGCCAGAGTTGCAATCGCGGTTACCATCCTGCACCCAAGTTATGATTGCGCTTACGATACCAGGGCCATAATTACGATGGCGGTTACCATCTTGAGGGGCAGCTAAAATCGCGGTAACCGCAGCCCTGTGATGGTACCCATGATCGTAACCGTGGCCTCCGGACTGTAACCGCAATCTCCACTGCAGCCTCTGTATGGTGACTCAGATTCTAACTGCGCCTCCAGACGTACTAGCCATTGTAACTGCGCTTCGGGATCACAATGCTGAACGGGACCTGCGGCCCCGGGATCGTAACCGCGATTTGAACCGCTGCTCAAGATTGCAATCGCGATCGCAACCGTGGCTCAGGATGGTAACCGCGATCATAACCGCAGACTTGCAATCGTGATTGTGACCATGACCACATCCCCAGGATCGTAACCGCTATCGTAACAGCGGCTCCGGGATGGTAATTGCGATTGTGCGATGGTAACCGCTACCCCGCGATTGTAACCGCGATTGTCACGGTGCCCCCGGGATGGTAACTACGATGGTTAGCACGGCTCAGGATGGCAACCATGATCCCAACCGCGGCCCCGGGATTGGAACCGCAAAGGTAACCATGGCCCTGGGATCGGAACCGCAACGGTAACCGCGGCTCCAGGATCAAGATAGCGTACGTAAACGTGGCCTTGGCATCGGAAGCGGAATCATAAGCGCAACCGTTACCGGGGCCCCAAGATTGTAACCGCGATTGTAATTGTGGCCCGGGATTGTAGCCGTGATCGCAACCAGTGCCCTTGGATCATAACTGCGATGCTAACCGCGGTCACCGGGATCGCAACCGCCCCTGCAAGTGCGGCCCCGTGATGGTGACCGCAATCTTAGCCGCGGCCCCGGGATTGCAACCGTGATCGTAACCGCGGTCCCGGGATGGTAACCGCCATCGTAACCGTTGCAATTATAACTACGCCTCAAGAAGTAACACCGATTGTAACTACGCTTGAGGATCACAATCGCGACCGGGAACCACAGCCCTCGGATCGTAACCACGATTTGAACCGTGGCTGGGGATTGTAATTGTGATCATCACCGCAACTCACGATCATAACCGCGATCGCAATCGCAGACCTGCCATTGTGACGGTGATCATGAACCCCAGGATGGTAACCACAACTATAAGCGTGGCTCAAGATGGTAACCACAATCCCAACCGCGGCCGTGGGATTAGAACCGCAATCGTAATCGCGGCCATGGGATCGAAACAACGTACATAACCACAGCCCTGGCATCAGAACCAGAATCGTAAGCACAACCGTGACCGGGGCCCCAAGGTTGTAACCGCCATTGTAATTGCGGCCCGGGATTGTAGCCGCAACCGTAACCACGGCCCTAAGATTGTAATGGCGATTGTAAGCACGGCCCCCGGATCATTACCGCCATCGATAGGGCCCCGGGATCGTAACTGCGATCGTAACCACAACCTCGGGATCATAGCTGTGACCGTGGGCCGCGGCCCCGTGATGGTAAGTTACAATAGCGGTTACTATCCTCGGGCCGCGGTTACGATGGCGGTTACCGTGCTGGGACCGCGGTAACAATCCCACTTAAAATCTTGGGGCCACGGTGAAGATCGCAGTTACAATCCCAAGGCCGCGGTTCCGATTGTTTGTTTGTTTTTTAGTTCTTGACACTTAAGGTGTCATTAAGTGTGCTCGGGAGAACCCACAATAGTAGAAAGTCCATTTATGTACAGTACGGGTGCACCCAAAGGCTAGTTGGACCTGAGGTCCTGGCAACGTACAATCATAACATGTGTTGACTCTTCATACAACAGTGCACTCGCTCCGCCACGCCTACTTGGCATGCATTCTTTGTTCTAGGGTGGTGGTGTTGATGCATAGTGTAGTACATGGTGCACGCAAGCTTGGGGCCCCAGTTCCGATTTGATTATGTACCCACAACGCCGAGATCGTAACATTGAACGTAAGTGCGGCACAACAATCGTAACCACGACCGCAAGTGCCACTTGGGGATCCTAGACACGTTTAGCCAAAGCAAACAAAGCACCAGGACTCTGGCTGACTGAACGTTTCGGAAGTTCGAATGTGAACATGTCCGAATATAGTGCATTGCACAATAAATCTGGCGAACTGGGCTCGTGCTGTTCTAACGGCCACACTCACCAAGACACGGAGTACACATCATCGCCAGGCACGCCGGCAACTGCGGTTGCTGACGGCATCCCGAAGGGCACACGACCACTCCCTAGGCCTTAAGCAAAGATGTACCAAAAGTAAGTCAAGTCGAATATGAAACTAACTGCAATTATGTCCGCAAAACGCGATCCCTGTAGATACTGAGTGTCAAGATAAAACTGGGGTAAGGGAGCACACGCCATGGGCGGGTGGGTAGGGCTATACAATAAAATCAGAAAGACCCTGAAGCAAAACGGTAAACAGTGTTTGTGGTGACAAACACAGGCCAAGCCAAAGCAAACAAAGCACCAAGACTCTGTCTCATTGAACGCTTTGGTTTATATTCAACCCCCCCCCCCTTCACCACCCAAAGGGGATCGCCCTTGGCTTTGCATACCAACAACGCAATATAGTGGAATTGTACAGTTGCCTTCAAGCAGCAACCGCCACCCCTCCCTGCATCCGCTCACTGCACGCTTCCTCATCAGGACATAATGGCGGCTGGCGGCGCCACTAGGATGGCAAGCGTGGAGACACCCTCCCCCAACGTCCACCCAACCATCTGAGGAGCGCCCCACTTGCCTCAAAACTCAATTGGCGGCGGATAAAGTCTCGGTGGCGCAGCCTCTTCCCAGCCCCCCACCAAGTCGCGGGACTGGTAGAGTTGCCAGTGGGTAAGGGGGACCCAACGCAGGACATCTGGCTCCCTCTCGCGCACAAGGATCGCGGCTCGGCTGGGAACGACCACCCACCATACATTTGTCATCTTAGGCAACAACTACTTGACTTCTTGCAACAGACTAGACACAGTGCGCTGGAACACGGGATTCTAGCACTGCGGGTCATTATAATAGATGCGCCGTTTATGCCACGCCCACAGCGTGACCTGCACTTGCCACCAAACCTTCAAAGATCGCCAAGCGCCGGTGAGGATTAGCCTCCCAAACCGGGGGAGGGGCAACCAAAAGCCCCCTTGGGGTAACACCGGATCGGCGCCAAGCGCCACAGGACCTCGATCCACCTGTTCAAAACAGGGGGCGGGTCGACCGATGTTCCGTGGGGCGCTAGGCTCTGGCAGAGGGTGTCTCCGTCAGCGGATAACGCCACTTCAGGGCGCCCTGCAACGTCGCCACCTTCACCTGAAAATCTAGCGGGCCAGCAGCGATTGGCACAGACATGACCCACACCGGGGCATGGGCCAAGGAAAATTGCTACCCAGGTGTGTGCTGCAACCCATCCCCCGCACCCGCAAGGATATCTTGCATGCAAACTGCAACGGGGGCAACCACCTCAAGGGCGCCAGCAAGCAATCGGCTTTGGTGCTGCAGATCCGGATACGCGGCGCCCGCCACATCCCACGACCTTCGCAAAAGCAAGTCGATGAAACACATATCCGGGACCGTGGGCAGGGGGTGGACGAACGCCGGCGCCGCCATAGCCACTAACGGCTTGGGGACGCGGCGACGCCGTTTACCGTCTGGCTCGGGCATGGGTGCAACAGAAACCCGAGCCTAGAGAGGGACCATGCTGCAAGAAAAACGCGATGGTCTCATTTCGGCATCCCCCCCCCTAGCAGACTCACGCAAGCATGAACGACCCGATAAAGGAGCATGCCTACAAGAACTGCGTTAACCGACCCCACTTGCACCACGCTACCTGCTCTGCTGTTGCCCTCACTCCATGGAAATCCGATTCCAGCCTACTCAATGGGTCACTCGGCTGCAACTCAGTTGGACACTAGATGACCCTAACCACCAAACCCAAGATCCTCAAACGCCATGCAATAGCACACAAGACACGCATCCGTTGCTCAAGCCAAGTCTTGGCCCTCAGGCCGGCCGTCTGATAACCTGCCACCTTACTGCCCGTAAAGACCGTGACTGCTTTCCATTGTAGACCCGACGCTAACTTTAGTGCCATGCCATGCCTTCTAATTGTGGCTGCTACTGCTTCTGGACCCGTGTCACTGCACGCCATGACCCCACCCACCCGATAGCCATGTAGGTCCCATGCTGCAACAATACATATAACCAGCCCATGGAAATCCAAAAACCCTACGGTCGGGCTAGACCTGCTGTCCAAAATGCCGCAAATGGGCACCGCATGCGGGTGTCCACGGATCTGCTGATAGGGCCATTGTTGTGGCCAACTTGTGCAAGACACGGAGTGGGATGGCCAGGTCATGCGCACCCTACCGCATCCACCAATATCCCCCAGCAAACAACGGGCCCATACCCAGCTTGGGCCGAACATGCCACTGCAAGAAACCCACCAGTTTGCCTGTTCGACGATTATGCTTGGCCGTACGCAGCCAAGCCACCAACATTTGGAGCAAAGCCCTGGGATGCGACGTCATGGTGTGTTATGCCAAGTCGAGCCACTTACCCAAAAAGAAAATACGAGTCACTGCGTTCAAGGTGGACTTCGGGCTAACTATGAAACCTCACCGCGTCAACTCCCCGCCACACGCCTGGTCACAGCTCACAGTAGGCCCACATCGACACTAACCAAGAGGAAATTGTCACGGTAATGCAACAAGACAACTCCCGTGCGCTTGCCCAAGGCGCAGCGGAAGCATTGGCACTTCCAGTGCCCCTATTGGAGCTAAGTGTTTCCCACGGGCCACCCACCGCGGCCCGAGTCGCCTACCGATGCTAAGTCGGTTTGCCCACACGCTAATTTACTGGATGCACCCCCCCTTGGCTGTGGGCACCCAGGGGCGTGAGCTAATTTGGGCGCCGGACGTTGGGTTGTATCGCGAGGCCCGTGCCCCCTGGGATACAGCACCAAGAGCGGGTGGAGAAAGATCCGTGCGCGCGCAAGCTATCCTAGATCGGCGGTCTAATACCAAGGCGCGCTACTGGTCGGCCATCACGCAATTGGTCGAGACGGAGTATCGCTTCCCAAGCATTGGTGTCCAGGATGGCCGGCGGAGTGGTCACTAGTCCGCCAGTCCGTGTTGGGCATGCGGGGCATTTTTGCGGCCGTCCGGGCCCTCGAGGAGTTGTAGGTTCTGTGGCCCATTGTCCTCCCCTTCCACCGCTGTTTCGCGGTCGGAGGGACCTGCACCAAAGCCTAGGACTACGCCACACCGCCATGCTTGCGTTTCATGTGGGGCGCTCCTAAAACGTCCCGCCACAAGCTCGCGGCCCTTGCTATCTTGTCTGGGGTTTGCTTTCTGCGAGTGGGCAAGACGGCCACTATCCGGCCTTGCGATGTCGAACAAGCGGTCCTCACATTCTTCCGCACCAAGCCCAAGCTGCAGGGATGGCACCGGAGGCCGCTGGCCAAGTATGCGGGTGTGTGGGCGAAGTGGCTCTATGACTTTGCAGACGCCCAAAGCCTGCCGTGGCACGCCCCCTTGTGGAGGGCAGGGAAGGTGCCCTTGAGAGAGCCTTGGCGGACCTGCTCGAGGGGACCCGGCGTAAAGGGCTCGCTTGGCATTGCTTCCGCCGAGGCGGTGCCGGGGCGGCCTGGGACCACAAGCCCAACCTTGCTTTCTCTAAGTGGTGGGGCGGGTGGTCCGACACACCCACGCCCATGCGCTATGCGATGGCCTTCACTGACGGGGAGGTCCTCGCCCCCCTGCAGCTCCCCTGGCCGAGTTGATCAAAGTTGCGTGCCTCGGATCGCAACCACAAACGCAACTGTGACCCTAGGATCGTAACCGCAAACATAAACGCGGCCTAGGGATCATACCCGCCGCCATAACCGCAGCCACGGGAACGTAACCGCTAGTGTCACCACTGCCCTAGGATCATAACCACGATCGTAAGCGCGGCACCAGGATCCTAACCACGATCGTAACCGCGGCCCCGGGATCGTAAGCGCAACACCAGGATAGTAACCGCAATGGTAACCAAAGCCCCGGGATGGTATCCGACATTTTAACCGCAGCCCCGGGATTGCAACCGCGAGGGTAATCGTGGCCTAGAGATCATAACCGCGATCATATCTGCAGCTATGGAAACATGAAGACCATCGCAATTGTGGCCCCGGTAAACTAACTACAATGGCAATTGCGGCCACCAGATCACAACAACGATTGCAACCGCAGCCCCAATCGTAACTACAGCCCCGCGACTATACCCAAATTGCACCCCCGGGATCCTAACCACAATCGTAAGAGCGGCCCATGGATCTTAACTGCAACGGCAACCGTGGCACCGCGATTGTAACCGCGATTGTACTTGGGGCCCTGGGATGCTAACTGCGCCCCGGGATTGTAGCCACGATCATAATCGTGACAGGTGAGAAGACCGCTGCCTTGGGCGCATAGACCCCATGTTGCTAGTGCTCACCAAGCCCACGTTCACGGCAGTCCACCATCATCAGCTCCACACAGGAGCTTGTTGTATAGTACTACACATAGTGACCCTGCCATGGCCCCGTCCCCTAGCAAGCATTGGTTTTGTTTGTGGTGCTAGTTGCACCAACCCCTCCTTGGTGGCTTGTCGCATGATCGTGCGTGCCGGCTTGAGCACCCTCACCTTTGCTCGAAAGGACACGCCAGTGGTTAGGGTGCCCTGTACTTGGCTTGCGGGCCCTGTTAGGGCGCGCCCTGCAAAGGCTTCGAAGTCAAAGGCTTCAAAGTCAAGTGCTAAATCCATATGGCAGACTTGGCTGCAGGGTTTCCCCAACAACGCATGAAGGTTATGCACATACATAAATGAATATACAGGACGCACCAAAGTCTTGTTGAACGCTGTGCACAATTGCACTGAGGCTCAACCAAGGCATCAGAGGAATCTCCTCTCAAAGCTTGCCATTGATTTGAGCTGGGAAACCCTTAAATTCAAAGCCACATTTCAGGTTATTGTGAGCAACACATTGCTGGTGTCAACGAAATGGAAGCAATTTTCCTGAGCATCATATCATGGTGCATCCTTTTGCAACGAACCCCGGCCCTTTTGGGGTTGCAGGTGAGGGAGCAGTGCAATTGATCGGGTGCTGAGGTCCACATCCTTGCTTTGCCCACCCAGTGTAGCGCTGGTCACACATGGGCCTCATAATTGCACAGCTGTGTTGACTGTTTGTGGAGTATGGGGATTTTCCTCGGCATTGTATTACCATGGACTAAATGATATTCAGGTGGTGCAACTTCCACACTATTGCAATTACAACTTGTATGGAAATCCCACCTGCAGGAAGCTTTTCATTCATGTGCACCGCATGGACCAAAGCAGAAGAAACAATCCATGTGCAAATACTGTACTTGCTGTCAGAAGAAGAGGACGATCAATGTCATTCTTACAAACGAGCCGGACAGCACCAGACAGGGCTCAAGAAACGCTGGACCACTAATATTGTTCTGCATAATGTGTGTGGGCTACACACAAGGCAGCAGAAAACCTCTGGTGCTGGTGGCAACGACTGATAGGGGAGGGAGGATTCTGACACGCTTAATGCCACCCAAAAATGCACATGTAATTGGTTCAAGCGGCAAACGTTGGACGACAGGTGCGTTTTCAATTTCATTTTTCATCTCGCTATTTCCAAGCTGTCAGACACCCAATGTGGCGAATGGGGTCGCCCTCTGTACACTGTAGAGGGCACATGTACTGCTACATTAATGCTGGTATGGGGAAATCAACTCTCTGCCAACCAAACTGCAGAATTATATAAGTGCAATGTGTTCAGTCCATTTACGGCTTCACGTTTCTCAGGTTTTGGTTTGTGAGATCTCCGGTATCTCGACCAAATGCCTTCAATCATAGCAACAGTTAGTACACCTGTTGCGGAGCAGCGGTTAGATGAAAAGTTCTCCGGGCCAAGCAAAATTAAATATCCCTCTTTCTGGAAGAAACAATGACATTAGACAAATAGCGTGCTTCCCCATATACCCCGACCATCTCTCTCTCTCTCTCTCTCTCTCTCTCTCTCTCTCTCTCTCTCCATGTGTGTGTGTGTGTGTGTGTGGGTGTGTGCGTGTGCGCGTGCGTGCGTGCGTGCGTGCGTGTTTGCATGCACAAACGGGATAACAACCAATTGAATCGGACACAGGACAACAATACCGATTTGAATCCCTTCCCAACAGATTACAATATTGGCGCAAAGATTTCTTTGCGTCAACTCCACAGCGTATGAAATCTGAATTGCTACTTCCACAAAAGCGGCTTTGGGGGTTCCCGTCAGCGCTTTCAACTTTTGCAAAGCCTGGCAAAGCTTGGGCACAAATAATGGCAGCTGGGCGCAAATTATTGGCCATATGCCGAGACGCTTGACAAACCACGTGCCTCCCAAACGCATACATGGACGAACCACGATAGAGGCACTCGCCATCAAACAGGGGCTGGAAAAACAGTGGGCAGCTGCATAGATAGAGGATAAAAAGCTGGGCCACTTGGCAGAAGCTGTAGAGCGAGGCATGGGCACGGGACTCTTGGCTGATAGGCGATCAAGGACTGGTTCCCAGTTGGGGGACCTTCTGGGTACAGTCACCAACCCTGACGATGTCTCCTCAGCGTTGGGGCTCAACACTTGGCTCGGTTCCTGTGTTCCCAGTGACAAACACGTCCTGGTGGGGAAGCGTGCAGAGATGAGGACCAAAGAGCGCCAGTCCTCAATGGAATACATCTGCACAAACTTGTCCCCTCTGATTGTCTCCGTGCTCCCAGACACTCAAGACTGGCTATCTGGCTTACCAGACGTGCCACTAGCGTCCACCAGGTCAGACATGGATCATCAGACATGTCCTAATGAGTTGGACAAGGAACGCAGCAGGTTTGGGCTGACTTTCGGGTGCAACAGCAGTGGGTGTTACTGAGTGGCACATGGTACGGGGCTGCTTCCGACAACCAATCGGCTTTGATACCCCTGAGGGGTCCCACCATAATAAAGTGCTCTTGTCTCGGACCGGCACACTTGACTTCAAAAGCATTATCAGTGTACGAGCAGCTCTGCAAAATCCTTGAAGATGATAGCCACTCCGACCCCAGCGAACAGCAAAAAGCCTGTGCCTTGGATCAGCCTCTCAGTATTACCGGGCAGCCTTTTCCCGCCACGAATTGCTTCCACCATCAAGAGGGCAAAAGCCCCTCCATCCAATCCTGTGGATCACGGAGATCAGGTTTGGGTTTAAGGTCTTGACGTGGACCGGGTCATGTACACCAGTTCCCGCCCAGTCCCCTGCTGAGGTCGCTCCAAAGCAAACAGCAACCGACTGGGCGCCGGGTTGACAAGCGTAGCACAGAAACCTCTTGGCAAAAGAGACCCCGGCCGCAGCTTTTGGAGGGCAGGGGGGGCGGCTGGGACGAAGGGAGGGAAGGTAAGGCACATAAAGAGAGAGAGGGACATGAATCGCAGGCATCCCTTGACCTGTGCCACAAGCACGGCACGGGCGCAGGAACCCAGTATACCAAACCAAATACGAGGCCTCTCCTCACGTTAGTGCGTGTGCATCGCCCTATGGATCGTTGTCTGACATGCGTGTACCACACCAATGTTGCACACATCTGGGGTGCTCTGTCAGCAGCGATGTTAGCAACCCGATGTTAGTAGCTGTTCACCCGGGAAGGGCTCGAAACCGATCCATAGTCAAGGTTTCGAGTTCGCAGGATGATTCATGAATGTTTACGGCGACCGCACCGGGCTCTTAGGGCTCTTGGGTAGGGTCCATCCTAGTTTGCGGTGACAACAAAAGATCACATATTTCAAACCGTTCTAGGACATTGACTATCATCCATTACCAAACCTACCGTCAAGAAATAACATCTTCCGTCCTGGATAGGTGGGTATGACTTCACATGCCCTTGCAACGTGCACGATGCGGACCGGGTGCTCCCTGACCTTGGGACCCACTACTTCCGTGCCTGGTCTAAAAGCTGTGCATGCAGGCACTCACACCTGGCAGTGGGAGCAAATTGATTACAGCCAGATTGACATTCAGGGCGGCAGCAAATCGGTAGAGACCGTTGGAGGGATCCTCCCTGGCAAACTGAATGGCAAAGCAAACGGAGAATTTCCCTCCTCAAAACGGCGTGCAGAACAATCATAATCCTCTTGTGATAGAATCCTGAGGCTGCCCGACGTTTGCCACATGAATCGACGTTCAACCACTTTGATGTAAGGAGCATTTCAAAAAATTACTTGCGGTGTTTGACACTCCATCAATAGAAACACGCTGTGCCACCTCCCACTCATAATATCTTATCGTTTTGACCATCAAACATATTGGCAGGGTGAGCTACGATATTGCTGCACTACTTGAGGCTGGAAAGAAAATTTAAAAGACTTGCGTTCCGGCTGTCTGACAAGGCAACCCCTCAAGATTAGTCTGGTACTTAGACTACCCAAAATATTGTGTATTAAAAGTCACCAGAAACATGGCACAGACATTTTGCCTTCCCCCATTTTGAGTATTTTGCACTTTCATACCCCCCACTTGCGGGAAAACGGCAAAAATACCAAAATTTGCGGAAACAAAACCCGATGTTGTTTGGACAGAGCGTTGTTCACCCACGACCATATGACACACATGCTCAGAATAAGTGAAAACCAACCATTTGGAGATTGGTGCAGCATACCACAGACCTTTAGACAGGCCAAATGCACAGCAAAGCAAACAAACCCTGTTTCCCACCAGCAAACCATTGCCAAACCACAGTAAACACAATCTGTTTCAATCAAACAATGCACAAACCACCAAATCCATGGGTCCAAAATTGGCGGAAACAGGCCCGGTGATTGGGCAATGCGTTGTTTCCTCCGGGGGGGGGGGGGGGGTGCTTTATCTCTCCTGAAGGGGTATGCCCCGCCTTTGCCAATGGCCCGAACCTGCTGTGTTCCAGCCACAAGCACAACTGTCAGGTATAGTGCTTGTTGATCATTTTGACGGCGCCCATTGCCTGATATGAATAGAGCTTGCCATTGATTTCACCACGAATATTGGTGCGGTGGGCTGTGGTTCCATTTGAACGTTTGCGATGCCCATATGTTAATGTCCCAACGTGTGAACGTCTTCTATGTCTGTCATAGGCAGTCGCGTCTCGCTCCGCGTGCGACAAGACCTTTAGTGACATAAATCATTTCGAAGGTGTCCATGACAACTTCGTAGGTCCATACATACATTTTTTCAAGAGATTCGGGCAAGAGTCCTGCCTCCCTTGGTCCTGGGATTAGGCTGGAATATCCACAGAAGACTGCCACAATTTGTCAGGCAGGAAAAACGCCCCCTACCCCCTCAATTGTGATTTCCAGCAGCTTCCCTTTAGGGCAGTCTGACTGCCATACACCAGAGTGCAGGTACCTCAGCACCCACTGAAATAATTTTCACGGGGCCAGAAAGCGATGTTTCTTGCTTGCCTTGGAAGACCTGTGAGACACAGCGTAGCAGTCAGCTAAATTCAGTGCAACACAAGCAAAGCGGTGTTAGCACCAAGTGCAGAGCTAAATTGTATTTTTGGATGTACTCGGCGACGTTGCCTGGCGTACCAAGAGGGAAAACGGGAGAAGTGGAAAAACGAGAAACATGAGCACGGACGCAGAAAGATATCGTAAGTCCAGCAGCCCCAAGCCACTGCTTCATTTTGCTCCCTTTCCCCAAATGGTCCCTCAAATGTTCCAAGAAAGCCCCGTTGTTCGTCCCCATGCTCCCTATTTACCCCGTTGCTGCCCAGGTGTGGGGGGGGGGGGGGGGAGGGGGTAGAACATGGCCAGCCCTCCACAAAAGGGGGCTTAATTGACCGGTGGCCAAAACCCCTCCAAAAATCCCCCCATGAGTACCCATGGCTCTAATGGCGGTGGTATCCAAGTTTCAGGGCATAGAGCTCTCGGTCATTTCTGGCTACAACCATGTAGCACCCCACCATGGCCGGCCGTGGGAAGCACAATACAAAGAGGCTCAGTGTGAGTCAGTATCAGAGTGAGAGTCTGAGGTGTGGTATGAAGTCGGGTCATCCTTTGAGTCACAGGTTGAGTCAGAGTCAGAATTAGGGGAGGAAGAGGAGGAGGAGGTTGAAAAGAATCCATCGTACAACGAAATCTGTGCCACTCATGGAGGGTACATAATACCACCCCTTCTCCCCCTTGCACAAGCACGGGCTAAATCAGAAAAACGACGGTCAGACGTTTCCACCCGTTTTCTGCCATTTCCGCCCACCACGTTCCCAGAGTCAAATCCAAGTTTTGCCCCCTCCCGCCCTTCCCCAGATTTCTCAATCTTTTCCATATTTTCCCATTCTGATGCCAGTTTCATTTCCCATTTAACTCCAGTTACCTCCATTCCCACATTTCCACCCATTTTCTATGCGCGCTGCGATGTGCAGGAAACGTACCCAGTCTGGCTACATCTGCGTACTGCATGGAAGGGGGAAATAGGAAACATATGCAACCGCCCAAGACATGCAACCTGCCCACCAGACATCAATTCGCCTTTTTGATTTGAGGAGGCGAAGACAGGAACGTTCAGGAACATGCCCCCAGCTGGAAGGCCCTTCAGGTCCAGAGACCAAATATGTGCCTGAGATGTCAATTCAAAAAAATTGACGAGATGGGCTGCCCTCGTATGACCTTCTCAATTTGGTTACGCATTTACTTCATTTTCTTTTCTCGGCACTCAGTGGGCGGCTGGGCTGCATTTTGGGAGGTCACCAGCAGCAAAAATTTTTGTTGTTGTGAAGAAGCAACGAAGAGTTGAATTCCTCACTTGGTAAATTCACACCGTCGTATCTTCTTGCGAGTTCTGGCGTCTTCGGGGTAAACCGGTTAATGAAAGCGCAACTGACCAATCCCTTGTCAAAAATGGCCAGGCATTTCCGCCCCAGCTGCATCCTCACTGGTAAATGGCACCGAAGGATCCGCATGCCAATCGGTAAACGACCCTTTGTAAACATACTGACCCTTTAAGAACATACGGCAAATCCAGCACTAACAACAAAGAAATCACACCGACAGGAAGCTGGTGGCCACGCCCTTTGTCAGCTTGTACAAGGTTTTGGAAGTATGTGTAATGGCACGTGGTAGCCCATCAACTTTTTCCATCGCAATTTTGTAATTGGTCTGAGAAAGAATGCGGTGCACCAGCATAAGGGCACTCTCGACGTTCTGGTCGGTGTGTGAGCACTAGACATCGAGAAAGCGGACACTACACGAACTCTCTGAAATTGATGGTGGCTCTGATCTGCAACAGGGCCATTGCTGTTGGCGTGCAGCATGGATGAGGTGTGGGAAACAACAGTTTAAGCAATGGCTGGGGTCTCCTTCAACGCCTCGACATCAGAACCAGCCCGAGGCCCTTCGCAACTAAGTGATTACCCAAGCAACTACCAGGGAGATAGGAAAATTGTTGAAAAATCAATATTTTAAGGAAATGAAAAACAATCAATATTTCGCAAAATTGGTGCACCCAACAAAAACGTGATCTGTTAGATGAACCATGAATTATTGCAGTGCATGTGAACTTCCGAATTGAGACATGCAAATTGCATCACATTGCCACTGAAGCTCTGTGACTGAAGGCGAAATAATGTGAGGTAGGCACATACCACAATGCAAAGACGCCCATCCACAGACACCGCAAACAATTAACACATTTGGTTTTTCCCTTTTGTTTCCGTTATTTTGTGTGTGCTCAAGCATGACAAATCACAACCAACACAAAGGACGGCGGCTCATCACACCACACGAAAAGTTCCCTGAAAGGCAAAATGAGATAGTCACTGGGGTGGTTGGCCTCAAAAGCGACGTTGCGGAATGTGCCTTTCAAATCCACAATGCCATGGGGCAACCATGTTCTCCCTTTTCACGTTTTAAATTTTTTTTACTATGTGTTCCTAATTTTCACAAATTAATCATTCCTTCGAAATATGCATATTGCCCGTGTACCTAAGACTACCCAAGTGACCACCTGACTATCGATCATCAACACCATGTTTCCCACTTCCTACGTCCCTTACCACTTCCAACTTTGTACTTTCTGCGTCATTGACTGTGGTCACCTTGCGGCACAACCAACGCCCATTCCCTGCCTACGCAAACGAAATAAGCATTCCGGAACTGTTGCTGATCCAGGACCAGCTTCGGGTTGGTGCAAATCGAAGATCCTCACACACCTCGAGATTGGTCCCAATAATGCCGTTTCCAGTGGTGGCACTTGTGCTTGGGATGACATGAATGGGCATCCTCTGCCCGTTCCTGTCAATTGTCAAATCTATATCCAGCCCCGGACTGGACCGGATTTGGGACTGGAACCACCGCACTTTGTCCCCAGAAGACTTCCCAATTGCCTCCCCGTTGAAACTGAGTACAATGTCGCCCTCCTTCAAACCTGCGAAGGGCAATTCATTGAGCAGAAGCCCTGTGCACGTGGAAGCATTCAGAGGCAAGGATATCATGGGACATGGATCCTTTGCGGCAAGAGCTGAAAGAAGACCCCATCAAAAACCATGACCAATTTCCTTTTGACCGCTGTTCTGGAATTGCACTCACCCCAGAACACCCCAAACAGGGCCGTCCAACTGGAAAAAATCTGCTGAGAGGGCACTTATGCAAAGGCAATGATTGAATGTTCTGCGTATCGGGGTTCTTGAGTGGCCAACCAGCAGTAGTACAACACTGGTTGGAAAATCAGCCGACGAGGGTTAAAAACACAGCTGATATTTGAGCCCCAAAGCAAAAGAAATTCCGGAACTTCAAGACTTTTTTTGAGAACAGGAGCCTGTTATTTTTGAATGAAAGCGGACAGCTATGCCCCAAATGGCCCTCCTAATGTCCCTAATGGCCCAGTCAACACGGGGGGGGGAAGAAAAATTTTCCCATGGTAAGCAAGTAAGGTGAACACATATCAAATGCTTGGCAACCCGAAAAACACTCGTCTCACAATTTGTTTATGGCCTTCCGCTTCATGTCGTGCCACTAACGAGGGTTTGCCAGCTTGCTGTGTTTTACATTTGCTTGTTGCTCAAGTATAGCGTCCGAACAGAGACACTGTTTCGTTCCACTGCCAGTGACAATCAAGCTGCCGACAGGGCCGGGCTGCTGTCGTGGCGGAAAGTCTTTTCGTTGTTTTGCCAGAGTATGGCGGAAATGGCCATGATATCTTCATGTCAAGCTGGCCCACGAAGCGTTAGATACTGGCAGGTTTTTTGTTGCCATGGTGCGGTACGAAGGCTCATAAAAAGACGGAGACATGCAAAACCAAAGCACCGGCTGCATTCTTTTGCTGCAATTCTCGCTTGTGACTCGGCGAGCAGATGGCAACGCTCTGTCTCTCCGAAAAAGCAGCATACACACCAGCCACATATGATGCTGACTGAGGAACCACGTCCCGGATCTTAATGCCATCCATGTACTCCACTTTTTCAATGCCATTAAGAGTTGTCTGGGCGAACAGAATGGTCCAGGCCAAGATCATATTCGCCACCACCTATGAAGGCAAAACAGGCAACACACCGATGCACAAGAGACACCGGGGACACAGGTATGCAAACAAAATCATGCCGCAGTAGGACGGGCGCGGGCATGAGGGCACGGCCTGGTGGCCGGGAGAGGTAAACCCCCGCCTCGTTTAGACCGAACTACCCGGTACACATGTTGCAATGCTGATTTTGGGCGCATAGTCCGGTATGGTGGGGGGGTCCGTTCTACTTGAGTCGTGCCGTGCTTGAAGTTCCGTGCCCGTCTGTCCATGGTCTTGTGCATTATCAGATTTTGGCTGAACAATTGATTGCTGTGTTGCATGATCTGGTTGATGTTGTGCTGAGCCTGCTGTCCCTCAACCGAAATGAGGCAGCCGTCTATTGCCTCATTCTTCGGCCGCGATCAATCAGCCTTAAAGACTAGGGGTGTCTTGGGAAACCGCTCTCAGTGCCATGGTCCAGTGTATCTGTGTGCATGCTTCCTCAACTCCAACGGTCCGGTACATTTGGGGGGTTCCGTTATAATGGGGGGGGTCCGTTCAAAACCGGGGGGGGGGGATAGGATCGAGCATGCGACCCCCAACAGTGGTGCGTTGCAAATGCTTCCGTTCAGAAAAAGCAGCAGCAGTTGCATGGGAAAATTTGGAAAATGTGACTTCATCCGATTGAAATTGCCGGGTTGCATCGGTCTGTCATGCATGAGCACACTGCCAAGGACAGGGTGTAGATCTTCAATTGGTGGGAAACATGGTGCACGTGCACTTTGAATCCTGAAAGTCAAATGCAGATGCATGCAGCCATAGAACGAGGCTTTGTCTTCCCGTTCTGGTTCGCTCCCGCAACGTTGCAGCGACGCCAGAGAAGAGAAGAATGCTCTCCACACACGGGGCAACTTTGAGGAGGACAAAACCCAAAAACAAACTTGAGGTGGATAAAAGGACGGACATCATGTCGAAAGTTTGTATGAGGTCCTCTTGCTTTTCTAATTCTTCATCATCGTCTCATTTTTGTCTGCTCCTCCTGACATTCTATCCTTCAATCCTTCGATCCTTTGAACACAACATGCTCTCTGGTGTGGCTCAAGTCCCAAACTGCAACAAGCATCCGCATCGCATGGTGATTGGTACATACTCCAGCGCAAACAACGACGGCTCGGTCCCTCACTGGACGATTCTTGAGAAGATCTGGATCATCTTTTGGAATATCGGAGTGTGGGTCATCGTCTGGAAAGGCTACAAAACCTCCGGTGAGCAGGGCGCTTAATGTGTATTTCACCTACAAAATGGTGCGCAATTGTGGCAAGTTACGCTGCAATGAAAAACCTGGGCAAGAATTGCGTGAAAAGTGCGTGAAACATCCCAAAAAACCCATGATTTTGATGGCCTCAAAATGTCTAGTGCTTTTTCCCCGTGTTGAAATGGGTGTGCTGACCACATGTTTCTTGCTTGAAACATCCTCGTACCCCGCAAACTACATCTGATCCGACCGGATCCAAATTACACAAAGGACAGAAAACACTGCGACGCGGCACTTTCCCGCAACAACGCAGCACGACACAACGCGCCTTACAAATCATGTCCGGTGTCCGGCACATGATGCGTAACCCCGTATTGTACAGATGTGGGGCAATATTCCGGTAAACCCCCCAACAAAAGGAGAATAAGCGTCACCACAAGAACACGTATGCGTGCGGTGTTGACTTTCAGGATCCGATCCCACTTCTTTGAAAAATTCAAAATGACATTGTTGTTGTGCACTCAACTCCCAGAGCAGTCTGCGGGGGAGGAACTAGAACAACATGTTCTTGGGGGCTTAGCTCCGTCCTGCCCTCTGTACTGCACTCTGTCGGACCCATAGAGAAATGACCTGTGGTCCTTGATACTCCCAAATCTTTGGTCCCAAGCCCACGGCGAACTGAGACACGCGGATCTTTTGGAGACGCGCAGCTGCAAAATGGCCGAGCTCATGCACAATAATGATGCCAGCGACTACAAGAATGGCCACCAGGACAGAAGAAGGTCCACTGAGATCGAAGGCCCTTCCGATCCCCGGGACCACAATCCCCAACGTCGTGGCTTTACCCAGCAATTCGGCTCGAAATTCCGGAACGGGTCTCTCGGTGCTCGGGAGCTGCAGTCCGTCGGACGTCTTTGGGGCGTTCGGAATGTCTCCCATGGGCTTCGCTGCTGCAAGAGAATGAACAAACAAACAAACAATGCGTTGTGTTCTGAATGTGAACGGGACGAGTCAGCTACCACAACGAGACGTTGTGGTCCGCAGAGTCATGTGACCAGCTGTTATGAGGAGTTGCCTTCTTCTTGCTTCAGTCATACCACGCCAGCGCTCAGGCGCACAAAAATCTACTGTCTGGTCCGCAAGGGATCTTTTGGGCATGCAGATGTGTGTAAAACCTTCTTCCGCTCAGACAGTACAGCCGTCCGCAGCGTCTTGTTCAGGGAATTCTGTGCGCAAATCGCCACGCGTTTCGTTCACACTGCAAAAATCATCCTGTACTAATCCACACAGGCTTGGAATGCAGAAGGCTTCGCTGTCTACATATCTGCGGTCCCTGAGAGAGGGCAGCCGCCCATGCGTACATTCAAACACCGTGGGATAACCGACACTTCCATCCTTTTCATAACTTCCGTCCGACCAATCCCTCATCCGTGGCCCCCATACATCCCACTGATTGTGCATCCGGTTCCGTGACTGCCGAGGCATCCTACAACAGTTATCTTATGGTTTCAACGATGAAGGTGAAATGCATGAGGACACACAACACTCAAGGTCATACCTGAGAGATCTGGTAAATTCTCCGTCCTTTCCTGCTCGTGTGCCTTCAGAATGGGTGGCTGAAATGCGGAAAGTGTGGACACAATGTGCGTGGAAGACATGCGCAGCAAATTGCGCATGTATCAAAGAGGTGCACGAAGATACCATGCACATAAGCGTTGGGCATTTATTTGCTGGTACAGGGGGGGGGGGGGGATTTCGCACTGGGGTTCTTTCGCACGAGAAAATTTCGCACCGAGTTTATTTCGCACAGTGGCCTGAAAATCCCGCGGGAAATTTCGCACCCTTCCAGGATTGTACTGTTTACTAGTGGGCAGTTCCTGCGTTGCACTGCCAAATTCCAGTGGGTTCCAGGATTGTTTTGCGAATTTCCAAGAGCTTCCAAGTGGGCATTCTTCATTTTCAGGGGGTTCCTGCATGACCTGGATCTCAATCCCATGCCCCAACACACCTTCCTTTTGGTTGTTGTGCAGCTACAAACATGTGGACACCAAAAACCGCTCTCAATTTTTGAAAAAATTTTTCACCCCTTAGGCTCTATGTGATTCTTGAGCAGTAGTGTGTCAGCACGGGGGGGACGTCTCCTCGCTTCTGTACGCGACTCCCCCCCCCAGTAGAAGTGGGCCGAAGGCCCCCAGGGGGGGGGGGGTTGGAAGGGGGGGGGTTCAGGGAGGGGCGAGGGGGGGGGGGCGGTTGGGAGGGTCGGTGGGGGGGGGGGGTCCAGGTGGGGAGATTTGGGGTGGTGAGGGGGGGGGGGCGTGGGGGGGGGGGGGGGGCACAGGCTCCCCTTACCTCCCCTTGCCCTCAATCTAACCATACCATCACCATAAACCTAACCCTAACCTTTGCAGCCAGTTGGTTTGGCCATGCCAGCCATGTTGATTGGGCTGCACAAGATCCCCCCAATTTCGTTCATGGCTGCTTTTGCCACATCATTGCTCTCCATTTTTGACCCCAACACTCATTCTAACCCGAGCCTAGGGTGAGAGCTAGGGCTAGGGGCAGGGCTAGGGTTAGGGTCACCGAGCTGGTGGAACCAGTCTTGGTTTTATAACCCTTTTTAGTGTCTAGGGTGGACCTACCAGGTTTAGCAAGCAAGCAGCAAGCAAGCAGCAAGCAAGCAGCAAGCAGCAAGCAACAAGCAAGCAGCACGCGCGAAATGGGAAAAAATCAGAACTCCGTCGTTGTGCTTTGGATTTGAGTGAAATTTTGGTGGATGATACCTATGGGTGTGAAGTACAATCACACAAAGTTTGAGCAAGAAACTTGACAGTGGTGGCCGGGAACGGGATTCGCAAGTGGCGGACCTCAGTTTCAAAAACTGCAGTTTAGGGCCAAAACAGCCATTTTTCGGCCAAAAAAGCCCTAGAACACATTCAAAACGGCCAAACGAAGGGAAACGGTGGCTACACTGCATGTGCGGCTTGACTTCCCCGTGTCAACGAGCTCTTTGCCGCCCTCTAACTCCATGATATGTCGTGGAAACGGCCTAAAAAGGCCCCCAGAAGCTCCAAATGCCGACAGCCACAAACCAAGAATAGGCCATATCTTTGGCTACATGGCTCAAAATGCGATTCCGAGGGCACCTATTCCACCCGCAACCCCCCACTTTTTGTGGTTTCCACCCCTCAAAATTGCCCAAACGGACGCCTAGACCCCAATGCCTAGGCCCACTAGGCTGCGGCAAGCTGCAAGCTGAAGCCCAAACAGGTGGGTGCCCAAATGGGTCAACAGGGTCCAGTAGGGGCAAAAAGATGACTTTTCTCAAAAATGATCCTCGACCATGTGCGACGCTAAAACAAGTGTTTTTGGACCGTTTTGAGCTTGTGGTGGCCCGTTTTGGTACTCCGAAAATCCCAAAATGCCTTGGAAATGGGCTGTTTTGGGACCAAAAATGGGTCAAAAATGGGTCAAAAACGCATTTTTCCAGACCTCATCCTAGACCATTTGGGGTGCACAAACGGGTGAAATAGGCCCATTTTGAGCCCATTTTGGGGGCATTTTGGCCCCTCAGAAGTCCAAAAAGCCTTGAACGTGGGCCTCGTGGCACCCCGTAATGCGTGAAACAAGGAACATGCAACACTTGACAGGCACACAATAGCCGGATAGAGACATCAATTTTTTGGTACAGGTATGTGGCAGGAAGTACAATGCATTGTACATATGCATCAATTTGCTCATAACAAGAGAAAGAGGAACGGGATCGCGGTGAAGCGAAAGCCGAGCGCAGACGTCAACACGAAGCTTGGGGAGCACATTCATTCCGAGTGGAGTACGGGGTTAGGTTGCTCGCTTCAAGGTTAGGATGAACGTGGTCCAAAACAACACAACGTATGCAGTAAGCTAAGGGCGACGTGGGGGGCAGGAAAAAAAATTCACGCGAATTTTTTCCCAACTCACGTGGCACAAATTAATGGGATATGGCGGAATGGCACAAAGCGAAATTCAAAATACGGTCAAAAAGGTACCGGCCACGTCGGGCATTGATTGATTGCGGTGAAATGGACAGGCACATTGGAGGTAATTGATGGGATCGCGATGAAGCGAAAGCCAAATACCAAAACATTCAAAGTTAGGACGTTGGATAGAGGATCAACCTCTAGTTGCTCGGATTAGGGCGAATTTTTTTGGTGACATGGTCGTCTTCACAAGGCGTGGCACTACCAGTGTCCCAAGATCGCAAGGAGATACTAAAGCGAGGCCAAATTGGAAGGCTGTGCTTTTTAGATGCGTCAAAAGCATAAATACCACAATGCTTGAGGTAGATTGTGGAGTTGTCCCATTGTAAGGGAATAGGGTCACCAAAGTGAATAAGGAAAGTGTGCTTCGTGACAAAGCAGTCGTCATCAACGTGCGGACGCGCAGCTGCTGAAGGCGAAAGGAAGACATTGCGAAAAATGACGTTTGCGGGGCAAAGCCGCATGCGGTTCAGCAGTGTAGCCATACTCGGTTGGGGTGGTTGATTTGGTCCTCCTGTAGGGAACACATGCGGTCCTTCATTGCATTGCCACTTTGGTAAGGTGCTATTTGCCACCATGCAGGCAAACACCTGATATGGGTTGCACCTACCCACCAAAACGGGATGTGCCGTGGTGTTGATGCAAAGGTGATCGCTGAATTGATGATTGGAATCAATCCATTCAGTGGTAGGTGTCACCACAAACTGGGTGTGTTGGTGTGGGAAAATGTTTGCGAATTGACACCAGTGACAAATATTTGACAAAAGCATTGCTCCACATTGACAATGATGATTGTCAGATTGGGGTGGTGGTTGATATGCTGCAAACAAACTTGGATAAAGAGAAGGTGGAATATGTGGACAAGAAGCTGCAAAGAATGCACGGTAGATAGCTCGCATAAGGGGAGGTGTAATGATGTGGTTCGTTCCTTGGCGAAGAAGATTTCTTGCTGTCCTTGGAATGTCACTCAAAAGCTCAATTTCTGCCTCGGTGAGAGTTCGAATCTCCACACTAGGAAAATCGTGGCTACCGAGCGTTGCTGCAAGGCTTTCCGCATTGGCCACATTGTCAATGGGGAAAGCAACAAGATTGATGTGCACAATGCTGGCATCTGGAAGCATCAGCTTGCCAAACTTGATGAGCAAAGGACATCCAAAATGAGACTGAAGAGAGGTTGCCACTTTTGCATACAATGCTTGGTAAAAGGTGTTACCGTAAAGAACAGTATTGGGCATCATGGACGTAGTACAAACGAGACATCGTTGTGGGGCCCATGTAGTGGGGGTCAAAGTAAACTTTGGTAACTCGGTCAATCCATGATGCCGAGAATGGCTAATAGTTTCTCCTCTAGAAATTGCGAGAAGTGCTTTCATGATGTATCGTACACGTGGGTTTTCCAAGTAGGGCTTAATGTTACCGACGACAACTAAGGCATTGCGGCTTCGAGACAAAGCGACATATTGACGTTTAAAGTTGTCAAAAAAACCGACTGATGAAGATGCTAGGGTGAGGATAACAACATCAGCTTGGTAACCTTGGAACTTCCCAACTGTGGTCACACTCTTGACAAGTGGATGCTCTTGGAATAACATTGAATTTAAACGGTTTTGTTCATGGTAGTTTGCCAAGATAACACAGAAAGGGGGAGGGGAATACAAACCAAACAGTGCAATTCGTGCAATAATGGGATCGCGGTGAAGCGAAAGCCATTTGCAAACACATAAAAGGGGAGGGGGATACAAACCAAGCAGTGCAATTCGTGCAATAATGGGATCGCGGTGAAGCGAAAGCCATTTGCAAACTCAAAAGGAGGGAGGGGAAGACAAAACATTCAGTGACATTCATGCAATAATGGGATCGCGGTGAAGCGAAAGCCAATTGCCAATGCAAAATGAGGGGAGGAGAATACAGAACACACAACCACATGCATGCAACCCTCAATCGCCATCATTAACCTACAGTCAATCAATGACATACATGCAACATCATTAACCTACCCGACGCACGGAAGCAGATATCTAGTGGTTAGGGGAACACTGAACACACAATGACACAAGGCGGACTTTTTAACTTCTCTATCTACCTATCACGCACAAGAGCAAATGTTGGAACTCATGCAATCAAAAATGAATGGGATGGCGGTGAAGCGAAAGCCATTTGCAAACACATAAAAGGGGAGGGGGATACAAACCAAACAGTGCAATTCATGCAATAATGGGATCGCGGTGAAGCGAAAGCCATTTGCAAACTCAAAAGGAGGGAGGGGAAGACAAAACATTCAGGGACATTCATGCAATAATGGGATCGCGGTGAAGCAAAATCCAATTGCCAAGGCAAAAAGAGGGGAGGGATTACGGAACACACAACCACATGCATGCAACCCTCAATCGCCATCATTAACCTACAGTCAATCAATGACATACATGCAACATCATTAACCTACCTGACGCACGGGAGCAGATATCTGGTGGTTAGGGGAACACCGAACACACAATGACACAAGGCGGACTTTTTAACTTCTCTATCTACCTATCACGCACAAGAGCAAATGTTGGAACTCATGCAATCAAAAATGAATGGGATGGCGGTGAAGCGAAAGCCATTTGCAAACACATAAAAGGGGAGGGGGATACAAACCAAACAGTGCAATTCATGCAATAATGGGATCGCGGTGAAGCGAAAGCCATTTGCAAACTCAAAAGGAGGGAGGGGAAGACAAAACATTCAGGGACATTCATGCAATAATGGGATCGCGGTGAAGCAAAATCCAATTGCCAAGGCAAAAAGAGGGGAGGGATTACGGAACACACAACCACATGCATGCAACCCTCAATCGCCATCATTAACCTACAGTCAATCAATGACATACATGCAACATCATTAACCTACCTGACGCACGGGAGCAGATATCTGGTGGTTAGGGGAACACCGAACACACAATGACACAAGGCGGACTTTTTAACTTCTCTATCTACCTATCACGCACAAGAGCAAATGTTGGAACTCATGCAGTCGAAAATGAATGGGATCGCGGTGAAGCGAAAGCCATTTGCAAACACATAAAAGGGGAGGGGAATACAAAACAGACAGTGCAATTTGTGCAATAATGGGATCGCGGCAACATGCATGCAACCCTCAATCGCCATCCCCCAACCAATTGAGTTTCTTCCACCCTAGTACGCACAGAATCATAGGCACTACCCCACCAGCTCGGTCCCAATATTCAGTCTTGATTAGGGCTAGGGTTGGGGTTAGGGTTAGGGTTAGGGTCACCGAGCTGGTGGAACCAGTCTTGGTTTTATAACCCTTTTTAGTGTCTAGGGTGGACCTACCAGGTTTAGCAAGCAAGCAGCAAGCAGCAAGCAGCAAGCAAGCAGCACGCGCGAAATGGGTAAAAATCGGAACTCCGTCGTGGTGCTTCGGATTCGGGTGAAATTTTGGTGGATGATATCTATGGGTGTGAAGTACAATCACACAAAGTTTGAGCAAGAAACTCAACGGTGGCGGCCGGGAACGGGATTCGCAAGTGGCGGACCTCAGTTTCAAAAACTGCAGTTTAGGGCTAAAAACAGCCATTTTTGGGCTTAAAAAGCCCTAGAACACATTCAAAACGGCCAAACAAAGGGAAACGGTGGGTACACTCCACGTGCGACTTGACTTCCCCATGTCAACGAGCTCTTTGCGGCCCTCTAACTCCATGATATGTCGTGGAAACGGCCCAAAAAGGCCCCCAGAAGCTCCAAATGCCGACAGCCACAAACCAAGAATAGGCCATATCTTTGGCTACATGGCTCAAAATGCGATTCCGAGGGCACCTACTCCACCCGCAACCCCCCACTTTTTGTGGTTTCCACCCCTCAAAATTGCCCAAATGGACGTCTAGACCCCCATACCTAGGCCCACTAGGTTGCGGCAAGCTGCAAGCTGAAGCCCAAACAGGTGGGTGCCCAAATGGGTCAACAAGGTCCAGTAGGGGCAGAAAAATGACTTTTCTCAAAAATGATCCTCGACCATGTGCGACGCTAAAACAAGTGTTTTTGGACCGTTTTGAGCTTGTGGTGGCCCATTTTGGTCCTCCGAAAATCCCAAAATGCCTTGGAAATGGGCTGTTTTGGGACCAAAAATGGGTCAAAAATGGGTCAAAAACGCATTTTTCCAAACCTCATCCTAGACCATTTGGGGTGCACAAACGGGTGAAATGAGCCCATTTTGAGCCCATTTTGGGGTATTTTGGCCCCTCAGAAGTCCAAAAAGCCTTGAAAGTGGGCCTCGTGGTGATGGGGTTCACTTGCAAGCCGATTCCACTTTGTCAAGAGCCATCAATGTGTGAATCATTCTTGATGTCCCTCACCAGTCATAGCTGATGTTCCCTCCCCCACCAGCTCGGTCCCAATATTCAGTCTTGATTAGGGTCAAGGGAAAGGTTTTGGGGGTAGGGTTAGGAGTAGGCTGAGGGTTGGGGTGGGCATTAGAGTCAAGGTTGGGTTCAAGGATAATGTTGGGGTGCAAAGTGGACAAAATGGGCAAGGGGAATGAAAAAAAAATTTCAAGCGCCTTTGGCGCCACTATATGTATGGCCAGTAGCTGTTGACCCTTGGCAACTAAGTTGGCCCGGAGGGCAGGGAGGGGGGGGGGGGAGTCGCGTACCGGGACCGAGGAGACGTCCCCCCCGTGTGTGTCAGTGATGCTGAGTGCTCTAGTGGTGTGGGCAGTGGTCTTACAAAATAAAAACCTCGGGTCTCCTGTCGCTGCCTACAACTTTAGCACCAGTCTTGCAGTGGTAAGCCTGATGGGAAAACACTTTTTTCCTGCACAAACAAAGCCTCCCACCCTTGCAAGTCGTAACACTCGGGCTGGGAATCAAGTTTGCTTTGGGGCACATTAGGGCGTGCTTCATCATTCTCTGAAAGCAAAGCAAGGTGCAGAATGGGGCATGAGACAGGGAAGAGGGGGGGTGAGCAGCGAGTGAAACCCAGAAGCCCACGGAAGAGGGGGGGGGGGGGCAGAAGCAGTGGGACACACACAGCATCCCTCCCGCGAATCCGGCGAATCCCAGTGGCTGATTTCGCGCCAGTGGCTAAATTTCGCACCGGGTTTATTTCGCACAGTGGCCTGAAAATTGAGCGGGAAATTTCGCACACATTTGAAATACGAAATTTCCCACAACGAAATGTTCCCCCCGCGAAATCCCCCCCCCCTGTATACAGCACGAAACACACCTTGGCCAGCGTAGGTGTCCGAAAAGGTGAAGTCCTCTGAGCCCTGTCAACAAAAATTTTCGAGAAAAATCACATTCGGCCAGTATCAACAGCACAACAACAAATAATAACAACAACAACAACAACAACAACATCATCATCATCATCATCATCATCATGACCATTAACGGCTGGTACGGCCATCACCACCCGGAGCAACAGGGCAGTTGTGGCACCACGACGAACACCAGGATAACAGGCACCAACAACAGGCAGCCGGACCACACCTGCGAAATGGTGACCAAACTAAACTTTCAAAGGACATATACTGGGTGTTGTAGCTACCGTAACAGGATGGCACGAATCACCCTTGCACGAAAGATTGTCGTAAAAGACCTACCGATTCGTCGCAATGTAGCAGATTTGCACATGTCTTACAGACTCACCTCAAGATGTGGGTACTTCGCGACGGTTGACTTTGAACCACATGCCAAGCGGCAATAGTCTGCGATACGCCCATTCCACAAAGCACAAACAATAAAGCCCACATCAACGTGCCGGCGACCACAAGCCAGTATCGGCGGCCCTTGTTCTCCGACGCAAGCACCTCCATTGACTCTTCTCCGGTGAGATAGGCATACGTGCCGCCGCACGGATGGGACGAAGCCCGCAAAGGGGTCATCTTGACCAAACCCTAGTTTGATGAGTGTGGATCATGCAAAATAATTGCATTAGCCCCCTCCCCTTGTCCAAGAGGGTGCATCCGCACCATCCGCGCACTGCACATGGTTTTGGCCTCAAACCCGTGCCAATGGTCTCCCTTTAAACCCACTCAGAATGCTGTCCCTTGGAGGCCTCTGGAGTGTGCTGGTACTATCCTACAAGTTTTTGTACTTTTCCTGGAGTAGTTTAGGGTACAGTGTTTTTTGAGTGGAGGGTCTTGCCTTCATGATTATTGCCCTTGCACACATCCAACGCATGGGGCACGCAACATGCATGAGGATACCCAAGCCGGGGCGATTTTGGAAAACTATGCAAGCCCAGGGTCTGCGGGTGGACAAGGGCGAGCTTGCGCATGACACGCATATAGTGGGAAACGTGTACACTGTTCACAGGGCATGTAGTCCCGCCCTCTTTGTCCATGCCCTGCAGCCCTGGGGCTCCGTTGCTTTTCTGACCATAGTTACTCTGCTACTCTGTTACATTGTTGCTCTGAAGCCTTTGTCAGGGCTCTGTAGGTTCCAGATATTGCTCTGTTGTTCTTCAAATATGGGGAACGGGGGGGAACGCTGATGGCCATGCACATGTCTGTGGATACATGGAGGCGATCAGTGGGCAACAACTGTCCACCCCAAAGGGTGTCAGACACCTGCCAAGTGGTCAGAGCAGAAGGTGCAATGCCCTCAGTAGGATAGTAACCGAAAACTCGGGCCCAGCCCTGGCCACTGGGAGGCAGAAGGGGTGGAAGCAGGGAAGGGGGGGAGGTCCAGGGCGCCCAGCCTGTGCCCAGCACTGACAGTAAGTGCCAGCTTCAATGGTATTTGTAACCCACAGTAACCACCCCAAACCGCTCTGGCAACCTCCTCCAGCCGCCTATCTAAGGGCCTCTGAGGTCCCATCCCTTCTAATGCATCCCTGGGTGGGAGGGACAGCTGCAGATTGCTTTTTGATTGTCCTTTGAGTTCAGAGCATTTTCAGTGTAAATACAGGGATGGTGAGGAACAAGGGTTTACTCTGTTCAAGGAATAGAAACAATTTCCGGTTAGGCGACGACGTTGGCGCAGAATTGAAACCATCAAGAACGAAACACTTTACAAGAAAATCGGACCCCGTCAGGCACAGGTGTCGGTTTGAGAATCATCGGCCCCAAAGGGTTTGTGTTTCATGCAAATGCTGATGCTGATCCCATGCTTATCTGAGCCTCTGTTCTCCCTTTGCCTGTGCCAATGCCCATACCCATGCCCATGCCCATACCACACCTACCTGTGCCGAGGCTTTGCATGCAGTTGTGTACATAGACTGCTGTGCCAGTGTCCATGCTGGTGCATGTAGACTCCCGATGGCTAATACATGTGCATATGCCCAGACAGTAGAAGAAGGATTTGCCTGCACTCTGTCTTTCCCTTGTCTACTTGTGCTCCAATATGTGATAGATCAAACATGTCTCTTGGCGACATTTGTCTCAATGTGTGCTTCCAGTGCACAGCCTTGCATTGTATGAATACACAAGAAAAAGCTCTCATTGCAAGCTTCGGTGAGTTGTGCATGCTAAGAAGCTTAGTGTCTGTAGGTGGACACATTGCTTCATTTCAGTGCATCCCACACCTACCTGATGGTTTTAGGCAACGCACCTTAACACTCCAGCATCCCATAAAGGTTGTTTTCTGAATCACTAAGTATGCTGTGATTCTAGCGTGAACGCTTGAGTTCGACACGAGACCTGTTCCCTTTGCCGTAGCTCCGCCAGGCAGATTGGGCAACTCCAAGGGGTAGTGTGCCAATCACCAAGTGCCCCACCATGGAGCTTGCTTTTGGTTATCCACCGGTTAGTGCAGTTTGTGTTGGTGAATCTCATGATGCTAGTTCAATTCTCCTATCATTTGCAATTTGAGGTGTTACCTGCTGCAAAAAAAAGCGCACATTTTGGAGGTCACATGTTAGCCTTATCCCAACAACATTGCAAGCGCGGGGCTGTTATTGTAGGTGATTGTGTGTGGTATTTCAGAAAAGCAGTAGCATCCACTGCTTTGCAAGCTCCCCCTGTGCCTCCGTTGTTGAAATGTGGGCCAACCCTTGCACAACAGTCAAGAACGTACCATAGTGCTCCATCAGTGTCCAAAACCCGTCAATTGGTGAACCCTGGCCTGACCCAGGCAGCATGGGATGTGCACCACATGCCACCTTTGTCATCAATTTTTAATTCATCAAACAACAAAGGGCAATAAGGGGCAGGAAGGAATTGCTTGCCAAACCTGGCCCGGGTGGTATCAGCAATGCCCAAAACTAGCGGGGAGATTCAAGGACGACACCAGAAATTGTATTGCACACCATAAACTTGTAGCGGCAGCAACTCAGCAATCAACTGATGAAATGGCACCTTGTTTGGCCATTGACTAAATCACTCTTGAACAGCACCAAAACTTGCTGTGCAATTGCTGGTACAAAAAGCAGTAGCACTTCTGTTGAAACCACAAGACTTCTCCTCGATTGATGATGCAAGTAAGCTGAATCCACATGGCCAGTGAGTTGCTCAACACGATAGATTACAGTAGGATATGTTGCAGTCAACTGACATACGCCATTCCAAGACTAGTCATGACACAAACCATCGGGCAATGTTGAAACACAAAGCCATATCCATACCACATACCCTTCTCCTTGCTATTACAGTGGAACTTGTATGTGGAGGGCCATTTGTACTAAAACAGCCATGCCTTTTTGGAAGTGTGTGTTGATCCTGTATTGGTGGACCATCCTTCAACTGATAAGATACGCTCGTGCTTAAGAGCACGAGCTATCTGGTGGCTGCATTTTGATGATAGGCACAGTGGATGTTTTAGTGGACGTTTTTGTACCCTGTTGTGCTAGCACATATTGTGCTAGGGCAGGGGATGATACCGCAGGCCGTTGTGGAGGCTTACTCCTTTGCACATATTGATTTATGCTCAAACAAAAATGGAAGGGGATCCCCCTACATTGCACAGCCCAAACATGCACATAGGGTACCAGTGTTCTTCAATTGGTGCCCAGGTCTGCCTAGATATTCTTCTCCGTTGTGCCGGGCCTGCCCAGATGCACTTATCCTCCACACCTAGGTCTGCCCAGACACTTGCGGTATTTTGCCCACGGTACAAGTGCAAATGTATCTCCTTTGACGGATCTGTTGTGCACCATTGCAAGGCACGCGACCATCAAAACAACGTTGCTATGGGGGAAAGAGCCCAGCAAATGGTCAGAAAAGTGGACGGCGGTGCACGCGAACTGCAACCTCATAGTCATCTCGCCCAGCCAAGCTTCTCTACTCCTCGGCACGAAATTATTGTAGGAAGAGCAGATGGAGGGAACTATATCTCATCCTCGAGCAGTGGAGGGAACACTATCTCAATCTCATCAATTCACCATTTCCTTGATCCGCACCAGGTAAACGGGCCCAAGTTAGGGTTAGGGTCACCGAGCTGGTGGAACCAAGTCTTGGTTTTAAAACCCTTTTTAGTGTCTAGGGTGGACCTAACAGGATTGGCAAGCAAGCAAGCAGCAAGCAAGCAACAAGCAGCAAGCACACGCAAAATGGGCAAAAATCACATCTCCATGGTGGTGCTTCGGATTCGGCCAAAATTTTGGTGGATGCTACCTATGGGTGTGAGGGACAACCGTGAGGACTTGGCCGTTTTTGCGCTGGATAGGCTGTTTAGTGGCACGTGCAAGTTTTTTTTAATTCGATATCGATTGTTAATGAAACCCTTCCGTTCCCCACACAAAGTATGAGCTAGAAATTCAACGGTGGCGGCCGGGAACAGGCGTCGCAAGTGCCGGACCTCCATTTCAAAATCTGCAATTTGGGGCCAAAATCAGCCTTTTTTTGCGGAAAACCGCCCTAGAACCTGCTGAAAACGGCCAAAAGAAAGGAAATAGTGGCTACTCTACACATGCAGCTAGACTTCGCCGTGGCAAAGGGCCCTCTAGGGCTATGTCCGCAAACCGCCCCCAAAAGGCCCCCGAAAGCCCCAGATCTTGTGCACATTGGCCACCGACAGCCCCAAACCAAAAACAGACCATATCTCGGGCTACGTGGCTCAAAACGCGATTTTGAGTGCACCGAATCCACCCGCAACCACCCACTTTTGGTGGTTTCCACCCTTCAAAATTGCCCTCAGCGACACCTAGACCGACCCCCGTACCTAGGCCCAGTGGGTTGCGGCAAGCTGCGGGAGGTAGCCCAAAGAGGTGGGTGCCAAAATGGGTCAACAAGGTCCACCGGGTGCAAAAAAGTGATTTTTTTTCAAAAGTGTTCCCGGACCACATAGAATGCCAAAACAAGTGTTTTTGGCGTGTTTTCAGCTTGTGGTGGCATGTTTTGGCCCTCCGAAAATCCCAAAATGCCTTGAAAATGGGTTGTTTTGCGACCAAAAATGGATCAAAAATGGATCAAAAATGGGTCACAAATGTGTTTTCCCATAAATGATCCTAGACCACTTTGGATGCACAAACAAGTGAAATGAGGCCATTTTGAGCCCATTACAAGCCATTTTGGCCCCTCCAAAGTCACAAAATGCCTTGAAAATGGGCTGTTTCGGGACCACAAATCAGTCAAAAATGGATCAAAAATGTGTTTTTCCAAAAATACTTTTGGACTATTTGGGGGTGCACAAACAAATGGAATGTGCCCATTTTGAGCCCATGTTGAGCTTTTTTTGGCCCCTCTCAAGGCCAAAAGGGCCTTGAAAATGGGCCAATTTGGGGCCGCAAATGGCTCAAAAGCGGGCCATAACCATGGTTTTCCAAAAATGATCCTAGTCCACTTGTGGTGCCCAAACGGATGAATACAGCTCATTTTGAGCGCCTTTTAGCCGCTCTCATCCAGTTTCCAGTGCCTACCTCATTTGTCGTTGAGGTCTCTTAGACGATGATCCTTCCCCCACCAACTCGGGCCCAATATTCAATCCTGGTTAGGGTTAGGGTCACCGAGCTGGTGGAACCAGTCTTGGTTTTATAACCCTTTTTAGTGTCTAGGGTGGACCTACCAGGTTTAGCAGCAGCAGCAAGCAAGCAAGCAGCAAGCAAGCATCATCACGCGCGAAATGGGGGAAAATCAGAACTCCGTCGTGGTGCTTTGGATTTGGTTGAAATTTTGGTGCATGATACCTATGTGTGTGAAGTACAATCACACAAAGTTTGAGCGAGAAACTCGACGGTGGCGACCGCCAACGGGCTTCGCGGGTAGCGCACCCAGGTTTCAAAATCTGTCAAAAATGACCAAAAAATGCCATTTTTGGGTAGTTACAGGTGCCTAGCATGTCCTTGTAAGGGGGAATTGGCATGGAAACCAATGTAGATGTTGAACGAACTCCTTTGGTCATTGTCTAGTGGGGTTCACACCCAAGTAGTGGGCCCGATGACCTCTTTTTGGGCCCATTTTCGACACATTTTAGCCCCTATAAGTTCCCAACCACCCTCCAGTTATTTCTTTGCCGCCTGAACTCCGACAACCCTCGCCTAACCCCCCACCCTCGCCGTACCCGAATGTGCATGGCTTGAGTCCTGTAGCATCTACCCGCAAAGCCCCTCTTACCTGCTACCGGCCATTGTGGTGGCGGGGGCCATCGCACTCAAGCAAGGCATCAATGAATCATCACGTGCCTAATGCATATGAAACGGGATCGCGGTGAAGCGAAAGCCGATTGTTTGTTTTCTTCGTGTCCTTGGAATGGTTGTGTATTGGTATAACTATGTTGCTCATCCTTTTGCACTTGTGGATATCACCTTGTACTAGGTATTTTTTCTTGTTTGAAGTGTAGTGTTTTAGTACAAAAGTGGCTTGTACTACTTGCTGATACCACGAAACATTTGTGTGAGAATGCAATGGGGGGGGGGGGGGATGCAAATACGATGACCTCTTTTTGGGCCCATTTTTGACACATTTTAGCCCTTATAAGTTCCCAACCACCCCGTAATGCGTGAAACAAAGAACATGCAACACTTGACAGGCACACAATAACGAGCTTCGTTCACCACATCCCCGTCACTTACAACGCCAAGCCATTCACATTTATACTTTTGCGCAGCCACCAAACACTCAGCCTTTCCAATCTTGCTTGGCCTTCCTTTGCCGGGGCCATTCCCATTCAAAGCATGCATAGTATGGTTCAAAGAAGAAGCCACAAAAGCCGCCCACCCCGCCATGGTAGGCGCCAAAGCAACCGCAAGAATGATCAGCAAAAGCCAAGACATCAAGACAGCCCTCCACCGATGGTGCCGCGTTAATGCTCTGCTCCTTGTTCTCCGTCTACACCGTCGATGCGCAAGCCGTACATGATGGGGAAGGCGCTTTTGCGAATGGCAATGCCCACACCCACAAAAGAAGAAAGCGCCATCGCTTTGCAACCATTCCCTTGTTGTTCCTGGCACAAGGCAACGGAAAGAGCTTCTGCGAGAAGGCTTTCTCCGCCATCGATGCGCACCACAACCACACGCCGGAGCCGGAGTGCAAACAGGGCGACGCCCCCCATAAATATGAGCTTTGGCATAACCTTGGGCACTTAAAACATCCACTGGCCGAAGAACGACGGCGTCTTCAACCAGTAGAAGCCAAAGAAGACCTCGTAAGTGACGGAACACCACATCGGCACTGTAAATCATATGGTAAATGATAACGGGACCGCGATGAAGCGGAAGCCGTTGACAAAGCAATAACAAAATCCTCTGTAGAAGAACATGCATGCAGTGCAAATGTGACACACAACAGACACAAGCCACACAAAACACACAGCAACTACCTTGCAATATTTTGTCATGCAGCAACCTCCCTTATACTCATATTGGCGCTGCAGTACCGCGACCAAACTTAATGCGGCCGCTGTCAATCAATGACATACATGCAACCATCATTAACCTACTATCAATCAATGACATACATGCAACCATCATTAACCTACCCGACGCACGGAAGCAAATGTCTGGTGGAGAGGGGAACACTAAACACACAATGACACAAAGCAGACTTTTTAACTTTTTTATCTACCTATCTCGCACAAGAGCAAATGTTGGAACTCCCCAAATAGTCCAAAAGTATTTTTGGAAAAACACATTTTTGATCCATTTTTGACTGATTTGTGGTCCCGAAACAGCCCATTTTCAAGGCATTTTGTGACTTTGGAGGGGCCAAAATGGCTTGTAATGGGCTCAAAATGGCCTCATTTCACTTGTTTGTGCATCCAAAGTGGTCTAGGATCATTTATGGGAAAACACATTTGTGACCCATTTTTGATCCATTTTTGGTCGCAAAACAACCCATTTTCAAGGCATTTTGGGATTTTCGGAGGGCCAAAACATGCCACCACAAGCTGAAAACACGCCAAAAACACTTGTTTTGGCATTCTATGTGGTCCGGGAACACTTTTGAAAAAAATCACTTTTTTGCACCCGGTGGACCTTGTTGACCCATTTTGGCACCCACCTCTTTGGGCTACCTCCCGCAGCTTGCCGCAACCCACTGGGCCTAGGTACGGGGGTCGGTCTAGGTGTCGCTGAGGGCAATTTTGAAGGGTGGAAACCACCAAAAGTGGGTGGTTGCGGGTGGATTCGGTGCACTCAAAATCGCGTTTTGAGCCACGTAGCCCGAGATATGGTCTGTTTTTGGTTTGGGGCTGTCGGTGGCCAATGTGCACAAGATCTGGGGCTTTCGGGGGCCTTTTGGGGGCGGTTTGCGGACATAGCCCTAGAGGGCCCTTTGCCACGGCGAAGTCTAGCTGCATGTGTAGAGTAGCCACTATTTCCTTTCTTTTGGCCGTTTTCAGCAGGTTCTAGGGCGGTTTTCCGCAAAAAAAGGCTGATTTTGGCCCCAAATTGCAGATTTTGAAATGGAGGTCCGGCACTTGCAACGCCTGTTCCCGGCCGCCACCGTTGAATTTCTAGCTCATAATTTGTATGGTTGTCCCTCACACCCATAGGTAGCATCCACCAAAATTTTGGCCGAATCCGAAGCACCACCATGGAGATGTGATTTTTGCCCATTTTGCGTGTGCTTGCTGCTTGTTGCTTGCTTGCTGCTTGCTTGTTGCTTGCTTGCCAATCCTGTTAGGTCCACCCTAGACACTAAAAAGGGTTTTAAAACCAAGACTTGGTTCCACCAGCTCGGTGACCCTAATCCTACCCCTAACCAGGATTGAATATTGGGCCCGAGTTGGTGGGGGAAGGATCATCGTCTAGGAGACTTCAACGACAAATGAGGTAGGCACTAGAAACTGGATGAGAGCGGCTAAAAGGGGCTCAAAATGAGCTGTATTCATCCGTTTGGGCACCACAACTGGACTACGATCACTTTTACAAAACCACGGTTTTGACCCGTTTTTGAGCCCTTTGTGGCCCCAAATTGGCACATTGTCAGAGCATTTTCGGCCTTGAGAGGGGCCAAAAATGCTCAACATGGGCTCAAAATGGGCACATTCCACTTGTTTGTGCACCCCCAAATAGTCCAAAAGTATTTTTGGAAAAACACATTTTTGATCCATTTTTGACCCATTTTGGTCGCAAAACAACCCATTTTCAAGGCATTTTGGGATTTTAGGAGGGCCAAAACATGCCACCACAAGCTCAAAACTTGCCAAAAACGCTTGTTTTGGCATTCTATGTGGTGCAAGATCATTTTTGAAAAAAGTCATTTTTTTGCACCCCGTGGACCTTGTTGACCCATTTTGGCACCCACCTCTTTGGGCTACCTCCCGTAGCTTGCTGTAGCCCTCTAGGCCTAGGTACGGGGGTCTTGGTTTCGGTGAGGGCAATTTTGAGGGGTGGAAACCACCAAAACTGGGTGGTTGTGGTTGGATTCGGTGCGCTCGAAATCACGTTTTGAGCCACGTAGCCTGAGATATGGTCTATTTTCACCGAGCTGGTGGAACCAGTCTTGGTTTTGTAACCCTTTTTAGTGTCTAGGGTGGACCTAGTAGGTTTAGCAGCAGCAGCAAGCAAGCACCAGCACGCGCAAAATGGGCGAAAATCAGAAGCTGCTTTGGATTTGGTTGAAATCTTGGTGGATGATACCTATGGGTGTGAGGGACAACCACACAAAGTATGAGCTAGAAACTCAACGGTGGCGGCCGGAAACAGCTGTCGCAAGTGGCGGACCTCAGTTTCAAAAGTTGCAATTTAGGGCCAAAAGCAGCCATTGTTGGACCAAAACAGCCCTAGAACCCATTCACAACAGCCAAACAAAGGGAAAGGGTGGGTACACTCCACGTGCGACTTGACTTTCCTGTGTCAACGAGCTCTTTGCGGCCCTCTAACTCCACCATATGTCCTTGAAACGGCCCAAAAAGGCCCCCAGAAGCCCCAAATTTTGTGCAGATTGGCTGGCGACGGCCACAAACCAAGAACAGGCCATATCTTTGGCTACATGGCTCAAAATGCGATTCCGAGGGCACCTATTCCACCCGCAACCCCCCACTTTTTGTGGTTTCCACCCCTCAGAATTGCCCAAATGGACGTCTAGACCCCCATACGTAGCCCCAGTAGGCTGCGGCAAGCTGCAAGCCCGTACAAGTGGGTGCCCAAATGGATCAATAGGGTCCAATAGGGGCAAAAAGATGACTTTTCTCAAAAATGATCCTACACCATGTGTGATGCTAAAACAAGTGTTTTTGGACTGTTTTGAGCTTGTGGTGGCCCATTTTGGTCCTCCGAAAATCCCAAAATGCCTTGAAAATGGGTTGTTTTGGGACCAAAAATGGGTCAAAAATGGGTCAAAAACACATTTTTCCAAAACTTATCCTAGACCATTTGGGGTGCACAAACGGGTGAAATGAGGCCATTTTGAGCCCATTTTAGGGCATTTTGGCCCCTCAGAAGTCCAAAAAAGCCTTGAAAGTGGGCCTTGTGGTGAAGGGGATCACTTGCAAGCTGATTCCACTCTATCAACGCCCTTCAATGTGCGACTCATTGGTGTCCCTCATCATTCATAGCAAATGTTCCCTCCCCCACCAGCTCGGTCCCAATATTCAGTCTTGATTGGTTTGGGGCTGTCGGCCGCCAATGTGCACCAGATTTGGGGCTTTCGAGGGCCTTTTGGGGGCGGTTTGCGGACATACTGCGGAGTTAGAGGGCCCTAGAGGGCCCTTTGCCACGGCGAAGTCTAGCTGCATGTGTAGAGTCGCCACTATTTCCTTTCTTTTGGCCGTTTTCAGCAGGTTCTAGGGCGGTTTTCCGCAAAAAAAGGCTGATTTTGGCCCCAAATTGCAGATTTTGAAATGGAGGTCCGGCACTTGCGACACCTGTTCCCGGCCGCCACCGTTGAGTTCCTAGCTCGTACATTGTGTGGTTGTCCCTCACACCCATAGGTAGCATCCACCAAAATTTTGGCCGAATCCGAAGCACCACCATGGACATTTGATTTTTGCCCATTTCGCGTGTGCTTGCTACTTGCTTGCTGCTTGCTTGCTGCTTGCTTGTTGCTTGCTTGCCAATCCTGTTAGGTCCACCCCAAACACTAAAAAGGGTTATAAAAGCAAGACTGACCGTAACCTTGATCAAGACTGAATATTGGGACCGAGCTGGTGGGGTAGTGCCTATGTTTTTGTACGTACTAAGGTGGAGGAAAGTCAATTGGGAGTTGCAATTTGGGGTTGGGGGATGGGTTTGAGGGTTGCATGCATGTGGTTGTGTGTTCTGTATTCCCATCCCCTCTTTTTGCATTGGCAACTAGCTTTCGCTTCACCGCGATGCCGTATTGCATGAATGTCACTGTCTGTTTTGTATTCCCCTCCCCCTTTTTGTGTTTGCAGATGGCTTTCGCTTCACCGCAATCCCATTATCGCATGAATGTCACTGTCTGTTTTGTATTCCCCTCCCCCCTTTTGTGTTTGCAAATGGCTTTCGCTTCACCGCAATCCCATTATCGCACGAATGTCACTGTCTGTTTTGTATTCCCCTCCCCCTTTTTGTGTTTGCAAATGGCTTTCGCTTCACCGCGATCCCATTATTGCATGAATGTCACTGTCTGTTTTGTATTCCCCTCCCCCTTTACATGTTTGCAAATGGCTTTCGCTTCACCACGATCCCATTATTGCATGAATGTCACTGTCTGTTTTGTATTCCCCTCCCCCTTTACGTGTTTGCAAATGGCTTTCGCTTCACCGCAATCCCATTATCGCACGAATGTCACTGTCTGTTTTGTATTCCCCTCCCCCTTTTTGTGTTTGCAAATGGCTTTCGCTTCACCGCGATCCCATTATCGCATGAATGTCACTATACGTTTTCTATTCCCCTCCCCCTTTTTGTGTTTGCAAATGGCTTTCGCTTCACCGCAATCCCATTATCGCATGAATGTCACTGTCTGTTTTGTATTCCCCTCCCCCCTTTTGTGTTTGCAAATGGCTTTCGCTTCACCGCAATCCCATTATCGCACGAATGTCACTGTCTGTTTTGTATTCCCCTCCCCCTTTTTGTGTTTGCAAATGGCTTTCGCTTCACCGCGATCCCAATATCACATGAATGTCACTATACGTTTTCTATTCCCCTCCCCCTTTTTGTGTTTGCAAATGGCTTTCGCTTCACCGCAATCCCATTATCGCATGAATGTCACTGTCTGTTTTGTATTCCCCTCCCCCCTTTTGTGTTTGCAAATGGCTTTCGCTTCACCGCAATCCCATTATCGCACGAATGTCACTGTCTGTTTTGTATTCCCCTCCCCCTTTACGTGTTTGCAAATGGCTTTCGCTTCACCACAATCCCATTATTGCATGAATGTCACTGTCTGTTTTGTATTCCCCTCCCCCTTTTTGTGTTTGCAGATGGCTTTCGCTTGACCGCGATCCCATTATCGCATGAATGTCACTGTCTGTTTTGTATTCCCCTCCCCCTTTTTGTGTTTGCAAATGGCTTTCGCTTCACCGCAATCCCATTATTGCATGAATGTCACTGTCTGTTTTGTATTCCCCTCCCCCCTTTTGTGTTTGCAAATGGCTTTCGCTTCACCGCGATCCCATTATTGCATGAATGTCACTGTCTGTTTTGTATTCCCCTCCCCCTTTACGTGTTTGCAAATGGCTTTCGCTTCACCACGATTCCATTATTGCATGAATGTCACTGTCTGTTTTGTATTCCCCTCCCCCTTCACGTGTTTGCAAATGGCTTTCGCTTCACCGCAATCCCATTATCGCACGAATGTCACTGTCTGTTTTGTATTCCCCTCCCCCTTTTTGTGTTTGCAAATGGCTTTCGCTTCACCGCAATCCCATTATCGCATGAATGTCACTGTCTGTTTTGTATTCCCCTCCCCCCTTTTGTGTTTGCAAATGGCTTTCGCTTCACCGCAATCCCATTATCGCACGAATGTCACTGTCTGTTTTGTATTCCCCTCCCCCTTTTTGTGTTTGCAAATGGCTTTCGCTTCACCGCAATCCCATTATCGCACGAATGTCACTGTCTGTTTTGTATTCCCCTCCCCCTTTACGTGTTTGCAAATGGCTTTCGCTTCACCACGATCCCATTATTGCATGAATGTCACTGTCTGTTTTGTATTCCCCTCCCCCTTTTTGTGTTTGCAGATGGCTTTCGCTTCACCGCAATCCCATTATCGCATGAATGTCACTGTCTGTTTTCTATTCCCCTCCCCCTTTATGTGTTTGCAAATGGCTTTCGCTTCACCGCAATCCCATTATCGCACGAATGTCACTGTCTGTTTTGTATTCCCCTCCCCCTTTTTATGTTTGCAAATGGCTTTCGCTTCACCGCAATCCCATTATTGCATGACCGTCACTGTGTGTTTTGTATTCCCCTCCCCCTTTTTGTGTTTGCAGATGGCTTTCGCTTCACCGCAATCCCATTATTGCATGACCGTCGCTGTATGTTTTGTATTCCCCTCCCCCTTTTTGTGTTTGCAAATGGCTTTCGCTTCACCGCGATCCCATTATTGCATGACTGTCACTGTCTGTTTTGTATTCCCCTCCCCCTTTACGTGTTTGCAAATGGCTTTCGCTTCACCGCGATCCCGTTATCGCACGAATGTCACTGTCTCTTTTGTATTCCCCTCCCCCTTTATGTGTTTGCAAATGGCTTTCGCTTCACCGCGATCCCATTATCGCACGAATGTCACTGTCCGTTTTGTATTCCCCTCCCCCTTTACGTGTTTGCAAATGGCTTTCGCTTCACCGCGATCCCATTATTGCATGACTGTCACTGTTTGTTTTGTATTCCCCTCCCCCTTTACGTGTTTGCAAATGGCTTTCGCTTCACCGCGATCCCAATATCGCATGAATGTCACTGTCTGTTTTGTATTCCCCTCCCCCTTTACGTGTTTGCAAATGGCTTTCGCTTCACCGCAATCCCATTATCGCACGAATGTCACTGTCTGTTTTGTATTCCCCTCCCCCTTTACGTGTTTGCAAATGGCTTTCGCTTCACCACGATCCCATTATCGCATGAATGTCACTGTCTGTTTTGTATTCCCCTCCCCCTTTACGTGTTTGCAAATGGCTTTCGCTTCACCGCGATCCCATTATCGCACGAATGTCACTGTACGTTTTCTATTCCCCTCCCCCTTTATGTGTTTGCAAATGGCTTTCGCTTCACCGCGATCCCATTATCGCATGAATGTCACTGTACATTTTCTATTCCCCTCCCCCTTTACGTGTTTGCAAATGGCTTTCGCTTCACCGCGATCCCATTATTGCATGACTGTCACTGTTTGTTTTGTATTCCCCTCCCCCTTTACGTGTTTGCAAATGGCTTTCGCTTCACCGCGATCCAAATATCGCATGAATGTCACTGTCTGTTTTGTATTCCCCTCCCCCTTTACGTGTTTGCAAATGGCTTTCGCTTCACCGCAATCCCATTATCGCATGAATGTCACTGTACGTTTTCTATTCCCCTCCCCCTTTTTGTGTTTGCAAATGGCTTTCGCTTCACCGCGATCCCATTATCGCATGAATGTCACTGTACGTTTTCTATTCCCCTCCCCCTTTACGTGTTTGCAAATGGCTTTCGCTTCACCGCAATCCCATTATCGCATGAATGCCACTGTTTGTTTTGTATTCCCCTCCCCCTTTACGTGTTTGCAAATGGCTTTCGCTTCACCACGATCCCATTATCGCATGAATGTCACTGTCTGTTTTCTATTCCCCTCCCCCTTTTTGTGTTTGCAAATGGCTTTCGCTTCACCGCAATCCCATTATCGCACGAATGTAATTGTCTGTTTTGTATTCCCCTCCCCCTTTATGTGTTTGCAAATGGCTTTCGCTTCACCGCGATCCCATTATTGCATGAATGTCACTGTCTGTTTTGTATTCCCCTCCCCCTTTACGTGTTTGCAAATGGCTTTCGCTTCACCGCAATCCCATTATCGCACGAATGTCACTGTCTGTTTTGTATTCCCCTCCCCCTTTACGTGTTTGCAAATGGCTTTCGCTGCACCGCGATCCCATTATCGCACGAATGTCACTCTACGTTTTCTATTCCCCTCCCCCTTTTTGTGTTTGCAAATGGCTTTCGCTTCACCGCGATCCCATTATCGCACGAATGTCACTGTCTGTTTTGTATTCCCCTCCCCCTTTTTGTGTTTGCAAATGGCTTTCGCTTCACCGCGATCCCATTATTGCATGACTGTCACTGTATGTTTTGTATTCCCCTCCCCCTTTTTGTGTTTGCAAATGGCTTTCGCTTCACCGCAATCCCATTATCGCACGAATGTCACTGTCTGTTTTGTATTCCCCTCCCCCTTTTGGTGTTTGCAAATGGCTTTCGCTTCACCGCAATCCCATTATCGCACGAATGTCACTGTCTGTTTTGTATTCCCCTCCCCCTTTTTGTGTTTGCAAATGGCTTTCGCTTCACCGCAATCCCATTATTGCATGACCGTCACTGTTTGTTTTGTATTCCCCTCCCCCTTTACGTGTTTGCAGATGGCTTTCGCTTCACCGCGATCCCATTATCGCACGAATGTCACTGTCTGTTTTGTATTCCCCTCCCCCTTTATGTGTTTGCAAATGGCTTTCGCTTCACCGCGATCCCATTATTGCATGACCGTCACTGTCTGTTTTGTATTCCCCTCCCCCTTTACGTGTTTGCAAATGGCTTTCGCTTCACCGCGATCCCATTATCGCACGAATGTCACTGTCCGTTTTGTATTCCCCTCCCCCTTTACGTGTTTGCAAATGGCTTTCGCTTCACCGCGATCCCATTATCGCACGAATGTCACTGTACGTTTTCTATTCCCCTCCCCCTTTTTGTGTTTGCAAATGGCTTTCGCTTCACCGCGATCCCATTATCGCACGAATGTCACTGTCTGTTTTGTATTCCCCTCCCCCTTTACGTGTTTGCAAATGGCTTTCGCTTCACCGCGATCCCAATATCACATGAATGTCACTATACGTTTTCTATTCCCCTCCCCCTTTTTGTGTTTGCAAATGGCTTTCGCTTCACCGCAATCCCATTATCGCATGACTGTCACTGTCTGCTTTGTATTCCCCTCCCCCTTTTTGTGTTTGCAAATGGCTTTCGCTTCACCGCAATCCCATTATCGCACGAATGTCACTGTCTGTTTTGTATTCCCCTCCCCCTTTTTGTGTTTGCAAATGGCTTTCGCTTCACCGCGATCCCATTATCGCATGAATGTCACTGTCTGTTTTGTATTCCCCTCCCCCTTTACGTGTTTGCAAATGGCTTTCGCTTCACCGCGATCCCATTATCGCACGAATGTCACTGTACGTTTTCTATTCCCCTCCCCCTTTTTGTGTTTGCAAATGGCTTTCGCTTCACCACGATCCCATTATTGCATGAATGTCACTGTTTGTTTTGTATTCCCCTCCCCCTTTACGTGTTTGCAAATGGCTTTCGCTTCACCGCGATCCCATTATCGCACGAATGTCACTGTCTGTTTTGTATTCCCCTCCCCCTTTTTGTGTTTGCAAATGGCTTTCGCTTCACCGCGATCCCATTATCGCAGGAATGTCACTGTACGTTTTCTATTCCCCTCCCCCTTTTTGTGTTCGCAAATGGCTTTCGCTTCACCGCGATCCCATTATCGCATGAATGTCACTGTACGTTTTCTATTCCCCTCCCCCTTTACGTGTTTGCAAATGGCTTTCGCTTCACCGCGATCCCATTATCGCACGAATGTCACTGTACGTTTTCTATTCCCCTCCCCCTTTTTGTGTTTGCAAATGGCTTTCGCTTCACCACGATCCCATTATTGCATGAATGTCACTGTTTGTTTTGTATTCCCCTCCCCCTTTACGTGTTTGCAAATGGCTTTCGCTTCACCGCGATCCCATTATCGCACGAATGTCACTGTCTGTTTTGTATTCCCCTCCCCCTTTTTGTGTTTGCAAATGGCTTTCGCTTCACCGCGATCCCATTATCGCAGGAATGTCACTGTACGTTTTCTATTCCCCTCCCCCTTTTTGTGTTTGCAAATGGCTTTCGCTTCACCGCGATCCCATTATCGCAGGAATGTCACTGTACGTTTTCTATTCCCCTCCCCCTTTTTGTGTTCGCAAATGGCTTTCGCTTCACCGCGATCCCATTATCGCACGAATGTCACTGTCTGTTTTCTATTCCCCTCCCCCTTTACGTGTTTGCAAATGGCTTTCGCTTCACCGCGATCCCAATATCACATGAATGTCACTATACGTTTTCTATTCCCCTCCCCCTTTTTGTGTTTGCAAATGGCTTTCGCTTCACCGCAATCCCATTATCGCATGACTGTCACTGTCTGCTTTGTATTCCCCTCCCCCTTTTTGTGTTTGCAAATGGCTTTCGCTTCACCGCAATCCCATTATCGCACGAATGTCACTGTCTGTTTTGTATTCCCCTCCCCCTTTTTGTGTTTGCAAATGGCTTTCGCTTCACCGCGATCCCATTATCGCATGAATGTCACTGTCTGTTTTGTATTCCCCTCCCCCTTTACGTGTTTGCAAATGGCTTTCGCTTCACCGCGATCCCATTATCGCACGAATGTCACTGTACGTTTTCTATTCCCCTCCCCCTTTTTGTGTTTGCAAATGGCTTTCGCTTCACCACGATCCCATTATTGCATGAATGTCACTGTTTGTTTTGTATTCCCCTCCCCCTTTACGTGTTTGCAAATGGCTTTCGCTTCACCGCGATCCCATTATCGCACGAATGTCACTGTCTGTTTTGTATTCCCCTCCCCCTTTTTGTGTTTGCAAATGGCTTTCGCTTCACCGCAATCCCATTATCGCACGAATGTCACTGTACGTTTTCTATTCCCCTCCCCCTTTACGTGTTTGCAAATGGCTTTCGCTTCACCGCGATCCCATTATCGCACGAATGTCACTGTACGTTTTCTATTCCCCTCCCCCTTTTTGTGTTTGCAAATGGCTTTCGCTTCACCGCAATCCCAATATCGCATGAATGCCACTGTTTGTTTTGTATTCCCCTCCCCCTTTACGTGTTTGCAAATGGCTTTCGCTTCACCGCGATCCCATTATCGCACGAATGTCACTGTACGTTTTCTATTCCCCTCCCCCTTTTTGTGTTTGCAGATGGCTTTCGCTTAACCGCAATCCCAATATCGCATGAATGTCACTGTCTGTTTTGTATTCCCCTCCCCCTTTTTGTGTTTGCAAATGGCTTTCGCTTCACCGCAATCCCAATATCGCATGAATGTCACTGTACGTTTTCTATTCCCCTCCCCCTTTACGTGTTTGCAAATGGCTTTCGCTTCACCGCAATCCCATTATTGCATGACTGTCACTGTCTGTTTTGTATTCCCCTCCCCCTTTTTGTGTTTGCAAATGGCTTTCGCTTCACCGCAATCCCAATATCGCATGAATGTCACTGTCTGTTTTGTATTCCCCTCCCCCTTTACGTGTTTGCAAATGGCTTTCGCTTCACCGCGATCCCATTATCGCACGAATGTCACTGTACGTTTTCTATTCCCCTCCCCCTTTTTGTGTTTGCAAATGGCTTTCGCTTCACCGCAATCCCAATATCGCATGAATGTCACTGTCTGTTTTGTATTCCCCTCCCCCTTTTTGTGTTTGCAAATGGCTTTCGCTTCACCGCAATCCCAATATCGCATGAATGTCACTGTACGTTTTCTATTCCCCTCCCCCTTTTTGTGTTTGCAAATGGCTTTCGCTTCACCGCAATCCCATTATTGCATGACTGTCACTATTTGTTTTGTATTCCCCTCCCCCTTTACGTGTTTGCAAATGGCTTTCGCTTCACCGCGATCCCATTATCGCACGAATGTCACTGTCTGTTTTGTATTCCCCTCCCCCTTTACGTGTTTGCAAATGGCTTTCGCTTCACCGCCATCCGAATATCACATGAATGTCACTGTACGTTTTCTATTCCCCTCCCCCTTTTTGTGTTTGCAAATGGCTTTCGCTTCACCGCAATCCCATTATTGCACGAATGTCACTCTACGTTTTCTATTCCCCTCCCCCTTTTTGTGTTTGCAAATGGCTTTCGCTTCACCGCGATCCCATTATCGCACGAATGTCACTGTACGTTTTCTATTCCCCTCCCCCTTTTTGTGTTTGCAAATGGCTTTCGCTTCACCGCAATCCCATTATTGCATGAATGTCAATGTCTGTTTTGTATTCCCCTCCCCCTTTTTGTGTTTGCAAATGGCTTTCGCTTCACCGCAATCCCAATATCGCATGAATGTCAATGTCTGTTTTGTATTCCCCTCCCCCTTTTTGTGTTTGCAAATGGCTTTCGCTTCACCGCGATCCCATTATCGCACGAATGTCACTCTACGTTTTCTATTCCCCTCCCCCTTTTTGTGTTTGCAAATGGCTTTCGCTTCACCGCAATCCCAATATCGCATGAATGTCACTGTCTGTTTTGTATTCCCCTCCCCCTTTTTGTGTTTGCAAATGGCTTTCGCTTCACCGCAATCCCATTATCGCACGAATGTCACTGTCTGTTTTGTATTCCCCTCCCCCTTTTTGTGTTTGCAAATGGCTTTCGCTTCACCGCAATCCCATTATCGCACAAATGTCACTGTATGTTTTGTATTCCCCTCCCCCTTTTTGTGTTTGCAAATGGCTTTCGCTTCACCGCGATCCCATTATTGCATGACCGACACTGTCTGTTTTGTATTCCCATCCCCCTTTTTGTGTTTGCAAATGGCTTTGCTTCACCGCGATCCCATTATCGCATGAATGTCAATGTGTGTTCTGTATTCCCCTCCCCCTTTTTGTGTTTGCAAATGGCTTTCGCTTCACCGCAATCCCATTATCGCACGAATGTCACTGTCTTTTTGGTATTCCCCTCCCCCTTTTTGTGTTTGCAAATGGCTTTCGCTTCACCGCGATCCCATTATTGCATGAATTTCACTGTCTGTTTTGTATTCCCCTCCCCCTTTTTGTGTTTGCAAATGGCTTTCGCTTCACCGCGATCCCATTATCGCATGAATGTCACTGTCTGTTTTGTATTCCCCTCCCCCTTTATGTGTTTGCAAATGGCTTTCGCTTCACCGCGATCCCATTATCGCATGAATGTCACTGTCTGTTTTGTATTCCCCTCCCCCTTTTTATGATTGCAAATGGCTTTCGCCTCACCACGGTCCCATTCATTTTTGAGTGCATGAGTTCCAATTTTTGACTGCATGGGTTTGCACAGAACATGGACATTGAGGGTTATATGCATGTCATTGCGTGTTCCCAACCACCCTCCAATTATTTTTTTTGCCGCATGAGTTCCAACATTTGCTTTTGTTCGTGCTAGGGTGGAGGAAAGTCAATTGGGAGTTGCATGTAGGATGGCGATTGAGGGTTGCATGCATGTGGTTGTGTGTTCTGTATTCCTCTCCCCTCTTTTTGCACTGGCAAATGGCTTTCGCTTCATCGGGGTCTGATTGAATAAATGTCACTGTCTGTTTTGTATTCCCTTCCCTCCTTTTGAGTTTGCAAATGGCTTTCGCTTCACCGCGATCCCATCATTGCATGACTGTCACTGTTTGTTTTGTATTCCCCTCCCCCTTTACGTGTTTGCAAATGGCTTTCGCTTCACCGCGATCCCATTATCGCACGAATGTCACTGTCCGTTTTGTATTCCCCTCCCCCTTTACGTGTTTGCAAATGGCTTTCGCTTCACCGCGATCCCAATATCACATGAATGTCACTGTCTGTTTTGTATTCCCCTCCCCCTTTTTATGATTGCAAATGGCTTTCGCCTCACCACGGTCCCATTCATTTTTGAGTGCATGAGTTCCAATTTTTGACTGCATGGGTTTGCACAGAACATGGACATTGAGGGTTATATGCATGTCATTGCGTGTTCCCAACCACCCTCCAATTATTTTTTTTGCCGCATGAGTTCCAACATTTGCTTTTGTTCGTGCTAGGGTGGAGGAAAGTCAATTGGGAGTTGCATGTAGGATGGCGATTGAGGGTTGCATGCATGTGGTTGTGTGTTCTGTATTTCTCTCCCCTCTTTTTGCACTGGCAAATGGCTTTCGCTTCATCGGGATCTGATTGAATAAATGTCACTGTCTGTTTTGTATTCCCTTCCCTCCTTTTGAGTTTGCAAATGGCTTTCGCTTCACCGCGATCCCATCATTGCATGACTGTCACTGTTTGTTTTGTATTCCCCTCCCCCTTTACGTGTTTGCAAATGGCTTTCGCTTCACCGCGATCCCATTATCGCACGAATGTCACTGTCTGTTTTGTATTCCCCTCCCCCTTTACGTGTTTGCAAATGGCTTTCGCTTCACCGCGATCCCAATATCACATGAATGTCACTGTACGTTTTCTATTCCCCTCCCCCTTTTTGTGTTTGCAAATGGCTTTCGCTTCACCGCGATCCCATTATCGCATGAATGTCACTGTCTGTTTTGTATTCCCCTCCCCCTTTTTGTGTTTGCAAATGGCTTTCGCTTCACCGCAATCCCATTATCGCACGAATGTCACTGTCTGTTTTGTATTCCCCTCCCCCTTTACGTGTTTGCAAATGGCTTTCGCTTCACCGCGATCCCATTATCGCATGAATGTCACTGTCTGTTTTGTATTCCCCTCCCCCTTTTTGTGTTTGCAAATGGCTTTCGCTTCACCGCGATCCCATTATCGCACGAATGTCACTGTCTGTTTTGTATTCCCCTCCCCCTTTACGTGTTTGCAAATGGCTTTCGCTTCACCGCGATCCCATTGTCGCATGAATGTCACTGTCTGTTTTGTATTCCCCTCCCCCTTTTTGTGTTTGCAAATGGCTTTCGCTTCACCGCGATCCCATTATCGCACGAATGTCACTGTCTGTTTTGTATTCCCCTCCCCCTTTACGTGTTTGCAAATGGCTTTCGCTTCACCGCAATCCCAATATCCCATGAATGTCAATGTACGTTTTCTATTCCCCTCCCCCTTTATGTGTTTGCAAATGGCTTTCGCTTCACCGCGATCCCATTATCGCATGAATGTCACTGTCTGTTTTGTATTCCCCTCCCCCTTTTTGTGTTTGCAAATGGCTTTCGCTTCACCGCAATCCCATTATCGCACGAATGTCACTGTCTGTTTTGTATTCCCCTCCCCCTTTTTGTGTTTGCAAATGGCTTTCGCTTCACCGCAATCCCAATATCGCACGAATGTCACTGTCTGTTTTGTATTCCCCTCCCCCTTTTTGTGTTTGCAAGTGGCTTTCGCTTCACCGCGATCCCATTATCGCACGAATGTCACTGTCTGTTTTGTATTCCCCTCCCCCTTTTTGTGTTTGCAAATGGCTTTCGCTTCACCGCGATCCCATTATTGCATGACTGTCACTGTCTGTTTTGTATTCCCCTCCCCCTTTATGTGTTTGCAAATGGCTTTCGCTTCACCGCAATCCCATTATCGCATGAATGTCACTGTCTGTTTTGTATTCCCCTCCCCCTTTTTGTGTTTGCAAATGGCTTTCGCTTCACCGCGATCCCATTATCGCATGAATGTCACTGTCTGTTTTGTATTCCCCTCCCCCTTTTTGTGTTTGCAAATGGCTTTCGCTTCACCACGGTCCCATTCATTTTTGAGTGCATGAGTTCCAATTTTTGACTGCATGGGTTTGCACAGAACATGGACATTGAGGGTTATATGCATGTCATTGCGTGTTCCCAACCACCCTCCAATTATTTTTTTTGCCGCATGAGTTCCAACATTTGCTTTTGTTCGTGCTAGGGTGGAGGAAAGTCAATTTCGGAGTTGCATGTAGGATGGCGATTGAGGGTTGCATGCATGTGGTTGTGTGTTCTGTATTCCTCTCCCCTCTTTTTGCACTGGCAAATGGCTTTCGCTTCATCGGGATCCGATTGCATAAATGTCACTGTCTGTTTTGTATTCCCTTCCCTCCTTTTGAGTTTGCAAATGGCTTTCGCTTCACCGTGATCCCATTATCGCATGAATGTCACTGTCTGTTTTGGTATTCCCCTCCCCCTTTTTGTGTTTGCAATGGCTTTCGCTTCACCGCGATCCCATTCATTTTCGACTGCCACAAAAGACATGGGTCTCGACACCATGTCTCTCGACACCATGGTATTACATGGCACCCAACTAGCCTTTATGGATCCCCCCCCTCTCCACAGCAGCCCATCAGTAAGGTACGGCTGTGGCGATGATCGCTGGATGAGCATTTTCAGGGCCACCGCTATGTTCTGCTTGGACTTCCAGGCAGCTTCTTGTCCTCAGCTCTAGCTTTGGGGCGTGTTCTGTCCCGCCTGCACCGTCCTGTCTCGCCATGCCCCAAATAGTCACCCATCTTTCTTGAGATACTCCTTGGCCTTTGCTTGCACATATCTTCACCCACGGTGCAGCTGCTGGGTCGCATTCCTTCGCTGGGTCAGGACAACTGGGTTTGAAAGTAGCCTGTTTGAGGGCTGATGACAACGGTTGAGCCTACCTCATTTCGATTCATCCACATGCATGCAGCATTGCATGGAACACTACAGTGCCAAGATTTGCGAGAAAGCTGACTCCACTGGTGTTGCATGGAGTTTTCTGGAATGCTAGAATCACTGAATTCAATTCCATTCCTTGTTGATGCAAGACCACTATTCATCGCCAGTTCAGCATAAGACCAAAGTGTACTTGTGGTGGGTAGCGAACGGAGAATGCTCCAGTGAGGACAGAAGAAGGGTGGGCTTGGAGGAACAATAGAAATACCGATCTAGAATCCAAGGGAGCCAAAGGGAAGGGAGAATGTGGCAAGAAAAAGCAAGTCTTAGCATGTTACAGACACGTGCACATTGCCAACGGAATGTCAGCGAAAAAAACCCGCCATTTCGATTCGGATACCTGGTCTGCAAGGAACATGCAACAACAACAACAACAACAGCAACAACAACAACAACAACAACAACAACAGCAACAGCAGCAGCAGCAGCAGCAGCAGCAGCAGCAGCAGCAGCAGCAGCAGCAGCAGCAGCAGCAGCAGCAGCAACAACAACAACAACAACAACAACAACAACAACAACAACAACAACGTTGTCCATCATTTGCATATCCTTGCAAGCAGTTCTAATGGCAACATGGCCTGTTTCGATCACAGACAAAATGTTGCACAGAGCTCCTTGCACTATCAAGTTTCGGAAACTCACAACTTTATGGGCCAAACCAGAACCATGGACGCAGATGCACCCTGCATTTCCATACCAACGATTAAAAGTCAACAATTAAAAGTCAACATATGTGCATGGTGGTTGAAATATCGTCCTATGTGTATTTTCGTTCATCCTTTTTATTCCAATCTCGTCCCGACGCCCAAAAATTTTGTCCCACAAGCTCCAGATTTGGTTCATGTAATTTAGGTGAACCCAACGTATGACGCAGGGTGTAAAACAGTCATCTGTCCGATGCATTGGGTCAGCTGCCAAAAAAAATTGTGTCTGCATATCCAACAATCAACCGGTACCAACCACAGAAATCCCATCCCAGCTGCCCAAATGTATTCTGGTTCTGTTTTCCACAACAACAAAAACTCTTCTATGCCAAGCTGTGAAAAGTAGCAATGCCGATGAAAGAGCAGAACAAACAGATGGGTGCAGTTGCGCCATGTTTTCGTTTCCACCAACCCGTGTAACATACCAAAGCATTGAATATCTTGACTGTTGTGGTTGCCGATAGTTGGAGGATGCGACATGTTTTATCTCGGGGATCCATCCCCCCAAAAAAACTACCCCCAAAACGCCGTACCCAAAACAATGCCAAATGGACTCATCGCGAATTTCCGTGAAACTCATTTGTAGTGCCTGGCTACATATTTGAACTTCGTTCTCTAAAGGGATTTTCATTGAGGGAGGGGGCGGGGGGCAACTCCGGTGCAACCATCAGATTGATTGCATAACTCCTGTGAAAGCAGCGTCTAAGACTGTCGTCTTCCGATGCGGCGTTTGGGTTGTTGCTCGACTCACAAAGCGAATGGAAGCGGGTTTCTCGTAGCAGGTTATGGAACATTCACATGGATCCCCAGTGCAGCCACCCGTGCTGCGCCCTGCAGGGGGCCCTTTTTTGAATCTCCTTCTCAATAGAAGCTTGCAACTGAGAAACCTGCACCATAATGTGCTGCGACGTGACTCTGCCGGCTTGTTCTCTAGCAGTGGAGAAGCAACGCCACATCAGTGGATTCCATTTTTCTCTTTCCCAAGAACCCAAACACCTACACAAGCAAACAGAGACCCGAACACTGGCGGGGATCGCAGGCAATGCTCTCCAGACCCTGCTATGATGGACCACATGTGAAACGTAGGGGGTGACAGAGCCCAAGATTATGGGTTACGTGGCAAAGTACGATTCAGCGGACTCGCTGGCGGGGCGCGCAGATGTCCGGGATGCAAGACGTCCCTGATCCCCATGGTGCGTCCTAGATCTGGGATCTCTTGAGGACTGTCGGCATCCTTGCGATCCCCGAGTCCCAACTGTCCGTAACGGTTCTTACCCCATCCATAAAGTACTCCCACACCGTTCGCACATTCTTCCGGCTCCTCTGCAAAAAGTGCCAACATGTGACTGTGGCTGCACTCAAGCATCTGCAAATGCTTGCCATCCAGCGCAGGCACACTTACAGGCGCCGTCTGCAACGTCAGACTTCCCATGCCCAACTGCCCAAAATCGCTGCACCCACATCCAAGCACGCACCGCTGGCCATCAGGCTGCACGCAAACTGCAAGAGTGTGGGAGTAACCACACGATATAGCTTCGATCCACCGGCCTTGGAGTAGGGGTACGTGGCCAGGAAGAGACCGACGGGGACTAGTGTTGATACAGAGTTGGTAATGATCATTGCAGCCCCAGGCAAAGATCTAAAGGAGTGTGAGGAGAGAGCATTGCAAAAATTGTGGTTGGGTATGAAGTGGTGACTGCTGCACTATTCACGGAAAAATGCACTTCGCAAGATAATCTAATTGAGAAGAGGTGGAAATGCTCTCCATTTTGTCTCCACTGCAGATTCTTTTGGGACCGTGTCATTGACGATTTGCGGAATGCTAATTTTTGCATTGGGTGTTTTGAATTTTATGTGCGCAAAAATTTTGCAACAGCACCCAAAATTGGCAAAATTGGTTTTTTTGCGATTTCTTGCTGCAGAATTCAGTTTTGCGGAGTTGTTTTTGGTTGACTGAAGCCAAAATTGTTTTGCGTTTTCTTTTACGTGTGGCCTCCTTTTTGGGGGGGTTACATTTCATTCATTTCGGTGTCACTGAAAAAGGCCTTGGGTACCTTGGACTTTGGGATTGCAGCCAGTCCTACACAGGCACACAGATGTGGATCAGTTGGACTCTGGGGTTCCATAGCACGTTGCAGTCCATAGTATTGGATGATTCATGTCTACCAGGCTTTGGCTAGCCCTGAAACATCCATTGCGACACAAGACGAACTGCAGCTTCCCAGGGCTTCAGCGAGCCGAGGGTTGAATCACACCATCAATGAAGGTCAAGGGCTTTGGCTAGCCCATAAATGTTCATTGCATAAGCACAGGACAAAGATACCACACCAATCGCACCAACGATTGCACATTGCCTGAAATTGAAGCAAGGAGGGCAACCAAGAAAAGGGATGTGCCATGCACAAGTGTGTTCAAGTCAGAAGGGGGGGGGGGGTTGTTTTTGCGATTGTTGTGCGGATGCAGATAAAAATTAATAGTTGTTTTGCTTTTTTTTTTTTGCACTAAAACAGCACCTTGCACAGGGAATTTATCATTTTTGGGAATAACTAATATTGGCACGGTATTTGAAAGCAGGAGCAGCCAGAGATTGCAAGCTCACAACGCAGCAACAAAGGGGGGTTTCATGAGCCGCTACAATCCACGGGAGGCCACTTTTGTTTGTCTTCTTCTGGAATCAGGAATCAGACACATACATTTTTCGGTCTGCTTGGCCTTAGGATGCACACCGATTGGGACACTGCATACACACAGTGTTTGACCTGAGCCCGCCCCTGGGCATTGGGGCAAACGATTGGCAGAGGTTATGAAAAATTTGAGGCCTTGTTATTCGTAGCACCAATGCTGCAAGGTGTACTTGCTCTTGTCAGGTATGAGGTCCTCAAAAATCAAACGCAAGTATGTGACACATAATTCCTTTTTGCCCACCTTGTTTGCCCCTTGATCACCCACACTGCGCCTTGAATTCTGGAGGTGCCAGATGGCCATTAAAGAAATGTCTCTTGACCTGTCAATGACACAGATAAAGGATAAAGGGGCGAAAATTGCGGAAGGCAGGACTTTAAATATCTGTAAACGATGGCTCCATGGATGTTGGGATGTGCAGGCAAGTTAGCGATGACTACATCCGTCTGTGGTGGTGTCCTGTGTCGCGCTACAAAGCCAGAATTCGGGGCAAATGGTCGTTCTTGGAAAGTAGTGTACAGAATAGTGGGTGGGTTGTGCACACAAACGTCTGCTCAATCCACTTTTTGCACATGCAGCCTCCACCAGCCAGCCCTCTGGGGTTTCAGAAGGACAACACGCCAAGAAGCAACAGATTCTCATCTGAAATTCTGGGCAACGACGTGGAAGCGGTCGGGTGGATGTTAAGACTGGAACGATTGGTCTAGCGCAGATCCACCAGCGGGTCCGGAAAAAGCCTCATTGTCTGCTGCAACCGTCGGACAGGCCTTGGCATGAAAAAAAAAATCGTTTTAATGGACCAATTGAGAATATGCTTGTGTCCAACAGAACTCCGGTGTCGAATGTTTGAGCCATAGGCAGTAGAAAGAGCGCCCTCTGGTGTTTGTGGTAGTTTTGTTGTCCATTAATAATCCGTTGCATTGACTGCACTTTAGAACAATTTTGATACTTCCCAGGATACTTGGTACTTCCCAGATTGGCATTTTTAGCAGTACTTCACATGTCAACCTCTGGTTCAATTGCACTGCAAAAGTTGGCAATTCGCCTGCACCTAACTTTCGGCAGCATTGTCGGCAGATGTGTTTACAAGAAGAATTGGTGTTGTCTAAGGGACAGTGTGAAAGTGGAGAAGAATAAACAACAGGACGCATGGCATGGAAGGCAGGTGGTGCAATCAACCAAGCACTGAGGTTGGTGGCGTTGGGGAAAGGCCATTGGAGAACGTTGAGGGTGTTGGAGGCATGAATTCTTGGAACACACTGCCCCCCCCCCCCCCAATAATATCAGGCGTTTGATATCATGTTGTGCTTGATATTCTTTTGTGCTTGACATTATTTTGCACACAGGGTTTTTCCTTCTTTCATGGCGTCAATCCAAACCGACCCCTTTGTTGCTGACATAATTGAGGCCTTGAAGCTCCTGATGATCCTCAAGTTGTGGAGAAAAACAAGCGTTAAGCACATACAAAGATCCCAAAGAATTGAGTCACCACGCATTGCATTCTGTGTTGAGGGCTGCAAGGATTGGGTGCTTGCTATTATTTCAACCAGCTAAAATATTATCAGGCGTGCTTGATATTATTTTGACGCTTGAAAAAAAAGGGGGGTGGGGTAGGGCAGTTGGAAACGAGAAAGGACGGCATGGTGTTTCCAAGCAGACCTTCCCATCACCATTCAACACACCTCTTGCGGTCTGCCATCCGTCACGCAAACAGCGAACATGTGTTCGTGGCCACAAGCAATGCTCTGCACGTGCTTTCCCTCCAGCGCCACAACGCGCTGGGGGGTCGTTTGACACTCCTGCTGCCCGATCCCGAGCTGACCCTCATTGTTGCATCCCCATGTCCAAATCTCCTGCGCCTTATTCACCTCTGACTGCAGCACCATGACACTGAAATGGCCACCACTTTGCAGCATCAGCAGTCGCTGGGCTGGACTGCCACCCAACACCTAAAGATATGGTTTGTATCATGGGGTCGAGGGACCCCTCAGCTACTTCTGGATAACAACAACACAGGCCAATCCAAATGCAAGCTCCGCACATCCCCGAAAGCAGACCCTCAGAATTGGGTTGCGTCGGAACCGCAACCGAGTGCATTCATGTCCAGTTTTGGCGTATCCATGTCCATCTTTGCCATTGGGGGCCATTTTGGGCACCCCTGGTTTGGCTCTTTTTCCTTTGCACAGGCATCAATTTTGAACGTCTCAGGTATGTGGAATCGTCCCCAACTCCATCCCCTGAGAAGAGTCAGACAATGTAACGGGAACCTGCAAATGAGAGGTCACCACAACCGGTACGGACTCTCAGAGACCGCGGGGAGACTAGTGCACTTCGGGGGCAATGTTCCCAGCCAGGCTGCACTTGGACTTGGTGACGGTACAGGTGACGGCATATTTTTTCGGCCGAACTGTTGCATGTTAATAGTTGCCCAGAGCCCCGAGCGCCACCCCCCAGAATGTGTATCCTTGAGCCTACATAATTTTATTGAATCGCCTTGTCGTGGTGATTCCAAAGACACTATTTGGCCTATTGAGACGCTTTTGGAGGTATTTCAGAAAATTTGGTTGGTTACCGTGCATATCTATCACCCTGCTCATGATTGAGGCATATTCCAACGTTGTTGGTCACAACACCGACTTCCCCTTGAGGATTTGTCGTTACAGGTAATGGAGGACTGTTGTGGGTGCTAGAGGCTTGGATGCGGTTGAGGAGTGCTGATGGTCCTCTTTTCTTTCCCCATCCCTGGAGTTCCAGAGCCAACACACCGCGGTGTGGTTTCGTCCACGCACCGTCCCACTCAGCAAATCAACCACGGACCACACGCCATTTCTTTGCATCCGCAGCAACGGCAAAGCGCGAGGACAACAACTCTCATTGACCCGCAACAATCACCATGTTTTGAGCAGGCAAAGCGCGAGGACAACAACTCTCATTGACCCGCAACAATCACCACGTTTTGAGCAAACACCTCTCATGTCTTTGACGTCCAATGTTAGAGCATGCAAACACTGTGCCAATTATGATTGACTCTCGTAGGTGGGTGGGGTTGTACGTGACATGTCACATGGCACGTGCGGTGAGCCGGGTCCGTGGGTTTCTTCTATGGCAATGGCCCGCGTGCAAGAAAGGGTGCTCCTCGGCACCCGGAATGGAATGGGAAGGTGCAAAAGCTGCCGAAGGGCTGCTCGGGGAAAGGGTTTGCTTCACTCGCAGCAAAAAGGCAGGATATGGGGAAGAATCGGAAGGGGAACGCTCGCAGTCATCCGCACAGTCCAGCCCCCCCCCCCCCCAAGAACCTAGCGGTTTGCTACACTTACCAAAACCGGTAAAAGAGAGAGCACCAAGTAGCTCTCAACATCAATGGAACCAATACCTTCATAGGAGAGCTTTGATGATGCGTATGCCCAAGCCCCAGCTGCCCATAGGTGTTGCAGCCCCACGCGTACAATTCCCAGAGAACTTCATCTTTGTCCGACACTAAGCACAGCGTGTGATAGTAGCCTGCCACCAAGTGATGCACTTGCTTGCCCTCCAGGCCTCGAACCTGCGGATACCGAGTGTCGGTCAAACTACGTCGCATCGCAATGATGACCGCGCCGGCCCTTCGCTGATACGGGCTGTCCGAGGCGTTATCTAAAATCACACGTCTTCCATGGGTCCAAACAAGCAGTCGAAAGTCCAAAGGCGGAAGGCCACCGTCAACCTAACGACAACCACTTCTAGGCTTTACACCAAACGAGGCCCAGAGAGAAAGAGGGATGAATCCCTTGATGGAGTAACCCCGTTGTCCCAATTTCCCCGCTTCCCCGCCATCTTTCCTCGAGTAGCAAGGTGTGCATAGTGATGCAAATGAGCGAGACGAATGAGCGAGACGATGCACCTGCATTGGCAGCAATTGATGTTGTGTGTGGCCTAGGCCAAGTTGTCCATAATCGTTGCAACCCCAAGCATACACCTCATGTTCTCCATCCCAGTTTGTAGAACACAACGCCACGGTGTGATAGTATCCACAAGAAACATGGTGTACACATTTGCCCAACAGGGCCTCAACCCTTTGGGGCCGGCTAACATGCTTCTTAGTCCCCAATCCCAGCTGCCCATAATCGTTGCAGCCAAACACAAAGACCTTGAGGACATAAAGAAGCATGAGGCTTGCGCCTTTGCGAAGGCGTTGACGAGGAGGCTCCATAGCAATTTGTGGAATATCATCCGCGGTAGTCCATGATGGTCACGGGCACGCAAGCACACGAAAGACAAACTCGTCAGTGGCCGGCCATAGGCGATACCTTGTCACAATTGTACCCACCCGTATCTATACCCGAGTTACTTCACTTTTTTGGTACACTTTTGTATTGGAAATGTACATAGGCAATTTTTGGTACACTTTTGCACGTTTTTCGTACACTTTTTGGTACACTTTCGTATAGAAAACGCACTTAAGCCAGTTTGATCAACACAATGCAAGCGTGCACAGCAGAGGCTCAACAGCTTAACAAAAGCATTTTGTATGGTGGCGTTTATGTGCGGATCTGTACAACTACTACTGTACTCGGGGACAGAGGAGGGACAATACGGGTGGGTACAATGTTGACCGTGAGGGTTCTCGAGAGGCTTAGACCGTATCCCATCTTGGCTCACCACCAAGCCATCCACAATTTCATATTCCATGTTTTTTTCAATCACCATCCCTCCGTCCTCCCCCGCATACCTCGCTTGAATCGCTACCTTGGCGCACCACGATCGAGTGATCACCCCCGGCAGCAAACATGTTGTGGTTCGCCGTCAAAGGAGGAGACAATACGTTAGACCTATGAAGGTATGGGACATTCACTTCAATGATCAAATCGGGTTTCACTTTTCGGCGAAACTCGCCGTGAAATTTGACCCGCTTGAAGTTTGAGTAAGCCCCCCTCCACCTGCACCAGAAAACGTAGCTAAGGTTAGATGACGCATGCTTTTATTTTGGGGTCTCCAATGAGAAGGATTCCTAGCACCCGACCCCAAGAAGCAAAAGATGAATGGGGCCCCAATGCGCAAAGACCAAAACCAACTTTTGGTCTTTCAACGGCTGTCGTGTGCTTGCTGCTGCAAGGGAGCAAACAACCTTGTAAGGGACCCTAGCTGGGCATCCTTTGGATTCATACACACGAAACCCTTGCATAGGTTAAAAACATTGATTTTCGACTCGGCCGCAAAGAAAAACATAACACGCGAATCTTGTTCTTCGTGGCGGACGACTACGCCCAATAACAAATATCCGCCGGAAAGAAAATCATGTAACACAAACAATTTCGAAATTTCTGGGAAGGAACATCATGCAACACAAAAAATTCGAAAACCAACCAACTTGTGGATATTGTGTTGCACTCACCGGTCTCGAGGGTCTATGCCCACAATAGGGCCCAGGGGATGCCTCGTTGGGTGTTGGGGGTACAACACAATGCAAGCATGCACAGCAGAGGCTCAACAGCTCAAAAAAGCATAATCTGCAACAACAAACGTGATTGATGTTCGATTTTCGCCACTACTAGATCAAGGGTGTTGGGGGTTGGTCCTTGACCCATAGTTGGGGGGGGAGTGGGGGGATTCGGACCCGCTGATGGGCGATTCGTGGAATGCGAACTTCTATACAGTATTTGTGCCTATGCCACGGATATCCGCTTTGTATCCCGTGGCATATACCACGGATATCGACCGGATCCACGGATATCGATCTATGAGTCCAGGCAAGACGCGGGCGCTTACCATCACTCCTGGCCCCTTGCACCTTGAAGTACGCCAGCTCAATGAATTTCACATCATGCAAATTCGTTCATTCGATTTTGCTTTCATGCGGAAATGTAGTGTTCCTGATTCATCTATAAGACCCAGCAGAGAATCGTAGTGCATATACATCACAAACACTTTTGAGTATTTACACTGCCGGATTTCTGTGCTTGCCGGTTTGAAACGTGTTGGATTTGGCTTTGCAACCCCTTTTCCACTTCGTGCAGGTCAGTCCCTGCGTCAATTTCTCGGGCATAATGGACGCCATAGTTTGCAAGGTGACGAGCTTGTGCGGGCTTGTTTGCGCACTAATTGCTACTTTTTGGAGAATGAAATATCCTACGTTCAAGACCCAACAACTTCCTGGGGTCATCACAATCATAGGTATCACCTCATTGTGTGTTAGCGTTGAAGTGTTGTGGTGCTCTCGCACGTTGTTGGGCATACCTTCTCAACTGAAGTGTCGCTTTGGGTTGCCGCAACGGTGGACATGGGGAACTCTGGCAGGCACACAGCGGATCACTGTGATTATGAAGCTGACATAACTTGACAGCAATGGAAAACCAAAAATTCCGCAGAGATTTGCACGCCTGTTGAACTTTGTTGGGGCACAGACCAGGCTCAACAAATGCCGGCATGCAACCGACTGTGCGGGAGTATCTGCACCGTGCGCGCACTGTGCAATTCTTTGGACGAGGACCGGGCCAATGGATGAAAACCCAGGCTTCTCTTCAGGTGTTCCTTGGAGGCCGCTGGAATGCGCTGTTACTATCTTGGTGTATTGTGCTTGGACAAACCGCGTTCGGAACCAAAAATTGCAGGCTATAAAACCATAGGTAAACTGGCACACACGTACAGCCCACGTACAGCTTTGCGCGGGGCGGGCACGGGGGTGCAGCCCGTTCCGTCGTTTCATGAATGTGCACTCGAAGTTTGTGCCTCGATCGTGCCATAGGCAGGCGGCCGAACGGGGTGCAGAATGATTTGGGTCCGGTGTGGGTCACCGCACCCAAGTGCATCTAGAGCCAACTGGGTTCGGAACCGTTCCTGGTGCCAACAAGGACTTTTTACGGGCCCACTTTTGACCGATTTGTTTTCTCGGGTTGACAGAACAAAGACGAGCAACACCAGGAATGTGGGGGAGGCGGTCGTTGGACAATGCCGGGTCTAACAAGGATCTCTTAGGAGGAGAAACGCCGTCTGACGGATATGGTCATTGGACAGGGTCATATCGACGGGGACACACCGGCCAAAATTGAAAATGATTTGAATTGTTCTGACATCACCGACGAAAGACTGCAGCTTTGGAGGAACCGACTTTCCTTCCTGAAAACTGATCCAGATCTGGTATTTGAGGTGCCACGTTCAACACAGAAATTGGCCTTGGACTTTCAGAACCTGTTAGTTGCACATCTGTCACCAAATTGCGGGCGAGACGCGGGCAGTTGTAGAGTCAAGCGCGCAGAGTGACAAAGGGATGACGTGGAGGTGAAGTTTCTCTGCCCACGCACCTCAAGTCAGGCTTGGATGAGACAGCACTGGGAATATGTGTCGGAGTTGTGGTTTTGAGGTCAGGTCGTTTTGATTTCTTCAGTGATATTTATGCCTGCATTCTAACACTGAACGTCACACAGCTGCAGGCGAAAGTTGTGTGCTCGCTGTGTTCCCAATTTGTCAGACGGACCCCATCATCTGTTGAGGTGCACGCTGGTTTGGGGTGGAGGCACATGGCAAGTCTACTGTCAGCCCTCCGAGGTACCAGCTGCTGGGCCAGACCAGATTACACCACACCACAACCACTCCCCGTCAACTTTGTCAGTCGGGTGAGTTGCTTGGTTGTCCATCGCAGCGACCGGGCAAACTCTTCTAACATCGGTTGCTGAAGAGTTCTCTTTCGTGCGCCAGGGGTCGGGTCACTCTCCAATGCTTTATCTCAGGCTTCACATTTGGCACGATATTTGGTCTTTCGGCAGCTATTTGGTGGGTGCAGGTGAACGGCACCCCCTTCTTGGCTGCCATCCGTGCTGGTGGTCCAACGGCACTTGTTTACAGCCCTTTGTACATGATGGCAGCGGTGTCGAAGGTGGAATTCATGACGAGACACATTTTTGTACTGGTTTTGAGCGTTACAATCGCAACCGCAGGTCTTCTGACAGGGCTTTGGGCTGTGACCTGCCAGTTGCTTCCAATATGGTCATCTGTGTGCATGTGCAAGTGCATGTGTGCGTGTGTGTGTGTGTATTGTGATGACCAACTGAAGAGGATTTTCACTCAGCCAAAAACGCTTTGTGCTGTGCTTTCGCAAATTGTGTCTGTGTGTGTGTGTGTGTGTTGATGATGTTACTGCTGGCTCGCAGTGCTGCACTGACATAGTGGATATTATCAACAACACAAGGCACCTCAGTAAACAATGGAAGGTACCCAAGGGTAGGCTGATGCATGAACCTTTCCGAATTGTGTGTGCCCTTTCCAGTTGCGCACAATCAGCATAAGTATCAGCATAAGCTCACCGGAGCCAGCAAAAGAGAAACAGTAGTACTGGGCGCGCAGTATCCGTACCGATTGCACCCCATTTATCAGCATTAGAGGACGGAGCCACCCCGCAAGGCAGATCCAGTACAAACGAAACAGTAGAAGTACAGCAGTAGGTGTGCCTCATCCGTACCAGTTGACCAATGGGCAAGGGGCGGTGGGTTCACAAAACAGCCCTTGCTGGTCCGCAGGGTGACTGCCCCGTTCATCAAGGTACATTGGGTGGGTATGAATATTATTGTGAGATTTTTTTTTCAGGAGTGTAATCATAGCAGACCAGACGTTGCCACCCCGGCCCAAGTGCCAGCCGATATCCTGCTTCATTTCCTCCAGGGTTGCTTGTTGGCCTTTATTGCATGTATTATTCTCCTGGACAAACGTACCCCTTGGGCGAAACGGTTGCCATCATGTGCGTTGCATTTAACGTGTTGGGATTCCTGGTTGGTATCCAAAAAGGTGTGAGCAAATGCATGACCTCCGTTTCTGCACTATTTCCACGTGCGTTTGAAACTGCGTTCGTCCATTCACGTTCTTGCAAACATATTTCCGAATTTTTTGCTCTCAGTGGAGATGACTTCGGTGTTTCCAATTCTGATTGACCTTGGAGTTTTTGTCACACTAGGTGTGGTGTTTTGGCATGCACGTCCAAGGCTGCGTTGACCTGGTCCTACCCCAATCGTGGCGTTTGTGGTTTGCGCAAGGATTCAGGGTTTCAAGCCACCCTGTGGACATTTGATATGTGTCTGCTGCTCCCGCTCGTCCTTGGCTGACGTTTATTGCTATCTGTTGTCCAGGGTTGACGGGCATTTGGCTGACCAAGGGGCCCCGCAGCTCAACGTGCCGGCACTAAGCAAGTTGAACAGCAGAGCACACAATAACGATACCCTGTGTTGAGAGGGCGGTACACTCTGTTGTATTGGAGATGAAAAGTACCGGAGCGCCAAAAGTACCAGAAGCGCTAACCCTTTTTGGTGATGGTCGGCGTTTGCCTTCCCTGTACTCGTTGCCTTCCACTTCTCAACCTTTGTTGCTTTCAACAGGTCTCAGTGTGTATGGGCTGCTGACAGACAGATCGATGCTATGCATCCCTTTCCTCGTCGTCAGTACTTCGGCATTAGTGCCGTGCTCATGGTACATTTGCCGTATGGCATTCGGGATCCGCAATGTGGTGCGGGCGCTTGTTGACAGCAAGACTGGGGAGCCCAATGTGCTCAAACCGGTGCCTGGTATGTATCCGTCGTTCATGCTGTTTCCGCATCAGGATTTTTCAGCATCTGCGCATATAGCGGACGTGTGCGTGCATTAGGTCCCTGCGGTCTTTTTTTGGCGGGTTCTGGTTTCTGTATTTGTCCAGGGTGCCGATTCTGTGCATTGATATTCAATGGATGTTGGTGCAACAGTTCTGTGAAAATTTTCTTTTCTGGTCACGTTGCCACCTCCGTGGACTCATTATCCTTCCCTGCAAACATCGATTGGCACGCGCGCTGAACCTGTTGCTGTGCAGGGGGTCCGGTGCCCCACAGTGCCAACTCCAACCCCCCTCCCCGCACGCGCTCGGGTCCAACAGCTTGTGACCGGCGTTACACCACAAACTCTTTTAACATCCGCCGCAAATTAGCCTTGCACTAACAGGTACATACATGCATGACCCACCAGGACTTGCGCAAAAAGTGACCGTTCAGGGTTGCGGCGCATCCGACAATCTGTGGAACGCCCACCAAAATTTCGGGTAGCGCTACAGCAGAAGCTCTTACTCTCTGAGAGATGCATATCCTGCGCCTCTTCATTTCAGGTGGCCCCACTCCAGCCACCCAGACCGCCCCGGTCACATTTCCGCCAATGGCGTGCGAGCCTCCAACGTCGGATTTCATCACGGAGACCCGCCACGTCTTTGTAATTCCAAATTACAAGGAGAGTTTGGAATTGTTGGAAGATACGTTACGGATCCTGGCCACCCATCCAGGTTGCCAGGAAAGGTGTTTCACCTCCTTTCGCAACTGTGTGTGGTGAGCAATTGCAGACGCGTGTTTTTTAGTGAGGAAGGCCGGGTGCGTATTGGGTCAAGTTCCAGGCCTAAAAGCCCCCGACCAGCGATATCCCAGGCGCTGTCCAAGGCTACCCCTCCTTCGGGGTCCCGATACGGCAGAGGTTGTGAAGCTATTTGAGTTCCCCATATTTTGGACCCAAGACAGCATGGGTCATGTAGCCATTTTCGTATCTTTGTGGGCTACCTCGATGGTGAATTTGCTGCAGTCATTCATGGTGTATGCATTCCAATATTGATGACAACATTGTTGCAATCACACAGACTTGCGCTTTTTAAAAAAAAAACAATGCAGTGATTTCTGCGCCGGCATTCCTCTCCATGCCATGTGATTGCAGCTCACATTGCCAGTTTCTGTCAATATGACCTGTCTTCATAGATACATCGTGTTGCTTGCTATGGAGGCTGGTGAGCCTGGTGGTGCAGACAAGGCTTCAACCCTGGAGGAGAAATTCAAGTCGACGTTCTCTTTCATTGGACACACACTGCATCCAATGCGTCCTGGTGAGCTGGCAGGCAAGGGAAGCAATGTGAATTATGCAATCCAGCAGCTGCACCAATTTGAGTGGATGCAGTTCAAGGTTCCAATTTCTCCTGCCACGGTTCTGGGGGTTCGGACCTGCGACTTGTAACAGTGGACCGGGCTCAGGCAAAGTATCGCCCAACCAATATGACTCCTATTCAAGAAGCCCCCCCCCCCCCCCCCCGGCACTCTGGAGTGCATTACCCCAATCTGCAGTCGTGCTGCACTGCCTGTCTGTTTTTCTACAATTCAATCCTCTAAAATTAATTAGGTCTCACCCCCCCCCCCCCCAACCCCGGCATTTCTTCTCTTCCCTCACTGGAGCGAGGGGCGCGATGCTTGGGATAGGGAGGTCCCTCCCTCCAGCAGGGGCCGTCGAGGGGCCTGGGAGTGCATTTTGTATAGCATGGCTGATATGCAGCCCCAAGCCTGTGAGCAGGTCGGCCTCCAAATCCACATCTACCCCCCCCCGCCCCGCACCTCCCCCCGCCCCCTCCACAGCCCTCCGTCGGTACAAATTGCAGCCACCACAGGTGGGGGCAGAGGAATTGGGGTCAGCGGCTGTGAGCTGGGAGGGTGTGCCGTCCTTTCTGTACGCCGCCAACCTCATTTGCTAACCCCCGAAAAACTGGCCCTTGAGCTGGCGAGTCCGGAAAAGAATTGCCGAAGAGTTTCATCAGTTTGGTTGGTTTGCTTGTGTAGAGCTCCCCTAACATATAGCATAAGTGCTCTAAATGGTCAAAAAACCAACACCCACGACCTCCATTTGTAGCCAGACGCCACCGTTCAGCAATTTCATATGTCAAGATATCATCCACCAAAGTTTGGGAAGAAACTGAACTAATGAAAGAGATCTCATTTTCCCATTTTGCAAGATGGCTTGCTGCTTGCTGAAAGGGGTAGCTGCACTCCTGCACCCTAAAAAGTGGTATACGGACTCTTACTGGCTCCTCAGCTCAGTGCCCCTATTTCGAACCCCATTGCAGTCGACTCATGCTGAACCCACTGTTCTTCCACTGCCCATCACATTGGTCAATATTTTGTGTCGGACGCATTCCCAGTGGCAAATGCTTGATGCATCTCAAGGAATCAATTACTAATTGTCTCAAGCAGAAATTTCACCCACGCCGTCGTGAGTTGTAGCTGCCCGTCTTATTGGCGCGCATTTTACCCATGTCCTCTTCATTTGGGCCGATCTGCCTGAATTTTTCCCACATAAAAGGGTTCTTGTGTCATGGAGTGTATTAAGGGATACTGAGGATCTAGTTGCCCGGTGTATGTCTGATGTTTTATTGTTGATGTGCAGTCCGAATGCGTTATGGTGACTATCATGGATGCGGATACCATGCTACCTGCGGAGTATATCGCTGGCGTAGATTGGGTGTGGGCTTCCAATCCGAAGGCAGTGGCGGCAGCCCTCATTTGTCCAAGCACGCCCGTGATTGCCAACGCAAGGTCTGCATGCAACGCAGAAACAGCAGTTGTTGGTTGTGATCAAGGGGGCTGGACAACCCGCCCATCCGGGAGGGGGGGGGGGGGTTACTGCTGGGTGGATGTCAGTGGATGGGTGGGTATTTGGCTGCTGCACACAGGTGTTGTGGAATGGCACCAAATCGCAGTGAGATTGCTATTATGTAGTTCTCGCACTCCCATTCTCATCTCTGCTTATACACCGCTGGTGACTGAAAGATACCATGCCCGCTGGTTCGCTTCCAGCAGAGGACGTGGCAGACATGCGGGACAAGGGGGCTTGCGATGGCCCAGGCCCACTGGACTCCATCCTCTGCTCTCCCGGCTGTCTCAGCAGGGCTTGGCAGGCTTTCACTTTCGGGGTGGGGGGGTCAATACAGCCCTCCGGCCGGACCCCCCCCCCCTCCAACAAAAGGGCTCAATTGACGGGAATTCCCAAAACCGACCCGGGGACGTCCGTGGTTCCAATGGCGGTGGTGTTTGTGTTCAAGGACATAACGCCCCCGGTTACACATGTATGTAGTGCCCCACCATGGCTTATCATTAGAACCACGTGAGCCGGGGGGTCCCCAACAAGGGGAGAAAATCAGAAGTGCATAACCCCTGCCAAAAGTGGCTCCTAAGCTTCTTTTCAATAGTGATAGTGGTGTCTGTCAATTGAGCCCTTTTCCCGACCCCCCCCCCTCCCCAGAAGTGAAAACCCGGCGCCCCCAGGTCTCACCGACAATGCAGGGCAAATCTTAGTGGCCCGGAGGGCAGCCACTAATGTTGTCACTATTATATCCACCCCTGATGCATGTGTCTGGGAAAAAGAATGGGGGGGCACACCAGCCTGTTGGGGGGGGGGGGGGGGGCTGCGCCCCGCGCGCCGGGAGGTGCCCGCCACGGGGGTGGCAACAGGGCCGTGAACAGCCAACCGCGCATGGGACAGTCCACGTTGTACGGAGATGTGAAATCCTCGTACGGGGGGGGCAGGCGGGTGGGACAGGAGGGGGTGCGCGACATGGGCACCCAGCAGCGCCACCAGACAGGGGGAGGAGCAACACAGACACACAGAACGCGGGAGCCACACCAAGGGGGACAAGGGCGGGCACACCAGACAAGGAGGAGGGGCACAGCAAGGCAGGAGAGGCTACCAGAACGGCGGGAACAGGGAACCAGAATGGAGCGAATGGTGAAGTGCGCGCATGGGAGGCAGCAACAATAAAGGGGATGGCTTGGCCAGCCAGCCCCGTCGCTACCGGGTGCCAGGGCAACCCCTGCTCAACCGGCATCAGGTGGGGGGTGTCTCCCGCAGCCCAGATGGGCTGTTTGCGCAACAGGAGCGGGAGCCCATCAGGGGCACACCAACCGTGAGGGGGAAAAGGACATATGGTGGACGGCCCGGACAGCACGTGGAGGAACAGGGCACCTGGGCCGCACAGAAACACAGCGAGGCAGGCTATGGACGGCCTGTGGACAGAGGTGTGTGGACAGCAAAAACAGTCAAACGACCCCGGCAACAACCAGCACATCAATACACCAATTATTGGGCGCCGCTGACACGCAAACGGCACACCATGCCACATTCAGCACAGTCCCAACACACCAACTACTGGGCTCCGCGAACGCGGAAAAGACACCAGCAAGAGCACCGGCCGCAGCGGCCGACAGAAAGCAGCGATCCGACGCAACATGCGAAGGGAAGAACGGGTGACCGTCCAAGGCCCCGTAAAGGAGCAACAACCAGACGGAATGTCACACAGGGGGGTTCCCGGGCCAGGACGGGTTGACGATTAGATTGCTCTTTTTTGCTTTGCAGGTATGTCTGCTAGCGGCTCCGTCGGGAATGTGCAGCAGTGTTGTCGCCCGGGTTTTGCACTCCTTCCTTTGGAAGAACTGGAGGAATTGTGCATGCCTGCTAGGCCCACTTCTACAGATTCCTCCAGCTCGTCGAGTGCATCATCCAATGGGGATGACAATAGTTCCAATTCTAGCTCAGACAGTTCTGCCATGGACCATGCTGAATGGCAAAGAATTTTGGCCAAATGTGTGAAGAAAAGATTGTGCTGGACTCAAATGCTACAAACCTGTCTAGTGCATTGCCCTGTATAATATGTTCTCAGGGACAGGGTTGATGAATGATTTCACATCAAATGTGTGCAGAATTTGTTGCAACAAAACCCATTTTCAAATATGGCCCTGGTGGTCTCCCACCTCAGTACCAAGCAGGCCTAATGAGGCTTACCATCTTAAACATCCGTTGCTGTGCTAATGGTGGTTTTCCTCATGAATGTATTGTATTCTTTGTACTCCACAGAATTCTTATTGTTTTTTAGCAGCCAAGCTAGGTAGAGGCTAAAGGCCTGCCACTGCGTGTTGTTGTATCACCCTGATCTCGATCTGATCCACTATTTCGTGGCAAGGAGGCCACGGAATTTGCATTTTCCTTAGGAATCAAGTTGATTTTGACGGTCGTATCAGTATCCGACAGTGTGTATGATGATGGAAAGCGATAAGAAGAGATCTTTGGAGATTCGACCAGAGCTCGCGTAGATGCGCGCGTTCTCGGCTGAGACGTATGCCAGGAGACCAGGTGGCCAAGCTGGTGGGAGAATTGTCCATACGGTGGACTACAGTGGGCCACAATGTACCGACGGTGGCTGGAGCGATTCACGCGGAATTTGGGGTACCATTGGAAGTGGATCAAATGATGGATCTGGTTGTGGCATGGGAGGAGATCAATGCTGTACGGTATGACCCTGCTCTAGGAAAATTTGTGAAGTGTGCCGTGAAAGCGGAGACAACTCACCAGGCAAAGTCGTCCCACGAGAGCAAGTCTGTGGCTGAACTGGAAAGAAAACTCGTTGAACTGGAAGACCAGGTGCAGAAAGCAAAAAAACGTGCCCAAAGATCCGAAAAGGGTTTGGAGTATTTGGATAGACTTTTCACCAAAGAGATTGTGGAGAAGTTGAGAGACTGTAAGGAAGGATTGGCTGAATGGATGCCAACATCCATGGAGATGGTGGAGAGGTCGTTTGAGGAGACCCTCATGGATGAAGACCCAGTGGTAGGTGCTGAGGCGGTTTGGGAACTGGTGGTGAGGTCCTACGCTAAGTATGAACGGAAGTATCACAAAGCCAAGGAGTCCGATTCATCGGGAAAGTCCGGCAAAGTAAAGTACAGGTGTTCCAGGTCGAGATCCAGGGGACGCAAGCGAACATCATCTCGTCGGAGGAGGTCCAAATCAGAATCGGATGCGTCAGGGCGATCGTCGGATGAAGGATCGGATGGTGAGGTATTTTATCGTGGCAAATGGAAATTTCAGATTGTGGATGGGGTCGAGTATGTGATCGCCAAGAATAAACGATGGAGAACGGACAGGGCTCCACCTGGAGATTGTGATCACTGTGGCAAGAATGATGCGAATGGTAGGAGCCTGGGGATTGGAGAACATTGGTTTTGGCGTCGTGGGCATCGTCCACTTTGGAAGTGTATTCCAGACACTTGCGGCACCTGGCCACGGCACAATACGTGGCGTCTCACAAGGGAATGTTGGCAGTCCTCAGGGGGTACCTGGCAGGCAAAGCGTCTGCAAACCGGACATCTTCGAACATGCGGCAAATCATATCCGCGTGCAAACTTTGTGAAGAACTCGAGGTGGTGGACGAATTCGTACAGAGGGGGATATGGCGCATGGTTCGAGGAAAAGACCGGCTGGCGGGACGGGGACAAAGTGAGTGCTGGGGGTCGCTCGAGGTACTGGAGGTCATGTCCAAGCTGGCGCACTTGGCAGAGGAGAAAATTGTTGTGGGACTATTCATCCTGGCCGTGGCATATTGCATGTGAGTGTCGGAGGCGGCATCGGTCACAGGCATCAACTTGGTCCAGGATGAGGCCTGTGTCCAGTTCTACAACTTTAAGACGAAGGATCGGTGGGTTAAACAACCAGGGGGGACCTATGTCTGCCGAATCATTGGATTCATCAGGTTACAAAAGGCGATCCAGGGACGAAGTCCACAGCTACCGGTTTTCGGTGGAGGTTCCAGGACGTTGGGGGAGTGTATGGCAAGACTACTACGGGGATTTGAGTTTAGGGACCTACGTTGGCATGCGTGGAGGCGAGCAGGTGCAACCATGTTTGTACGCGCGGGCGGGAGTATGGCAGCGCTTATGGTGTGGGATCGGTGGCGGTCACTGTGCGTGGCGCGCAAGTATGTGGCGAGGTGGGATGCCATGCCCTGGACGGGGGTTGTGGTACCGTGGGCAAAGATCGTACCAGGGGTGCCGACCAGATGGAGGTATGATTTGGAACCATTCCGAGCCAAAGAGTTCTGGCCGCCACGGCAGTTCCTACGGGACCAAGATGATGGATGGGAGATAGAGGGTTCCGATGCTGAAGGACTTGGAAAAGAGGTCGTTGAATTGCATAAATCACAAGGTTCACGGGATGTCGAACAGGGAGGTAAAAGGTCAAGGAATGAGGTCAACGCGCGTGCGACAGGTGGAGAATCCGGTAAAAGGAAAAAACTGGATGATGGGAGTGCGTCAGTGGATCCGGAGAGACGGTTCAATACTAGAAGTCGATTGTTGGAGAGCCGAAAAGGAGTCCGCGTGGGACGGAAGTCGGAGAAGGTGGCTGCCATTTAAAAAGACCGTCGGTCGGTACAGCAAGTCCCGTCGGGAGGATCCACCATTGAGGACAGGATCAAGGGGTTGGCAGCCAAGGCGAAATCCACAACAGCGAGAGCAGGGGTTGGTGTTTGATGACCGTTGTGCCGTTTACTTCCAAACCGTCACAGCGCCACCGTTGGAGATCGAAATTGTGGCGGCTTGCGCAGCGGGTGCGGTTGCCCCCTAATTGGGTTTTTCAGGATCTTTGGGTGGGACTTTTTGGTTGGTTTCTAATTGCTTTGATGTTCGCGCGCCGAGAGGGGATGTATGATGCAGTTGACCGTCTCCTGAACTCGGTTGCGCACATGTGCATGTGTGATTATTTAAGGAAACTGCTGGGTCTTTCACTTACCAGTCCCAAGCCTAAGGGGGGGGGGGGTAGATAGGGATTCCAGAGGACATGTGACAGTGCCAATGGAGGTGGCAGCCAATGGTCTTGGAAGGGCAGGTGATGTCATGATACCCTTGACGGTATGGGAACGGTTGGTACTAGAGGAGGCAGTGCGTGCCATGAGGTCTGTTGAGGTGCCAACCAAGGACTCGCCTCAGGCAGAATTGGCCATGGTTCGTGCTCTTGAGGAGCAGGGACATCTTGTGCCTATTAACGAGAACCTACCTGGCTGTATGGGGTATGCAACCCAGTGCACCTATATTTGTGATTCTGAAGATGGAAGAGAAATGCTCTTTTATTTTCAATTGTAAATTAGGGAACACAACTTTTTCAGGACCTAACCCGCCTATGAAGCTACCTAATTTGTTCACCCCGCGTGACAAATTTTTGCACTGAACTGTACAATATAGGGCCAAGTCGGTTGATAGATATCTGGTGAAACTTGATCTTACAAATTGCTACCCGTCACTGAAGTTACCGTCTCAGGTTTGGGGGAGCTTCGGGGTGCAGTGATCTGCAGGAGTATCCGATTTGCGCTCGTTGCCCTTTGGATGGAGGTTTTCGTCCCCCATCTGCCAGGAAACGGTGGCAACAATTTTGTACAGACTGTTGCGTCAGATGCCGCTACCGTCAGGTTATGGTTCGTGGGAGGAGGTGGATTACGATCATTATTTAGATGATTTGCTGTTTGTTGAGTCTGATAAGGAGTGGTTGTCTACCCCCGGCAATTTACTGGTGAAGTACCTCCTGATTGAGGGTTTTGTCATATCTGCAAAGAGTGTATTAGAACCTGTCCAGAAATCTAAATGGTTGGGAAAAACAATTGATTTGTTGGATCTCAGTATTGGGAATTCCCACATGCTACAGACTAGACTGTTTGCAGCTTTACTACAGATGCATGGTAAGGTAGTGCCTGTCAAGTTGATCCAGCATGTGCTGGGACTAATTGGTTGGTGCGTGGCGCCAGGGAAAGGTCACTTGCCTTTTGTTGCTGGAATTTATGCTTTATTAGCTTTTGGAAGAGCTGAATATATACGTGGCACATATAACATGTGGAGGTCGGTGGTGACAGTCGCGTTTTTTGCTATATCCACTTTCAGGGTCCCTAAAATATTGTCTCCAGATTGGAAGTTGGTGAAGTGGCTATCTGTGGATGCTGCGGAGTTTCTATCTGAATTTGGAGTACGGTACACGGTAGGACTGTTTGATGGGCGGGTCGGTCATGTGTTTGAATGTCCCGACTGGGTTGTGAATCAGCAGGTGGCAGAATTGTATGGGGTGTGGATTTTGGTGAGAAAGGTGGCACGTGCAAAATTCAGTCAGGTCTGTATGTTACAAGATAGTATGCAGGTTGCGTGGAACACGATAAACTTGCGCACTAGGGCCGGTTTGTGGCGCCAGAATAGAGTACTGCGTGCTATATCCCATCAGCTACGTCGGTCTGCATTGGTGGTACATGTTGTGTATGTACCATCACAGTTACAGCTAGCTGACCCTTTATCCGGAGTGCTCAGAACACCCCTGCTTGTGTGAGTGAGGCGACGCGTCAGGCTTCCGACAGGTGGGAGTGTATGCATCGAAATTTATCCCAATTGAAACTCAAGGGGCTGGCTTTTATTTCTGTTTGAGTCTATGAGACAGGTGGTTGATTTTTGGTCCCTGGTATGTTGAACACTTAAAGGAAAGCGGCCTGAATAGATTCTACTATTGCATGATATATTCTATGGATTTGAGTGCATGTGTTTTGGGAAAACATCCGTTGCTGTGCTAATGGTGGTTTTCCTCATGAATGTATTGTATTCTTTGTACTCCACAGAATTCTTATTGTTTTTTAGCAGCTGGGTAGAGGCTAAAGGCCCACCCACCCTCCCGTGACCTATTTGTGCGCATCGGACATATTTGGTGAATTCATGACACTTGGCTGCGGCCTGAATGGATTCTGCTATTGCATGATATATTCTATGGATTTGAGTGCATGTGTTTTGGGAAAACCAGGCAGGGTCACAGGGCCTCCCCACAGTGGCACTATTTTCATCTTTTTATGGTCAAAGAACCTTTATGAGTTAACCAAATGTGGTTGGCGCACACTGGTCCAGCCGGCAGAGCAATCGTAATCGTAATCACTGTTGGGGGGAGGGGGTGCTTCCCCCCCCCCCCCCCATACATCCACCCGTGACATGCACTGGCAGAGCTATTTGCCATCCCCTTACAGGAATGTGCATGCATTCAGCCAACTTGCATGCATTCGGCCAACTGAACCATGCACAGCCTTTGCTTTCTCATCAGTACGTCCCCTTGGTTTGTACGTTCTTGGGAGCTGTTCTATTTTACATGCATTTGTGGACAGATGGGGCACAGTGGTGCTTTGCGCATGCCCCTGGCCTGCTACAGTTGCTTGTTGGTTATCCCAGAGGAGGTGGGATATTGGGATGCCGGCTTGCAAGGTATGTGCGTAGCAGGGTTGTAGGGATGTTGCATGTGGGTATCCCCAATTGTGCATGCACTACAAGGCTGAGAGACTTTATTTTCAGAAAACATCAATGCACTTGTCGGTCCCTGAGCAAGCAGGGTGTTTCCTGTCCTCCAGAGAGAAATGAAATTCTTTGGTAGCAATTGTTTTGTGACAGACCGCCTAAACTGCGCGCTAATGGAACTGCTTTCAGGACACAACAATTCAATGTTGTGTCTCTCCATGAGCACCAGCTATCACACGGGTGTTTGCAGAACGGAGGAAACATCCAAGTTTTTGGGGATTCAGGCCCCCAGCAGGCTGTCCGCTTGTACTCCCTATGTGTCCCTGCCTTGGGGGGTGGAAAAAACGCTGCGAGGCTCTGCACATGCTTTTTTTCAGGGGGGAGCCTGGTCTGCTGCCACTACGTTATTTTCCAACTGGAGCAACCAGCAGCAGGCGCACATGCTGCCGCTTGCTCTGGAGTGTTGCCTCTGCGCTTCTGTTGCTGGCTTCCCAGCCACGTTAATGCGGGAAACATTAGGCACATACCTAGGCACATACTTGAGGGAGGTCAGGCATGTTCTGGCCACACCAACCAAGGCCAGCGGCAGCTCAGCAAACCTCTACCCTGTGATCCTCTCTTTGGCAAGAAACTCTATGGATCATGATCAAGTACTCCTCCCCCCCCCCATCTCCATTTCACACATATCCCAATCCACACTCTTTAAGTAGGTCTCACCCCCCCCCCCTCCCAAACTCAGAGTCGGGAGGTGCGGAAAAGGGATTCTCATGACCTGTGGAAAGGTGTAGGCTTAAAAGCTGGTGTTGGCTTGATAATAGGCTACATCGCGCCCCAAGGATAATCTGACCTTATCACTATCATTTATTATTATCACCATTAGCTATTATCACATACATACCTCTGTACCCCCAAACCCCTAGACACACATCCCCCCTGGAGGTATGCATGTGGTAGTAGTGGGTCGCGCGCAGGCCCCCCCACCTTGGGACCCCCCCCCACGGCCGAACCCCCCCCCCAACCACCAAGGCCTTGTGCCAACCCCCCCCCCCCCCGCAAGTTTTGACAGATAGCTGGGGGTGTCACGTCAGGACCGGTTGTTGTAGTCGCCCCCCCCCCCCCCCGTGGGTGCAATCTATGAGCGTCCATTGGTTCTCCCCCCTTTCCTTGATCCTCTAGTAATGAATTTTTTTTTTTTGGTGCAATGTATCCAATAGCAAAATCATCCTCTTTCATGGTTTATAAATATGAGGTCTGGGCCTCTGTTATACTCCTGCGCTCCTGTTACTCCCCTTGCTCTGGATGCTCTTTCGACTCACACTTTGATCAGTGGTTGCTGGTGCACTAAATCCAATGCCCACCCATTAGTTCCTCGTCATCCTCATCCAGTCATCTTTAATATCTCCCCTTTTTCACAATTGGTTCCTCCTCATCCCCTTTCCTCTTATTCCTTATCATCCATCTGCACCACAGTTTCATTGACTTGCCCATGCTTGGAGTACTCAAAATGCTTGGAGTGCCCAAAATGTCTGTGGAGTGTGTTTGCCTCATTTCAGCTCGTCAAATAGCAAACAGCAGTTTGGATTGGAATTTTTTCTTTAGCACTTTAGCACGTTAGCACTTCTTTGTATTTTTTTTTACATGAGTGCTCGCATGACTCTTTTCAATGCTTGCATGACATTCCCCCCCCCCTTTTGCCCTCGTACCCCTCCCAGGTGGGGCTGTCACGAGACCCGCTTTTTAAGGGGGGGCTGGGAAGGGGATCAAACAACCCCACCCCCCCTCCCTCGCTGCGGCAAATGCCTGGGCATGCTATGCACCACTGATGAGTGGCACTTGGTGATTTGTAACCCTGTGGCTCTGTTCATTTTCCCACATACGTGGTGGTGTGCCTCCAAAATTCACAATCTTTGCCGGCATGAGGAGGGAGACCAAGGGGCAGAAGCAGCTTTTTTGCGCAGAAGGACAACTGTCCCACTCTGACCGAGTAGAAAAATTTTCCCCAGTGGCTTGGAACAAGCAATAAACAATTTCTAACTACTCCAAGTATTGCGTACACCTGGGAAGTACCAACCAGCACATTTAATTTAGCTTTCATGGCAACCCCCCTGCAAATGAACTTCCCCCCTCCCTCGCCCAAGGCACCGGAAAAAACCCACACACCTCCCATGACTGCTCCTATCAGTGGCCTCCTGACCACCACCTGTCATCAACCAACCACCAAAATAGAATACAGCAGAATACACAACCACCATTTGTCATTGGCCAACAACTGGTTTCCCTGGAATGTTGCACCCACGTCCATTGCTTCATTTGCTGTTGTTTATGGGTTTTGGTGTGTAACTGTTTCTTGGTTTGCTGATCCGAAACCCACCTTGTTGCTGGTTTTCTTTCCCAAGGTTTTAAGTGTTTTCTTGTTAAGGACGTTTTGTCAAGGACACCGCTGATGTGGTGTTTCTGTTTGTGCAGGGATTGCAGAGGACCAGCACACAGCTCTGCGTATGCACCTTCATTATCGGCGCAAAGGTGGCAAGGGCCCAGTAATCGCCATTGCGGCGCCTTATTGGGGATATTGCGAGAATGATTTCAGGTACTGCATTCCAGTCGTTGTTGCATAGTGTAACAAAACTCGTCATCAAATTCGCTGAAGATAGGTTAGCAGTTCGAAGGAATAATTGCAAGCGTTGTTGCTTGCTGCCAGTTGGCAGTGCTCTGACATTTTGATGTCAATAACAGGTGCTTCGGTTTGCCCTGGTCTCCCAGCCAGGACCTTGCACAATGCTGCACAGAAAGAAAGTCTGAAATAGATTTCGGAATATTGCCCTGCATGCTTAGTCCGCTCCTCTTGTCATGCTTCTTGAACCTACAAACACGATGCCACATTTTGGGAACCCCATTGTTTGCAGCCTTGATGGAGGGTGGTTTGGGGTGCCTTTCGTGATTTGGAACGCGAATGGCAGCTTTTGCTGGCACAAGCGACCCAGGTGCCCTAGTAGCAAAAAGCTTTGGTTTGTGTTGAAACATGTCACACTGCTGTGCCGAGTCCATCCATTCGCATCAGGTCAGGGTACGCACACGTAAGGAAGGGGCTTTTGCATGGGCCTGCAAACATGTGCTGCGGTTCATCTTGAGACTGCAACGGGTGAAAAAAGGGTCAAAAAGCATAGCATCGCTGGCTGGCAGGTTTACCCTTTAGAAGATGTCTTTAGAGACCAGATTTGATTCCAATTAGTTAACCAGAACCAGACTGTTGGGAGCGCTTGGGTCATAATTGTGGATCGACCACACCAGGATGTGAAACCACTTTGTGCTACAATGTGCAACTGGTTGTGCAGGATGAGGGAAGAGTGCATGAGCTCTTGCTCACGGCTGACAGCTGACAGGATTTCTGTGTTGATCATTTCGCATGCAAGATTGATTGCCCTTTTCGATGGCATGCACATTTCCATATCCAGGTCTAAGATCAAGCAGCAGATCCGACATTTCTTGGGATTCCAAGACATGTGGTTTGCCCTCGCGCGCTCCAACGGGTTGTCCTTGCGAGACCGGCTCCAGGTTTTTTTGACGATCAGCAGTCCAATTTTGCTGGCAGTTGTCTGCCCGTTTGCTGCTCTAGGTGTGTTTGTTTTGGTTTTTCAGGTGTGCGAAGTGGGTGTTATCTAAATTTCGCTAGCAGCAACCCACGACATTGCCCGGTGAGGGAAGGAGGTCCTGGGAGACCTCTGGGATGAGGGTAGATCGGCATTTTTGCAAGATTTTGATGAATGACAAGCTCAATACGAAATTCTCATTCTCACGAAGCTCATCATCACGTTTTCATTCCGTGGAGGAGAGGGGCCGGTAGAGTAGTAAATTTCCGCATGTGCTAAGTGTGTGTGTGTGTGTGTGTGTGATTGGCCTCGTTCTTGGTATCCTGCTTTCATGTTCACCGCTTTCTCGTGGATTTCACAGGTGCCAACATGATCTTCACATACTGTGAGGATTTTAACATTCGCATTGCAGCATTCTTGGTATCCCTCTTGGGATTGCCCCAGGCGCCTGCTTCCGCATTTATCCTTTACTACGTCATACATATGTGGGCTTTCTCTGAAGGATTGGTTGCTAAGGAACGGCGCTCGCCGGGTCAGGTGAGAAGTTGTCTGTTTGGTTTGGGAAAGAGTACGCAGGGGAGGGTCAAGGGAGGGTCATGGTCATGGTCAGCACACGGATGTATTTCTCAAAGTTGCTGCAAATTTTCAGCAGTTTCTTCCAAATAATTGCCCGCTACTGATATTTGACATGAAATATTGAAATTAAGAGTTCATGGCAATTCAGCAAAAAACGTACACGGCGATCTTTTACTCCTCTTCTTCCTCCTATGCCTGCTGCTATGCATCCACATATTTCGCCATGCTGTGTGGAGTGTAGTGGGCTGGAGCATAGTGCGCTAGAATACAGTGGGCTAGAATATATTGGGCTGGAGTGTAGTCATTTGAGTGCAGTGGGCTGGAGTGTAGTGGGATGCCCCTTTTCGGGTGCAGACAGGCAGGAATGTACAGGAAGCATCCAGGAAATACCACGAAGCATCCAACAGTTATCAGCAACCATCCAGTTTAAGTGCCAAGCATCCAAGAACCAACAGCATCCAGTAATGAACAGCAAGCATTCAAGAATTAATAGGAAGTATTCATGAATTAACAGCAAGCATCCAGGAAGTAACAGAAGGATCCACAAATTCATAGAAAGCATCCAGGAAGTAACAGAAAGTATCCAAGAATCAGCAGCAAGCATCACAAAAAAAAAGCACTCAATTTAGCAATGGGATTATCACACAAGGGTAGATCAAGGCCACATTCACAAGAAAAGAGATAGTCAAGAAAAAAACAAAACAACAGAAAAATAATCACCCAAATATGCGATCTGGGTGCCACTGGCCAAAACCCTTCTGGCCAGTGTTGATTTCAGTTTTGCCCATTGGCATCTCATTCACTGTGAACCAGTGCCCATTATTGCATACAAACCATAGCACAATGACGCTTCAATGGTCCCAACCAGAGCGAGGTTGGGAGCAGGCATTGTATCCTGATCCCCATCTTGATTTGCACATGGGGATTGGGATGCAGGTTTGGAGTTGCGTGGCCCTGCAATTGGAGCACTTCCGGGTCCACGTCAGCCCGAGATCCATGGGGGATGCCCGGGTGCAGTTCTGGCACGGACACTCTCCCAAACATTTTGTTGATTTTTTGAAAGGTGTGGTGGTGGCCAAAAACAGACCACCGGCGCACGCCACCAAAGGTGCCACCAAGAGGGCAAAGCAATATTCCCCCCCCCCCCTTTTGGACAAAGGCTTACAAAGAAGTGTTCACTAAGTTTAAACTTGAGCAAATTCTGCGATATCAGAGGTTGAAACAGGTACATGTCCTGAGTCTGGAAATGTCTGCAAAAGCCGCTTTAAAGCCGCAGCAAGCCCAGAAAAGACATGCAGCATTTATTGGGTTTTCAAATGATGGTTGTACACAGGTCACCAACAATGTTGAAATGTTGCAAAGAGTTTTTTTGGCTCTTTCACAGTTGCAAAAATGCAAAATTGGCGGCCTGGTTGAATTTCCTGGTCTTGACTATGTGGTCTTCAGAGCTCTACTGCTGGCGAATACTGGAGTCCCTCTTGTCAGTTGTGTTCCAGTGCATTTCTGTTTGTACCTCCCCATTTCTTCGCAGGTTCTGCAGGTTGTGGTTGCGCTTCCTTTGGTGTTTGCGTGTCAGTATATTGCTGGACTCTATGCAAAGTTCTGGCTGTTGGCTTCTGAACTTGGGTACAGCAAGATTGTCTACGAAGGTGCCAGGCAGGGGGGGCAGTCAAGGCCCTTGCCAGTGTAAATTGGCTCCCATGTAGTGGCGGTTGCGCGGATCGGATGCCAGTTTGTCTCGGTTCAAAACCAGGGCACAATTTTGGATGTCATGTTTATTGCTGAAGGGTAGCACTCTCCGTTGCTAGGGAATGCAGTTTAGGAGCCTGGCAATGCCGAGTATTTTTTGTCCCCTCCCTTTAGTGAGGGTCTGCTCTGTTGTATCAGTGTTGCTTGCAACTGGCAAACTGCTTCCAGCAGTTGGTTATCCGATGCAGTTTTGCTGCATAAACGCAGCACTGCGCAGGACCGGCACCACGTTGGAGGCTGTTCTGAGCTCAAACAAAAAGGACAGGCAGGTTTTTTTTTCCTAGGGGAAAAAGACAGTCATCTTCGCAGATCAGCACGCACGTGGTTCAACATTTGTCACCTACACGTAGACCTGTCACTGATCTGTCCACATTTCGAGCGCTGAAAATGATCCGTCATGGCGAGGCTGCTTTCAAGGTGCCATTTTCTGCCCCGAAAGCAATGTCCCAGCAATTTAAAGCAATGGGACGTATGATTATTTTTATGCACAGTTGCCCACCAGGTTGCCCACCGGCCTCAACTGCCCGTTGTTGCTGCCCACCACCCTCATTTTGCAGCAGGTTGCACCTTGCCAATTATGCATGGTTCTTTCAACAGTCACTTTGATGTCCTTCCTACAGTCTGCCAACCGCAACTGCATCCACACTAAGTACAGCATGCCCAACGTCTTTCGGTGCCTCAAGGTGCACACGGGGGCAAGCTGTAGACGATATTTCGGGTCTTTGCAGTTGCACCAACAAGCAGTTCTCACATATTCGAGAAATTCAAATTTTCCCGCATGAAACTGTCCTTTGCCAACAACAACAACAACAACAACAACAACAACAACAATAACAACAATAACAACAACAACAACAACAACAACAACAACAACAACAACAACAACAACAACAAAAGAAGATACCAAAGATGACGACCCGAACAGCCAACCCACTTGGCATGGTTGCAGCTTCAGGCACATTCTTTGTTCCACATGCCCTGTATCTCTGTTGGGCATGCATGGATCTAGCCTTTGTGGCAGTGCAGGGATATGACCAATATTGGGCTGAATTGCCCCTATGCCCCCATTTTCAGATTTCAGATTACTATTGAATTCACGTGCATTGAAATTCTTGCATTGAGGATTCTATGGTGGATGGCTATTTGTCAAGGGGCATCAAGCAACGACCTGCCATTTGCATTCAAGTGGTGTCTATGTTTATCCTATCACCTGTTTATGGATTCAGAAACTCCCCTTCCTAGCTTGCACTTTAACATGGGGATAGGCTGTTGCACTGAGAGTCACAGCGCCTGGCCTGTGGGGTGCCCGGGAAGGTGATTGAGCATCCTTTCCCTTTCTTGAGATTTTGGCTGTGTGTACACCAATTTTTCTGAACGCTGAATAAGTCGTTTGAATTCTTGGATACCACTACCCACGGTTGGCACTCCTGTATTCATTGTAGTATTCGGAGTATTCGGTAGCGAGTACGTAAGACGTCTGGTTGACGATGCCATCATGCATGCACCCGACACAGCCGTTGCTGGGATGCTGCAAAACTTTTTTGGGGTGACACCATGACACCATGTCATCTTTCCTTGATCCACCACCCGGTCTCGTTGAACCAATTGCCTCTGTCAGCTCTTGTTCAATGTTTGCGCGACAGGATAAGTCTTATGAAGGTGTCGTCCATACTCCAGTTGTTTTCCTCCTGTCCTGCTGATCCAGCGTTTGCAACCTTGCCATGTTTTCCTCCCCCAAAGTGCCAGCTGTCCCAAATGTTTTTTGAGCCAAAAATGGCGCATTGCTTGTATTGTTGTGCCACAGCAATTTGTCACAGTTTGCACAGATGGCCTACAGTTTGCAATGATGTTTGCTTGGTTCTGTTTGCTGGATATAATGTGTGTTTTTCGGTTGTGGTGGGTTGTGGCATCCACTTTCAACTTGGACTATTTTGCATGTGGTTTGTTGGCATTTGGTGACCTTTTCCCGCGGTTTTGATTTCGTATTGCACCCGAGGATTGAGCGGAGCCCCCCTCCCGTTAAACTTTCTGCTACACAATAGTGAGATGCCTGGACTTTTCTTCTCAGGGATGTTGGGCAGCTGAGGATTGTGTTGCAGAGATCTTGATTCTTGCTAACAGCTTGACTGGTTGGTATGAGGCTGTGCATTTTGATATCCAAGATTGGGTTGGGATTCAAGCTCCTTCAGTCCGACAGTGGGATATGAGATTATTTTCCATGACAATTGGTTGCTGCTCCCTGGAAACAAAAATAGTGGCAAGACACCTACTGCCCAATCATGTGTATTTTCGTATTGTGCCCGAGGTGGGGCTTTTCTGTAGATTCTGATGAGGGCACCATGTTCGAGGCATCCATGAGACTAACGGAGTGGTTCGTGCATTCCCTCGCATCCGAAGCACACACTTGTTAGCATGGGCAAAGTTGAGGTAAGGCGTGTGCCTCCCATGTCCATTTGACAAGAGGTTTTGTTTACCATGGGGGGCAACATCTCCTGGGACGGCTGCGACTATCCGGGATCACTAACAAATCTGCTTGTGTCCTGTGTGGCAGTAAGCATCCCGGGTTAGTGCAGGCCAAACTGATTCACTGCCTGGCATGGAGTGAACACCTCCGTCGCGAGTCTTGTGCCGCATGGGGTGAGTGGGCCTAACATGAGTAGCGGTGGTGGGAAACAGCCATGGAGGAAGACCTTAGTCACATGGTTAGGCTGTGCATACCCAGCTCCCTAATGGTAGCTATCCCAATGCAGTAACCTAAACCATGGAGACAGAGACATGGCGGCAGAGTTTCGGTACACGGCGCTCATCATGTTGCATCAACTGCAAGGCACCTTGCCCATGCCCCCGTCCAGCGTGTTGGCCCAGACACCGCAGCTAGACAAGAGGCGACAAGCAAATTCCCTATGAGGCACGGCATTGAGGCGTAGGATAGGAACACCCTGGGTCACTGACCACAACCTCTGGACACGATGTGGTGCGCCACGGTGGCACGAATGTGACAAACAAAGGGAAAGACCATTTCGTGGCTGGAATGTGGCGCACACGGCTGCTGAAGCGACAGGAGGAAGTGCTAGGAGGAACTGCTGAACGACCAGCAACGTTTTGCAGGCGGACCTACTCTTGGGCGCCAAGGAAGTACAAGTCAGTAGAACATCTTCCTACCAGGCTATGTGCAGCAAGATGTTCTACTTACGGGGGAAGGGCAGAACACATATGGGCGAGTCTACATGCCGACCGCTTTAGTGTGGTTCCGGCAAGAGCACGCACAAGGGTGGCAAGAACACCTTCGGTAGCACCTCCAGGTCACCCAAGCGGGGATAGCGGGGTTACCGTGAGTTTGCAAAGTGGGAACACGCCACGGCCAGGCATTGGGAGGACTGTGTGATTGTGGTAAACTGTATGCAGTGGTCCCTTCACGAAGTAATGTACCAAGACATGCTCCAGTCACATGCACAGGGACTGAGAAGCTGGGAGAGCCACTAGGTCCGCCGGACAGATGAACGCCGTGGAGCCGAGACACCATGCCGTGAGAGGTGCACGGGTGGCGGGACTAGGAGGGTTAGTGTAGGCCATATGAGGTCAAGACGGCCCATGCCCGTGGAAGGCGAGACCCATATGCCCCTACATGTAAACGACCGGAGTCTGCTCTAAGCAGGCACCAACGGTTGAAGCATGCTGCAGAATGCCGCAGCATGCAGCAACACCTAATTTTGGGGCCTGTTGGTGGGGGTTTTGAAGCATGCCGCAGCACGCCGCAGCCCGCCGCAGTACACTGAAAATTCGGCTCAGACCCAATTATTGATACCATCTTTAAGCACCCGTGCAGTAGAGAATGATGGTACTCTAGTGGATAGATGCAATGGCTGTGGTATACAGGTCCCTGATTCAATTCCCAGAGCTGTCAACACGATTTCCTACAGGCAGAGACAACAAAGGTCCAGGCTGACCTATTCCCCCCCCCGTTTTTTCTTTCTTGTGGCGTGCTTTGACAGGCCCTTGTTATCTTCACTTTGTCTTCTGATGTCTACTGTTGAACCCACTGCCGAGGGGACAACCCAACCCAAGAGGAACAAGGAGACAACCAGGAGTACCGTTTGCAGTGGGCAATTGGAGAAGGCATTGGGCAGTACCTATGTTGTACAGACACCCAGGGTTTGTGTTTGATGTAGCTGTTTGCCACCTTTGAAGCTTTTTGGAAAATTAGGTTACCCCCACCAACGGCTTGAAGCATGCCGCAGAATGCCGCAGCACAGCAAATTTTTCTGGGGGGACCGTTGGTGCCTGGCTGTAAGCCTATCCTGATTTTTGTCCTCACCTAGAGCGAGTGTTTGCAGCCGGGGGGACACATGTCATGCATTTTAGGCAGCTAGACATGCCCTGTATGGAAGTGTCCATCATTGCTGTAAGGTGCCATACCACCCGGGCTCACCGTACTAGGTTGGTGTGCTGTGGGAAGCAGTTGTGTCCTACGCACAAGGCCTTGGTGTTGGGTTTGATCTAAGGAACCTACCGGCGTTCTGTGAGGCAGTTGTCGGCATTGGCTTGAACCCGACGCCAGTGATAGTAACCTTGTTTTTGCTTGTCCCCCCCGTGGGGCACGATAAGACCGCACTGCCAAGGCAATTGCTGAATAGTGTTGGGGCTGATGGTCTGCAACCCCTGAGTGTACATACAAGAACATCAAGTCCATAGAGGAGAAGGGTGTACACTGCCCCCCCCCCCCGTGCTCCCCAAAATTTGCTTGACGACCATCGGATCCCTTTGCATTTGTGACTCTGCTGAATGAACGGTGAGCACAACTTGGAGAAGTAAAAGTGTCACATGGAGCGCGAGTGTAAGCAGGGAAGTGACTTGGCACATGCCAGTCTTCACTCAAGGAGAGCCACATGTCGTTTTGCACATACACAATGCACAGCTGCAGGCCCGAGGAGGGGAGGGCGAGACAAGCATGCCGATACATCTGCATGACCATAGTTTTGTACCACAGGGGAGCCGACTCCACGGGTTCTAGGACGCCAATCCCCCCCCCCCCCCTTTAGGGGCCTCCGGCCAACAGTTAGTTGCCAAAGGTGCCACCCTTAGGAGTCAATGGGCGCCAAAGGCGCCCAACGCTCCATGGGCACCAAGGCACCCTAAGGAAAATTCTGTCCATTTTGCACATTATCCTTAACCCCAACCGTGACCCTAACACCCACCCCAACCCTCAGCCTAGTCCTACACCTACCCCTGCCCATGTGCCTGACCCTAACCCTAATCAAGACCGAATATTGGGACCGAGCTGGTGGGGGAGGGAACATTAGCTATGACTGGTGAGGGACACCAAGAATGATTCACACATTGATGGCTCTTAACAAAGTGAAATCAGCTTGCAAGTGAACCCCATCACCACGAGGCCCACTTTCAAGGCTTTTGTTGGACTTCTGAGGGGCCAAAATGCCCCAAAATGGGCTCAAAATGGGCTCATTTCACCCGTTTGTGCACCCCAAATGGTCTAGGATGAGGTTTGGAAAAACGCGTTTTTGACCCATTCTTGACCCATTTCTTTTCAAGGCATTTTGGGATTTTCGGAGGACCAAAATGGGCCACCACAAGCTCAAAATGGTCCAAAAACACTTGTTTTAGCGTCGCACATGGTCTAGGATCATTTTTGAGAAAAGTCATCTTTTTGCCCCTACTGGACCCTAATGACCCGTTTGGGCACCCACCTGTTTGGGCTTGAGCTCGCAGCTTGCCGCAACCTAGTGGGCCTAAGTACGAGGGTGTAGGCGTCCGTTTGGGCAATTCTAAGGGGTGGAAACCACAAAAAGTGGGGGGTTGCGGGTGGAGTAGGTGCCCTCGGAATCGCATTTTGAGCCATGTAGCCAAAGATATGGCCTATTCTTGGTTTGTGGCTGTCGGCATTTGAAGCTTCTGGGGGCCTTTTTGGGCCGTTTCCATGACATATCATGGAGTTAGAGGGCGGCAAAGAGCTCGTTGACACAGGGAAGTCAAGCCGCACGTGCAGAGTAGCCACCGTTTCCCTTTGTTTGGCCGTTTTGAATGTGTTCTAGGGCTTTTTAAGCCCAAAAATGGCTGTTTTTGGCCCTAAACTGCAGTTTTTGAAACTGAGGTCCGCCACTTGCAAATCCCGTTCCCGCCCGCCACCGTGGAGTTTCTTGCTCAAACTTTGTGTGATTGTACTTCACACCCATATGTATCATCCACCAAAATTTCACCCGAATCCGAAGCACCACGACGGAGTTCTGATTTTTACCCATTTCGCGCGTGCTGCTTGCTTGCTGCTTGCTGCTGCTTGCTGCTGCTTGCTGCTGCTGCTGCTAAACCTGGTAGGTCCACCCTAGACCCTAAAAAGGGTTATAAAACCAAGACTGGTTCCACCAGCTCGGTGAACCTAACCCTAACCACGATTGAATATTGGGACCGAGCTACTCGGGGAAGGAACATCGTCTACTTCAACGACAAATGAGGTACGCACTGGAAAGCGGATGAGAACTGCTCAAAGGGGCTCAAAATGAGCTGTATTCATCCGTTTGGGCACCACAACTGGACTAGGATCATTTTTGAAAACCATGGTTTTGACCCGTTGTTGAGCCATTTGCGGTCCCAAATTGGCCCATTTTCAAGGCCCTTTTGGCCTTGAGAGGGGCCAAAAAATGCTCAACATGGGCTCAAAATGGGCACATTCCACTTGTTTGTGCACCCCCAAATAGTCCAAAAATATTTTTGGAAAAACACATTTTTGATCCATTTTTGACTGATTTGTGGTCGCAAAACAACCCATTTTCAAGGCATTTTGTGACTTTGGAGTAGCCAAAATGGCTTGTAACGGGCTCAAAATGGGCTTATTTCAATTGTTTGTGCATCCAAAATGGTCTAGGATCATTTTTGGAAAAACACATTTTTGACCCATTTTTGACACGTGGGTGGATTGGCTACTTAACCCCTGCCGTATGGGGGGCCCCCAACGCTTCCGAGCGGGGAACAAAATCAGAAGTGGCCCACAAGTGGGTGGATTGGCTACTTAGCCCCTACCGTCCCCAACGCTTCCGAGCGGTTGACAAAATCGGAAGTGGCCCACAAGTGGGTGGATTGGCTACTTAACCCCTGCCGGATGGGGGGTCCCCAACGTTTCCGAGCGGGGGACAAAATCAGAATTGGCCCACAAGTGGTGGATTGGCCACTTAACCCTTGCCGTATGGGGGGTCCTCAACGCCTCCGAGCGGGGGACAAAATCAGAAGTGGCCCACAAAAGGGTGGATGGGTCGCAAAACAACCCATTTTCACGCCATTTTGTGACCTTGGAGGGGCCAACATGGAGTGCAATGGGCTCAAAATGGGCTGATTTCCCTTGTTTAGGCACCCCAAATTGGCCAAATTTTTGGAAAAATCCATTTTTGACCCATTTTTGACCCATTTTTTGTCCCAAAACAACCCATTTTCAAGGCATTTTGTGACTTTGGAGTGGCCAAAATGGCTTGCAATGGGCTCAAAGTGGGCTCCTTTCACTTGTTTGTGCACCCTAAATGGTCGGATCATTTATGGGAAAAATTTTTTTTACCCATTTTTGACCATTTTTGACACACGTGGGTGGATTGGCTACTTAACCCCTGCCGTATGGGGGGCCCCCAACGCTTCCGAGTGGTGGACAACATCGGAAGTGGCCCACCAAAGGGTGGATTGGTCGCAAAACAACTCATTTTCACGGCATTTTGTGACTTTGGAGGGCCAAAATGGCTGGCAATGGGCTCAAAATGGGCTGATTTCACTTGTTTAGGCACCCCAAATGGTCTAGGATCATTTTTGGAGAAACACATTTTTGACCTATTTTTTGTCCCAAAATAACCCATTTTCATGGCATTTTGAGACTTTGGAGGGGCCAAAATGGCTTGCAATGGGCTCAAAATGGGCTCATTTCACTTGTTTAGGCACCCCAAATGGGCTAGGATCATTTTTGCAAAAACACATTTTTGACTCATTTTTTGTCCCAAAACATCCCATTTTTCAAGGCATTTTGGGTTTTTCGGAGGGCCATTATGGGCCACCTCGAGCTCAAAACGTGCCAAAAACACTTGTTTTGGCATTCCATGTGCTCCAGGATCATTTTTGAGAAAAGTCTTTTTTTTTTGCACCCGGTGGACCTTCTTGACTGACCCATTTTGGCACCCACCTCTTTGGGCTACCTCTTGCAGCTTGCCGCAGCCCACCGGGCCTAGGTATGGGGGTCGCATGGGGGTCTAGGCGTCTGTTAGGGCAATTTTGAGGGGTGGAAACCACCAAAAGTGGGTGGTTGTGGGTGGATTCGGTGCGCTCAAAATCGCGTTTTGAGCCACGTAGCCCGAGATATGGTCTGTTTTTGGTTTGGGGCTGTTGGTGGCCAATGTGCACAAGATCTGGGGCTTTCGGGGGCCTTTTGGGGGCGGTTTGCGGACATATTGTGCAGCTAGAGGGCCCTAGAGGGCCCTTTGGCACGGGAAAGTCTAGCTGCATGTGTAGAGTAGCCACTATTTCCTTTCTTTTGGCCGTTTTTATCACGTTCTAGGGCGGTTTTCCGCAAAAAAAGGCTGATTTTGGCCCCAAATTGCAGATTATGAAATGGAGGTCCGGCACTTGCGACGCCTGTTCCCGGCCGCCACCGTTGAGTTTTTGGCTCATACTTTGTGTGGTTGTCCCTCACACCCATAGGTAGCATCCACCAAAATTTTGGCCGAATCCGAAGCACCACCATGGAGATTTGATTTTTGCCCATTTCGTGTGTGCTTGTTGCTTGCTTGCTGCTTGCCAATCCTGTTGGGTCCATCCTAGACACTAAAGAGGGTTATAAAACCAAGACTTGGTTCCACCAGCTCGGTGACCCTACCCCTAACCCTAGCCCTCTCTTGAACTCTAGGCCAGGGTCTGAGATATTGTTTGGGTCGAAAACGGAGAGAAATGATCTGACAAAAGCAGCTGTGAACAAAACTTGGAGGATCTTGTTCAACCTGATCAACATGGTAGTATGGTTAGAGGGACGGCAAGGGGAGGTCGAGGGAGCCTGGCCTTGGGGGCATGTACCCCCCAAATCGCCCAGGTGCCCCCCCCCCCAAATCGCCCCACCTGGACCCCCCCCAACCAACCAACCCTCCCACCCCCCCGCCCCCCCCTAAGCAAAAGCCCCCCTCCCCCCCAGACCCCCCCCCCCTCCTTGCCCCTTCCAAGCCCCCCCCCCCCCCCCCCCCAAGGGGGCCTCCGGCCAACGGTTAGTTGGGCGGATAGTTGGCGTCCAGAACCGAGGAGTCGGCTCCTCCGTGGTTTGTACACAAGGGGTACAAGCATGCCGGAGGCGGAGACCAGTGAGGACATGGGTAAGACAAGTGGCAGTGAGTTTGTTTGTAGGAATGCACAATGACTAGACATTGGGAGGATAGTGTAGCGGGCATAATAAGCGGTGTGCCAAGACATACTCTGGTCACATGCGCAGCAACTGAGAGCTCCATAAAAGTAGGAGAGCCAACAGGCCCGCCGGACAGCCGAGCACTCCAACGATAAGCGTTGGAAGCGAGACACCGTACCGTGCGAGGTGCAAGGGACAGCGGAACCACGGCGCCTCTCCGACACTGATGGGAAACAGCTAGCGAGCATCACCTGCCCTCCCGGGCTATGACCTAAAGTGAAACAGCCGACTAATAGTACCAGATGGTTAGCACAGAGGCAGATGGTTAGCGCGGAGGCAGCTATGGCGCCCCTCGAACCTTCCCTTGAACCTTCCGGCTGAGTCTGCCTCGTTACAGAGACCGCCTTTCTAGCTAGCAGGCTGGAGGGGCCGTGGGGAGGGCATGAAATACATCACCAAGCTAACCCGCAGCCTTATGCCTCCTCTGTGCGAGGAAGGCGGGTAGGTAGAAGGGAGCGGTACATTGCGGTCTCGGACCATGTGTCTGAAGCGCCGAACAGTCTCGAGCACTTGTCGATGGTTTCGGACGGATCCAAAAAAAAAGGAGGTTTTGTGTACCATGGGGCTGTTGTGCGTCATGCACTGAAGGGGGGTGCTACTCCTAGAAACGCACAGTGGTGGCGTTGGTGCCTAAGAAGTACACCACATCTGCCTGGGGAAACATGGCATCATGTCTCGCAGAGACTGTTTTTGCATGTCATGTTGGAATCTTTGGTCCTCACCACCACACACATGTCAGTAAGCTGAAACTGCAAGAAGTATCCAGTGGATCATAAGGCGTCAGGCATATTTTGCGGCATGTGCATGCATTTTGCACACCTCTCAACGCCTGCATGTCCGTGCACTGCTGATGACCATTTCTGCGAGGGTGACTGCCGTTTTTGCTGCTGACAGTGCAGCTGGTGCATATGATGGTAATTGGTGTTGCCACGGTTTTTGTCATCCCTTCATTTACTGATGCCAAAAAAATATGCACATAGGGATGGGAACCTGTGAAGCACAGCGCACATGCGTTGGGACGTGTGCTTGTGGGAAGGGGTTGATGGTCATGCAAAGGCGGAACATCGTCTGTACAGGTGCATTGCATCTTGCAGACTTGCAAGGGCTTTGTGTTGTGGAGAAATTTATGGCATTCTTTTGACTTGGCCTTCGTGAGCTGTGTATGTGAGAGTCTTGAAACGATAGTTTTTTTTATCCTGACCCACTCAGCAAGGTTGTCTCCTGGCATATCTCTTAACCTCATTCTTTGTAAAGATTTTGCTCATTTCGTTTAAAAGATTTTGCTCATTTCGTCTAAAAGATTTTGCCCATTACCATCAAAACTGTTTTTTTCAAGCTCAACAAGCAGCTTCTTGAACTTTTCTTTAAACCTCTTCTTGGACCAGACTGCCCTGATGTCAAATTACAGCAGTCGCTTTTTCTTTTTGCCACCAGACAAATTACCCCTTTGCAATCAGGCTGGTGCTGTCCAAAATTTTGTGCCTCTCTCTTGTAACCAGAACAGAGTATTTTTGTACTGTCCTCAGGAGGTTTTGCAGGGCTAAGTAAGCCGGATTTTCTTCCCTCATGCCCCACGTGGGGGAGAGGCATGGCCCAACATGAACAAGGACTTAGGTAACGCCATCAAGCCGGGCATCCACCAGTGGGCCTGCATTGTTTTTCACCACCTATCCTCAAATTTGGGTTTAGCACGTCACCGACGGGACTTACGGGCACCGTTGCCATCCATGTGCATGTGCATACACTTGCCATGTACTTAGATGCAATTGTTGTGCATGCATGTGCTCTTGCAGATCAATGAGCACATATTAGAACAAAGGGGATCACATTAAGTTGTTTCTTTAGTCTGAGGCGACCACACATGTTGATAGAACGTAAACTAGGCACTGTCATTTTACATCTCACCAGAGATTGTGCTCACACTAGGTTTCCACGTGGCTGGCTTGGATAACAAATCTGTCTTTCTCTCCATTCAAGGTGTGTTTTGCATGGAAGATGTCTCCTGTGCATAACACTGTGTACTTGTGTACTTGTGTGTTTGGTCCCCCCTTGTCCTAACATGGGCTTGTCCAAACACAGGACCCTGTGTTTCAACACTTTTTAGCTTTTTTTGGAGCCATGGTTTTGCAGATTCAATCCAATAGAGAATGTAGTTTGTAGCTTTGTGCAAGCTGCAGGAAGGGTCAATATGGGTGTCAAAGTGTTGCTGCAGCTGTAATTCCATGTTCTCTTGTGGTCTAGGATGTATGCTGGCCTATTGGGTACCCTTTTGAAGTCATGAACAATTCTCTTTTCGCTGCCAGATTGCCAGTCACATACTAAGTGTGGCCGCTCCCCCACGCACAGCACAATTCCCCCAGCACGCTCCTCCCCGGCACCGCAACTCCTCTGCCTATGGGCTGGGAGTTGTGCACTAAGCCTAAGAGGGCGCTCTTGCCACGGTGTGTGCGCGGTGCAGGCGCGGCGCAAACTTTGGTTATATCTGGGGACACTCCTAGTGATGATTGCAACTATCAAGAGGCCTCCAGGAAAGAACAAAAACTACCCAGAAGCCTTTGAGAATTGTTGGCAACCATAAAAAAAATCCTAGGAAGACATGTAGTGTACTTGCAACTAAGGTTTTCTGGGGTTGTATGGGCTGTTTGGGTGTCTTGGGATGGTTCACTGGTGTTTGACCACTAACAGTTGCCACGGTGCGGATGTGATGCCCGCGCAGTGCCCGCACAGTGCAACAACTCCCACTAAGCCAGCCCCAGAACGCAAGCATGTCCAGCTCTTCAAGATGAGGCGCAAGGTTGGCAAGGGGTCTATTCACTGCCTGTCAAAGCGACTGAGTGGTACCTGAGTTGTGCACATGGAGCGAAGTCATGTTTTGAGGGGTAGGGTTGGTTTATGTCTGCAATATGTGTTCCGTAGTACGTGCCGCGCAGTGACATGGGCTTGTCCAAACACAGCATACGCGTTTGGGATGATCTATAGCGGCACCACCGTCAAAATGTAATGTGTGGTTGTGTGGGGCAGGGAACCTCTCACTGTCAGGAACCTCTTACTTACCATTAGCAATTTTTTCCATTGCTCGTGGTAGCATGAGTGTGAGAAGTGCAGTGTATTTTTTCGATACATGTCCGTTGTGCATCCCCCAGCATGTCCATTGTGTACAACCCTCCTGTTTTACGGATCTCAGCACTTGCAATTTCTTTGGCGTTGCAGACTGCACACCGCACAGTGGTTGTAGTGGTTGTTCTTTTTTTGTCAAAGGCGTCTTTGTGCACTTTTCCAAATTGGTGGGCGCACCCATCTGCATTGCTCAAGTGAGTTTTCATTAGTTTGGCATTGCATTTGCATCAAAGTAACCCCCCCCCCCCCGTTGTCAGAAGTGTCTATGGCGGGGGCATTCAGTCGATCAGCACCGACCATTGATCCCCCGTTGTCAGAACAATACGAGATTTTTTCCGCATCTTTTAGAACCATCAAGTTCTTTCTATGTTTTGAAGCACTGAAAATGACAGAGTCAAAGTCTCCTGTTGTTCTAATAAGAGTGTTGCTAACCCCAAACACACAACCAGTGGTGCTACCGCAGTGCCCATTGCATGTATGATGACCTGCAAACCTGGACAATCAGACATGGGGCAACAAGTGGCAGGACAGTAATTCGCATCCCCAAAATACCATCGCCAGCCCCGAGTAGCAGGCGCAGTGCGCGCGCCGTGTGTGTACTGGGTTTGTTCCATTGACCGTTGAAGCTAATTTAGAGGCTACTGCGTCCAGGTGGGAGCCCAAAAAAGTCAAGATATGCACATGTGCTTTTTTTCTTTTTTTGCTTGTGCCATGTCCTGTGTTATGTTCCCCTGTTGGCAGGCCTGTAATTTGTCTTCTTTCAGCCTGTTGCTACACTGTATGTGCGTGCATCGAAGGGGGCCCTCACAGCCTGCGATAACTCTTCCCCCAGCAACCCCGGGCAACCCCCACCCAGGGACAGTATTTACAAGGGCTTCAGAGGTTCCTAGATACGTTGTTCAGATACCTGACGCGGTGCGTGCATTGTGCGCAAACTTCCCCTTTTACTGTCGTTCTCGTTCACTGGCAGAACATCTTGTTGTATTTGTGGCCTCGCGGGTACTGACTTTCCCTCTTCTTGGAGGGCACTGTCAGCAGTGGGAAATATGGAAATTCTCAGAACCTCGGCATTCTCCCCTGTACCTGCAGGTGCATATTTGCTTTTCTTTATGCTGCCCTTCTCCATACCTTCCATTGTGAATGTTTCAGAAGCATCCCTGGTAGTCTGCTGGGTTTTTCCCCAAAGGCATGAAGGCTTGCCCTGGTAACTGTTTGCATCATCCTTCTGCTTGCTTTAACACCAGAGGGCAGGTTTCGAGATCCACAGGACAACAGGTATTTGCAAAATTGCATTTGTGGTGGAAAATACATCAACAGGCAGATACAGCCACAGATATCCTTGGTGCTGGGGCATTGGGGCATTAATGCCACCATTTGCTGTTCCTTTGTGGAGATGCTGAATGTGGACATGGATGGGAGCAGGGCAAGCGCATGATCCTGTGTATCACTATTTTGAGCGGCTCATCTTGCTCAAATTGTTTGTCATTCAATGGAAACATTTCATCCGCACTTTTGTCATTTTGATGCTGTGCGACATTCTACCCCAGCCCCTGCCTGCTCCCCACAGAGCGGAGAGCATCCTCATGCGAGCGCCCTCTGTTTCATTGACGTTTCTTGCCAGTGCTGCTCTAGCTCTGTCTGCAGCCTCATCTATTCCTTGCCCTCTGCTGTGGCTTTCGTAGGTGTATCCGTGGGTTGCGTTTTCTTCGCTGCGCTGTGTTCACAGTGGGCGTACCGTGCGCTGTGCGCGCGCTGTGCGAAAAGTTGGCTGTTCTCCACCACCGGGAGTCCGGTAAGTTCAGAAGATTGAAAGGACGTCATTGAATGGCTGCTGCAGTGGACGGGGCTGTAGGGGGCAGAATTTAGGTCCCTGGGACCCATGGCAAGCATCAGATGTTTGAATTTTTGAGGTTTGAATTGATTGTGCATGATTCCGCAGGTGGGTGGTTTTCAGGGTTGTTACCTGGATAATCACCATAATAATTGGCGCTGTGCGCGTGCTGTGCGAAAACGCCCCCACAGTGGGTACATGCCCAATGTTGTGGGTTCAGTCTGCTTCCCCCCCTTGGATGCTTTGTTGTTGTTTTTTTTGAGCTGTGGCTGGGTTGCTCGCAAAAGCAGGGCCTGCAGTCAGAAGCAGAAGCACAGGAGTTTCCGGGGTGGCAGGAATGACCGCACTGGAGGTAAGGTATCCATGCCTGGGGAACACCAGTGAAGTGCTGGTGGGGAGGGTAAGCAGAGGAGAAGGGTTTCAAAGGGTGTGGGTGTTGGTGTTGAAACTCCATGGCACTTGATTTGCTGTGCAGTATGTCGAAAGGGTGACATGGGTGGTTGCCCTGTCTGTTTTTCCCCCCTGGTGCAGTCCCCCTGGTCGATGCTCCAAAGAGTACCACATTTCATTTTGCCTTTGTCATGTTGGTTTGCAGTCCCAAAGTTTGATTTTCCTCTGACCTGGGGTGTATTCTTTTTGAACCTGTTTGGAAATTGCCTGGTGGCAGCCACAGGCAAGCTGCCAAAGCAATTTCTCGTTTGAATTTGATGGAAGCCTTTGCTTTGCTGTTGTATCTACCCAGCTCTGTGGGTTGATGGACATGATGAATAATCAGTTAGAGTCTTTGCACAACTGCAGTTTGTATTCAGTGCTGTGTGTGCAGAGGGGTTCACATTATGGATTTATTTGGAGTGCAGCATGATGAGCACATCCTTGCTCTTGTGTTGAAGCAATTTGAGAGCACAAGATTTAGGTGCCAGGGAGATGAATTTACATGCAGTGCAGGTTTTCTGCGTGACAACCCTAGTTTTGGGGTTGTGGGCTTGTGATAAGAAGTTGGTAGGCTACAAAATGCGAGTGTGTTTGGCTGTCCTACGTAGTGAGGGACTCCTACCTGTGGCGCCGCAACACCCTTACCTACAAGGGGAGGGGTACAGGCTTGGCGCCCAAAACTGACGGGGAACGGGTGACCAGTGCCCAAAGAAAAAGAGCTCCGGCCCAGCTGGGTCAGGGCCTGAAAAGAGGGTGGGGATTTCACCCTACCTTCCTGAACAGCCAAAGGCTGTTCTATGCCACAGCCACCCACTGGGAAACTGCTCAGCCAACCAAACTCGCTGGCGCCCCTAAAAGGGCGCCCTGCCGCCAACCACCCAAACAGAGGGGTAGAAGTAGCGGCCACTAAAACAATTACAAAAACAGCCAAACACAACAAAACAAAACAAGCCCAAACATACATACACAAAAACAAAAACACGTAGAAGGTAAAACTGTCCTATGCTACTCCAACACCAAACTCAAAATTTACATTCGCGATCATCAGATCCAAATACACTATGCTTCACCAAAAGAAGCACACTTTCATACATGACCGCTTCATTCTGCCTTCACTTTGATGACGAAATTCGCCACTCCGCTCCTCGGTGTCCTCTTTTGATCTTATAGCTTGGTACCTATGCTTGCCCCTTTTTGGTAGCAACTTTCCACCGATGTTTTCAATAATGTGCAAGATGCACCACAACTGATGTATTTTCCTGAGCAGCTGCGAACTGCATTGGTGCATGCTACATCTGCCTGAGTTATCAACACTTTGGAGACTACAGGGACATTGTCCAACCATTGGCAGTGTTACCAATCATGATCACAATCTCTCTCTCTTTGAGCACCAGTGGCTGTGCGGTGAACAAGGATTTTCCATGCTCATTAATGGTCGTAAAGCAACGGAGGTGAGAAAATTGATTACAATTGTAGATTGATTACAATTGTAAGTGTTGTCATGCACAACAAGATAGTTCAAACGTTGTGCAATTTGGTCTCAGGTACCACCACCCAACGTTGGTCGTTCTTTTTAGAAGCAGACAACCGATTGAACAGGTCTTGACAGTCAATTGCTACGTTGTTCCATATTTGTAGTAGACATTTGAAGTGTCACGGGGTTCAATGCTGAATACAGCAGCGATGCTGGGCATCTTACCACTTCTGCACAGCAGAAAATGTATGGTAAAAAAGCTCTTTTCCATATTGGAAGTGTGATGTCGCAGTTTTTGAATCATTATAATGGCGCTAGCATTGCTGAAGCGCTAGATCAAGGGACGCCTGAGCATAGAAAATGCATATAGACTGCAGACTATAAAGCGAAGATGCATCCAGCATCAATGATAGTTTTAACGTATTTCGTTGTTTTTATATTATGAACTACGGTTGTGTTGTGACAGTGCATGCTGCGGTGAATTTGTTAAGTAGTACCGCAACAGATCTCTATTTGTTCTATACTTTGGCTCATTCTGTCAAATGACGGAGCCGGACAAAGCGCTTAAAACTTTTCGTAGCTGCCAAGGACTACCGTAAGACATTGACACCGTGCAGTTGACTTGGTGTAGCTGTGCGTATGTTATGTGTTGTAAGGAATGGGACTCCGTGTGGAATATGAAGCAATTTTTGCTGGTTCATCAAACCATTTCTAAAGATTTCGTGCCAAACAAATCTGTTGAGGATTGTTTGGCGAAACCAACTCAGAAGTACAATGGAGTAGCGTCGAAACTGACGTTGGGCTCCAACAATGCGTCAACCAGACCACTAGCATCTAAGCGGCGGAGCCAAAGGGAATGAAGGCTCTTGCTTCACATTCATTTTGATACAACCGCTCAAGTCTCTTTGCAGCTACGGCTCTGTGGAGCGCCGTAGATATGGTCTGCTGGCGATGCGTCGCTGTGCAGCACACACAGGAGTGCGCTGAGCAAGATTCAGCGAGCACGCCATGTTGCATCTGAGACAATGTGTAGAAGACCAATGCTGCGCAACAAGTGTTACAAGCCACAATGTGAGCGGGGCTGCTTTGGTCCTAGCACAACAAGCATGCTGTAGCGTAGAAGAGCGCCGCTGCTGCCGCATCATTGTGGCCGCCGGCCTGACACACATGCTTTGCGTAGCATACCCGCGCGTGCAGCGCTATGGTGAAGGCAGCAGACCGGCCTACAAACCACTCGTTCGCTCATGCCGGTACTAGTGGAGATTCGGAGTATGAGGAACGCCATGAAAGGGAAAACACGGGCGCTCTCAATCAGCGACATGCAGCGCGGAGATAAAGAGCGTGCGAAGGGGACTTCAGAAAAGAATAGCTTTGCAGCATAACAAATCTGTCAATAATTGGACGTGCGATCAACCGAGGCCGGCTGGAACTAAGGTGAGATTGGTCCTTCTTATGTAGGTTGCAGCATTGTCCATTCTAGCATTGGGTTGGGCACTAGGTTTATGGAATGGTCCGTGCAGGCTTTCATTTGAGTCCAAAAATGTTACTTCCGCGCCAGGGCCCCTACCGGCCTTGATAGTTTCTGTATTGCTTCACATCGTCCTGCTTATATTCAACCTTTGTAATCGGTTCAATCCTCGTGCTTTGTTTTGGTGTCCAATCTTGATTTGCTCCCGGCTCCTCTCGCGATCTGGCATCCTCGAATGATCCACGTGTACAAAGACATTTCACCTACATAATCTTATCTTAATAATCTGTGTAAACAACACATTTTACAATAAAACATTTCATTTTGGTACTCCACAATGCACTACAGAAACCTAAATTAGGCAGATCGCTACATGTGCACACCCATACACAGAACACATGCCCGCATCTCCCTCGGTCCTATTACACCCTCCTACCAAGACCATTCATGGTGTGATGAGGGAAAGGAAAAAATACACACTCAGAAAGATACCCACTGCCCTATGGGCCCTACCCGGCATTTGGCTGAGGGACATGGGGGGAGGGAGGCGAGCAGTGAGCAGTCACTGTGCTCGGAGGGACGGGAAGCACAACTAGGTTAGCTATTTAGTGCCTACCCAACTGGTTGTAGAACCCTTGGCCAATCCCAGCACAAGCACAATCAAGATCGTGGATATTTGCGATCAAAAAGCATGCCTGTGCGAATAAAAAGCATGCCGAAAAATGGCAGACACTCATGTACAAATAAATCTACAATTACGTATCCGCGCGCAATCGCGGCGCACATCTTTGCTACCGGCAGGCACCCGCACTTCGGCACCCCCCTCCCAAGCCCATTGCACACCTGCTGGCAATGGCTGAGAAGCTGTGTAGGAGTGCCGTGCCCGCCCACACATATCACAAAAAACATAATATCACGTTATCATACAAACAGTGGGCACCAGGCCATAAACGGCTACCCAGATAAAAGCACCTATGCCACAGTGCCTACAACAATGCAGTGTTCACCCCAACAGCCCTGCAGTGTGTGAAAGTTAGCTGCGGGTCGTGCTGGCACCTGCATGCATATGTTTCCTCAAAGAAATATACTTTTTTTTCACAAGAAAAAACAAATGAAGGCACTGCCACTGTTGCACTCCTGCGGACAGTGCTGGTCCATGCCAAAACAAAATCAAAATCAAAAGCAAACAGATAAGACACACACGGGTAGAGCAGAGAGTATTGTTGTCTTTATTCCACATCACTCAGTGCATGAACCCACTTAGTATTGTACACTGGGTCTTCATCTTTGCCAATGAGCTTTGCTTTACTTCTCTCTTTACCGCTCTGTCCTCATGCTTGCCTGTGAGACACACAAAACATAAGAAAGCACCTACGCCTGACAACGCACACAGTAAGTATTTCGTGCACCAGAACAAAATGCCGAACACAACAAAAGTGCAAATACAATGCACCCAGTCACGATGGAGCAGAGACACACCATGGCGCCAGGAAACGTGGGAAAAACAAAGCCTGCTCGTAAACGCGAAGCGACGAACGAAGCACACGACGAAAAAAAAAACGAAAGTACAAGTCCCAAAACGAACACACCGCTTAAACGAAGGGCAGCTCGTGCATGAGTGTCACACAAAAAGCCCCCGTAAAGACCTTTATCGCCCGATCAGAGCGCAGAGTAAAACTCCGATTTTCACATCCAGTCATTTGCATCATTAACAACATGGTAGGACGCATTCGGCGGTGGAACTAACACGTGTTCAAAAGAGAGCCCTACAGTAATTTGCGCCTCAGCGGCCTAAACAAGTAGTTGCAAAGCAGTAAAAATAAACTTCTGCCGCCACACACCAAGCGAAGCAACAAACAAAGCAACAAGCGACACGAACACACCAATACTTTGGCGTGTTCGGCTTCTGTTGTACACTCCTTCACGTCACCTTTTCTCCAGTAACGGTTGTGGCCTACAAGTGAGGCAACCCAGGGAGCAGTAACTCACGCGCGCCTACAGGAAAAAACGGCTAGACAACACAGCACACATACCAAACGACCCGGCATGCGAGCGGTTTCCAGTCTCCTCTCATCACAGTCCTCGCAACGCAGTAACCAAGCAACGCATTCTCATAATCACAACGCAGCGGAACCTGCAAAGAACAGTGGCAGCAGCGCAAGCGCAAGGCTGAACCACCGAACAGCAGGGACCGCAAGGCGTAACGCTCACGATAAAAAACATAGATCAGTTATCTCTGTTATCAGTGACCTCCGTGCCATCTTTTTCCTGCACGGCGGCGGCGTTTCTTCTCTCCCTTTACCGTAGCGCTCTGGTCACCTGCACCTTCAGGGTCCGACACGCCGTTCACTTGTCTGATGGCAGTCTTCACCTCCAATTCTGACTCTCGGCGCTTCTTGTACTCCTCCGCTACCCTTTTCACTGGCTGCGAAGCAAACAGATCAGGCATCTTCTGATTCTCATACTGCATCTCCAGCCGTCGCGTTCGCCTCTCACTGCTCATACTGTACTCTTGAAGCTTGCGAAGCAGTTTTGCATAATCTCGATCCGCGCACACAATAGGATTTTTCTCTAACACTGTAAAGCACCCCTCTTGTTTGACATGCCGTAAAGCGCGTAGGCTGTCCTTTTCCCACTCTTCAAGTTCTCGAACACGACCTTCACTTTTGAAAACACGCTCCTGCGCAACTGACCTAAGCTTTCCTTGAACCACTGCCTCAAGATACTCCACAGCGCCTGGCACCTCATTACCAGCCTCAACAGAACGGACACCGCGCAGCGCGGCAGCGATCTCGAGCTCACAAGCACCATTCTCCGTCTTGCAGTCCTAGAAGCCTTTTTGCACGCGTAGGGCGTGCAGTGCCTGGAACTGGCCTTGTTTCATAATGTCGGCTATGCCCTGATGCGCTCCAGCGACCTTGAAATTTTCGGCAGGCTTTTTGATTGTAGAACCCTTGGCCAATTTCCGCACAGGCACAATCAAGATCGTGGATATTTGCGATCAAAAAGCATGCGTGTGCCGATAAAAAGCATGCCGAAAAATGGCAGACACTCAAGTACAAATAAATCTACAATTACGTATCCGCGCGCAATCGCGCCGCACATCTGTGCTACCGGCAGGCACCCGCACTTCTGCATGGTCCGCATGGGGAAAGAGGTAAACATACACATTCACAGCCATAAACCCCTTATTCCCTGGACTCAAGACCTTCCCTTGACTCACCAACATATTGCCCTGAACCAGGTCAAATGAGATGGCTGAATGCCATGTGTCACAAGTCACTACACAAACCCCAAAATTGTGTTCACTCCCCAACCTCTAAATCCTAGCCCAATAGGGAAGGTGGTGTGTCATGGCCTAGAGTGGCACTCAGGACCATACCCTACCCTGACATAACCTTGGTTGGACTTGGAGTCGAATGGGCTTAGAGAAATGACCTATGAGTTTGAACTCATAACATGCCAAAAAACTGCCAATTCACAACCTTTTGGCCATATATCACATATATGCTCAAAATTGAAGTTACCACTTATCCGAAGGCTCAAAGCATGCATGGAATCGAAGTCTAATATACATGGCGGATATAGACCAAAGGTCAATGCCCATGTACATCCCCACTTTACCCTCGAAACCCCTTCGGATATGGGCGCCACGCACTGCCCAAGTCAGCCCATGATCTTGAGACCAATTCTTGTAATCCTTCGTGCGCCAAGCCAAATGGAGTACGCGATCCGGCATATGGTGGTGTTCAACTCCAAAGCATATGCCAACATATGAACAACATACCATGGTTCGACTCTCCATAGGCTTCTTGCTGTTTGCCGACCAGGTAAGCACACAAAATGCAAAAATGAGCAAAAATTGAGGTCAAAAACATGAAAATATGACCAAATACAAAGTTGTCATGATAGTATATCTCTATGCTCACCCATGATATCCGCTCATGGTTCAATACACAAATGATTGGAACCATTTGCGAACAATTCCCCCACTTGGATCCCCAATCGGTCGCATGGAGAGACCTTCGCCACCCATATCTACATGCCCCATTAAAATGGGAGTGCACTCATGGATCTCCTTGTTAAACATACCATGAGCACTACATATGCGGTAGACTTAGTCTAGCGCTTTGAATTCCACAATTGAGACATGGGCGAAACCCTTGTCACGTATGGCTCCCCATCTCTTCGGCCACACGAAGATATATAACATGGGCGTGATCATATCAAGACAAATACCATGCATATAAAACATACCCTCAAAAGTGGCTCCCACCATGATATGCCATGTCCCTCCATGGACATAACTTCACGTCAAAAATACGTAGGAACCCAAGGAAAGTATCTATGCAACCCCAACACTCATGCGGTACACTCGAAAGTCGCATTAAAATATTCGGTTGCACGGTCCAAGAGTTATATATCACTTTATACCCTCTTGACCATTATCCCTTGCTACACCGGGCATGTGTACACACCAAAGGCGTTTGATGCTTCCTAAATTAACTTGAGACTAAGGCGCTTGCAACCCAACCTTTCTTATTCTCTTTCCTCACACTCGCGCGTAGATATGGTCCTTCAAAGTGGTCCCACGATTCACTTTTGTTTCCCTTATATCTCCAAGTCAAATGGGTGGCCAGTATAAGGGAAACCTGATTCGGGCATAGGGAAAAGAGTATGACCACTCGAAGAAGTCCAAATCAAATGCGGCGATGTCGAAGTCGAAAATCCGATTTCGACATCGCGAAAAATTCAGATTAAAATTTCGAGTGCTTATTTAGAAAATTGCGGAAGCAACGAACCCTTTGCTGATGAAATCTGACCCTTCAACGGAGTATCCGCCAAAATATCTGGAAATAACGATTAACCAATCGGTTAACGCAAAATCGCGAGCCAACTGACGGTCGCCGATACATTGACCATCAGAACGAAAGGCTGAAAAATTACGGAAACATCATGATAATAAAACCCTGTTGATTCCTGATATTCTGATATATAAATCTCAGCTGGCGGCGCCTCGGTACTGAATATGGCCGCTCGTAGCCGGAATGGCCAAACCTATCACACTATCACATCGGGTTAGTTCAGGTGGATGGGAGAGTATGATATCAGCCAATGGCGGCTTGCCGGCAAATAGATACACACCCCAAGTGACCCCAAGATGGCCACGGGGGTCCGAACCGGCTTCACTGGTGTGGGACTAACCTAAACCCTAACAGGGGGTTATGACCCAAGGGTGGGTACCTGCTCTCAACGGGTGTCTCTCGTGTCCCTTGGTACCAAGTCTTCTTGCCTGACACCAACACAGCATGTAGTAACGCATTGATACACTACTCCTAACCTGCTGTGAGTCGTACCCTAACCCTCAAAAGGGAGTTTCTTGCCCTCGGCGCACTACACCCATAAAATTGCGAAAAAAATAGCAAAATTAGAGGCAATTTCTAGAGGGCGCTGGCGATGCTAATTGGTGCTGCTGCACCATCTAGCTTCAAAAATTGTACTGTGGTGCACCTCAAGGGGAAAGAGGTGCTGATTCCTCGTCAGATTAGGAAAGCAGTGGACTTGAAACAGAAAAACTTTCAGATTTTTTCCAAAAAAAATGTTAAACACACAAAAGGTCAGAGAAACATATAACTATACAAAAGTAAATGCTCAAACAAACGCAAACACAAAAAAATATTTAAAAAGAACGTGAGATAAAGGTGAAAAACAAACTGCCATCCCATAAGAACCCCAAGCAACCAGCACTGAGCCATGAAAATGTTATTCACATACGCCAAAAATGCACGTTCCGAAATTAAAATAATATACAAAACCCAATGACTCTTTCAAGTCTTCAGCATATAGAAAATTCAATTAAGAAAAAACTTTCCGATTCTGCCCATAAAAAAATGGCTCAGGCTCTACAAAGAACAGCGAGGCAAGAACAACGCAGCGAAGCACAAGCAGAACGAGCAAGAACAAAGCAAACTGAACATATCCGTAGAAGCTACTTATCGGACGATAGAGAGAAAAAGGAAAACAGGCACACAGCAAAACAACAAAGCGCTCACGTGGCAGGAACAGCACGTCGCACGGATCTGCTCCTCGGCGGTCCTTTCCATTTAAACTTGGCGCTGCAGTTTTTTGCACATTCTGTCTTTGCTACGGTGCTATTGCTGTAACAGTCGCTGTAGAGGAGCAAGTTCGCACATCAACTCCGTCACCATGCACTCTAAGCTCTATATCTCTATTTTCATGTTTTGCAACTGTGTTCTTGGATTTTGCTTCAGTTCAGCCCCGTGGAAAGCAGACCATAGTGTTTTACCACTGCAACTGGACGTTTCTAGTCAGTACGGAGTCACGGTGCTGTTATACATGGAACATTGCACAGCGATAGATCCGGAACTCTCTGAAGCCTTCGTCAAATTCGATTGTTGGTGGTGTAATTGGTTCAGTCCTTGTCCTTTGTTTTGATGTCCATTTTTGATTTGGTCCCCACTCTTCTTGCGATCTGGCATCTTGGAATGATCAACGGGCATGAAGACATTTCAACTACATAATCTCATTCTAATAATCTGTGTAAGCAACACATTACACAATAAAACATTTCACTTTGTTCTTCTCCAATACACTGCACAAACCTAAATTACGCAGATCGCTACATGTGCACACCCATCATACACAAAAAACACGTACACATCCTCCACGGTCCTATTACAGTTTGTTTTTGTTTTCAATGTTGCTATATTGTGTCTCTCTGATAAAAGTGAATTAAATTTGCTTGGTGTCCAATGTTGTTTGCCCCTGTTGATGCAGAGTTGCGGTTTCATAGCAGTGCAGGCATGCATATTCAAAGTGAGTCCTGACCAACGTGTAGTGCAGTGTTTAACATATGATTAAATCACAGTATGAATTCCTATTTGCCTATCTCTCAGCCCCGTTGTCCTGACTTCAACACAATCGTGAGTTTGTTTACTACTTCGCGTCTACTGAGCCCCTCTTCTCTATATCTTGGTAAGGAATTGGTAGAATTTTCGCGCCTCCTTTCCTGTGAGGTGCCATGGCGAGTGCCAGTTTGAGGCCTGAAAAAACACATGACACAATCATTGAAATCGTGAGTTAGGAAAGGATTTGTTTTGTAGCATATCACTGGGGTAGGGGTAAGCAGTGCACACTTGCGCAATATTATGCACACACGTAGATAACTTATTTGCAGTCATACCCAAACACAGGAGGCACCGAAATTTAACAGATGTACCATAGAATAACAAAAGCAACAATAATGCAAATGTACAATGATGCAACATGTACTGTACTTGCCCAATTGACCACAATCTGGCTGTGCAGCAGAATTCTCCGGATATTGGCAATTCTCCGGATAACACGTTGGGTCTCCCCCACGCGTCCACAACAGTGCTGGGCTGACTCAGTCAAGTCAGTCACGAGTCATGATTTTTTGACTTAGTTAAGTCAAGTCACCAGTCACCCCGCTCGAGTCGACTCAGTCAAATCGCGATGTCGCGCAGTGACTGTGACTGAATAAGCACTAGGAGTCACTGATCGCCGGTTCGAATCCCAGTACGATCGCAAGCTGTCCATCGCTCTGCTGATCGCTCGGCGAGCGATCGGTCCATTGCTGGCCGATCGCCGGGAATCGAACCTACGCTGTAGCCATTGAACCTACATTGCTGTAGAACATGCACTGTAAAAAACAGTAGGATTTAGTTGAAGCGGTGGTGCAGTCCCCCTTTGGGTCAAGTTTTTGGGGAGACTAACTGTGGTTACAAAGTGATTTGCTTCCCGTGCAAGTACCAGGAATCGAACTTGTGTGCGCCAAGTCGTGCCCCAGCGCGCTGGCCGCTAGGGTACTCCCTCTCGGTATAGTGTGGGCACATCATCTGTGTAATGTAAATGTAAATGTAAAGTAAACAATAATGCTGAGGACCGCATACGGTAAATGTAAATTTAAAAAATAATAATGCAGCCGGATTCGGGCGCTGTTACTGTGATGGGCTATTATGCAATTTTTTTTCCATTTTCAGCGGCAATCGGCGATCGGCGCCCATTGTCAGCAGCGATCGGCGCAGAGGCCTGCAGGGATGTGCGCGATCGCTGAGCACAGTTCTGCGCAGCAACACACTTCAGTTTGCGAATTTCGTCGGAATGGTATCACATCAGTTTTGCTTTGGTGTACTGCTTGTCTTATTTGCCTTCAGAGGGTGAGAGTGCATACTTGATACTATACATGTTCTACGAGCTGTTACAGCAGCATACCTATCCCACTGTGGGATACCTATCTTACTGTGACTTACTGAAGTGAGGATGTGACATCCCCCCCCCCCTTTCAGGAAGTGGTCCTGGGTACCCGCTGCCATGCTTGGGTGTTATCGAGCCCCCCCAGGGTTTGCTCTAAGGAGGGGGGTGAAGCGGTACCCAGAACCCCATGGCCAGGTTACGGCATACAACCGGTCTCCGGTCCACCAACCCCATGCACGGCGTGTTCCGTGCCGTGAAGCCCCGCATCGGCAACCGATGCACCGCCAGCGGAGATTTGTGTATCAGAATATCAGGAATCAACAGGGTTTTATTTTCATATTGTTTCCGTCAATTTTTATGCTTCCGTTCTGATACTCACTGTTTTGACTGCTGGCGGTTGGTTCGCGACTTTACCGTAACCGCCAGTTTAACTGTTTATAATGGAAATTTTAACGTTATCCGTCACGAAGGCTCCAAAGTCGCCAGGAACTGCATGGATGCTTCCGCAATTTTCATAATTAATACTCGCAACCTTAATCCTCATGTCTGGCATAGTCCAGGGACACATGTCGGCCACGGAGGTCGGGTTCCCGCGCACGGAGTTGACTCTCGTGGCGCTCCCGGAACTGTCCGTGACCCACCTTGATGCGGTAGGTGTCCTCACCAATCCTGCGGACCACCTCGCCGGGTGTGAACCAGGTCTTGGTGCGGTGGGTGCCCATGGGGCGGGGTCTGATCACCCACACCGGGTCTCCCACCCTGAACTTCTGCGCTGTCGAGCTCGGGGCGGACTTCTGACGCTCAGCATGCTCCTTCTCAAGCTGCTGGCGGATGTCCCGCGCCGTTTGCTCTTGCCGCGCGAAGAACTCCTTGGCATCCATAGCCATGCCATCACCAGACAAGGGAAGTCCCCTACCCAGGGGGTCCCTGCCAAACAGAATCTGGTGAGGGGACAAACCGCCCGGAGTGGGGGTGTCATGATGGGCCTTCAGAGCAGGCCACATCTCCTCGAACCAGTTCCGCCGTGGATTGGTGATGTGGATCTTGCGCAGCTTCTCGAACAGCTGCCGTCCAGCCACTTCAGCACGGCCGTTAGACCGGCTGAGATAGGCAACGCTCTTGGCATGTCGTATTCCCATGAGGGAACACATAGCCTTGAACCAGCCACCAGTAAACTGGGGCCCTCGGTCACTGCAAATGGTGCGGGGGATGTCAAAGACGGTCAGCCAAGGCGGAGTCCGATGACTGCCCCAAGATCCAGGCATTAAGGGCCAGGCTGAAGCAGAAGTATGGTGATACCTTCTTCAGCGGCAAGCCTGTGTTTCCCCCACCGGTGCGTGGACCGTATGGCGAGGCCAAGATACATACACAGCAATAAGCATTTTCGGCGGGGGTGATGTTCCGTGCGTCCACAGAAAAATTGTAAAAATTGAAAATCCTTCAACCCATCACCCCAACCTCTCCAAGTACTACATGAAGTCTATTCCAAACTTCGATACCATTGGAGTTGCGTAAATGGTCTTGGAATCCTTGCTCGCCCCATGGGGAGCGTCCGCGGACACAATCTGGCGTCTATGGACAAAGAGAAGGTATATGTAAAATAATTATGCAAAATAAATGTGTTGACATGTACAATGTATGAGTAACAATTCTATACTATAAAATAGCATAAAAAACAGGACGAAATGAAGGCGACGGCGTCGCCGCCATCAGAAAATCTGACGGCTACGAGGCGTCGCCATCAGGATCTCCACTGAGATCCTGCCCAAACTGGGCCAACCAGTGGTTTCTGGGCGAAAAACAACAAAATATAGTGATTTTTGAGTCAAAAACACTCATTTTGCGCGTCTCCCCCCAACGCGTAGCGTAAGCGACGCGACGCGTTTCTGTGCCAATTCAACCTACATATGAAAAGGCCCACTGTTGGGCTACGCCATAGGCGTCTGAGCGATTCCTGGAATCGCCTCAGCATTTTTTGAAAAATGCGTGAACGCGCCTTTTTTCGCAAAAATGGACCTTCGCGGAACGCCGCGAAAAAGGTCACGCTATAATCTTTTATTCCTAAAAACGATAAAACAATAATAAAATTGCCTAAAATCTTTAGAAATCGAGATTTAAATTCTCGTCCTGGAGCTGCGTCGCGCAGGCGACGACTGTCGTCGCCAGTCCAGAAAAGAAGTAAAATGACGATTTCTGGGGTATTTTACAGAAATCCCACAGAAATCAAGATGCCGTAGCATCGACAGGAAAATTCCTGATCTGGCCTGGCGAAGAGCGCCACAGGCTGTGCAGCGGGTATGGGTGAAGCACCCCATACCGCTTCACCCCCCTCGTTAAAAGCCTTGCCTATATCCAAAGGAAGGCAAGGCCAAGGAGGCGCTCTAACCCCTGCAGTGTCCTGGTTTCAATACTGATTCATCACAACAGTGGGGGGGGGGGGGCTGCGTGAGTAATTTACATGGGGGGGAGCACCACACACATGTAAAAAAAAAATTAAATTTTTTTTTTTTTTTTTTTTTTTTTTGATCTTGAAATATTCATAGGGCAATTGCCCCTCAGGCGACAACAATGGTCCCTGGCACTCCTCGTAGCCTCTGGTGACCAGACCAGGGGCGCTGCAGGGCCTTCCGCCCTGACTGATGGCACTTAGGTGCACATATTGGCCCTTTTTCTCCATGGGCATGGAAATCAATAATTCAATAAATTCGGAAAATTCGGAAAAAATTATTTAGGGTCAAACCCAAGGCAAGGCCTTCCACCGAGCCTGAATTTAGGGCCATTTCCTGCCCAAGGCGACGAATTCCTGTTGCCTTTTAGGGTCGATTCCCAACCCAAGGTGACGAATGAACACACCTGATTTGGGGGATTTAGGGTAATTTCTCACCCAAGGCGCCCCACGCCTATGTAGGAAGGGACCTCCCTGAGGGTCAACCAACCCAAGGCGACGAATTAACGCGCCTGATTTGGTTACTGGTGGACGCGGGGCGCTTACCGCGCGACCTGCTGTCGTAGCTCTTGGGATTTGCCATCCACTCCACTTGTCAAGCTGCTGCAGGGTCCAGATTTCCTGAAGACCTCTGCTGGGATCGTCGTCGTCGTCGCAGGAGCTCCTGGAGCTGATCTCAGGGCTGTCGTCGTCGCTGCTGTTGCCTTGGGGGCCAGTCTTGGCCCAGGCATCCCTTCTTGCCCTGTATTTCCACCAGGGCAATACCTTTGGCTGCAGTCTGTTGCGCTGCGGGAGTCGTCGAAAACCAGGCAGCAGGATACCACTCAACGTCGTGGGAGCCATCGACAGGTCCGCCAGTGAACCACGCGGACAGCGGCAAGACCATTTTGAAGCATTTTCGGCGGGGGTGATGTTCCGTGCGTCCACAGAAAAATTGTAAAAATTGAAAATCCTTCAACCCATCACCCCAACCTCTCCAAGTACTACATGAAGTCTATTCCAAACTTCGATACCATTGGAGTTGCGTAAATGGTCTTGGAATCCTTGCTCGCCCCATGGGGAGCGTCCGCGGACACAATCTGGCGTCTATGGACAAAGAGAAGGTATATGTAAAATAATTATGCAAAATAAATGCGTTGACATGTACAATGTATGAGTAACAATTCTATACTATAAAATAGCATAAAAAAGAGGACGAAATGAAGGCGACGGCGTCGCCGCCATCAGAAAATCTGACGGCTACGAGGCGTCGCCATCAGGATCTCCACTGAGATCCTGCCCAAACTGGGCCAACCAGTGGTTTCTGGGCGAAAAACAACAAAATATAGTGATTTTTGAGTCAAAAACACTCATTTTGCGCATCTCCCCCCAACGCGTAGCGTAAGCGACGCGACGCGTTTCTGTGCCAATTCAACCTACATATGAAAAGGCCCACTGTTGGGCTACGCCATAGGCGTCTGAGCGATTCCTGGAATCGCCTCAGCATTTTTTGAAAAATGCGTGAACGCGCCTTTTTTCGCAAAAATGGACCTTCGCGGAACGCCGCGAAAAAGGTCACGCTATAATCTTTTATTCCTAAAAACGATAAAACAATAATAAAATTGCCTAAAATCTTTAGAAATCGAGATTTAAATTCTCGTTCTGGAGCTGCGTCGCGCAGGCGAGGACTGTCGTCGCCAGTCCAGAAAAGACGTAAAATGACGATTTCTGGGGTATTTTACAGAAATCCCACAGAAATCAAGATGCCGTAGCATCGACAGGAAAATTCCTGATCTGGCCTGGCGAAGAGCGCCACAGGCTGTGCAGCGGGTATGGGTGAAGCACCCCATACCGCTTCAGTTCTGCGCAGCAACACACTTCAGTTTGCGAATTTCGTGGGAATGGTATCACATCAGTTTTGCTTTGGTGTACTGCTTGTCTTATTTGCCTTCAGAGGGTGAGAGGGAGTCCGCATGGGGCACCGAAGGCGCCGAAGCAAAAATTGAGAAAAACATCCCATTACATTATCCAAGACCTCCGTGCATTAAAAAATAACATTTTTTATTAGCCATTTTTCGGTCACATTATTCTTTTTTAACATTTAAATTTTACATTTTCGTTTTCTCGTCGACGTTATTATACTGTAAATTACTTTGTAACCACAGTAGCCATGACTCAGTTGCCAGTCACGGTTGCCCATGACTGACTCTAGTCAGTCATCAATCATCGATCTTCTGACTCAGTCAAGTCTCAGTCACTATTTGTCGATGTTGACTCAGTCTGCCAACTACCCCACCGCCCCTTGTTTCGGAGGAAAAAAAGTCCTTAATAGGGGACAAGGTCAAAATAAGGTCTATGGGTCTAGGGGACCCCAAAAAAACACTTCCTCCCCTATTCTCCCAACGGAGGTACTCACCCTGTGGGCTCATCAGGGTGGTGCAGGGCCAAGGGCAAAAATCAGGGGGTCCTCAATATTCAACCCACCTTTGCCAAACACTTGTCTCCGAAACAAAGGTACATATGGCTTCAGGCATGCAATCAGGCAATCAAAATTAGATGGCACAACAATGGGACAATCAATGCTACATGTGAACACACATCATCCGCTAGCATTAGCATCAAGTTCAGGACCAACAAAGCTTTGCATGAGGCATATGGCATTGTTTCTAATGTGCAAATGGGTCAGGCATTTCTCCACAGCTTGCTTCCTGTCCCTGCAATGTTTCCACTTGGCCCAGCGGCGCAGCCAATCCAGGTGCTGTGCCTCCATTGGCTCTTCATCCGCCAAGCCTAAAAACAGATTCCTTTGCACAAAATACACACCTTGGCTGACAGCAAACAGTTCTTTTGGAGTGGGCCGGTGGGGAGGGAAATGGGAGGCAACAAATCCTGCAAAGCCGGCTGCACGGACAACCAGCTGAGGCAGCAGGTGGGGCATGGCAGCAAAGTCGTAGCTACCTCCCAAAAGCTGCTGCACAGCACCCCACTTGGTCAATCTAAGGACCCAGGCCTCACGCCTTTGACATGCACGAACCCACGCGTCAGTGCGCTCACGACGATCAGTGGGAGAGAAGCCAAACAACAGAGGGGCAGTGATGGCCACGGCGACCTCAGATTCGCATAGTCTTTTGCAGTGTTTACCAATGTATGCATGCCCAAAGTAGCACGTCTTTCGTAAACCTAAGTCCAGCAACGCTTTCTCTAGGAGATGCATTCTATCACCTCGAACCTTCTTCAGATTGTGCTTCGCAGTAATTAACAGTTTCTCGGCCTTCATCTGTGACAGCTTCTCACCATAGTAGACCTGTTCATTGTCATCCAAAGGCTTTCCCCAGCAATGTGAAAGGTGCCGACCGCACTGAACGCAAACCCATGCAGTTTGTTCTCAGCCCATACCAGCGATGCACCACTGCTCCTAGCGATGAGTGTTCCTGTCCCAGATGCCGATTTCGATGAAATCCACCCACAATGCTTCAACCATGCAATGGGGCAGGCTCACATAGCAGCACACTGTGTATGGCTGCTTGAATGCATGACAGACACAACTAAACCAAAGAAAATAGACATTCACGAAAAATCTGCTTTGCCATGTGGGATTTGGTCGATGCGAATGCTATAAATCGTAATCCATTGAAAACACATCAAATCCTGTTTAGGGGAGCTTCGGTTCACAAATGGGCATTGATATGTGCTTTTTCTACATTCGCCCGTTCTTTTTACGCGTCCCGACCTTTATTTCCGCCTGGTGCGCTGGTGTGCCCAGCACTGGTCCACGAGAATAGGGTAACTTGCCGTTTATCAAAAGCTGGCCAAATGACGTCCCCAGATGTGCGCGCGTCACGGTCGCGCTTGGTGCGTGACGTCACCGGTGAGTTGGCAAAATCTAAAGATATGCATGCGTGCGTCTTGACCCACGCTACTTAGAAATGCGTTCGTTACCCTATATTGAGCCGATTTACCCATCGGAGGGAAGCCATCTTACCTTTGCTGCCTAGAGGCTGAATTTCCGAGTTTTCTGTTTTGGTTGGATCATGGTCGCGCCTCGGAAGAGGGGTAAACGGCACACCACGCAAAAACAAAGTTGCTCATCGCGTAGAGGACGATCCATGCTACTCAAAACATGCATAGTTCGTGTCAAATGGTGTTATCTAGCCCGACCTACATGGCTAGCACCCAAATTGGTCTGAAATCTGCGCTCTGCCATAATTGGGCTCTGCTACACTATGGGGGGGTGGGTATACCTTTGGTGTATGGGGCATTGCCCCCGCTCTCACTTGGGTTCTCTGTCCTCTCCAACGGTGTCCATGGCATCCCACCCCCTTTTTCACCCAGCCCCCCTCCCCCCCCCCTCCCCCCATCTCCGACTCTTTATGCGCTATCACTCCCAGCCATGGAGGGCCGGGAATGGTGAGCGTCAGAGTCGTCACCATCGTCTCCATCATCGGACATTCCCTAACATACTCTGGATTTTCGGCTCGCAACCGCTCGAGTTTGATAGCTTCCTTCATGCGCGGCACAACCGTGGGGAACCGACGCCTGAAGCGACGCCACCAAGACCAAGAAGCGGTGAATTTCACTTTAGCCTCCCGAGCTAATTGCTCAGCTTTGTCCGAGACCTCATCTCGGTATCGGGCCATACCAGCATTGGTGTAGTCATCCACGTAGGTGACTATTGCCTCCTCTACGCTACGAGGCAACGTTGGTTTCCGACCGGGTGTGGCCAACCCGTTTTTCAACCTAGTCATACGTTTCTTGACCGAAGATTTGCTAACATGATGACGATTTACCTGCTCAATCGTGATTTCCCCGGTCAACACCCGTGCAACCGCACGATCTAGAGATGACATGTTGCGATCCTTGCATTGCAGAAATCGTAATGGCAGTTTCTCGAAATCTGCAATGTACTTGTGAAGCAGCAAAGAGGCAGAAGTGAGAGGAGCGGGTTGCGTGGCAGAGTGCGGAACAGCCTCATTACGATCGTAAGGCCGAACATCCGTCATTGCCCTTCGCATTGCACTTTGGCTTAGGGCCCGCCTTTGACGATCGGTCCGGGCACCTCTTGGACCTGCCTCAACTCGAGCGCGAGATGCCGCGGCCGCCCTTGCCGCAACTAAGTATTGACCAACACCAAGCGAAGCGGCCCGCACCGGGCGGCCACTACGATTTAACTCTTTGGTGACATCTACCCGATCCTCTTGAGGAGAAATTTCATTGGGACAAATCTCCACGTCAGAATCGGGTTGGGAACAAGGGACAACGTCTTCTTCTTCACCACAAACCTTTTTGGTTGTCATACCTTCGTCCTCGGACTCTGCCACCTCGTCACTATCGGAGAACAACAGTCCCTCCGAACTTGAAGACTGTTCTCGACTCAAACCAACACTGCCCTCATCTAACTCATCCAACATTGCACAAGCAAATGGGTCTTGTTTAGCCAACCGGAGACTTGTGGAATCTGTCCAATTAAAAGACAAAAAATTTTTGCTTTCATTGAGACCAGGGTGGCTGCCCCACGGGGTTTCCTCCATGGACACCATTGGCAAAAAACAAGAAAAGCACCAAGCGCAAGCAAGGGTTGCTACAGTGCCGACAGGCAAAAGCCGGACCGGCATCGCCAAAGGGCCTGGGACCCTCCCTCCCGAGTAGCCTGGGTCTGGATCTACCCGCAGAACCACAAATTATAAGATTTGGTGCTGTGTAGCTGGCAAACGAAGCGCCAGTGTGACGGGCAGCGATTGGAGCCGTCATTTGGCAAATGCGCATTTTTGGGCAATTGCTGAGGGAGCTCTGTTCCCAGCCAGATATCTGGCGATTTTTAGCACCGAATCGGGATCTGATGCTATGGGCCAGTAGCCTGGGTCCCATTCTGTAGACCCATCCAGAAATTTCCAGGAAATCCGAAAATTTTTTAGAGAATTTCGGCCGACTGTGAAGGACGGGCCAAAATCGGCGCGCATTTGGCGACTTACCCTACCGCGGCCCTGCCGGGACGCACTTAGCCGCTAAGTGAAAAACTTCGTGCTTGAGCGATTCTGCGTCAATATGAAGAGGTCTGAGACTTATGCGAGACGTCAAAAAAATTCGATCGCGTAATTATTCAGCGTACGTGATACACCCAACTGTGCAACGGGTTTCGGGCGGCACAATCTTTGAGCAAGAGGGAATTTGTCACTCCAATCGATGATTTGTTTCTTTGCAGTTCACAAAATGCCCATCCTCAGTTTCTCGGACCTCGTGATTGCTAGCACCCTCCTTGTCAACGCCGGAGCCATCTTGAATTTCAAATTGTATGTTCATTTTTGTGTCTCAGCAAAGGGTTCGAAGGCTTTTCAAACGACTTCCTTCCCAATTTCCCGTTCTTGCGCACGTGTCACGGTTGCACCTAAATCACCTTGCAAATGTCCGTGCCTACGAATTTACGTTTTTGGGAAACGGCACTTCGTCCAAACCCGACCGGTATGCGGATGGGGGAGGGGGGGGGGGCACCCATCGCGGCCATCATGTGTCGATCCGCGCCTAGGTCGTGAGGTGGAACTTTTTCCATCGAGGCGCCCCCGCCGGCATGGGGCTTCGGCACGAGTTCGTGCTGTCTTGGTGCTGGTTTTGCGGGGCACCGGCCGCAAGCAGACCTAAACTCAATGGAGAACCGGGCCACGGTTTCATTGCAACGTGTTGGCGAAGAAATTGCAATGGTCGGGAATGCGGTGGCCTTGAAAACCTTGACAAGTGGACCACGTGCTTTAAAAGGCACCGTTTGAGGGGGGTTGGGGAAAGCATGCATTCACTTTGATTGCTATGCTTATGGCTACAACCGTGGAGCATTTACGGGACCAACTTATGTTGAGGTGCAAATGAGTTGCCCCATGCGTCGCGCAACACAAAAGCCCGAAATGCGGTTGCACGAGACAAGTTTGTTCCGCATCGCGTTTTCTGCACCAACCTAACGGACGTGGCCATATCCGTTTGAGGTCATCTTTATGGCCTAAAAGCAAGGAAGAGGATGCATTGGAACATGACTGTCAAATTCCTTTTGCGGCATCACCATTGGTCCGAGATGAAAAGTTTCAATCTATTTTCGTCCCTTGCAAGTGTGAGACGGACCTACCATGTGTTGCAACGTGTTCATGCAAACTTCCTTCTGCGCATCCGTCCCGTTTCCCCACCACTCCTAACTCAAACATTGCTTTGGCCCTTGCTCTAGGCATACCCCAACACCGGAGGCCTACCCACCTACGGAAGTCACCCAAAACTCCTTCAAGACCAAGGTTATATCACTCCTATACCAACTACGTGTGCTGCGGGTGTTCATCGGCATCTGGAACATCCTCATCATTTTCTTAATGGTCACTTTCTTTGGTTAACTTGCAGGCCTTGGCCCTTGAAATCGGATTATCCTAACCTCCATCTATTAACCGACTTCTAACACCCCTCGTGTTGCTTCACTCGAATCACAAGTGATAAGAAGGAGCCTCGGGCTCACCGTGGTATTCGCCGACGATGTTGGCCTCATACCTTCAATTCAATTCACTTGCAACTTGTCAGAGGTCAAGATACATTGCACACGAGCGAAGTTGTGAAATTTGCAAGGAATCGTGGCCGCAACCACGTTCAGCAGCAAATGAGTTACATCGCAAACACCAAGGAGCAACAAATTGCACGCTACATGTGGAGCACGTCGGATATTAGCTCATTCGATCTTCACCTGCATTGGCATCGCAAGTGCACCCCACCCTCCTAACCTTGTACGGGGTGCCACAAGACGCGGGGCGCGCACGGACCTCAACCCTATTGTTTACGCAACACCAAAATCTCTGTGTGCCCTTTGTGCACCTATGCCGACTCCAACAAGTTCCCACTGCATGTGCGTTTGTGGCAATATTTTGCTGGCCAAGCTTGTGGTGCAACCCATAGTTTCGTCATTAGTTCAAAAGAAGTGAATCTGTGGGAGAAACTCATGTCCTTCAAATGTTGATTGATCACCGTAGATTGCTCTCAAGTTTTGGGTAGAGAAGGGGGCATGGTGCGTACATTTAGGGTTGTGCCAAGAGCACACCCAGTTTTTCTGGGACATCCTTTCTCATACTACCTCATTGAAGCAGCTCTATGACTGGATCCTGCAAAATCATGTTTATTTGTTGAATCGCTACCCTCATTCCGGAACCCATCGTGTTTTTACATTGAAGGTTGTGGGGCCTGATGTGGGCAAATATAGTGCTGGGGTGAACCCACGGAATATCAAGTCAATGTGCTACCCTTGTTGGCACAAAGCTCCCGTTTTTCTTTGATGTTGCAATGGTCACCCACAGTGCGTTTGATATGAAGATCACCATGAATTTACCCCCACCTCCACTGAAACCCACACGCAACACAACACCCAACAACCGTGACATTTACCGACATCAACTATCACGTCGATGGAGAGGGCAATTTTCACCTCCAAGCACATGTGCCTTGACCCACCCTGACCGAATGGTTCCCCCAAAGGCTTTGGTTTGACCGCAGATGCGATGCCAGGCTTAACCCACGTCAAGACCAACTATGCGACACCCCTCATCAAGACCAAATGCTCCGGTTTGTGTCTTTTTCGGTGCCCCCTATGGCATATTTGAGGAGGGAAGAGGTGAAGGCACCAAGATGATGCAAACAGAGTGCCAATGGAATGTTATTTTGTGTTATCGCATGCCGTGTTAGGTTGTTGACACAGCCGTTGGGGGCAAACTAGGCGCTTTATTTACGTTGGTGATTTTGGCCAGACTTTGGCAACATATTTCACATTCTGCTCTGGAGGTTTGAAGCTGGTCCAAGGACGGTGCCCGGCATCAATAAGCGCTTGAGATTGAAAATTGGGCATGCATACAACACAGTGGGCACAATGACACCAAATTATAGGTGCCAGGGGGAGAAGAAGGGGGTGCAAGGAAGGGAGAAGTTGATTGTCGAAGGCAAGGTACTCGCACCCAAGCATGCAGGAGGCTGGCAGAGGAGAAAGCACTGCAGCCTAATATTGCCGAGTATGCAGGTAATGCAGAATTTTATGATTGCTCATGTTGCAGTCCGGATTTGCCGCGCAGTGTACATTAGGTTCATTTCTGACCTGAGCTCAGCTCGTAGGCTATTGCGCTGCCATAATCTTCAAAATGAGTTCTGTGAGCTCGGGCCCATTGCAATCCTCAGACCTCTGAAAATGTTTCCTCAAGGCAGTGTTGTGCGCTGTGTCCTTTCTACGAAGGAGCCTGTGCTGGCTGTTGTTCTAGGCCCTTCTCCCCATGGTGGACAGTACAGAAGCATCTTGTACAAGCGTGGTTCCCCTGAAGTTGTGCATGACCGCGCAGGAAGTTTTTCACTGTCCCTCTTCAGCAGTAGGGGCACCCAGAAAACTGATCAATGGATGCAGTGCACTGCCACCCTCCATGGGGGGAGGATGGACACCACTGGAGACCAAACACTTATCAGCCCATGCTGTGTACAATTCATGACCAGTCGCTTGCTTGCTGTTGGTTGCCAAAGGCTTTTGCATACACGCTGACATGCATAGATGCTGATGGTGTGAGGAACACAATGCAAATAGGCAGAATTCTCAGCCGTCACTTGGCGACAATGCCCAGGGTGGGGGGAATCGTTGTCCTTCAAGGGGGGGGGGGGATGGACAAGGGGGCAGGCGGGGTATGTGTGTGAACAAATGGGGAATGCAACCCAGAAATTGCAATGAAGCAAAAAGGTGTGGGGTTATGACGAACATAAATCCATTGCAGATTTGGGATCGGCTCAATAAGTGGGCACCGAACCTTGGATGGACCTGGGGGAGAGTTGTAGAAAATATTTTGCACGAACTTCTCTGTCACGACTGCAACAGGGGCTATGCGCTGAAAGGCAGGTCTCATGCAGGGCACTCCCAGCGTACAGCACGCAATAAGCTGGAATTTGGCATGAAGTGTGGCGAGCTTGTGATCTGACGTCCTCTCCAATATTGCAAAAGAAAGTTAGAGGATATGAGCACGATGGGCAAGGAAGAGATGACAGAAACCATGCAGAGATATGGTAAGTGTTAAGGGTCACAACATGCTCCCTTGCTCCCCGTTGCTCAAGCACACTCGAACTCAGGGAACACGACGGTCAGACGGGGATCCCATGCTTAGACAACGCCGTGTTTATGCGCGATAAGCAAGCAAGTTCATGGGGTTTCGGGCACGCAACATTCACTGAATCATGTCGAAACCAGTCTAAGTGGGTGGCAGTCTCAAGCACAATGTTGTCTCAGCAAAAACAACTCTTCACAGGCATGATCCAGACCCTCTTTCCCACTACAAACAGCTCACAAACATGTCATCTGACATTCTACGATTGATGCCTTCTCACCAAAGAAATGGCTTGCGAAAAATTGTGCAATACAGGGGCTGTGCATAAAAGCAAAAATGTTAGGATCTGTCCTTGGCCTGCTGATTGGTTGCCGATTATGCTTCGGCTGTCTTACGTGTCGAGCTCCTCTGTTATCACAGCAGCTCTGTGGGCGCTGCAGACATGGTATATGATGAACCCGCAGAAAGAAGTGAATGCGTTCCAGGTGAGAAGGTGTAAATGCACGCTTCACCATCAGGGATGTGTGAACCTCCAATGAAGGGTTTCGCGCTGTCGTTAGCGCTTGCAGAATATCTTATGCCTGTCCAGCAGCATCAGGTGGGCCAAAACCTCTTCAACCCCCCCCCCCCCCCTGGCACAAGGATAGCTTGTCTGAACACTGAAATCCGTCCGACCACAGTTTTTGTGGCGAAGAAGACAACACGAGAGAACAGGAACAAATGGAACAAAGACTCATTTTACATTTTGATATTGCTATTCGGAAACTTACTGCCCAGGTTCTGCTTGGGTTTTAGTGGCGTTTGTTCCTCACTTGCCTGGGCTTTTTTGACTGCCTCTGCATACCATATCATGCCATGGGGAGGGCGAGGAATTGGAACAGGCGTGGGTACGTTTGAGCGTAACAAGACCGGAATTTGGGTTGAAATTGGTGCCCCCAAGAGCCTCACTGGCGGGAGATATACAATCACAAAGTAGCCAGAATCAAGACAATCGAGCCAGAACAGAGTGCACCAAACATGATCTGTTTGCATGGACAAGGGTATCAAAGACAACATGTGATATGGAGCCATTATATCAGCAAGATGAACTTCTACCTAACACGCATGTGAGGGATATCTATGATGCACAAAATATGATGTGTGCACCAGCAAAGGGACATGTACTGGATGTGCAGAACATATCATATGAATGCACAAGCAAGCGGTGGCAGAGAGGAAGTATGAATTTCAAAATCATGCGTGTGTCGTGCAGGGTTGCAGGTGTACAGCACCAAGCATGGCATTTAATCGCACTATTTCTCATCTCTGCTCGGAGTGTGTTGCTTGACAGATGAACCGGTGCTCTCCGGCATGGAAAGCATTTTGGCTGCCCGTGTGCCAGCGTTGCCTTCTCTGTTTTCAGTTTGATTTCTTATTCCTTGAGTCAACCATACAATGGAGTTTGTGCGTACGGCAACGAATCCAGTGGACTCCGTGGATACACCAGCTGACTTGGTTGAAGAGGAGTTGTCCCCTGAGACATCTCCTGGGGCGAATGTCGTCATGTCTATTCCTGACAGAATTGTCTCTTTTCAAGACGATCAGTTTGATATCGAGAGGGCAAGGTCAGGTTGGTCGTGCCTGTTGAGCCAAAATGTTTTTGGTTTTCCCTGCTGTGAAAAGGGGTTGACCGGAGGCCCGCATCATTTCAGCACCCCAGTGCTGAGAGCACATCTCAGCTGAAGGAATCTTCTCATTGCTGCAGTGTAAAGTACCCACCCTCCTTTCCCCCTTTGTGCAAGCATGGGAAGACAAGGAAAGAGGGGCTGGGGCATGCTTCTCAGACTCGTTTCTGCCCATCACAGCTTTGTAGTGCAAGTCGTTTTGATTTGTTTTGATTTGATCAGGAGCCATGGCTAATGTTGCCGCACCAGCATGCAACCATTCATGTCCATGCGTAAGCACAGTATTGTCGAGTGACCGGAAAATGGCCTACAATCTGGGGTTGCATGATGTGCGCATCGTGCAGACTGTACCCAGGAGACCACTAGCTTTCCCGTGTGGGACCGGTGGGATTATACTTGGAGTAATCAGCTGACCTTGACATCAGGCGACAGCGAGATTTTAGTTGCTGATTTTACAAAAATGGGATTCGATTGGGAGGACACTGTGGAAGACGCTCCCTAGGGTGTGTGTGCCACAAATGCTGAATTTTAGGTAGCAGGGGGAACAGAAGAGAGTGAGCAGTTGAAAGCAAGTGGTCGACGCGATGCCATGTGTGGTTCTAGGGGAGTAGTCATGGTGGTTGGGAATTTTGGAAATGTGGAGGGCAGAGACGAATATGTCATTGTCCAAGGTGGATTTGAGTCATATGATCAGTCAGCTCCTTGCCTGGTTTTCGGACACAATCTTCCATTGAGCTAAGGTGCTGACTAATTCACTTTATATGAGCATGTGCCTAGTAATATGGGGGCTGAGAGTCGGACCATAGCAGCTACGCGGTTAGTGGGAGGTGGATGCTGGATTCTGGTGTAGTGCAGGGTCAAGGCCAGGGATGTATTAGAACGGCTGACAACCATAGGAGGAGCCCCCCCACCCCTCCTCCCCTTCCAATGTTTAAGGTGGACAGTGGGTATGGATTCACAAACCCAGGGCTGACAAGGGAAAGAAACGGAAAACAGGCGTAGATTCCTATGAGGAAATCATCAGTTTAGACCTTGATCTGTCCTGTGGACAGGATGCCAGTGATGTGGATGGTAGTGGAACGGTCCAGTGCACTGTCCAGCAGCAGCTCGGACCCTATGTCCTCGGACAGTTCTGCCTCCAGCTCTGACTGGGATTCTAGCTGTTACAAAGAGGAATGGTAGAATGGTGCACACTTGACAGGCAAGATTGTGTTCTTGATGTGCAGAAATTGGGACACTGGGAGCCATGACAAGCATCAGACCAAAAATTAAAAATTCCTGGTACACCAGCATGGGCCACTAAGGGCAGAAATTGGGATCCTGGGACACCACAGCAAGCGTGAAAATTTTGTTGGTACCATTTAGTTGGGGGGACCATGGGAGGAGGGGGGGGGTCCGGCCAAACCCCCCCCCTCCCAAACCCCTCCCCCCACCCTGGTCAAGGCCTAACCACGGAGCATCGATGTTGCTGGGGCAAAGGTAGAGTAGTTGGAAACTTAAGGTACTGAACGTCCGATTCGACAGACGACATGATGAACAGATGGCGGCAGTGTTGGGGTCGAGGGAGGCGGTAGGGAGGTTGGTACGGGTTGTTTGCACACCATCCTGCTGAATGGTGGAGGGCATCCATGGTGTGGATTTTATGGCCGAAAACAGCCACATCTGAATTATGTTTGCAAAAACTGCTACTCAATTCATCCAGCATATTGGCCGAGCTATGGCAATTTGTTGGAGAGGCACAAGCAATTAGTGCTTGGGGAGGAAGTGTTGTGTGGATCTAGCTCTTCAATATCGACAGTGTTGGGGGGGGGCAATTGCTATACAACTGGGGCTCCAACAGTGACAATTTCATTGGGATTGACAGCCAATTGGAGCCAGTTGGAGGTCAGCCATTGGAAGTTTGGAGGGACAGTGAGAATTTTAGCACAGATGTTAGTGAAACCACGAAAAAGTGGAGAAAGGGGATCAGGGCCAAGCCGTGAGGGTGCCTGAACAAAGAGGGCCTATTCGCGGAGGAGCCTAATAGCGCCTTGCTGCACACATTGTGTGGCACCTCGTGGCGTGCTAGGACACTTTGAATTGAATGTTGGATTCGGATGATGGCCATTGTTACATTATGGCTAAGCACCACAACCCTGTGTTACCATCTTGTTGTGGGACCAGGCCATGCTTGCGCATGGGGAAGGGGGGGTAAATGGCAGTGCCCCCTTCGCAGAAAACCGTATTGGTGGATAGCCGGACAACAACCAAGGAGGCGGTGTGGGGTGGAAGCAAACAAATGTTGACGCTTTTTCATGCATGAAGCGGGCCATAATTTTTTCTCTGTGCAAAATTGAATTTTTGCCAAACATTTCCACTTTTGGGGAAGAGCAGAATAGGAGCCGGATTCAAGTGGAGCCCGAGAGCCTCCGGCAAACAATGGCAGCAATGCCTAGGGGAGGGCTGGGGGGCGACCCCTTGGTTCTGAATGCCACCCCCCCCCCCCCAACTAACTGTTGGCCATAGGCCCCTTGGGGGGGATTCTGGGAGGGGCGTTGTTGGGGGCGCCAAGGAGGGCGGTTCCCGAGGGGGAGGGGGGTGCCGGGCACCTCCGAACATTTGGGTATGCAGCCTAGGTGTGATCAGACAGTTTGCACCGCCCCTTCCCACAAAAGAGGGTAGGGTATCATTGGCTTGGGTATTTCTAGTGACACTGGGAATCACAGGGGGGGTGGGTTCTCAGGTGGTCATGGGATTAGAGTTACACCATGCCACAAGACATACATATGTGTAGGGGTTGGAATGCAACGTCACGTGCTCCCCCGAATTTGCAGGTAACCACACCCAAGTGTGGGACTCCATCACCCCAACTCAAGCCCTGAGGGGAGTGCTTCTGGTGCTTGTGTACAATTGGGCGCCTTTGGCACCCATTGGCTCCTTGGGCTGGTACCTTTGACAACTAACTGTTGGCTGGAGGCCCCTTGAAGCCGGGGACACTGTTTTAGGAATTTAGTGCTTCAGTAGCACAGTCACGGATTGAGGTTTGACATGCACAGCCTGTGAGCCGGGTTGCACACAAATGGTTTGCACCTACACTTTGAACGTGTTGTGCCATTGGTGGCTACTCTATTCATTGCCGCCAGGGGGGGGGGGGGGGGCGACTCTGTGGGTCCTAGTGCTTGAAAATTTAGTAGAAATGGCGATTTCAAATTTTTTTGTCTCCATGACCGAGGGGACCACAACCAGTCCGTTTGTTTGGGTGTTCAATGCTGAGTGCAAAACGGTGATCCTTGTCTCTCACCCACTCTCCCTGCAATTTGCAAGTCAAGGTTCACACTCACGAGCTCCAATTCTCAACTAAAGCATGGTGCCCATTCTTGGTTAGGGTTAGCCTTGCCCGCAATGCGCCCGCAGTACGCCCGCAATGCAAAGTTTTGTGTGTCGGCAAACACTCAAATCCAAGTTTTGGCCCTTTTCCACAAGTTTGTTGTTCCATAACTGGGTTTTCAACGCTTCTTGTGCATTTGGGATGTGCCATATTTTACTTGTCACCCCCGAGAAGGCAGGGGTGCGGTAGCCACTTCTGATTTTGTCCCCTTTGTTGGGGACCCAAGAGAATGCAAGGGTTACATAGCACTTCCGCCCTCTTTTGGGCCCCCAAGAAGGCAAGGGTGAGGTAGCCACTTCTGATTTTGTCCCCTTTGTTGGGGACCCCAATGAATGATGGCACCTACAAGGGCCGCATCCATACTGCCGTGCCATTTGTTGGTCGTAAGAAATTGAGTGACCCAACAAGAATATAATGATGTGCATGGTTTCTATTGCGCAGGGTGGAACACCTCTTTGCACGCCTTTGGCATGGGAAGATTGTCCGCATTGTGAGGATGGATTCTGCCAGAGATTTGCACCAGCATGTCCGTGTTTTGTTGCATTTGACATAGTTTTGTATTAGGAGACAAACTAGGTATTAGCCCTATGGACCTTGGCCTCATGTGCCTGAGTCTATGTGGGCTCAACAGGATGCTCCAGAAGATGATGAGGAAAATGATGACGGTGTTTGTTGTCAACTATGTGCTCACTGTCATGAAGATATATCGGAGTGTGGCACATGTATATGTGTATGTGGTACTCCCTCACTGGCGCCGACTTTGTAGCCAACGTCCGTTCAGCCATGTGGGGAATGGGTGCCAAGGCTTACCCCCGCAAGTGGTGGCACCCTACACTCTAACGCCTCTTCCATAAGCATGGTTTCCATAGGATCATTAGCTTCAATGACCTTTTAACCTGTGTTGAGGAAGGGTCGTCTCGGGGGTCTGTTGTCACGCCTAGTTGGCTGTAGGTCAACTGGGGCAAGGATGCTTGTTGTGGGTGAAGGGGCAAACGGGTGAGGGAAAGTTTCAAGCCGGCGAGTGCGGCACACTTCGCACCCGCCTTCCACTTTCCCTTCGGCTACAGTTTCTGCACGATGTTTGATACACATGGTTGCCTGTCACCTGCACCACTATAACTGTCACCCGCACCACTATAATCCGTTGTTGTGCTTCCAGGATTACATAGACCAAGGGTAATACCATAGGAAAGCGGAGAGCGGAGAGCAGCGACATGGACATTGTTGGTGTGATGTGCTTATACACGGAGTACACACCATTCATTCACTGTCTACAGCTCATGTACATGTGACCAATCTTGGTGTTTGCTTTCGTGCTCCCCTTGGTCCCTTAACAACGGTGGGCGTGTGTGCCCCGGAAGCGTGCACCCCATTTTCTGCGACCCTTGGCGGGACGGACATAAGCTTCACAACCATGGGCCTGTGGGATGCACACCCGGACGGCCGTGTAGGCCTCATTTTTGTGGACCAGCCCCCGCTCAACACATGTTTTTGTGAAGGTATTTTCTGAATTTCGACATGTTGCGTTGCCAACTAGGGGAGAGCACGCAGACATGCGCACACGATGCACACGCCTAGGTGCTGCAAACACGACACATGGCAAATGCATACATGGCGGTGTGCAATGTGCCACCACACACCCACACACTGCTACAAAAATGCATTGTGATCGTGCATGAAGTTGTTTTTAATTTCAAGATTGGTTGGGAACCCACGGCAGTAAACGCTGATTGGTGTGATGCCCGCCTGTTTTCGACACCTAAGATGAACCTCACGCTCAAGGGTGTGCCTTTTTGCAATGCCGCAATGCTAGCCCGAACCCTGGGGGATAGGTGGCCCGACCCGCGGTCGCCTAACTGCCCTACAGTGCTGGGGTCCATGATAGCGGCCTTGGTGGGCAAAGGCCTCACGTTGGCCGACAACCGCCTTGCGGTGAACCACAATGTCCAGACTATTGTGCAGGGGTGCGGTTACAAACAGCAGCAGTGGTGGTGGTGGCAGCCAATTCGCAACCGCCCAGAGGCACAAGGCCCGTTGCCTGCATGTGTTCAAATGGTGGTACTAGGAAACATTACCACCGTGTGGAAACCACTTATTGTGCATACCATCGCTAAGAGTTTGGGCGAAAATCGAGTGACATGACCTACGATGTTTTGAACATGTGCCCCTCTTGTTTGCCTTTGCATAGTTGCCAGCTCGGTGACCCCAACCGTAGGGCCAAACTTTGCACTGCGGGCGCACTGCGGGCGCACGACGGGCGCACTGCGGGCATATGTATCAAAGACCACCCGAAGGAGAAGGAGGAGGAAACATCAAGCATGCGGATGCAGCAACACAACATAACAATCTAATTCTGAGATGTGTGAAATCTAGACCAATCTTGGTTTTATCACCCTCTTTAGGGTCTAGGGTGGACCTACCGGGTTTGGCAAGCAGCAAGCAAGCAACGGCCATAAACCCGCGAATTGGGCTAAAATTACAACTCCGTCTTGGGATTTGGCTAAAGTATAATCACACAAAATTTGAGTTTAAAACTTAACGATGGCGGCCAGGAACAAGGTGTCGCAAGTAACGGACCTAAGTTTCAAAATTTGTCAAAAATGGCCAAAAGATGCCCTTTTTCGGCCAGTTTGGATGCCTAAGATGTTCATGGAGGGGTCCATTTTCATTGGAACCAACCTAGATGATGAACAAAGACTTTTGATCACCGTGTGATGGGCACCTAAGTAGTAGGCCCAACGACCTCTTTTTGGGCCCAAAATACCGCAAAATCAGCGTTGAAAACCACACCTTTTGCGACCTTTTCGAGCTCCACCCTCTTGTGCCGTGTTTGACTGCCATGTATTGCGTTGGGCACCCTTGTGGTGATAAATAATGATGAAGGGGATCACATGCAACCTATTTTCACGTTGTCAACACCCTTGATTGCCCTATTGGCACCACCAGCGTACACGGTGCACGTGCAACGGTAGGGTTACGCGGCTCACTGGTGGGTCCAAAAGTGGCTCAAAATGATTTGGTTAAAAGTCGTTTCTAGACCACTTGAAGTGCTCAAACATGCGGTTTAAGGCTATTTTGAGCCACTTTTGACCCATTTTGGCGCATGCAATTTCTCAGAAACTTTTGAGATGGGCAATTTTGGTACTCACATTGCAGTGCATTGGGGCCAAGGGGGAATGCAAGAATTCGGGCAGTTTGGGTGCCTAGCATGCCCATAGAGGGAGCTATTTGCAAATGGAACCAACCTAGATGAACAAAGATGTTTGACCACTATCTAGTGCATTTTGCACCCAAGTAGTGGGCTCGACGACCTTTTGTTGGGCCCAAAAAGCAATATCAGCCTTGAAAAGCACCGGCTTTGCCTACTTCAAGTTCCACCCACGTGTGTTGTGTTTGATTGCCATGGATTGTGTTGGGCACCTTTGTAGTGATAAATAATGATGAAGGGATCACTTTCAACCAAGCTTTAGGCTGCCAACACCCTTCAAGGCCCTATTGGCAGCACACAGTGGTGGAGTGCGCACGGTGCACATGCTGAGGTAGGGTTACGGGGGTCACTGGTGGGTCCAGAAATGGTCCCAAAATGATTTGTTGCAAAGTTGTTCCTACACCACTTGGCTTGCTCAAACAAGTGGTTTCGGGCTAGTTTGACCCACTTTTGACCCATTTTTGGTGCATGCAAACTCCTGAAAGGCTTTGCTATGGTCAATTTTGGGACTCACTTTGCAGTACATGGGGGCCGGGGGATTGATGGGGGATGGAGGGGGGGGGGGGCTTTTGGACCGAAAAAGGGGCAAGAAAGTATCAAAAAACAAATTTTCCAAAAATGATGCCAAATCATCGGTGGCTTTTAGCCATTTTCAACCACCTTTGAGCCCCCCCCCCCCCCCTGTTGGGCCCATTTTGCTGGTGTACCCCATGTTCCCTCCCCACCAACTTGGTCCCAATATTCACTCTTGATTATGGTCAGGGTCACCGAGTTGGTGGAACCAGTCTTGGTTTTATAACCCTCTTTAGGGTCTAGGGTCTCCCAAGTTTCGCAAGCAGCAAGCAAGCGTGCGTGAAATGGGCAAAAATCACAACTCCGTTGTGGTGTTTCGGATTCGGCTACAATTTTGGTGGATGATACCGATGGGTGTGAAGAACAACCACACAAAGTATGAGTCAGAAACTCAATGGTGGTGGCTGGGAACGGGTGTCGCAAGTGGCAGACCTAGCTTTCAAAAACTGCAATTTAGCGCCAAAAACGGCTTCTTTTTGCACAAAACCGCTCGAGAACCTGTTCGAAACGGCCAAACAAAAGGAAATGGTGGCTACACTCCACATGCAGCTTGATTTACTCGTGTCAAAGAGCCCTCTTGGGCCCTCTAACTCCACAATATGTTCGAGAAACGCCCCCAAATGGCACTCAAAAGCCCCGGAATTTGTGCACATTGGCTGTTGTCAGCTTCATACCAAGAATAGGCCATATCTTGGGTTACGTGGCTCAAAATGCGATTTTGAGGGCACCTAGTCAGCCCACAACCACCTACGTCTTGTGGTTTCCAACCTCAAAAATTGCCCAAATGGACTCTTAGACCCCCACACCTGGGCCCACTGGGATACGGCGAGATGCAAGAAGAAGCCCAAAGAGGTGGGTTCCAATCCGGGTCCACAAGGCCCACTAGCGGCAAAAAAAAAATACCTTTTCAAAAATGGGCCTAGACTGCGTGGGATGCCAAAACAAGTGTTTGGCCCGTTTTGGCCCTCTAAAAACCCCAAAATGCCTTGAAAATGAGGTGTCCTGGGAGCACAAATGGGTCAAAAATGTGTTTTTCCAAAAATGATCCAGCGGCATTTGGGGCGCCCAAACAAGTGAATTCCATTGTTGAGCCCACGGTAAGCCATTTTGGCCCCTCCAAAGTCACAAAATGTCTTGAAAATGGGCTGGTTTGGGGCCAAAAATGGGTCAAAAATGTGTTTTCCTGAAAGTAATCCGGGCCAATTTGGGGTTCACAAACAAGTGAAATGAGCCTATTTTGAGCCCATTTTGAGCAATTTTGGACCCTCTCAAGTCCGAAAGAGCCTTGAAAATGGGCCATTTTGGGACCACAAGTGCTCAAAAATGGGTCAAAACAGAACCAAAAAGTTCTTTTTTTTCATGCTAGGGTTGGGCTAGTAGTAGTCATCTGTGGGTTACACAAATGCTTTCGCCTCTTTTGCATGGCACAATGTGGTGGTAGTAGGGGTTGCGTGTCTCTTGTTTCCCCCTTTTTTGTAGATCAATATTCTAGTAGTTGGCTTTTGCTTCTCCGCGATCCCATTAATTACCACCAATGTTTGTCACTCTCCAACTCTTTAGTATCCATAGTATTCAGTGTGCCTTTCCACTTCACCGCTATCCAACTCTGAACTCCAAAGTCTCAAACTTCCAATGATTGTGCATTTCACTACCATGCAAGTAAAACCGCACTCAAACTGTATAGCATGCACCAATTTTCTGGCGCTTTTGGCTATTGCATGCGTGCCCCATTTCCCTACCAGCTCGTTCCCAACATGTAGTCTCGACTAGGGTCACCGTGCTGGTGGAATTGGTCCAGTTTTGTAATATTGTTTTTTTTTCAGTGTCTAGTGTGAAACCACCGGGTTTGGCAAGGAGCAGCAGCGAGCGGCAGCAAGCAACTGCGAAAATGGAAACTCCATTGTGGTGCTTTGGAGTCGGCCAAAATTTGGTGGATGATGTCCATGAGTGTGAAGTACAATCAAACAAAGTTTGATCAAAAAGTCAACGGTGGCGGCCAAGAACAGGGGTCCCAAGTGGGGAACCTAGTTTCAAAATGTGTCAAAAATAGCCTCCAAAATGCCCTTCTTTGGGCAGTTGGGGTGTGTGGCATGTCCTTGTAGTGGGCTGTGCAACCAACCTAGATCATGACCAAACACTGTCCAGTTTGGGTGAGTCCACAAGACGAAACATGCATGCACATTGCCATTGCCCAGTGCACTGTAACCTCGACCATGCTGCAGTTTTCTTCTACCATTTCTGCTTCTCCCTATGCATGGGGACACTGCCATTTACGTCACATCCCACTGTGGAAATTCCTTTAGCTGAGGTGCTGGAGTGCTGAACTGAGGCGGGCTTCTTCATCCTGAGGAAGCGTGCCCTCAGCCTCTGCTGTGGTCCATGGCCGGCCTGTGGGCGTAAAAAAGCTTTGGGACAACGTGTAATCAAAAGTTACTCACAAGTCCAAACTTGCAGTTGTTCTGCGCGTGCGCACCGCCCAACCAATTTCCCTAGGGTAGATCCCTCAGTATTCCCTGCACCTTCCTCACCTCTCCAATGCGATTTCAGCGTTCCGCTTTTCATAGGGGTGAGACTTTAGGGGGGCCATAGGACAGGTCTCAGCCATTATGTAGCAATTAGAGCTCTGCCACTCACAGGAATGCATCGAGCAGGACATGCCACCGTCCCAGATGCTGCTCTGCATCTCAACGAGCAATTCATCTTGACCTGCTGCATCAGGCTTCAAAGGATAGCAGTAGTAGTACAGAGCATGTGAATATGTACACGCCGGCCTGGCATGTAACTGGACAGAAGATGCAACAACCAAGGGACACTCATCCCATCATTGAACCATGAAGGGTTAGTCTATTGCAAGGGGGCTGCAAAGATGTCCCAAAGAGTGAATCGACAATCTCCTCGCATGGTAGCATGAAATACATATTGTGGAAAATATAATCTGCAAAATCCAATCTACAACGCTACGCTGTGCGAAAGTTCTTCTGGCACAGTCTATTTTTACCAACAGTGACGGTTTGCCTCCCAATGTCCCAAGGTGTGTCAAGTAGTTGGATTATTCTCCTCAACAGAGTGCTATCGGCTTCACTTCTGTGCCACAGGCGGGGCGAAGAGATTTTTCAGTTGGGTGACGTCAGCCAATACAGGAGGTTTTTGAAACGTGTGTGGTGGTGGTGGCGGGGTGGCCGTTATGAATGGTGCAACCTGTGCAGATGGGGATGCCGCATGTGCAGCACACCAGCTCAACACAAAAAGGGACTTCCGCGCAAGGAAAAGGCAATGCAGTCCATGCCCCACATGCCAAACACTGCCTCTACCATTCGTTTCGAACAGATACCGGACTCCAGCTTGTCCGCAGACACTCAGCAAAGTATCGCGCAAATATCTGCATTTGTGGAGCAGGCAATGCAGCCCACGTGTTTATCCCTTACTTCGGCAATCTGGGTTACGAGGTCACAGTTTTCGCGGGCTTCCGCGACGAAGCGGCCAGGCTGAAGGCGGCTTACGAGGAGAGTGATGGCATCGAAATTTATGATCGCACAGATGTAGACCATCCCAGGACGTACAAACACAGTCCTCGAGCATGCTCAAACAACCCTGAAGACAGCATCCCGCAGGCAGATTACATCATTATGGCATTGCCTTCATTCGCTATTCAAGGCGTCCTGCGAGATATCAAGCCGCACTTGAAGCTGGGTGTCATCATCTTTATCATGCCCGGCCAAGGTGGAGTGGACTTCATCGTTAGAGAGATGCTTGGAGAAGAGTGTCGTGCAGGAAAGTGTAGTGTGGCTGGTGTCATCCCAATGCCTCTCAACTGCCGAATCGATGAGTTTGGTAAGCGAGTGCAACTTGCCGCCTTCAAAGCAAGCTACGATTTGGCGGCCATTCCGGCGGCGGACGCAGGGAAGTGTGCTTTCGCGCTGTCAGAACTGCTTGCGGGGCGTCCAGTGCAGCCCATCGGCAACTACGTTGGCATCTCGCTGCATGCGTCCAATCCGAATATCCACCCAGGTCGCTTGTACAGTCTGTTCCGTGATTACACCCAGGGCAAAACCTACCCAGCAAATCCGTTGTTTTATGAAACGTGGAACGACGAAGCCTCGGAATGGTGCCAAAAAATCAGTGATGAGCGCCTAGCCATTTGGCGGGCCATTTGCGAACAGGTGCCCGGGACCGGCGAGCCCGATCAAGTCCCTGGTTTGAAGAAGTACATTGAGGCAATCTACGCTGGGCAGATTCGTGATAATTCTACGTTAGCCACCGTTTTCAACACTAATGATGGGTTCAAGGGGTTCCTGTCGCCGATGAAGCAAGAAGGGGATGGATGGGTACCTGATTTCAAGAGTCGATATTTCACTGAGGACTTCCCGGACGGCTTCTGCATGTACAAGGGCATTGCTGACCTTGCAGGCATCGAGACCCCAACAATTGATTTGATCCTGACCTTTTTCCAGAAGTTCATGCACAAGGAGTACATCAAAGATGGCAAACTTGCAGGCAAAGATGTTGGGGAAACCAAGTCCCCGCAGCGTTTTGGCATCAAGACACTCACTGATCTTCTCAAGGACTGAGTGGACATATCACCGGATCATACTCTACACAAGCGTCTGTCGTTTTTTGGTTCGTTGCAGCCAGGGTTCTGCTTGTAGAGGGGCACCTCAACTGATAGTATGGTCGAGCCCAAAGGATTCAAGTGTTTGGGCTACGGGGGAGGAGGCCAGAGACTGACGAATGACTGTTCAGAGCCCCGCAACAAGTCTCTGAGATGCTTTCGCTTGCCGGGCGGGCAGGGGTGCCCATCCCTTCCGCAGGGCCAACAGCGTCCGAAGCATTTTTCGGTTCCCTCAAATCGCCCTCCAATCACCTTCACAAGCATCTCTTACGCTCCCGAATCGTGCGCCCACGTTTCTTTGTCTGAACGTTGTGTAAATATGCATTGGCTTGATGGCCAAAAGCTGAAACCTCAATATTTCGAAAGGCAATCGGTTTTGTTGTTCTGCATTCCCATTCAGACAATTTTTCCTGCCGCCACCAGCTGCTTGGTAAGGGCTTCTCAGCCCCCACCAGCCTTGTGGACTGGGAGGCTGTTTGTCTTCTGTCCACCTCTTAACACTTGCTCGCTTGCTAGATTGACCATTGTGCCTTCCAATATACCTCTCCCTTTCTGATGTTTTGAGCCCCCCTTAGAAGCAATTGTTTGAGGCAGGACCAGTTTCCTGTGGGGTTACAGTGTCTTGTGGTTTTGTGGTCTAACAGACACTTTGTCGTACTAGGGTGGCAGGTCCCTCCCACAGGAGCCAATAGCATCCGAAACTTGGGGGTCCCCAAGCTTTCTAATTGCCTTCACAAGAGTTCCAGTGGTTTTTCTGTTGTTCTGGGTTTGCATTGGGAATGTTTTTCCTCCACTGCCAGATGCTGATGGGCTCCTCAGCCCCCCCCCCTTTTGGTGGTTGTGGTCAATCCCCCCAAAAGGGATGATAATCCCCCCACTCTATTTCGGTAACCAGGGTGTTTGGGTTTTTTTCACACCTTTTCTCACACTCAAGAAGGGTGCAGATTGTGGCTACAAAAGGACACCACTTCACTGTACTCGACATGTTCCAAAATTCATGGAGATTCCAACATAGCACTCGCAGTGTGTTATGTAGCCATATGGTTTCATCCCCATTTGGGACCCCGAGACGGCAGGGGTTACATTGCCATTTTGAATGCTCTCCTCTTTGGAGACCCTGATCTGGTTGAGGCTGTGTAGCCGTTTTATTCTTCTCTACTTTGGAACCCCCTTGCACCCCTTGAGCAAAATGATACACAAGCAGTGGCACAAAATGTTTTCCACAAGTGCACAAAGTTTTTGCACTTCTAATACCATGCTTAGTGCCAACACTTGTCTACCTGTGCACTGTCGCATGCCACTCAGCATGAACAAGCTTGTTTGTATCATTAGCCCACTTGCAAAAGGCTTGCCGCCAAGGAGAGCACCGAGATGGATGAATTTTCTTCCAAAAGTCAGGGGGGGGTCCCCTTTGGGGATGGGGAGGGGGTTCCCTTGGGGGATGGGTCAATACTGCCAGCCCTCACAGTGGTGCGTGCAACTGGTTAGTCATGGGCCAAGCCCCCCCCCCCCCCTTCCATTTATGCCTCCCAGTGCACCAGATGAAACCCCTCCCCTCCCACTTGAAAACCGAGATATGTGTTGTGGGAAGGCAAAACGCTAGGCACTAGCCCCAAAAGCCATGACCCTAGCTATTGGGGCAGTTCCAAAATGGGAACATTGCCGTGGTGGCATCATGAGCGGGCACCCCACCTCTCGCAATTTTTGAACCTCCTCTTGAATGTGCCCTATGTGGTAGGGGATCTGAAGGCACCCTTTTTGCGCCCATTTTGGGTGTGGCCCTGAGGTGAGAAGTGATATTTTGCACGCATTGGTGGATGGAAGAGGGGCAATGGTGGTGGACCTTCCCCCCCCATGACCTGGGCGACACCAAGGTTGCAACCGACCGGTTTGGCCATCAGCCAAGTCCCGCTGCAAAGGCTAAGCAAGTGGTTAAGCAAGGCACAAAGGCAAATGAGCAACCTCTTCAAGGACCTGCCACCTTTGAAGATGAACGGGTCATCTCCAAGATGGAGCTAGGGGAAGAAGAGGAAGGAGGCCACCCTGACTGCGACCTTCGCCATCTTCTTTGCAAGGGCCTCCGCTTGCTACACGTTTGGCTACAAGCCGATACAAGGAAGCGAGCAAGAGAACAATCGATAGACTCTACACTACAAGACGCCACAGGTTTAGTGTCCTTCTCCTTTTCTCGCTTGCTGCAATGGGGGCAGCCTTGGCCTTCTCCTTGGTTGCAACCTTCTCTTTGGCCACTTTTTGGGGGAGCACGTGACACGGTGCATGCGTGGCACACAGATTTAGCCGTTTGGCCCGACCAAGCAGCTGTAGATTAACTGGTGGCTAGGCCGGAAGAGCTGTAGTTTCCCTGCGCTATTTAAACAAGAGTCGGAAAAGTCAACAATCTAGCAATGAGACCCCAACCTAGGGTGGTGGTTGCTCCCTAGGGGCCATCTTATGTATTTTCTCCTTCGGAGGCGCCGGATACGGCAAGATAGAGGGATGTTTGCACAGGTCTTGTACCCAAGAGTTTGCTCTCCTTAGGGGGCATTTTGTGAGGGGGTAAAAGCCAACCCATTCCGGGTAGACCCGCCGTAACAGTAGCGCACGCCGCGCAAGGACGGGAGACATTGTGTTTTTGGCTTTGATGTAGATGCAAATGATTGCTTGTGTACCACTCACATTTCCAATTGTAAGCAGCAGATCACTCATTTGCCTGTTTTTACTCTTAGCTTCATTGAATTTTTGAGATAAATTTGCTTCCTATTGACTTGCCTTTGTGTGATCCAATGGGCTATGCCAAATTGATTCACTTGACACTTGCGGCAATGACATTGTTGGAGGAATGTGCTTCAAAGTAAGATGTTGAGGTGAGATGGAACACCACAAAGATTGCAAGTGCATGCAATTTGAAATTCGGCACGGAAGGCTAGCTATTTGGGTGGTGCGTGATGCATGTTGTGTTGTGCTCAAAAAGTGCTCTTCTGGGGTCAAGTCAGGTGGCTTTGTCCGCACATGTGGCGACCACATATTTTCGCGGATTCTGTGAATGCAGTCGGCATTTAGATGCAAGTCACGCGGTGTTGTAGGCCAGAAGCCAGAAGAAAACCTTGTTGCCTTATCCCCCATGTCCACGCCCCCTTCATCTGTGTCACAACACGCAATGCTAGCAACAAACACCATGTGGGTTGTGGAACACACCAGGAAGCCAACAGCAAATAGGGACAGGGACAGGGACAGGGACAGGGACAGGGACAGGGCACATTGTAGCTGTGCCCCCCCCCGGCTGCCCCTGGTTTCAAAGGGTTGTATCACCCATTTTGAGGTGGGTCGCAACAACCATCCATCTTCAAGGGGGGGACAGGGGGCTGTTTGTCCTCTGCCCGTCTCACTTGGTTTCTTGCTATTTCTCTCTCTCTCTCCCCCTCTCTACCCCCCCCCCCACTGTCTCCCTGCACCTGCCCGGAAATAAAAGAAGACCTATACCACAAGGATTCTTTACCTGTGTGTCGTTGGATGTATTTTTATATCCCATGGTTATTTGCGATGGTATGTTGTATGATAGAATGGTCTTTTTTGTGGACGGCTAACCAACTATATTATTTTGCTATGCCTGTCCCTTGCTCCATTGAACAGAATGATATATATGCTGTCACAGGGAAGCAACCCCCTGTCTCTTGGTGCAAGTGGTAGAAATAGGAATAGTTTCTGGTGGGGTTTCAGCATGTGTGTTTGTGTGTGTGTGTGTGTGTACGCGCGCATGCGTGCGTGTTTGTGTGTATCTGCAGTGACGGACTATCTGCACTGATGTGCACCTAGGAAGAATTGATGCACACTCTCTCACCCCTTCTGCGGAACACAAGATATCTAGGGCTCCTGCAGCTCCTGAGGGGTTGTCTTCGGCCGCTTTTTTTTGTCCTTTTTTCGTATTCTTGTATGTCTCATTGTGTGTGTGTGTGTGTGTGTGTGTGTGTGTGTGTGTGTGTGTGTGTGTGTGTTCCTGAGAGCAAGCATTTCAGAAAGAAAGTGTCCAGGGCTGCTCTGCAGCTCCTGAGGAGTTTTCTTGTCTTCCCACTTTGCTGCTTATTGTAGTTTGTTGCGGTCGCCATCGTTAATGCGTGCGTGCGTGCGTGCGCGCGCTCGTGTGTGTCTATGTGTGACTCACCTGCTCGTGTAAATGTGGTTCTTTCATACTTAGCACATATCTGCACGTTAGACTTCCTGAAAAGAATGTATCAGAGGATGCAATCATGTGGCCGGATTTTTTTTTGGAAGGAGGCCTGTGAGTTGTCAGTTCTCATCATTTTCAGACAGAGCCAGGTATGAGCTGTCAATTGTCGACGTGTATGTGGTTTTTTGTAGCCAGGGGGTGTTGCAAAACAGGTGCACACATGGGATTTGACATGCTATATTTAAGAGTTGGTGTAATTTCGGTCTGGATCCGATTCCACTCACAACCTGCCAAACACAAAGTCTTTCATGTATCTGATGGGAAGGATGGGGCATAGGATGATTCATCCATGTCCAGGGCAAAGCTGATCTCCACAACACCTCTGTTTGCTATTCATTCTCTGCCAAGAAAGGTGTGAAGGTGTATTATTCGATGGTGTTGTCAACAGATATCAAGGCCCACTCAAGTATTGAATATATGCCGAGTGTTAGGATTGCAAGCCAATTGATTTTGACTCTGATGTGATCTGTGGGGAGCTTGGCCGAGCCCACACTAATTGTCAGTGAGTATCACATGCACAGGCAAAATCGCTTGTTCTTCCCTGCCTTGCACAGCTGAATGGGTGAAAAGGTATCCCCCTCCCCCCGTTGCGCAAGCACTGGCTTGTCCAAGCACGGCACCCGTCTGGCCGTTGTTCTCCTGGTTTTTTCTGCCCGCGGTTTTTGTGGTCAGAATTGTAATGTGATGGGGTTGTGCTCCGATTGTGGAGGGAAACGCGGTCTGGATCAGGCTTGTGGTGCTCACACCAACATTCTGCTTGCAACTGCAACCTAATGCTGTTGGTTTTGATGTGATTTTCAGCCATGGTTACTGTTGCTATCGCCGGCATGGCTGTTACATACATCTAGTCCAACGGTGAATATGTGCCCACCACAATTACCGGTCTTTCTACTCGTGAGGATGGTTTCTTTCATGTAAAGTGTTTGGGGGCAAGCTTTACCTCACCAAAGGTATTGTTGATGACAGTTTTGTCCGAAGGAATAGGAAGCCCAAACCCATTCCAAAACCTGAAGCCAAGCCTGTTCCAAAGCCTGCCCCAAAGGGCAAGCATGTGCAATTGTTTGAGATGAGGCGCCAGGTTGGAAAGGGCTTCTATTCCACAACTCCTGATGCCCCTGATGGGCAGCGAGCACGTCTAGAACATGCTGAAATTTGCCTGCACATTGTGTTCTAGTGCCCTGTTGCGACAATGGTGTTTAGGGTGATGTATGGCCACATAAATTCTTTTGGTACCACGCGTCATGCGCAAGCACCGGCTTTTCTAAGCACAGGACCCGGTCTGACCGTCGTTTTCCTGGCTTTCAGCGTGCTTGCGGAAGGGGGGGAGGGGTAAAGGTATGACCTGCAGTGATCTGTGGAGCACCCCGACAATGGAGGTCATGGGCATTCCACCTTCGCACATCTATTGACTGATTTCATTCTTGCCATCTCTGCTGACCATATGAGCAGCTGAATGTCGTTGTTATGGTTGTACAATTGCATGGCCTGATAAGCAGCGCCAGAGGACACGCAGCTGAATTGCCTAACACCCTGATCCAGCAAACACATTGAAATTGTGCACGACGTTCTGATGCATGTTCAGCATGTGAATACCATGTTTGATGTGCTTCAACCTCCTCATATGTTTGCAATGGCACAACCTTTTGATGCTTTGCACAGGCATTGATGGGGTTCTGTGCTGAGTCAAGAATTTCTTGGAGCAGTTTTGACAATCAATTGTGTTCAGATCATTTCTGCTGTGGTGCTCTTTGTTATGGTCATGATTTTTTGGCCACAGTGATGTAGGTGTGGTTCTGGACACCCCCCCAGAAAAAAAATGGGACGTAACATACAACATATGGGCTGCGATTTTTTGGGGGCAACCGCCCCCCCCTTTGGGACAGATGCACCTTTAGAAACAGGTCTCAAAAACCCCCTCCCTTCTGAGGTGTAACCCCCCCCCATGCACCTAATTGCCCCCAGACACCCTCAGGTCAGGTCTTGGGCTACTTGACTGCTAGGACTACCTGGATATCTCTGGTTTTATTTCCACAAAACAGTTTCAAAAGATCAAAAGCCTGACGAACAGCAACAAGCAGGACACAAGCAAGAGCCAAGTCACAAAGGACTACAACAACCCTGAGTTCAAGGCTTTCAAATTTTCTTTGGGAAGGAGTTGACATCCTGAATTTGATCCTGGTGTTCTGGTGCCTATCCTTGCTAGACTACTCTGATTTCAATCCGTTATGTTGAAAAGCAGTGAGGTTTTTATCATCAAAACCATTGGGAAAAGCACTGAGGTTTTCAACAATTAAAACTATTGGGAACCAGAATATCGGTAAAATGAAAATGGATGGGTATTTTCTGTCTGGCATGCATGTTGTCTTTGGGGGAACGTTAGTGCGCCGAGCGCGCGCCGGGGATCTTTTGTGACCCGTGCCCCACTGGTGGACTCTTGCCGTTGATATGTTGGGCAACATTATACGGATTTGCCCCTTGGCCCCCGGGACATCAGCAGATGTTTTGATTTGGGATGGATATGGACTCTCTCGTACCCGAGGTGATTTCCTTGATTTCGAAGTTGGGGGCCATGATGGTGCGTATAAAGGCTAGATTCATGTCATTGTGCCATTCATTGGAAGAAAGAATGGCACTTTGACAGCCCGCCAACAATGTTATAATGACGTGCACGGGTCGTATAGGGCACGCATTGAGCAGCTGTTTGCTCGGTTGTGGCACGCAAGATGAGGCACAAGTGTGTGTGTTGTGTTGCCAAAAGCGCTCCACCGTCGCAGTTTGTGATGAGTGTAAGGAGCACTATTGTACTGAATGTATTGACACCCACACTTGTGGGACCAATGTTGTTTGTTAAGTACAATATAGATGACAGTTGGATTTGCTAAAGTCACAGATATTGCTTCATTATGCAACGTGCTTTGTAGGGAAGGTGTGCAGTGCAACGTGGTCTACTTGGGGGGCTTCTCCATGAGAGGATAAATCTGGGGCTGAAGTCCGGATAGTTAATAGAAAGATAGCGCGCCGGGCAAACATTCCCCCTTTATTGTTGCATCGAACACAAAACACTCATGTCTTGAGAGCATCCAATGAACTGCCGTGTCCTCAAGACATTCACACCAAATTCGGTTGCCCATATACCGCGCTCGTTCTGTTCGTGTGAACGACCAAGCATTGGTGTCAACGATGTGCACAGCCATGTGTATGCAATTGGCCTGTAGGATGATAAGCATTCATGTGTTTATCGGACTCATTTTCCGATGCTCGTTCCGAGAGCAGGGAGGAAAAACTCTTGTTGACGCGGGTCCCTGCTTTAGGTTCGGAACTGAAACCACACTGGGTAATGTTATAGCCCAAAAGGTGTACGGATGCTATCGCATCTCTTTATGCTTTTGCCATTGTATCTACGTGCTTGCGTGAATACACATGTGGTGATATTAACAACGTTTGCATTCCAAGCTATTATACATTCCGGATGGTATGTTTTTTTACGAACCAAGAAAATTAGGGTCGGAGTGCACATCAAAGTGTGGGCTCAAAGACGAGACACAATAATAATATACATAAAACTCACCACATGAACAAGCAATATAGAGTAGCAACGGCGCAAAAAGATCACCATGAAACCACTAGCATACTCCGAGGATAGAGTGTGTCAGACATTTTTACATCCACGGCTCGTTTGTTGAGTTGGTTGGGAAGGGAGTAGTAATTTGATTTCATGGGCTTGCTTGCTGGTTGCCCAATGCTCACCATCATGCACCCTATTCTGATACATAGGTATGCGCTCTTGTTGTGTGGCGTTGAATTGTTGTCTCTCTATCTTGCACTTGTTGCTCCACCATCTTGTTTGCATTGCACGCTAGGATCGGGGAAAGTAGCAATTTTATCAAGCAAAGTCGAGGCCATAAGAGGATTGTACCTGACCACCACAACTAAAAATATACTGCAAGCCACAATAGGGGTGCTTTTAGTTTACAAAGAAAATGAAAGTACGTCTGGATAAGCACCGCTTCTAAAAAAGATTGCTGGAACAAATTTAGCATTTTTGCATGTGTCTTTAATATTTTTAGGGCTTCATTGAACTTTGCTGCCCATGTGGCTCCATTCATATTTTTGTTATTCCCCTTGTTAGCTATATCACATGCAATCTTGAAAGAATTTATATGTAGTTTTCTGGCATGTGTAGTTCCCATCACCTTGTAGTGCTGCAATTTTCACAAAAGGCATCACATGACTTGATACAAAGTATGAAGGTACTAAACATGCATTGTTTTGATCCATCGGTGATTTAATCCAAATTTGAAGTTGCAATACAACCATCACACAATTTTGTTCTCTATTCATTAGAAAAGATGTATGTACAGTGTTTGTGAACCAATGTATCGCTTTATTGTGGCCCACTCGGTCGGCTTCACTCAACCACGGCTGACTATTGATCTTGGGGCCATCCTTTGTAATGCAACGGAACCATGTTCACAGCAGGTGAGTGGTGGGCAGAAAATGTTTTCCATCTCTAATTCGGTCCATAGGCCTGTTACAATCCATTCTACAAAAACTTGAAGTGTTTGGAGAGCGACCCATGTTGCATCGGTAAAACCATAAACTTCACCACGCCGCAGTCCTCACAAACCACAAAAATTGCACAGACAACTCAATTTGATGGACAATGTCTCAAGCTTTGCACATCCAGTAGCGTAGGTTTTGCATGAGGTTTTGCATGCCAATTGCAGCAGCATGCAACATTATTCTTCAGCTGCAATCTTGTTGAACCCATAGCAAAGCTCTGGCATACAGACAAAGTTTGATGCAAGAAAAATTAACGGAGGAAAACTATACATGCACATATTCCATATTAAAAATTCCAGAGAAAAAACACAATAGTACTGGCGAAACCCCGTCGTTCATTCAGCGTCAACGTCAATGCTGAGCGCGCGGGCGCTTTGCACAAACAGAGTTGTGCAGTTGTCCCGAGTTCAGGGACGCTTCCGCCAAATACAGCAGAGAATGGCAGCCCAGAAAAGCCCACCACCCAAAGGGCGATGACAAAGGAAGGTCCTCTCATATACACATTAAGTAACCAAGCAAACAAAGCATGTCGCCATAGCCGCCGTACACCAGGGTCACCCCCATCGGCATCCAATGAAAGAGGTCTCGGATCCCCAGTTAGCGATGTTTCCGTACTTCAGCTCATCCATCTATACATCCGCAAACAGCGCCAGTTTGTACACTCTGCACTGATAACGAGTTCAAAGGGGATAGTATACCAGACCCACAGTAGAGGTAGACACGTTGAGGCAGACGTACTGGGACGGCAGCATCCTCGGCGAGGCCTCCTGGTGCAGCTCGACAGGAAATAACTGGGTAGGAGACAGAAACGCGTAGCAGCCGCAGAGGCAAGCAGCCATAGCCCATGTTTTGGAAAGTTGAAAGGATAGTACAATGGTCGTGTCGACCACCGGCACGAATGGGAGGACAAAGCCGGCGTGTCGGTTGATTTGAAATGCAACGGAACCATGTTCACTGTAGGTGAGTGGTGGGCAGAAAATGTTTTCCATCTCTAATTCGGTCCATAGGCCTGTTATAATCCATTCTGCAAAAACTTGAAGTGTTCGGAGAGCGACCCATGTTGCATCGGTAAAACCATAAACTTCACCACGCCGCAGTCCTGACAAACCACAAAAATTGCACAGAGAACTCAATTTGATGGACAAGGTCTCAAGCTTTGCACATCCAGTAGCGTAGGTTTTGCTTGAGGTTTTGCATGCCAATTGCAGTGACGCGTTCACATGGGGGCCTGGCCACGGGACGCTGCGGCGGACACGCACAAGCAAGCAGGCAGGCAAAGCACTGCGCTCACAAGGGTATCCTCATGCTCTGGTAATCTGACAAAGCGTTTCAGGATCCTTGCCACTCTGAAACAAGGGAACAAAAGTATGTATGGCAACACATCAGGATATGTACACATGGACTGAAGACTGGACTGGGGTAAGGGCATCACAGGACAATAGACACTTAGTCCCAACCTATATCCCAATCCCAGGTCCGACCCCCTCAGTGGCTGGCGGGGGCGCGGGCTCAAACACAACCCATGCCCTGCCCAGTCCGGACTTTGAAACCCTGCCCTTAGGGGAGAGTACCCGCCCAGCCACAGGCCAGCTCCTGGGAACCAAGAGGCTCCAAGGCCAACCGACAGTGGCTCCCCATGCTCCCTCAACGGCAGGTCCCAACTCCCCTTTGAGCCAGAGATAAGGCCCCGCAATTATCCTCTAGGAGTTGGTAGCTGAAAATGGGCTGTTTCAGCCCAAACTGATATTAGCTTAAAAAACTCTAAAATTGACCCCTCGTCCGGACCATCCAGAGGTAGGTACGTGTAATAGGATTTTCCTTGGAACTCGGGTTTTGTTCGATCATGAATCCATTTTGAAAATTCCTTCAAGTCTTCGTTCTGTCTATCCCTTTACGGAGCGATGACACCAACAGTTCTGCAAAGTCGATCTTGAACCACGAAGTCACGTAAGTGTGAGTGGTTCACAAATTACAATGTTCCATTGCCTAAGAGACAACAAAAATATGTAATTCAGTGCGCAATAAAAACGAACTAATTTTATGAGAAAACTGTCGCCTGCTGCACTTTAAATTCATCGTGCGCTTCATACACCTGCGACCCTGTGTCGCGGCTGTGCGCAACTCAGCGCTTATATAAAAAAATGCAAGAATTGCACTGTAATAGCGCCTTGCATCCTACCGTATTACAGTACGAGGCAACTGACTCTATGTCCTTCAAGTAGGAACTCCCTGGAGCCCTCACCCAACCTGGCTCCCTCTGAGTCCCCGGCATCAGGGCGCCACGGCTTCGCCATGTGGGGTCATGATGCCAAAGTCATGAAAATTGGCGTCATTCCGGCGGGTGGCTCGCTAGGCCAGGGCAAGGCCAATGGCTCACAGGATAGGAGGCAGGACCTAGGACCTATATCTAAGCGCACGATGTGGAATTAGGTCCGGGCTCTTCATGGGCATAGAGATATGGGGCCGCCAATTGACCACACGGAGGGGGGGGGGGGGTGAAATTGGGGTCCCCAAAGGGGGTCATTTTGGTTACCCAAAATGAGCCAAAATCGAAGGTATCCCCAATGGTGTATCTCCACGCCGGCTTAGAAATCGGATCTGTCGTTCTACATGCGATCCACCGGGAGTCCAATGGAGACTCCCATGCCCTTGGCTCTCAAAGATCTCCATGCCACTCGGCGTGGTGACAGTCCAAACTGGATCCACAACTGCCAAAATGGCAAAATTGGCCGTCTCGGGTGACCGTCCAGGGTAGGAAACCTTGGCGATCTCGTCGCACCAAGCCTTGGTTCACAACCCTTGATATCCCCTTTGGTCCCATGCCTTCGGATTTGGCTTGCTGTCACACTGGTTGCGTACTGTACACCGAGGGGATGACCACACGGATGGGGCAGAAAGCAGCATGCGGTGCAAACGGGGGGATCATGGATCGCACCAAAAGTTGAATAACTCCGGATGGGCCAGAGGAGCAAACACGAAACTCAATGGCGTTCACTCCTTGGTCATATGCTACAATAATCGCCTTTCCTTCCTGGCTAGATCCCGTGCCCCATGGAGATATGGTGATTCCAATATGGCATACAATGGCAAAAATAGCGAAGTTTGGCCGAAATGGCCCGCACTCATGATTCCATATCTCCATGGCCACGGCGAGGATCCATCCAACCAAAGATGCTATGGATGCATGGGACTTAGGTCCCGATATATGCCACTTGCCAACCCTCATAGTCGCCTTTAGCTATTTTCCCCCTTGGAGGGAAAATGACACACAAATGGGGCAGAATGGCAACATACCCCAAATTGGGTGAATCCCAACTCTCCCTTCAAGAGGAGAGGCCACATGGGGAAACACCCCATTCGATGCGGGTTTATGTGCCCTCTCCGAATCGCCCTTACCCTTGGTCAAGTGGCGCACGCAACCTGGGGCCGAACATTGAGGGGGAGACGGGGTTTGTGGCCATTCTGGGCAAAACGGCCAAAATTCACCCAAAAGTGGTCACTCCAAGAATCGTATCTCCGTATCACAGGAGAAATGAGCCTCGGGCTTTTGCATGGATGCAAACCGAAGCTTTGCTTCCCTTTTGCATCAAGGGTTGGGGTTCAAAGCATAATAGAAACATTTTTAACACCTCAATCCTTGAAGCACACGATATATGGGAAAAAGTGCATATATCGGCGATGTTGGGAAGCATACATCTATGGGTCCTTGAAGAGCAAAAATATGAGTAAACATTTTTGGAGTAGGACCATAGTAAGTGCTTTCAAATATGTCCACTATGGTTGGATTGTCTCCGCCCACTCGTGTCGTTAGTGCTTGCATATGAGCGCGTGTGCAAAGAGGCAGTATGGCACGCGTGCTCACAAGGCGACGTTATATAAAATAGAAGACAAGGTTGTAAAAATCAACCAAGCCATGCACGATGTCCTTCGTGGTCTCTACTTTACATATTGCCTTGGTTCAAGGCTCAAATCCCAATAGGCTTCGACTACGAGCCTCGGGGGATTGGCCATTTTGGCCTAATTTTCGACCAAAATTTGCCCTTTTTTCAAAAAATGAGTTTTGGTACGCATTGAATTGCGTGGAGCCATCGTGGAGTTGGCTCAAAAAGGGAAAATGGCCTAGGGCTTTTGGCCTTGTGTGCATTGTGTTCGGCGCTTTACGTCCATGCTCACAAGCACACGGAGTTAGCGTTTGTGCACGCAAATAACTTGGGTTTACAACACCCATACGCTGCCTAAAACATCCCTATTGCCCGCTTCCCTATACAAAGTGATATGCCCACGTGAAAGGGGCATGGATGAAAGACATAGGGGGGGAGAGTAGGGTACCGTCCGAACTCATGGTCCTTGAGAACCATGAGTTCGAGCGATCGACGGAAAAGCTTGCGTGCTGATTTTCTCTCAGACGCAACGGCGAAAAATTCTGGTGAACACACCAGATGAAAGTACAAGAAAAACCCTCTAGATCCAGCCCTTAAGTTCCTTTAGAACCTCAAAGGTACTCTACAAAAGTTCATCACAAAACTCGCCACGCAGAATCGACGAAAGCGCGCGAACAGGCGACAACAGGCGGCAATTTCACGACAATTAGAAATCGCGGTAGAAATCGGGTATTTCACCAATTTCTAACCGAAAATCGACCAAGACAGTAAAATTATGGTAATTCTACATCGATTTAATGGTTAGGGATCGGATTCCAGATCTCGCGGATTAGAGAACAGGGATATCCCGCTGACAGCCGGTGTCAACGGCCTCCGCACGGGTGTGACGGCTCACAGGCCTCTGGGCCATGGGCCATAGGTTCTGGGTACCGCTTCACCCCCCTCCTTAGAGCAAATACGGGGGGGGGCTCGATAACACCCAAGCATGGCAGCGGGTACCCAGGACCATCCCTTGAAGGGGGGGGGGGGTGGCACACTGCCCATTTCAGGCTGATTGGCGGGTTAGGATGTCTTTCACAATCCAATAGTAAGACAGGTACGGTGTTGTAGTTGTAGGTAACCGCAAGTATAGTATCAAGTATCAAGTCCCGGGTCCTGGCGGCGATTGTTCGGCATCCAAAGGACAAGTTAACCCATACCAGGCGCACTGGGTGCCGGCTGCGACGGTCACCACCACAGTGGTAGTGGCATGCACGGCCAACATAGGCGTCACACGACGACCGAGGTGGTCCCACAGGTCGAAAGCAACCACAAAGATCCATCAGGCTACCCCAGGCTTCCCAAGGCCGCAGGCTGGGGGAGAGTCCCCACGGGTCCTCCCTTGGGTGCACCATGTCCATATCCACGACGCGAGTCCAGAGTGGTAAAGCCGCACGAGCTCTTCCACAAGGGATCGGGCATCAAGGCCGTCTTTTCCCTCGCCCCATTACCACGAAGGCCATCCATGGGGGAGTCTGCATGCAGTCTGGGCGGAGGCGTCGACTCCTCATACCACCAGTTTCCCAGGCAGACTGACCGAGGTCAGGACACCGGAGGTCGCCACCCGACTGCAAGTGCGTCTGCGAGTCGGTAGGCTCACACTGGGACTGATAGTGGCGGACCGCTGGGAGTGCAGTCAGGTAACTCGGCTTCCCGCCTGGCGCCATCAGGATCTCAGCACATCACAGCCACTAGGGCACACGGTATCACGGGCACTCAAACAGGATAATCTGTACTTAGGTACTGGTCCAGGCTGCACCTTATGTAGGAGCATGTAAACGGCGACTCAGGGCGCCTTCGTATTCCGATTCGTGTCCCCGTGGGGGAAAAACTGTCCATTCTTCAGTGATGGGTCATCAACACTCAACATGCAAATGCACACATCCTGGAGGGCGGAAAAGTGAACAAAAATCAGGTCAATAGGCGTGTAAACACGCTCCGGACGGAGCGCCAAACCACGCCCCGGTAAGGATAAGGCATATGTAGGAGGGGTTGACAGAAAAACGCCTGAGTTCAGGCCATATATAGTCTGCAGACACACATAGACTGGTCTGGATCCCGCAAGTGCCATGGGACCAGACCACACACCCAAAAATCGCAATGCCGATGACAGCAGCATCCGTTGCGCAACGTTGTATGGGCCTTAAGGCCTCAATCTGGGATAATGAAGGGGGGCCATCCGCCCTGGTTTCCAGTGAATACAGCAGGGGGGGTATGGCCGTCCAAGCATGCCCGCGCCCGTCAGGGGAATGACAGCAGGAAAATGCTTACGGACAATGTTTGCTGCGCTCCTTCAAACTACAATGATATGCTTTGCAATGTCATGGAGCGTGGATTCCGAAATCACACTGGAAAGTCTACCGATGCTCACAGGGGAGAGCCCACGGCGGTGATCAGGCGCCTCTGGCTGCAATCGCCCAGGTGAGTGCTGCCAAGTCCGAGACATGGAGCTGGGTCTTGTGCTTGCGGATGTAGTCCATGAAGGTAGTGTTAATCCGAGGCACGAACGAGGAGACGGGTTCCCAGGTGTCGTGGGACGGCCCATAGCCTCGCCAACGAACCTTGAACTCCAGGCCTCCGGGTGCCGAGGCGTTCGGGCGCTGGGCCAGGATCTTCTCGACGGTATAGTCGTCCTGCTCAGCGTAGTCGTCGTCCGAATCAGCCTCATGTGCGGTGTAGTCCAGGGACACATGTTGGCCACGGAGGTCGGGTTCCCGCACACGGAGTTGACTCTTGTGGCGCTCCCGGAACTGTCCGTGACCCACCTTGATGCGGTAGGTGTCCTCACCAATCCTGCGGACCACTTCTCCGGGTGTGAACCAGGTTTTGGTGCGGTGGCTGCCCATAGGGCGTGGTCTGATCACCCACACTGGGTCTCCCACCCTGAACTTTTGCGCCGTCGAGCTCATGGCGGACTTCTGACGCACGGCATGCTCCTTCTCGAGCTGCTGGCGGATGTCCGGCGCCGTTGCCTCCTGCCGCGCAAAGAATTCCTTGGCGTCCATGGCCATACCATCACCAGACAAGGGAAGTCCCCGACCCAGGGGGTCCCTGCCGAAAAAAATCTGGTGAGGGGACAGCCCACCCGGAGTGGGGGTGTCATGACTGGCCGTTAGGGCACGCCACATCTCCTCAAACCAGTTTCGACGTGGACTCGCGAGGTGAGTCTTGCGCAGCTTCTCGAACAGCTGCCTTCCAGCCACTTCAGCCCGGCCGTTGGACCGGCTGAGGTAGGCGACGCTCTTGGCATGACGTATCCCCATGAGGGAACACATGGCCTTGAACCAGCCGCCAGTGAACTGGGGTCCTCGGTCACTGCAAATGGTATGGGGGATGCCAAAGACGGTCAGCCAATGACGGATCATCATGACTGCCACCTCCTTGCCTAGCAACACCTTTTTGCGTGCCGGAACGGCCACTACGTAGCCGCTGTGGCGGTCCACACACAGGACCACACAGTCAAAGGTCTCCTTGCCAATGTGGACTTCGGGCATGGAGAAGACGTCCATGGGCACACTCTCCATGGGCTGGTCCGGTACCGGAGTCCATTGGGCTTCCCCCGTGACGTTCCGGTTATCGGGATTGCAGGCCTGACAGACCGAGCAACCCTTCCTAACCTTCTTGATGGCGTTGTAGAGACCGATCTGGTCGATCTCAAACCTGCGCTGCATATCCAGGGCTTGCTTCCTGACCCCTGGGTGCATCATGTGGTGGTGCCAAGCCTCACACAGCTCGAGCACTCGGGACTCCGGGACCAGCAGCTTACCATTGCGGTAAAGCTTGCCATCCTCTTCGGTCAGCCCCTTTGGCCACTTCTGCCCGTCATCAGGGTCGGTCACAGCCCTATACTCGGCCGCAAAGGCCTCGGACTTGGCGTAGTCGTCGGTCCAGTCGTCCTGGAGGCACGATTCAGGGAAGAGGTGCTTGTCGGGCTCGGCTCCCTCAGATGCGAGTACTCTGACCGCTCTGCCCATCCTCCTTCCAAGGAGGGCATCCGCAGCCATGACGACGAAGCATTTAACACCCTCCTCCTCCATCAGACGCTCCATTTCTATGATCCTTTTGGCCTCAGCGGTCTCAGCCTCATCGCCATGGGCGGAGACATCCGTCATGCCCTTGCTGGCGGGGTAGGCCCACCTACTGAGACAGTCCGCCACGGTGTTATCCTTGCCGGGAACATACACAACCGTGAGGTCGAACTTGGCCAAGGTCTCATGCCATCTTGCCCGTCGGCAGGCGGGACCAGAGGGGGTGTCCACGTGCTCTTTGTGCCATGACTGCAGACTCTGATGGTCGGTGCAGACGGTGAGGGGATGGAGGGCTATGTACCCAGCCCATTTCCTGAGAGCCATGACGATGGCATACGCCTCCTTTTCTCGGGGCGTCCACGTCCGTCTCTGGCCTTCCGCCAGGACTCGGCTCCGGAAGGCCACGGGCACGTGCCTCCCATCGTCAAGCACTTGCTCCAACACAGCGCCTACAGCGTAGTCGGAAGCATCAGTGCGCAGGACGAACCCTCGGTCAGGATCCACGAGGTGCAGACCCACTGCGGATAGCAGCGCCTGCTTCATCCCCTCAAAGGCACGGTCGGACTCCTCATTCCGGACCAGAGCCTTCTTGGACCCCTTCTTGGTCTCCTCTCGGTTGCCCTTGAGCATGGTCGTCCTGGGGGCTGCATACTCGGCATACATCTTGATATACCCCGAGTAGTAGTTGCAGAACCCCAAGTACGCCCGTAGCTCAGAGACCGTTTTGGGCTTCTCCCAGTGCTCAATCGCAGCCACGTTGCCAGGTATGGGCTTCCGCTGCCCGTTCCCAACTACGTGGCCAGCAAAGACCACCTCGCTTACCGCAATGGTGGCCTTGTCACTGCTGCCCGTGAGTATGTGCCGAACCAGAAGGTCCAGCACTCTGGTGACGTCCCTCTCATGTGCCTCCAGGAGCTCATCATAGCTCATACTGGGGTCCCCGGACGCGATGATCACGTTGACCACAAAGGGGTCCGCACAGTCACGCACCGGCTCAAGCAGGTTCTCCAGCATCCGCTGAAAGGCCGCATTGCCGTTGGTAACGCCCACGGGCATCACCTTCCCCTGGAGGGGTCCAAGTGGGGTGCTCATTGCTGTGCAGGCACGGGACTCCTCGGCGAGAGGCATCTGATGATAACCATGTTTCAGGTCTATCACCGTGAAGATCCTCCGCCGGTGTTGCTTTTGCAGCATGTCCTCAATGAGGGGCAGCGTATAGCTGTCATGCTGCGTTTGGGCGCTTAGGCCGCGGTAGTCGACCACGAGCCGCCACTCTCCGGCCACCTTCTTGGGAACGACGAAGCACGGGGAGGCCCATTCGGAGTGGCACGGCTCAAGCCAGCCCCTTTCGATGAATTTACGGAGGATCTTCTCCATGGCCTCCTTCCTTTCGCCCCTCAGGGCGAACTCCCGGTGACGGTACACACGGGGGTCCGGCTTCAGCCGTATCTTGGCCTCACCATACGGTCCACGCACCGCTGGGGGAAATACAGCCTTTCCGCTGAAGAAGGTATCACCATACTTCTGCTTCAGCCTGGCCCTCAATGCCTGGATCTTGGGGCACTCATCGGACTCCGCCTTGGCCTTTCCGGGCACCTGAACCACTGAGCTTACTTGCGGGGTACCGCCGCATGGTTTCGGCTCAGGTGGTCTCCCCAGGTGGCCCAAAGGGCCATCTCTGGTCTTGCCTCGGAACAAGCCACCGTAGGTGGCTGGGTTCCCGCCGATTGGCTCGTCCTGGCTGGACATGTGGTCCAGCACCCTCCTTACGAAGGTATCCCCATCATAGGAACCAGAGACAATGAAGTCCACTTCCCACCAGGCTTTGTCCTGGCCCTTGCCCTTACGCTGGCTTCCCCAGTTGTGAAAGGGCTGATCCATATACCCCTGAACCAGGTCCAGCTCCTCCTCAGTGAGGAGGTCCTCCGACTCTCCGATGTCAACAGGGGAAACCACAAAGCATTGCCGCCAGGGCTCCGCTATGAGGCGGTTGACACACACAAAGTCCGTAGTGTCGGCCTGCTCAAGGCCCCCATCCACATAGTGGAATTCCGTTGGCCATCTCTGGGGAGTAAGAAAAAGTCATTGCCATGTCTTTCTTGGAGGGCTTGATCCAGGCCAAGCCCCCCTTAAAACCCTTTTGTTGATGCTAAGACAAACCTAAGTGTTTTTATCTCTCTTTGGATGCCTAAAGTACACTTTCTCAAAGTTACTAGGGTTGTAACCCTAGCCCCCCATGAAGTTCACCCCTGCCACTCAACTGAGCGGAGGTACCTTCCTTCATGGAGGATATACCTATATAAAATAGGCATTTCATGCTTTAGGCCTTGGAGGTTAAGCCTAGTGGTCTCCCACCCCAAGACCCCTATACTCAATTGTTTCTACCACTTAATGTGGTCCTACTTTTCAACTGTTTCTGAATTCAGTTGCTTGGCCAAGTCATTTTCTGTGTTGGCCTGACATCTATGCCCCACATTCCTAACCAGCACAATTTCACCCAAAAGAGTGCACATGAAGTGCCTAATGCCATCTTGGAGGCCTGAGTCAGTCCAATTTTCATATAAAATCTTTTGTATTATCCATTTGTGATTGAATCTTTGTGTATAAACCTGCATTGTCTATCTGCAGCCCTTCTGTGTTACACTGGATTCCAAAACCAATCATTGATTCGATCCACATCCTGTTCTTGCTCTACTTGCTGCTTTGGTTTGGGTTTTCAACTTCAAAACCTGCAGGATTTCATCAAAATATCTAGGGCATAAATCAAGGACATTTTTCCGGTAGCAGAGACAGTCCCTTGTGACCTTTTGAACCGACCCTCAGAAGAAGTGCAGCACACAAAGCTCAACAACAAGTTCATCATGTCCACGCCAAGCGTCAGGACCTGGCCCATCAGAACTGTCCAAGTGCAAATGGGCAGCATGGCCCACCCTATGAGTGAACCACCTTACCGAGCTCCACAACATCTCAGTGGCGCATCTGGGTCCCAAGGAGATCCAGAACGCAGAAGGGCGGAAGAGAATACAGTCCTTACCACCGAGGCCTTAGCGGCCCACGGTGAAGACAGCCTTGGTCATCTCCACAGGCGTGTAGCAGCCTCAGTTGCCCGATCCGCCTGTCCGGCTTCATCCTCAACAGCGATTGAAGGCCCTGAGGAGTATGAGGAACTGAGGAGGAAAATGGATGAATACATCCTCCATGAGGAGTACTACAAATCCATTCGTGGAGAAGATGGAGAGGAGCCATCGGCAGTACATGGATCCAGACCACGTACAGACCTAGGGTCCTACACGCACTCTGGCCCGCCGTCCAACAGAGCCGAGACAGCATCCCTGCCAAGACGACCGAGACCCGAGTATCCAAGAGCATGTTGTCCAACCCCAAGGGCTCCCGAAGTGGACCCGACTCGAGTTGAGGAACAACATCATCCAAGGCCAACCTACGGTGCCCTGGATCATACGGCCGAACTGTTGGCCAAACTTCTGTCTGGATCAGAAGATCCAGACGTGACGGCCCTATCGGAGGCCATTAAGGCGAAACTGGGTATTGCAGAACCCTTATCCAAGCCAGAGTTGTCCTCCCCCTCTCCCGGACTGAGTACCCTGGCCGAAGATCTTAAGAGATCAAGGGTCTCAAGGCTGTTGCCTAAGGTCACCTGCCCCAGCCCCTTTCACCCCCGTGCCAGGACAGTGCCCATGGCTGATCTACAGGACGTGCCTGTAACAGAGATTGAGACAAGAGGGCTGTCAGCCCTGGCACCTCTTGCCGGCGTGTCGCCTTCACGCCTAACTCCGGGGGGTGGGAAGACGGGCAGACCTATTGCTCAGGCGAACATCCAGCTGGAACTGCCGGAGTTCGACCCCAAAAATCTGCCCGAATGGGCAGAAGAATTTGCTGAGTTTCTTTTGCTGACTGGCCAATCCCATGTGGATGTGGCCACCAAATGTTCACTGCTGAAACGCTCATGCAAAATTTTTTTCTTGCAAAAACAGGTGAAACAGATTGTGAAAACCTGTTCCACCTGGGTAGAGGTACTCCTGAGGTTGGAGAAAACATTCCCAGTCTATGAGACTGACCTCAGTGTGCGCACACAGATAGAGGAGCTACCTATGCTCCCTGAGTTTCCATCCGCTGCGCGAATTTCTGAATGAGTGTGCGACTTGGAGTACTTGTTTTCGAGGATGAACGTGGGCTCCTACGGAGCCACTGAGCCCCACCTGTGGCTCATGAGTAAGATCCCCCAACGTACGTGGGATGATTGCCGCTCTACCTCTGAGAGGAAGAGTAGGACCCACTCGTACGATGAACTGGTGGACCTCTTGATTGAGCTAGCTCTTGAGAGAGAGAATGACTCCCACATGGAGAAATTTCTCAAGAAGCATTTGGGTAGAGGTGGTACCCCTACCCCCGAACGTGGCGAAGGGAAAGGGCCTAAAAATCCCACTAACGCCAACCAGAGAGGTGGTAAGGGGAGGGGTAACCTACGTGCCATGAATGAGGTTAAACCTGATGCAGGTACACCCCCTCTGTTCTACTGCAAACCTGTCAATGACAAGGGGGGGGCCTGTCATGCCTCTGACTGGGATCACCGCAGCAGCTGTATGCTGCAGATGAACCGTCAGCAGCATACCAAAGATGGGAAACCTGTGACCCATCAGGATCATTTCAGGTGTACCATCACCTGGGGTTATTGTGGCAAACGTCGTCACTACGAGGACAAATGCCACATAAAGAAACGCGAGGCCCGTGCGCGTGTGTCGTGCGCGCTGGCGCCTGGCGCCAGAAAGAAATTAAAAAGATAAGTAAAACACGACGAAAAATTTTTCTGAATAGCTGAAAATAAAGCTAATTAGCATAAAAAACGCTTAGGCCAAAAAGCGCGCTGCGAAACGCGTAAAAACGCGACAAAAAACTTTTCGACGTGAAATAGGTGAATAGTTAACGCCGTAAGCACCGTAACGCTCGTGGGACCCCAACGCCGTCCTTACCGTCGTCTAACTCGCTATAGGCGCAAAGAAAAACGCGTCGCGAGCAGCGCGTAAAACACGAAGATTTTTCATAACTCGCCACGACCCCTCACGTCGCACCCTGCCGCCTTTTTCTTCTTATTCTTCATGCACCTCCCTCCCCACCCTCGTGCCCATCACTCCCCTTGCCCTGCAGCTCAGGCGGCGGCCCTGGGGGAACGCGGTTAACCCTTCGCAATGGACATCAACACGCTCCACGACGCCACGCACAAGAACGAGGCCGAGAACATCAAGAACGACGGGTAACACGTAAGGCACAGCCGCGAACATGGTCTTGCTGCACGCGAGTGTGTTGGGTCGTGTATAATTTTATTTTATTTTCAAAAAAAAAAAAAAAAGAAAAGAGTTTTCAAAGGCACGGAAAAACGGCAGGGGTTTTTAGCAAAAGAAAAGAGGACAAAACAAACACCAGCAGCGCAGACAACCGCACAGCACAGCCAACCAGCACAGCACCGCAGGACAGCACGGCACCGCAGGACACGGCACAGAGCGCAGGACACCACAGGACAACGCACAGCACAGCAAGACACCACGACACACCAGAGCAGCACCACCACACCGCAGAACGCCCAGGGAGACACCACAACGCACAGGGACACACCACAGCACGAGGCACCAACAACAGCGCAGACGACACAGGCGCCGCACGACAGGCCGCAGGAGGGCAAAGCAAACACAAACAGCACCGCAAAACGACAGCAGGGCACGACAGCACAGCACCACACGACAGCACAGCGGCACAGCACACGACACAGGGAAGCAGGGCACCACAGCCAGCACAACAAGGCACCGCAGCGCACAGAGCGGAGGAGACAGGGAACACACAGCGCGAGGAAAAGAGCACCACAGCACGCAGACACCACCACCGGGCCAAAAACAGCACAGCCAACCAACAGCACAACACAGCACAGCATGACAGCCCACAGGAGGGCAAAGCAAGCCCCGACAGCACCGCAACACGACAGCAGAGCACAACACCACAGCACCACGCGACAGCACAGCACCACAGAACACGACACAGGAAAGCAGGGCACCACAGCAAACCACACCAAGCACAGGGAAGCAGACCACGCGGCCAGACAAGGACACCGACACCGAAACACGCCACCAGCAGACAACCACGGGCCACCAGACCCAGCACCGCACCACGGCACACCACAGGAAACAGCACAACACACAGCAGCGCACCACAGCACCAGGCGCCAGCAGCAGCACGCACCACACGAACAGCACAACGCAAGCGCACCAGCACAGCGAAGCACAGCACCGCACAGAACGGAGAGCACAGGGAACGCACAGCACGCACCACCGCGCCACGACAAAACACACAGAGCACACAGCGCGGGGGAACACCGCAAAACACAGCGCCGCAGAGCACAGGGCCCCAGAGCGACGGGCAGCGCCAGAGGGCACGGCGCAACAAGCAGCGGCACCAAACGAGCGCAACACAGCACACGCCAGCACAACACCGGGCGACACAACGCGCAGCAGCGCGACGCAGCACCGCACCGCACCGGGGGACGCACAGCACAACACGGCACACAGCACCGAGCGGCAGGAACGAAAACCGCGGGACACAAAGGGGGGGGGGGGGGGCAGCAACCACGCGGGAGCAGCCAACAGCCAAGGGGAAAGCACGAAAGAGGGACAGGCGCACGGAGAGCCGAGAAGCGGAAGGCCAACAAAACAAACAACGCAAGCGCCGAGGCCCAGGGCACCCGGGGCCGGAAACCAGAGAAAGCCAGAGACAACGGGGGCGCGGGGAGAAAGAAGGAAAAAAAAAAAAAAAAAAAAACACACCAAGGCCACAAGCAGGAGCGACGAAAACCGGAGACACAAAGGGGGGCGGGGCGGGGGAGCAACCACCAAAGAGCAGCCAACGGCCAAGCGGAGGACACAAACGAGGCGCGAGCCAAGCAGCGGGAGGCCGAGAAAAACAACCAACGGGGAAAGGCAACAGCAGCGAAAAAGAGAGGGGCAACCCCAGCCCGGAGGGGGCCAAGCAAAGCAGAAAGACAAAGCGGCCAAAGGAAAAGATGAGGCGCACCAGAACGCGCCCGGGAGGCCGGCCCGCCCGACCCGGCCAGGAAAGCACGCACACGCAAACACGCACGGGACCCAGGCGTGGCGTCCTCCGACCCGCAAGGGGAGGTGTCGGCGTCCACACGAAACAGCCCCGGTGCACCGGCCGAGTCCCCCGTCGAAAGACGGACGGTACGGGAAACCGGACGCGTCAGTGACCGGGTCCACACACGCCAACCACCGCAGCGCACGCAGCCCAAGACCGACGCCGGAGGGACCCGCCAGGGACAACCCCATCGCGGGGCCCCGAACGGGTACGACGCGGAGAGCCCAGCGCCCCTGCCTCGGCGGGGGCCAGCGGCAGGCACAATGAGCCCGGTTCTCGGCCGGCCTCCGCGTGCCCCGCGCAGCCGCCCAGTAAAGCCGGGGGCGCAAGCTCCCGGGGTGGGGAAAGGCACCACGGCGTCGGGAAAGCCGACCGGAGCACCGAGAGCGACCGGACCGGACGAGGCGCGGCGCACCACGCGGGGCCACGAGGCACGCCAGAGAGGCACGCCGCCGGCCACAACCAGGGCACACGGACAGGTGCCAAGCAGCGACGGCCGCCGGGTGCCACAAACCCGGAGAGCGCGCACAACACGCAAAGAACCACGGCACACGAACAGGTGCCAAGCAACAGCCAACCCACACACCACAAACCCCAGCCAACAGGGAACGGCAACAGCAGCGAAGGAGAGGGGGGCAACCCAGCCCGGAGGGGGCCAAGCAAAGCAGAAAGACAAAGCGGCCAAAGGAAAAGGTGAGGCGCACCAGAACGCGCCCGGGAGGCCGGCCCGCCCGACCCGGCCAAGCAAAACACGCACACCACCGCCGCCAAAGGACCCCAGCCAGGAGTGGCGGGGACCGCCCACCACCAGCGGCAGCGAAACCCAGCCAGGAGTGGCGGGGAGTAGCACACAGGACCCTCCGCCAGGAGTGGCGAGGGACCCCAACAACACACCACACACCACCGCCGCCAAAGGACCCCAGCCAGGAGTGGCGGGGACCGCCCACCACCAGCGGCAGCGAAACCCAGCCAGGAGTGGCGGGGAGTAGCACACAGGAACCTCCGCCAGGAGTGGCGAGGGACCAACCACACCACACACCAGCCACAACCCCACCAACACACCACCGCCACACACCACACACCACACACCACACACCACCGCCGCAAGCGGACCCCAGCCAGGAGTGGCGGGGACCGCCCACCACCACCGGCAGCGAAACCCAGCCAGGAGTGGCGGGGAGTAGCACACAGGAACCTCCGCCAGGAGTGGCGAGGGACCAACCACACCACACGCCAGCCACAACCCCACCAACACACCACCGCCACACACCACACACCACACAGCAACGCCGCCAACGGACCCCAGCCAGGAGTGGCGGGGACCGCCCACCACCACCGGCAGCGAAACCCAGCCAGGAGTGGCGGGGAGTAGCACACAGGAACCTCCGCCAGGAGTGGCGAGGGACCAACCACACCACACACCAGCCACAACCCCACCAACACACCACCGCCACACACCACACACCACACACCACACACCACCGCCGCAAGCGGACCCCAGCCAGGAGTGGCGGGGACCGCCCACCACCACCGGCAGCGAAACCCAGCCAGGAGTGGCGGGGAGTAGCACACAGGAACCTCCGCCAGGAGTGGCGAGGGACCAACCACACCACACACCAGCCACAACCCCACCAACACACCACCGCCACACACCACACACCACACAGCAACGCCGCCAACGGACCCCAGCCAGGAGTGGCGGCGACCGCCCACCACCAACGGAAGCGAAACCCAGCCAGGAGTGGCGGGGAGTAGCACACAGGAACCTCCGCCAGGAGTGGCGAGGGACCAACCACACCACACACCAGCCACAACCCCACCCACACACCACCGCCACACACCACACACCACACACCACACACCACCGCCGCAAGCGGACCCCAGCCAGGAGTGGCGGGGACCGCCCACCACCACCGGCAGCGAAACCCAGCCAGGAGTGGCGGGGAGTAGCACACAGGAACCTCCGCCAGGAGTGGCGAGGGACCAACCACACCACACACCAGCCACAACCCCACCAACACACCACCGCCACACACCACACACCACACAGCAACGCCGCCAACGGACCCCAGCCAGGAATGGCGGGGCCCGCCCAACACCACCGGAAGCGAAACCCAGCCAGGAGTGGCGGGGAGTAACACACAGGAACCTCCGCCAGGAGTGGCGAGGGACCAACCACACCACACACCAGCCACAACCCCACCAACACACCACCGCCACACACCAGACACCACCGCCGCCGGCAAACCCCAGCCAGGAGTGGCGGGGACCGCCCACAACCACCGGCAGCGAAACCCAGCCAAGAGTGGCGGGGAGTAGCACACAGGAACCTCCGCCAGGAGTGGCGAGGGACCAACCACACCACACACCAGCCACAGAGCAACCGCCAGCCGAGGGAAGGCAACGGGAGGAACAGCCCGGCAGGCCCCCCCCCCGAAAAAAAAAAAAAAGGGGGGGGGGGGGCGGGCGCGCGAAAACAGCCCACAGCCACCAAACCGCTCACCAACAACACAGAAGGGGGCCAAACCCCCCACCCAGAGGGCACCGAAGACAGGACCCCCAAACAGGCACAGGGGGACCACCCAGCCAAGACCGGCAACACCAAGCCAGCGACAGCGGCCCAGCGGAAAAAAGGGACACCGAAACAAGCAGAAAAAAAAAAAAAAAAAAGAGCCAGCAGCCCCCGAAAGAAAGGAGACGGGGGAGAGACCACAAGGCCCGGGACAAGGACACCCAGCAACCGGAAAAAAAAAAAAAAAAAACAAAAAAGCGCAAAAAACACAACCCGACAACCCAGCCAAGAAGGGCGGGGCACAGCCGAGACCCGGGCGCCCACACCGCACACCGGAACCGGAAACGGCGGGGGGCAAGGGAAACGCGCAGGAAACCACACAGGTCCCGAAAGCAGGCCCACATCAAAGCCCAACCACGAACACCACAAACAGCCGGCAAAAGACGGACAACACCACAAACCGAGCCCAAACACACCCACCCAAGACCCCAGCCACAACGGGCAGGGGTAAACAAAACCCACGACCAACCGCAACCCGGACCCAACCACAAACGCAAGCCAACAGTAGGAAACCCAGTGCCCACAGCCCGGGCACTGAGGCAGCCCGTGCCATGCAGGTGACCCGGCCAAACGAGATCCGGAGCCCGGGGGTAAGGCTGCATCCTAAGGCCTGCGCTGCTTTGGGACTCGAGGCGGAGCGTGCGACACCCAAGCGCCTCGTAACCCTAGTACCAAGAACATGCATGCATGCCTTGGGAACGGGATACGCCAGGAAGTCCGGTGACCCCCTAGGGTTCCGCCCAAAGGAGGGGACGTGCGCAAGCACGGGGGCCCACCCTCCCGGCGAGACAAGCATGTCACGCTGGCGGCGATCAGCCCTCCCGGTGTAGCCCGGGGCCGCTTTGTTGGGGGCCAACAGTCAGGTCTAGCGGGATGTAAGCCGCCTCCCCTCTTCACGCGCGGAGCCTCTTCCTGTTCGTCACAGGGGCGACGCCAGGGGGAACCATGGGGCGCCTCTCCACGACCGAGTGCACCTACCTACCTACCTGAACCACCTTACCGAGCTCCACAACATCTCAGCGGCGCATCTGGGTCCCAAGGAGATCCAGAACGCAGAAGGGCGGAAGAGAATACAGTCCTTACCACCGAGGCCTTAGCGGCCCACGGTGAAGACAGCCTTGGTCATCTCCACAGGCGTGTAGCAGCCTCAGTTGCCCGATCCGCCTGTCCGGCTTCATCCTCAACAGCGATTGAAGGCCCTGAGGAGTATGAGGAACTGAGGAGGAAAATGGATGAATACATCCTCCATGAGGAGTACTACAAATCCATTCGTGGAGAAGATGGAGAGGAGCCATCGGCAGTACATGGATCCAGACCACGTACAGACCTAGGGTCCTACACGCACTCTGGCCCGCCGTCCAACAGAGCCGAGACAGCATCCCTGCCAAGACGACCGAGACCCGAGTATCCAAGAGCATGTTGTCCAACCCCAAGGGCTCCCGAAGTGGACCCGACTCGAGTTGAGGAACAACATCATCCAAGGCCAACCTACGGTGCCCTGGATCATACGGCCGAACTGTTGGCCAAACTTCTGTCTGGATCAGAAGATCCAGACGTGACGGCCCTATCGGAGGCCATTAAGGCGAAACTGGGTATTGCAGAACCCTTATCCAAGCCAGAGTTGTCCTCCCCCTCTCCCGGACTGAGTACCCTGGCCGAAGATCTTAAGAGATCAAGGGTCTCAAGGCTGTTGCCTAAGGTCACCTGCCCCAGCCCCTTTCACCCCCGTGCCAGGACAGTGCCCATGGCTGATCTACAGGACGTGCCTGTAACAGAGATTGAGACAAGAGGGCTGTCAGCCCTGGCACCTCTTGCCGGCGTGTCGCCTTCACGCCTAACTCCGGGGGGTGGGAAGACGGGCAGACCTATTGCTCAGGCGAACATCCAGCTGGAACTGCCGGAGTTCGACCCCAAAAATCTGCCCGAATGGGCAGAAGAATTTGCTGAGTTTCTTTTGCTGACTGGCCAATCCCATGTGGATGTGGCCACCAAATGTTCACTGCTGAAACGCTCATGCAAAATTTTTTTCTTGCAAAAACAGGTGAAACAGATTGTGAAAACCTGTTCCACCTGGGTAGAGGTACTCCTGAGGTTGGAGAAAACATTCCCAGTCTATGAGACTGACCTCAGTGTGCGCACACAGATAGAGGAGCTACCTATGCTCCCTGAGTTTCCATCCGCTGCGCGAATTTCTGAATGAGTGTGCGACTTGGAGTACTTGTTTTCGAGGATGAACGTGGGCTCCTACGGAGCCACTGAGCCCCACCTGTGGCTCATGAGTAAGATCCCCCAACGTACGTGGGATGATTGCCGCTCTACCTCTGAGAGGAAGAGTAGGACCCACTCGTACGATGAACTGGTGGACCTCTTGATTGAGCTAGCTCTTGAGAGAGAGAATGACTCCCACATGGAGAAATTTCTCAAGAAGCATTTGGGTAGAGGTGGTACCCCTACCCCCGAACGTGGCGAAGGGAAAGGGCCTAAAAATCCCACTAACGCCAACCAGGGAGGTGGTAAGGGGAGGGGTAACCTACGTGCCATGAATGAGGTTAAACCTGATGCAGGTACACCCCCTCTGTTCTACTGCAAACCTGTCAATGACAAGGGGGGGGCCTGTCATGCCTCTGACTGGGATCACCGCAGCAGCTGTATGCTGCAGATGAACCGTCAGCAGCATACCAAAGATGGGAAACCTGTGACCCATCAGGATCATTTCAGGTGTACCATCACCTGGGGTTATTGTGGCAAACGTCGTCACTACGAGGACAAATGCCACATAAAGAAACGCGAGAGTGACAAACTCAAGCGTCAGGAGGCAGAACGCCAGAAGACCCAAACACCCACCAGAAATCCCCCGAATGGGGATAAAGGTGGTAAAGGAGGTGGCAAGGGGGGTGGCAAAGATGGACCCCCTAACCCCCAGAGGCGCTCATCAGTGCCCGTTGCTACACCCACTCCTGCTGCTACACCCGCTCCTGCCGCAGGTGACCCCAAGAAGCGCCCCCAAGGGGATAACGCTACCCCTCAGGGGAATAACTCCAACAAGAGGCGCTTGGCCTGGATGGCCAGGTCCCTCATTGCTGCAGGGGTGGATGTCAAGTTCCCTGATGAGGAGTAGGGGGGCGGGTCCGAAGAGGAGGACTTGGTTTTCTGGATCCTCGTGAAAATCGGGGATCAGGTTTTTCGAGCGGTGCTTGACACCGGTGCAACACTTTCCATAGTGGCCCGGCGCCTGCTAAAGACTTTCAAGAAAACTAAGACCGTGGCCATAAGAGTAGGGGATGGGCGTACCATCCATTCCTTGGGGGGGGTTCGATGTGACTATATGCCTAGGCGATGAAACCGTGACCCAACACTGCAGAGTGCTGGACACCGACGCCTTTGACATTGTCATTGGTACCCACTTCCTACGAAGAAACCCCCAGGTAAAAATGCTGTCTCTCCAGCGCCCCTTTTCTTTGCACTGCGACTTTGGCAGTGGGCTATTCTTCGTACCTTTGGAGCTGTCAGGACAAAAAGAGTCTGGGCTGCGCTACGCATCCAAGACTAACTATCGTACTGAAAACTACCAATTGGCCCGTCACGTTCTTGAAAATGGACTGGCGGCCCTTCAGGTAAACCTGGATAAGATCCAGGTGGAATTGTTTGCGAGCCAACAAAAGCACATCATGCAGTTGTACTGCTCGAAACAACTGAACAATGCTTTCCGTTTCTTCTGGAAAGCAATGGGCCTAGCGTATGCTAACCCTCCCTTCTCCCTGCTCGCGAAGGTTCTAACCAAAATCGCTTATGAGGGAGGAAGGGTTGTCATGTGCACCCCTGACTGGGGCTGCTCTGGTGAACATGCTTACTGGCGCCGTATGCTAGATCGAATGACCGTTGGAAGAGTGCAACTCCCCGACGGTCCCATCTATGTGCCTGAGGACTCAGACACAGCTATGCAGGCCCCTGAGTGGGCCAGTTTCCTGTCCATCGTCGATGCATCTCTCAATCCTGTACCCCTGTGTGACCTAGACCAGGTGCTACTGAAAGAGGTCATGGCCGAAAATCGTGGCCTGACCCTTTTTGATCTCAAAAATCGATCTCCTGAGCACCTATCTGCCACACTTACAGGGTGTGAGTCTCCCGAGGACTATCTGGAACCTGCAGCTGTAAAAGAGGATGCTGACGACCAACTGTCTGGGATCGCCAGCACTATCCCTCCTGTTGATCCCAGCTGCGTTGACCTAAAACACAGTGCCTTCCTGGCCCAACTGTTGCTGGAGGAGGTAGATCTAGAGTCAACCTCTGAACCCGCTTCGCCTGTTGGGAAGCCAGTGCTACACATGCAGCCTATGCACACAGGTGAACCCGTGGCCCGGAGTGCTGATGCTCTGGCGCGGCCTGCTGCTAATAACATGCCATTGTCTGAGCATGACACTCAGGAACTCCGCAGCTGTTGTACCTGAAGGCCGAAGGTATTGAGCGCCAAGAGCGGCTGCAATACCTCAGACAGACCTGGAAATCCTCCATCTGGTCTGAGGAGGACGATGAGTCCTATAAGCTGCCTGATCCTGAGATACCTCTAGTGTATTCTCTGCACTATGGGCAGCAATGTTCCCCTGAGTGGGACGATGGTTCTGTGCCTGCCGAAACTGCTGATCGGCAGAAAAAGAAAGAACATGGAAAGAGCAACCTCCATGCTGAGTTGAAAAAAATAGATTTCTATCAAGGTCGCTACAGTTCCGCTAATTGAGTTGCAGATTTAGACAGTACAGTGCCAGACAGAGGACAGTACAGTGCCAGACAGATCGCGTCGTCTTCGAGCCGCGATCAGTGCGGATGGTGCGTCATTCAATTCTTTCAATCAATTCAATTCTGTCACGTAATCATATTGGTACTGTTTAAAGATCGTGATTGGTTAGTTTAGGCTGTGTTGCAGCCAGCGGTGCCGTCGCCCGAACATGCGAATGTAAGGATTCATTAGGTTTGATTCTGATTGAACATTTATCCTCTTCAATTGATTAGTTCGCTTTCGAGGTGGGAATCGTAGATTCATGATGGTGCACCACTATTTTACTTTGTCGCTTTCCATGTGTTTCATTCACATACTTTCATTACACTCATTGCATTGTTATGCATTCATTCCATTCAAGCATGTGTTGTTTGTTTACTGTTGTTTGGATTTGGGTTGTTACACGTAGTGATGTCCATTGCATGGTTTATTATTGTTTAGTTACGGGCAAGGATAAAGGTAATACAAGCATGATATTGGGTTTGGTGTCACACGTCTCCCCTGCTTTGTTTAGCATGGAGCCGTGGTGAGCCCGGTTCCGTCCATGGGGGTAGAGCCGTAAGGATCTTGAATGCCTTGGCCACCACAACCCGCCGCCGTGGAGAAACAGAAATGGTGGGGCCTTGGCAACGGCACGGCGGCCCCACATCGTCAACAATGACTCGGACGTACACGTGGTGATTTCCTTTGTATCTTCCTTGCTTCGCCTTTACTTGCTCGTAGTTTTGTTTGTTGTGTTTGCGGGTATGACCCTAGGAGTATTTTGAATTGAAATATTTTTATGCAAACAATCACATAAATTGATTTAGATAAATTTTTGCTCGTGTGCACCCCTCCCAAAAATTACATAGTTTTATGAGCCCATTTTCCAATCTTTGTTTTATAGGTTTTGCTAACCATTGAGTAGTTGAAATATAAGCATTTTGGGGATATTCTATAGCAAGTCATAACTTACTACGGAGTCGAGTAGTTCTCTTTTTCTTTGTGGTAGCAGAGGGTTGCGTAATTTTGTGGCAAGCCAACAAATTTTAGGACTTTCCTGCGCCGACCCCGGAAACGCTCTCCTTTTGAGCGGGGGATCCTTTTGTTGCCTTGTGAGTTTGTGTTACTTGCCTTTGTCTCCCATTTCTTCGTCAACGCCCCCGCCTCCGCTTGGGCGCCTAAGAAATGCAAAGCGCGCCTCCACTTGGGCGCTTTAGAAATGCAAAGCGCGCCTCCACTTGGGCGCTTTAGAAATGCAAAGCGCGCCTTCACTTGGGCGCTTTAGAAATGCAAAACCGCCCCTCCGCTTGGGCGCTTGAGAAATGCAAGGCCGCGCCTCCGCTTGGGCGCTTTAGAAAAACAAAGCATGCCCCATGACTTCTTTGTGATGGCCAAGAGTTGCCAAGCACCGGAGAGTCACCCGGGCACCTTGGTGACTTGCCCCGGGGTTCCCAAGCCCCAATGGGTTTTGTTTGCGTGTGTTTTGATTGTCCCTAGGGAGTTTAAAATTTTTGGGAAATTTTATCCCATGAAAACTTCGTTTGGTTAGCTTTGGCTTGTCTTGTTTCCTTTGTGTGGTCTTGTTTCTATTCCAACCCCGCGGTGTCCTCTCGTACTCCATCATGGATCAATGGATGAAGGACGCCTTCGCTAAGACGATGAGGGATGGATGACTTCGACATCCCATCAAAAATGTTTTGAAAATGTATGCCACCTTCGTCGAAAACAACACCGCCATCCATGACAAGTTCAATTGAAAGGATGAGCGGTTACTACGGAGTTTCCCCGCAGGGCGTTATTTCATTGGTACTCCGAGGAGGGTATGGACGTGAAAGATTTCACGGAGAACGAGTCAAACATGAATGAGTTGGGCACCATGATGCCACTTTCGGAAGGAATAAATTCTTAGGGGAAAGTGGTAGATGCTTGGTAGCCCGTGTCAAGGCAAGCTTGATTGATTTCTTGAAGTCTCAAAAATTAAGCCAATTCATTTGCCGTTTTTCCTTGGTGCGTGCATGTGGTTGGCACGTTAGCACACGTTTCTGCTTGCTTTCCTTTGGTGGAATATGCGTTTGTACGGCTCCCATCGTCCACTCTCGCGCAAATTCGTGGGTTGAAAGTTTATGCCTGTATGGTTTTGTAGGCACATGTGGTTGTTCCTCCGTGTACGTTTTGACACGTGTAAGTTTGTGCACTTTGGTTTTTATTTGCTGCACGGTGCGCCACCGCTTGCATGCCAAAGACCACGGACGCCCAACACCACTCGTCTTTGGATGTTATGAACAAGTGCTTTGCCCAAGTTTATGAAGTTTTTAAGTATGCCAATTAGGATGGCGGCCTACCAGCATCGCCAACGTTGCTTGGGCCATATACCTCAATTGAGTGTGTGGCTGTGCACGGCAATTGTAGTTCAATGTCCGTGTGGCATTGGCGTGACTTGAGTGCATGCGTTGACGCGCACATGTGTGGGTTTTTGCGCTAATTTGAGGTGCGTGCGTGGATATGTGCTGGCACGTGAGGAGTACACTCGTGTGTGGAGGAGTTTGCGTTCACTCTTGCGTAGGTGAGTACCAGCAAACCTCGAGTCCACAGGTGTATTTTGATTAGATGATGCACAGTTCTTGCGATGATACACATCCCTAGTGACCCCTTTTGCACACCATGGTGCCATGTCCTATGTTCAACCGGTGTTCAACTGACTTCACCTGGGCCCTTGAACCACCCCTGAACAGCGGTTGAACACCCCCACCGCGCGTAGTGCAATTTTACCAAAAATTAAACTTTTGACGTATCACCATGCCATTCCAAACCATCCATGACGATGTACCATGCTTGTGCACGGACAAGAGGCGGCAAACGTTTGCAAAACGCGCGAATGAAGTGTGTAAGATAGTCGCCAAGTCGGATCACCAAGTGCAAAATGCACATCACAATGAACCGTGTGCGGTCATCCACGCGGAGCATTGGTTTTGAAGTGCACCCTTTGGCCGTAGTGCAATCCAAACCTTTATCGTACAAAGCGCGGAATTTTCCATCAAGGTGCGTTGTGCGCCGCACCTTAGTGTTCATCCATCGTTCACGCCTACTACACCATGTGGAAAAAGAGTAGATGCTTCCAATGGCAAAGTAAGGCGACAATCCTAAAAGTAGACGCAACCATGGAGAGTCTCCACCCAACATGATTCGTGCACGATAATAAACATTATTCATTTGGATGTATCCACTATCAATGATAGTTTGGATGTGTTGCAACGTGGCACAAAATAAGACACGCATTGCTTCGTCGTCATGTTCAGATGTCAATGCGACATCCAATGTCCAATTATATTGAAGAGTGCGGGCCTTTTCCATGTGATTGGCAAAGCCAATCGCAATTTGCACCCATGGGCGTGAGCCACATGGGAACCCGTCGCCTCTAATTATGATGACGAATAATTGCTCGCCATCGATCATTGGAAAGTCCATGGACTCCATGAGCTCCTTTTGTGTTGCGACATAATTAAAGAAATGCGGTAAGTCCCATCGTACACCAACTTTGCCATTGTGAATAGTGGTTTCCAATTTTTGCGCCTTACCCAATCGTTGCCATTCACGGTGCATACGCTTGAAAGATGGAAATGGGTGCACCCAATGAACATCCAACTTTTCTTGGGCAGCTTTTGTTCGCCGGTTGGCCCAAGATATTAGATTCTTGTACCTAAATTTGAGGCATGTTAATTCGAACAAAGTGACGCGCACAACGTGAACGTTGGTGCACAACGTGAGCGTTGGTTGAAATCGTTCAACTTGTTCAACCGGGCAGTTGAACATGACTTTAACAAATGTTCAATTCGTTGTTTTCATGAAAAAACACTTGATGGTAGCATGTAAATGGGGCCAAAATTGCATGTGGAAGAAGACATATACATGATAGTTCGATGAAACCTAGGTAGGCACTCTATGTTGCACAAACATGAGTCGCATTTGTTTCATATGTGTTCAACCGCACACTTGAACGCATCTCGCATACGGTTGAACACTCCTTGCATACATGCAACGCACCATGGTATGCATGTAGGACATGTAGAGCACCTATTTTTCGGCATTTCCAAGTCAAGGATCAACCGGACGGCATCCTTGGGTGTAAACACCCTTTCCATGACCTTCCGGTCATTGCGTCGACTACGCCGCCCACTACCCATTCTAGTCTTGAGGCGTTCCCATAGTGTACGACCACCCTTGGATGCGGTGAACAAGTTGACCAAATCACTCATCAATTCATCCGATTGTAATCCAGTGTAGTGATCTGCAATACATTGCTTCAAGTTTGACGTTGGCATTTTTGATTGTAAAATGAGAGGGATCCTTGCATACAAGTAAGAAACCACAATGGGGAATCTCTTGGTGCTCTAATTTGTTCTTATTGTTACGTTATTTTGGTGACACTACCATATTGCACAAAGGTGAAATTAAATATTCTTCAATTCAATGCGTCATGTATATTAATTAACCACTGTTGAACGCGTGATCGCGCGTGAAAACACGCGCCACCGATTGGCGCGATAGGCCAGTTGAACTGTTCAACCGCGTTCAACCGAGTTCAACTGGGGGGTTGAACAGCAACATGCTGTTCAACTGGGTTCAACCGCTGTTCAACCGCTACGCTCAAAGGTGTGCAAAAGGGGTCACTAGGGATGTAGTTAGCTTTACTACCGTATACCTAGAACTCAACCCGATGTACCTGGATGGCTGTGAGACGCCATATTCACTGGTTTAGGACTGTTTGTGGATTGTATGATTTTTAGGAATAATGTATGCCTACAGTCGTACTACGTTTGTAATTGGTTTAGTTACATTGCCTACGTTGAGTACGCTGTCTTACCAGTGAAGTTCCTTACCTAGTCCCATCAGTGTACTAGTGTATATTGACTTGGTATATGTTTTTTTTTGTCTGCGTCTGCCTTTATGTACCGTCGCTACCGTCCAGGTTGCCCTCACCTTGGTTTGCCGTGTCGGTGGATTTGGTTATTCGTTTTGCTTTCTTGTTTACTGTGGTCCAGACCAACCCCGGGTGTGGGTTCGCTTGGAAATTCAGCCGAGCGCCTTATTCAGCTTACTGTGCGTAGCGTTGGGTGATCGGAGACCGTTTGCTTGTGTCCTAGTGCGATCAGCACTCAGATGCCTGATATCCCGTCCACCATATTGCCCTGCTTTTGGACTGTCATCTGCACTTAGCTTCCCATGTTCAATTGATTTTTTGGCTGAGGAGTTGTGCTGGTGTTGAGAGTGCTCTTGTGAGTTGGAATTTCCAGTGCACACCGAAAAGGTTTGGCCTTCGGAGGATCCACTGGCCATCCATTTACGATTGACAGGTGTTTGATTATGCACTGGACAGAGCACGGTGCTTGTTTCCGCGGGCGCCCCCAAAAACACAGTGCGGTTCCCTGGCGCAGCCGCTGGTTATTATGACGACCGGTAAAGGGCCATGTGGACGCTGCCCATGTTTGCCTGCACTGATGCCAGCCAGGTCCATCTGCACTGATGCCAGCCAGGTCCGCCTGCACTGATGCTGCCCAAGTTCGCCTGCACTGACGCCAGCGACGGGCGCGTGCACTGACGCCAACGAAGATCGGCTGCACTGAGGCCGGCCAGGCGCTGCACGAGACCAACGATGGCTGCAAGGCCTACCCTCAGTGCTGCATCCGATTGGCTGCCTATGACTCCGCCAAGCAGGTGCAGGTGATGTCTTTCTTGGTTCGGAAGCCTGGTCTGGCTGCTGCCACTTCGTCCTGCCCTCCTGCTGGGCGATGGCTGGCACCACAGGCGAGAGGGACGTGAAGGTCTGGGGCCCCGTGGACAACAAGAGGGCGACCCGACCATCAGGTGCTCAGTGCACCTGTATCCCCCAGAGGACAACATGGACTTCGCCGAGAATCCCAGGGGACCGGGCGTCACCCGGGCACCCCTGTGCGTTAGCCCAGGCACCCCTGCCAGACCCTGCCTATTTTCTGGCTAAAATTTTGGGGGCCCTTTGCCCTCATTTTGGGCTGCCAAATTCGGCAAGCCAGTTAAAGGGAATTTCCTTCCCCTAGGATAGGTAACGCCAAGCCAGAGGGGCGGGGGTTTACGAAAAATCAGCTCTCCGGCACGCATTTTCTGTGCCAGGAGACCCCGCCCCCTTCATACACTCGGTGCTTGCGTGGGCGCTTCGCTTGGGCGCCAATCAATCAAGTGTGCCTGATTCTAACCCTGCGCTTCTTTCGTTCCTGCTTCTGTTCCCCTCTATGTAGGAGGCTGACCTGTGTCCATCCCATAGTCCATAGAGTGTGTGCCACTGTGAGTGCCACCGAGTGTGACCAGAGCAACCGGTATTACCACCAGGGTGTAGATCACCCACCGAGCAAAAATCTGTATGGCATCCTGTACAGCAGCTCAGGAGTGAGTTACTGTTTTTAGAGAAAACTCCGCTGCAGCGCAGGTTGATGTAGTTACGGTGTATTACGCGTACGTTTACTTAGGAGTGATACTTAGAGGATATGACCTGATCCATGAGATAGGGAGTATCCTAGTATCCTATGTAAATGAGAACTCCTTGTGATGTAACGTACTATGACGGAGATACAGATATAGATTTACTAGCTGAACTTTAGGTAACCGGCGGTTATGACTCAGGTGAATACACACAGTGAGATGAACAGTACCCAGCTAGTTTGTCTGGTGATGGTAGTCTGTAGGATACAGAGTGCCCCGTGTCATGTCCGTGGTGTGCTGATGCGCGGTTGTATAGGAGGTGTATAGGTGAACAGATTTATTGCTCGTGTACTGCTGTGAGTGCGATGCAGTTACATTGATACCCCGTTGTCAGCCCTGAGGTGGCGAATACAGGTCTTGCCGATTTGAGGCCAGGGGGATGTTTGAGGCGACACTCTGATGGTGTCGGTCTCACTGTGCTGGCAATTGTTTGCTTGTGTCTACGTATGCCAGCCAGGGTGTGTGTGTGTGTGAGTACCTGTGCGCGCGTGTTCTGCGTCACGAGAGGTACCCACAGCAAACACCCCCGCAAGACATTGGCTTCCCCTGTGGGGGGGGAGATTTCGCTGTGATTGTGTAGTGTTGTTTTGAGCCTGTTAGTTTAGTTGCAAGTCAGCGAGTGCTTCTTGTTGGATAGGTGTCTCCCATTTTTCTGCCTTTCTGCAATCAGCCAGTCTTTCAGTCGGTCTGCCTGTCTGTGTCTTGGTTGTGGTTGATTGTTTGTCATTGACCTGATCCGTCGTTCCGGTTGCAGCACCAGGCGATACGCCACACTAACCCATAGCTGACCCATGTCATACAGCCATCTGCATCTCAATGGGCATTTGGCCTGTTTGGTTTATGGCCCTGTTAGCTGGCACCAACCGGTGACAGGCAGTTGTATCCGTGGTGGCAGTGACCGAGAGCCAGTCTGAGCGACCGCTGTATCCGAGTCAGCTGGCCAACCGGTTAGCCTGCACTCTGCAGGACCGTACGACCTCGTTCCCTCTGCCTGACGCCTTGTTGGCTGGAATGCCAGTGGCGAGTTCGCTGCGGCGTTCTCCACGGTGTCAGTGCATGGAGACGTCGTTGCCTTTCGTGCAGTGGTATGGAAGTGGTATGAAGTTTCAATTTTAGTTGCATGTATAGTGTTTTGTACCAGCTTACTTCCCTTTCGTTGGCACAAAAATCAGTGTCGTTCTCGCCTGTGTCTGCGTGTAATGTGAGGGAGTACCTAGTTATGTATTACTCATTCGTGACCCTGAGGATGGTCATGTCCTCAGGGTAAGGCAGTCTGTGGCAAGGACTGGAGCAATGACGACCCTTCCCCGTACCTGAGTTCGGAAGAAGCCAGAGATTTAGTTTACTGTCTGTACCTTTTTTTTTTGGCATCCTTCGTCTGATAGGAGGATAGCTGGTAACTGCCTAGTGTGATGCAGGTAGTATGACAGTTGACTGTAATAGAAGTCCAGAGGTCAGTGATACCCTACAGGTGACTGAGTATACTAGTTCGTATGTGAGAGATGAACTTAGGTTTGATGGTAATACCCCTAGTCACTCCGATGATTACGGTCATAGCCGTGTCTACTGAAGCTATTCAGGAATGTAACAGTAGCTACACGGTTAGTTCTACTGTGATGTACTGCGTGCTTACCTGGAGTGTCAGTCGCTGTGGCACTAATGTAACTCAGTGGCACCTTAGGACGGTCTGAGCTCTAGGAGTCGAAATTCTATAGTCTGTAGTCTGATGCTGCCGCACCCCAGTGTGACGTTCTTCCGTGTATTGTCTTCCGTCTGTAGGGCCCAGCTATGGCATTGGGGAAGAGACAATTATTTCTAATCCTAAACAGGTGTTGATTGGAGGAGGCCTCTCTGTTTTCTTGGCTCCTTGCGTTGATGTTTCATGCAGAAAATACCTTCTTTGTTGTCCCCCTTAAGCCTAGCTGTTGGTGATTGGCTGGTTTGGTGTGACCTCGGGCCCGTCCTTGTGCCGCAGGGCTGAAGGTCTTACGGGATGTAGTGACGACTGTTTTTCTCTCCTCTGTGTCACTCTCCGTATTTCTATTTTTTTTTTCCCAACCATGGGCAGGTTGGCCCTCCGTCAGGAGTGGGAAGCCCTGGCGACACCCCCGCTATATGGGGTAGATTGGTTTCGTGTTGGGAAACGTTTGTTTATCTGTGGGTTACCGGAATTGCTGTGTTGCCTGCTTTTCTGAATCACTCTGTTCTAGACCCTGTAGTGGTACTGTCGATACAATGGGCAGATGGGTGGTATAGCAGTTCTGATGTGTATGAGTGAGTCTGCTGGTACCATTGAAGGAGCTGTGTATGATTCTGCCCTGTGGCTGCTGTGATATGACCTTCCCTAGTTAGCCCACGAGGCATTTTATTGGTAGCACCCTGGAAGCCAGTTTGAAGGCCCAGGCGTAGTGTACCTGACACTGAGACAGGCCTCAGAGGGGAGCACTGTCGCCACTACTCTGCAATTGCAATTGCGACTGACTACTTTGTGTAGCTGAAGTACATGATACCCCGGTGAGTACCCGCAGACTGAGTCTCTGTGACCCTGGGTGGACTAGTACCTGTACGGTGTGAGCTTATATGGGATATCCCATAGGCCATACTAAAGCACCACCTATGTTACAGATGCATGGGTTGCCAACTTGGGAGACCACTAGGTGAGTGAAGACAGCCTACTATGTAGTTGAGTATATTGGCTGTAACGCCAGTACAGGAAACCCGTGTGTAAAGCAACATCAATGTTGTGGCCGCGGGTGCTGTACTGTGTATTATTACAGGAGTATTGTACGAGTAGCCCTGAGTGTCACAGAAACCGCCTTTAGGTGAGTAACCTCTGGACTCTAGTGAGCATAGATGACTTTACTGTATTGCTATAGCGTAGCCTTAGTCAGCCAGACAGATAAACCCTTAGGCCTGCAAGACAGCCTACTGCAGGTAGTCTGGTTATAGCGCTGTGAGAGCATGACTGAGTAGCAGCCGGACTGAGTAGCAGCTTGTAGTGAATTTGAGGTACAGTGTATGTGTAAACATAGAGGTAAGTTTGCCGCACTCAGTGGCTTTGTAGCTGATTTCCTGTCTAGGAGAATGATAGGGATGGGCTAGGGCAACAGCAGGAAGGGACGTACTGACCTGGGGGACCTATAGGGAGAAAACAACCCCTTTACCGAACATGTGCGTGGAGTCGCGACCACTGCACCTTGGGGGGTATGACTCTGCAGGTCATGTATTCCGCCAACGGTCTCCAGGCAACTCAGTAGAACCCACCTGCCCCTAGCCAACCTTCTGCGGATGATCAGCAGTAGTGACTTGTAAGTTAATCTGCAGTGTACTGAAGAGGTACGGTCGTACTTGGTTTGTAAACTGAGGGTCTGTAAAGGCCATCCCCTGCACTTTAGTGCCAGACAGTCACCAGTGGGTCGTCAATAGAGTCTGTTTTCATCCGGATGTAGGTTCCCGTTGAGAGTGTCTTGGGAATTCCCGGAATTTGCTTTCATGGAACCTCTGTCTTCAGCTGTCGTGTCTGAGGTTACCATCATCCGTCCTGCAGTGTTCAGTTTGTGGGACCTTTGTGTGTCCAATTTTTCTTTTCGAGATACTGCCCAAGGTCTGGACTCCCTGTTGGCTGTGCGACAGTGCGCTGCTAAAAGCAGTGCAGGGTGAGCATACAGAGAGTATCGTAAGCCAACGGTCAGTTGTGAGGTACGCGTGGAGCCGGGTTGCTGCTGGTGCCTCGGGGAGGCCGACGTGGACTGATTGGGCTGTCAACCATCTCGGGTGTGTAGAGTAAGGGACCATTATTTTCTGTGAGACCAGTTTGGCAGCGGTGGCAGTGTTTGTCAATGCGATCACCTTCCTCGGTGTTTCAGAAGTCTTTGCCTGTGTTAGCCCCGCTTTTGAAGTGTTTTGACAAGTGCGTACCCCCCCCCTGGGGTATATACTTGACAGATGTTTCTCATATGCGTGCAGTGCATAACCCTATGTCGGTAGAAGTCGGTGGACTTGACAGCAAAGTTCTCGTGCCGGATGCTCCTGTCTATGCCCCCCGCCATCCGTCTGTTCTCAGGTCCGCCGAGTGTACCCAGCCCTCCTGGGAGCAATCCTGGACTAACCGTGGCGCCCAGACTAGCTCCGAAGTGCCCGGAGCTGGCGGACCGCGGATCGCCAAACAAAAGTGTCAGCTGACGTTCTCAGAATTGGTTCTGTAATGGAATTGGTTTGTAGGCCCTGCAGTGTCCCCCTCTTTGCGCAAGCATGGCCTTGTCTCAGCGCAGGGCCCCTCGTCTGACTGTCAATTTCCTGCGCAGGTCTTTGTAGTCATGTCACTGTCCGCACGCGGTATTGTGCTGCGTAAGCTGTGTCCAGTCAACGTCAGCTTGCACCTTGGAACTGAGCACTATTCAGCGGGCCAGTATGACTAAACTGGAAGCGGACCTAGTACTACAGTTTCCTCAGAGCAGATGGGTTATCAGTGCACGTCCTATGACTCAACTGACTCGAAGTTCACCACTGCGGTAACAGCCCCGGCGACACCCCCCTGGTGTGCCACCAATGTCCAGACCCCCGACCTGGCTGGAGGGTGTCTGTACGCCCACAGCCCATGAGGGCGCCCCAGGGCGAGGCGATGACACTGGGTTTCCCCCGGGGGTGGAGGCTGGCCTGGGCTGTGGCACCACGGCGCACAACTGGCAGAACTGACGTCTGTTGTCTGTTGCCTGACGTCTGCCTGTTGTCTGACGTCTGTTGTCTGTTGCCTGACGTCTGCCTGTTGTCTGACGTCTGTTGTCTGTTGCCTGTTGCCTGACGTCTGCCTGTTGCCTGACGTCCGCCTGGTGCCTGACGTCAGTTTATTTTCAGTGCAGACCTAGAAGGACAAGATGCAGCCCCAGTGAACACATGAAAAATGGTACAGGTTGCACATGTGTTCTCGCTAAAAAAAAAAAAAAGAAAGAAACATGTTTCGCAAGGTATTGGAGCAAGTTGGTTTCCGAGCCGCCAGCTGGTGGTACCAGACTTCTTTGCAGGTAGCGTGTTCTGCAACTGGACAGCGGTTGGGATACAACCTACGAAAGAATTGGTGTGCAGGCCCATGTTTCCAACCTCGTCCGCGGAAGGATGGTTGATGCCACTCGCGGACAGGGCTCAGACATGGCCCTCTACTCAGGATTCACCACTGGCGCATCCAAAAGTAACACAGTTTGCTCTCTGTACGCTCCCATCACATGGCAGGTTGACTGCAAGTGCCGGCCCGTCTCCGCCTCATCCTTTGACCAGATGTGCGCTGATATGAAGGCAGAGCGTGATGATATGTCAGTCCTCGGTCAGCTGTCTGTACAGTCTGTTATGTCTGGTCAGGGTAGTCTGTCGAATTCTGTGGTGTAGCGCCCCTGTAGACATCCCCACTTTCAGTGTAGAGTCTGGGGGGGAGTTGAAAAAAATAGATTTCTATCAAGGTCGCTACAGTTCCGCTAATTGAGTTGCAGATTTAGACAGTACAGTGCCAGACAGAGGACAGTACAGTGCCAGACAGATCGCGTCGTCTTCGAGCCGCGATCAGTGCGGATGGTGCGTCATTCAATTCTTTCAATCAATTCAATTCTGTCACGTATTCATATTGGTGCTGTTTAAAGATCGTGATTGGTTAGTTTAGGCTGTGTTGCAGCCAGCGGTGCCGTCGCCCGAACATGCGAATGTAAGGATTCATTAGGTTTGATTCTGATTGGACATTTATCCTCTTCAATTGATTAGTTCGCTTTCGAGGTGGGATTCGTAGATTCATGATGGTGCACCACTATTTTGCTTTGTCGCTTTCCATGTGTTTCATTCACATACTTTCATTACACTCATTGCATTGTTATGCATTCATTCCATTCAAGCATGTGTTGTTTGTTTACTGTTGTTTGGATTTGGGTTGTTACACGTAGTGATGTCCATTGCATGGTTTATTATTGTTTAGTTACGGGCAAGGATAAAGGTAATACAAGCATGATATTGGGTTTGGTGTCACACGTCTCCCCTGCTTTGTTTAGCATGGAGCCGTGGTGAGCCCGGTTCCGTCCATGGGGGTAGAGCCGTAAGGATCTTGAATGCCTTGGCCACCACAGCCCGCCGCCGTGGAGAAACAGAAATGGTGGGGCCTTGGCAACGGCACGGCGGCCCCACATCGTCAACAATGACTCGGACGTACACGTGGTGATTTCCTTTGTATCTTCCTTGCTTCGCCTTTACTTGCTCGTAGTTTTGTTTGTTGTGTTTGCGGGTATGACCCTAGGAGTATTTTGAATTGAAATATTTTTATGCAAACAATCACATAAATTGTTTTAGATAAATTTTTGCTCGTGTGCACCCCTCCCAAAAATTACATAGTTTTATGAGCCCATTTTCCAGTCTTTGTTTTATAGGTTTTGCTAACCATTGAGTAGTTGAAATATAAGCATTTTGGGGATATTCTATAGCAAGTCATAACTTACTACGGAGTCGAGTAGTTCTCTTTTTCTTTCTTGCTGAGGAGGATTTCCTTCAGAAACTCGAGAGTCTTAACCTTGACCCCCGCCTGAAGAAACTGCTGATAACCTATGAGGAGGTGTTCGGCGCCTTGCCGCCCCCCCTCTCTTGTAAAAAACTCGTCCAGATGGACCTGAAATTGAAACCTGAATTGGAAAAGACACCAGTGAGGCGTCATCCCTATCCCGCTCCACAGGAACAGGTTGAAGAAAGTGAGCGCCAGATCCAGGAATGTATTGATGCTGGCCTCGTTGAAGAATATAAGCAGGGGGACTACCCCCATCACTGCAGTCCCTGTTTCCTGGTTGCCAAACCATGGTCGACTGCCCTAAGACTGGTTGTAGACTATGGTGAGGTCAACAAGAAAGCTCAGAACCACTCAGGGAGTATTCCTAACATGGAAAATACCCTGGAGCGTATTGCCCAATGCGGGTACAAGACCAAAATGGACAAACGCTCTGGTTTCTGGCAGGTGGACCTAACCGCCGCAGCTCAGGAGCTGCTGGCTTTTATAACCCCTAAGCGCCGTGTCTTTAAGTGGAAGGTTATGCCTTTCGGGGTGGCTAATGCCCCAGCTCTCTTCCAGGAGCTTATGAACAAAATTTTGTACATACTGAGGCGCAGGCCTCTAGTACAGGAGTTGATTTCTCGGGGTGCAGAAATGGAGGCTCACATCGACGACGTGAGTTTGGGTACTAATACCAAAGAGGACCATGTCCTGCTCCTCCGTGAATTTTTCATTGTCTGTCAAGAAAACCATCTCCGAATCAAACTCGAAAAATGTGAGTTTATGAAAGAGGAGATGGAGTATTTGGGTTTCGACATGGGGTATGGCTGGTGGAAACCAGCCGCGACTAAGATGCAGCCCCTACAGGACATGCAGATTCGCGATGACCCTAAGAAGGGTCTACACGATGTGAGGAGTTTTGTGGGCGCCTGTAATTTCTATCGGCGTCACATCCACAATTTTACTTACTCTTCTGCACCCCTCACTGACCTAATCAAGAAAACTACTCCCTGGAGGTGGACCGCCAGAGAGGAAGAGTGTTTCCAGGAGTTGAAGAAGAAGATTGCCTCCTCTAACTGCCTGGGAGTACCCCGCCCTGAGGGCGAGATAGTCCCGATCACTGATGCCAGTGATGTAGGGGGGAGGTTGTACGATCTACCAATGGCAGGAGCTTAACCCCGCTGAACTAACCCACTGCCATTATCGTACCAGTGGACTGAACCGTGATGGTTCGTTGAAACATCACTATCCTACCAGTGAGTGGCAACTGGTGCCACTGGGACACTGGAATTGGAAATGGAACCAAGCGCGTTTCAATTACAGCACCTATGACCAGGAACTCCTGGCCGGTATGTTGGTGCTTTCGTCACAATCCCGACTCCTGGGATCTAACCCTATTGTCTGGCTGTGTGACCAGGAGCCTGTGAAGTCTTTTCAGAAGGGCCCACCACCAGAGAAAGCTAAGCTAAAGCGGTGGTGGACGTACCTGAGCCAGTTCAGGGTGACAGTGCATCATATCCCCGGGATAAAGAATGAACTGTCTGACTATATATCGCGCAACAACTTCGATGCGCTTATTGGTGAGAGCTCTGAGGCACTCGCCAGAGAGGCTTTCCAGCGTATGGATGTCCAGCTTGACCTGTCCATGCGCACTGCTCGATTCCTGGAGGGTTGGAGTTTAACCGACTATCAGTCAGAGTATGAAGAAATTCTCCAAACCCTCAGCACTGGTCTCGAACCCCGCGTCATTGACGGGCACCAGTCGTATAAAAACAATCAGTACCTCTTCTACGAGGACCGAATTGTGGTGCCTGAGGCACGACTGGATGGATGCCTACAGTGGTCCCATCTCAGTTCTGGTCACACTGGCGCTAATCGCTCAGTGGACTTCTTCCGTGAGTGTTTCTACTCTAGTCTAACCCTGACTGAACTGAGGGCGCGTATGCAGACCATTGTGGATGCTTGTGGCTGTCATGCCAGCAAGCAGAGCGACAGTAGGGATAGGGGCCTGATCTCCAGCTTACCCATACCCTATTGTGCTAACTCTCTTCTGTACGTGGATTTCATCCACGGCCTACCACGCTCCGGCAGCTATGATAGTTGCCTAGTGGTCACCTGTGGCCTATCTCGCTTCACCCCTGTGTTCCCTTGCAATAAGAAAATCACAGGTGAGCAGACTGTGAAAATGTTGGTCGAACAATGGTTCGAACCCTATGGTGCACCTAAGCAGGTGCACTCTGATTAGGATGTACGCATCCGCAGTGACACTGGGTGGTACAAACGAGTGCTAAATGCCCTCAACGTGGAGGTAACCACAGGTGTGCCCTATACCCACACGTCTAAACCTCTCTGTGAGAGACAGAACCGTGTGGTGGAGCAAAACTTAAGAATCCTGATGAAACAGGAGCGTACCAAGGACTGGGTACGCCTGGTGCCCTGGGCAGTGCTAACCATGAACTCACAGCGGAGCTCATCTACGGGTTTCACCCCCCACTGAAGCGGTACCCAGAACCTATGGCCCATGGCCCGGAGGCCTGTGAGCCGTCACACCCGTGCGGAAGCCGTTGACACCGGCTGTCAGCGGGATATCCCTGTTCTCTAACCCGCGAAATCTGGAATCCGATTTCTAACCAATAAATCGATTTAGAATTACCATAATTTTATTGTCTTAGGCGATTTTCAGTCGGAAATCGGTGAAATACCCGATTTCTACCGCGATTTCTAATTGTCGTGAAATCGCCGCCTGATGTCGCCTGTTCGCGCGCCTTTGTCGCTTCTCCGTGGCGAGTTTTGTGATGAACTTTTCTCGAGTACCTGTGAGGTTCTAAGAGAACTTAAGGGCTGAATCTAGAGGGTATTTAATGTACTTTCATCTGGTGTGTCCACCAGAATTTTTCGCCGTTGCGTCTTCGAGAAAATCAACGCGCAAGGCTTTCCGTCGATCATGCGAACTCATGGTTCTCAAGGACCATGAGTTCGGACGGAACCTTACATCTCCCCCCTATGTCTTTCATTCATGCCCCTTTCACGCGGGCATATCATTTTGTATAGGGAAGCGAGCAATGGCGATGTTTTAGGCAGCCTATGGGTCTCGCAAACCAAAGTCGTTTGCGTACGCAAACGCTAACTTTGTGGCCTTGTGAGCATGAACGTTAATAACCGAACACAATGCTCACAAGACCAAAAGCCCTACGCCATTTTCGTTTTTCGAGCCAATTCAACGATGGCTCCACGCAATTCAATGCATACCAAAAGTCTATTTTCGAAAGAGGGCAAGTTTTGGTCGAAAATTAGGCCAAAATGGCCAAACCCCTGAGGCTTGTACTCCAAGCCTATGGGGAGTTGAGCCTCGAACCAAGGCAATATGTAAACTAGAGACCACGAAGGACATCGTGGATGGCTAGGTTGATTTTTACAACCTTGTCTTCTATTTTATATAATTTCGCCTTGTGAGCATGCGTGCCATACTGCCTCTTTGCACACGCGCTCATATGCAAGCACTAACGACACGAGTGGGCGGAGACGATCTAACCATAGTGGGCATATTTGAAGGCACCTACTATGGGCCTACTCCAAAAGTGTTTGCTCATATTTTTGTTCCTCAATGACCCAAAGATATGTTCATGCCAATATCGCCGATATATGCACTTTTTCCCATAAATAGTGTGCTTCAAGGATTGAGGTGTTAAAAATGTTTCCATTATGCTTTGAACCTCAACCCTTGTTGCAAAAGGGAAGCAAAGCTTCGGTTTGCATCCATGCAAAAGCCCGAGGCTCCTTTCTCTTGTGATAGGAAGATACGATATTTGGAGTGACCACTTTTGGGTGAATTTTGGCCGTTTTGCCCAGAATGGCCACAAATCCCTTCTCCCCCTGATTTCGCTCCCGAGGTTGCGTGCGCCACTTGACCAAGGGTAAGGGCAATTCGGAGAGGGCACATAAACCCGCATCGAATGGGGTGTTTCCTCATGTGGCCTCTCCTCTTGAAGGGAGAGTTGTGAGTCACCCAATTTGGGGTATGTTGCCATTCTGCCCCATTTGTGTATCACTTTCCCTCCAATGGGGAAAATAGCTAGAGGCAACCATGAGGGTCGGCAAGTGGCATATATTGGGACCTAAGTCCCATGTGTCTATAGCATCTTTGGTTGAAAGGATCCTCGCCGTGCCCATGGAGATATGGAATCATGAGTGCGGGCCATTTTGGCCAAATTTCACTGTTTTTGCCATTATATGCCATATTGGAATTACCATATCTCCATGGGGCACAGGATCTAGCCAGGAATGAGTGGAGATTATTGTAGCTTATGACCAAGGGTTCAACGCCATTGAGTTTCGTATTTGCTCCTCCGGCTCATCCGGAGTTATTCAACTTTTGGTGCGATCCATGATCCCCCCGTTTGCACCGCATGCTGCTTTCTGCCCCATCCGCGTATTCATCCCCTTGGTGAACAGTAAGCAGCCAGCGCGACAGCAAGTGATAACCCAGGGCATGGGACCAAAGGGGATATCAAGGGTCGTGAATCAAGGCTTGGCGCGACAAAATCGCCAAGGTTTCCTACCCTGGACGGTCGCCCGAGACGGCCGATTTTGCCATTTTGGCAATTATGACCCCACTTGACGAACCCGTGGTGCCCTGATGCCGGGACCTCAGAGGGAACCAGGTTGGGTGAGGGCTCCAGGGAGTTCGTACTTGAAGGACATAGAGTCCGTTGCCTCGTCCCTACCTCTGGCGGGTCCGGACGAGGGGTCAATTTTGGAGTTTTCGGAGCTAATATCAGTTTGGGCTGAAACAGCCCATTTTCAGCTACCAACTCCTAGGGGATAATGGCGGGGCCATATCTCTGGCTCAGAGAGGAGTTGGGACCTGCCGTTAAGGGAGCATGGGGAGCCACTGTTGGTTGGCCTTGGGGCTGCTTGGTTTCCAGGAGCTGGCCTGTGGCTGGGCGGGACACCTCCCATATTGGCAGGGTTTCAGGGTCCGAACTGAGCAGGGCATGGGTTGTGTTTGAGCACCCGCCCCCACCAGCCACTGAGAGGGTCGGACCTGGGATTGGGATACAAGTTGGGACTGAGTGTCTACTGTCCTGTGATGCCCTTACCCCAGTCCAGTCTTAACCCCATGTGTACATATCCTGATGTGTTGCTGTACATACTTTTGTTCCCTTGTTTCAGAGTGGCAAGGATCCTGAAACGCTTTGTCTCATGACACGAGCGTAATGATGCCCCTGTGAGCGCAGTGCTTTGCCTGCCTGCTTGCCTGTGCGTGTCACCGCACCGTCCCGTGGCCAGGCCCCCCCACGGGAACGCGTCAAAAGCGTTTCACCGCCGCGGGGTTACCCATCCCTCGCGTGCCACTCGGGGCCACACGAACCCCGAGCAGCGCAGCTCGCAGCTCGCAGCCCGCAGCTCGCAGCGCAGCGCAGCGGCTCGCAGCGCCGCCCGGCAACAGCGACGAGTCCGTGAAGGAAGTGCAGGGACCGGAACTCCGTCATCAACGAGTTCCTTCGGCCGACCAGCAAGGCCGCACTCCCAGCTACAGCAACCACCTCCACAACCACCGGCCGACCAGCACCGGCCGCACTCCCAGTCCAGTGCTACATCACACGCCTCAACAAACACCACCAGGACCAGTTCGTTGAGCGGAACGAGTGCCCACCAAGGACCTCAAGACCAAGTACGCCCCCCGCTGCCATGGTAAACTGGCAAAAAGCGGGCAAGACGTGGCCGCGACCCAACCCCATGCAGTGCGCCTACTGCGTGGGTTGCTGTGGGAACAGCACTACCGCCACAGCCACCCCCAGTGCGAAGGCGGCATGCCCGGGAGCTTCGAGCTCCGCGAGGACATGGGCCCCGACCGCCTGCAGGCAGTGGAAGACTGGCTGCGGGTGGAAGGATTCGCCTTCCGCTTCCGCCAGAGGCGCTGGAGGTTCTGGACCCGGCCAGACAGGCCCGGCGAAGGGCTGCGCCCCGACGGGATTGAGGAGGACGAGAAGCCCAACGAGTACCCGTCGGGCGCCACGATCAATGTCTCCATGTGGGACATGATCGAAAGGAAGTTCCCGGAGCCGGGGACCAAGCGCACGCTGCAGGGCAGCAGCAGCAGCGCGTCTCCTGGGAAGGAGAAGCGGTCCGCCGGGGACAGGAAGCGGGACAGGAAGTGGCGGGAGTACCAGGAGTCCCTGGCCGCCGAAGCCGCCCAAGGCGCCAAGGGCGGAACCCCAGCCCCCAGTCCCCAACGGGCGAGTGGCGGTCACCACCCCGGCCACACCACCCTTGGCTACTTCCTCCAAGTCGCCAAGCATGCCAAGGCAAAGCCCCGTCAGCTGCACCTGAGGAAGTCAGGCCCCAGCAGCGACGTGGAGTCGGCCCACCGCGGGAGGATGCCGGCCGACCAGGCCAGCTCTAGCAGCAGCGTCGCTCCCGACCAAAGGGAATGGGCGCTCGCCTGTGAGCGCGCCTGTGGGGTGCCCTGCAACCTTCGGGTTGCCCGGCAACGGGCCACGCAGCAGAACGCTGCCATGGAGGGCGCCGTCGGCATCGCCCAGCAGGAGGCTGCGGAGTGGGAACATGGATTGGGTCCACGCCTCCACCGTGGCAGCCATTGCGGCCGGACTCACGGCCGGAGCCGCCCATGAGGCAGCGACTGCCCAGGTCAAGGGTGAGGTGGCGGCAGCCGCCGAGGAAGCCCGCCTGACGCAGGAGGTCATTGCCTGCAAGGAGGCCGAGCCGAAGGCGCTGGAAGAGGCGCTGGCCCAAAGGAGGGCAAAGAAGGAGGCGGAGGAAAAGGCCCACGCCAAAGCAACGGCCAAGGCCCAAGCGGACGCCGCCAAGAAGGACGCCATCGAGGCCGCGCGACGGAAGGTCGCTGAGGCGAGGTCCAAGATGGAGGCGGAGCTGGCGGCGTTGGAAGCGGAGAAGGCTCGGCTGCAGCAGGCCCGGGAAGCCGAGGCTGCTCGGGCCCGGGAGGAGGCCGAAGGGCGATCTGCCGCAGCCACGGCCGCCGCAATGGCGGAGGCGGAGGCCAAGCTCCGCCGTGAGACTCCCCAGGGAGGATCCTGAGTGGAGACCCTTCGAAAGCTTTTCGAAGCACCTAGGATTTTATGAGGTACCGGAATCCCGTAACTGAACCGTCCAAAAACTGCCGCGATCGCGATTTACGGCCCGCCGCAACCCAATTTTGCCGAGGTTTTGGTGATTTGTGCCAAATCTGTGCGCATCTGCCCCGATTTAGATAGCGCAATCGGTAAAATACGACGTTATCTAGTTGCTGTATTGAAATCACGTCGATTGCATTACCGGATGTCCAGATAAACCCAAAATACGACCATTTTTGCCCATTTTTGCCACTTTCGGGCCATAAACGGTCATTTCAATGACGTCCTTGTGGTGTCACGAGATTTCAAATGGATCAAGTTTGTCCCTAGTGCCCTGTGAGGCTGGGCAAGCAATGATTTGTGCCCGTGCCTGCCCTTTACCCAAGATAACAATCCGGAGGGTGCCAAAAAACCCCCAAAACAGCTATATTTGCACTTTTGAACACATAAATGTTGATTAAGGTGATACGGCCGTGCTTTCATGTGATTTCAAATTGATCACGTTTGTTGGCTGTGCTACGTGAGGCTTGGCAAGCAATGATTTGTGCCCGTGCATGCCCTTTACCCAAGATAATAATCCGGAGGGGGCCAAAAAACTCGCAAAACAGCTCTATTTGCAGGGTGCTGGACTCAAAAAAAAGTGTTCTGCAAGGTTTTGGAGCAGACAATCAAGGGTTTCAGGGCCGCCATCACCAAAAAAACGCATTTTTTGGCCCAAAACAGTGTTTTTGGGGCCTGAGTGGTCACAGGTAGGGCCCCATACCCTATTTTGAGGGTGCTGGACTGAAAAAAGCGCGCTTTGCAGTGTTTTAGAGCAAATGACCAAGGGTTCCGGGGCCACCATCACCAAAAAACAGCTTTTTTTGCCCAAAAAATGCCAATTTTTTGGCCTAACACAGCATTTTTGGGGTATGAGTGGTTAGTTGTAGGGCCCCATACCCTATTTTGGGTGTGGTGGACTCGGAAAAACGTGTTCTGCAGGGTTTTGGAGCAACTTATCGAGTGTTTTGAGCCGCCATCACCAAAACACCGTATTTCTTGCCAAAAACAAACATGTATGGCTTGAGCTATACAAAAGCTGCTATTCGCAACTAGGTGCTGAATGTCATATTTCTCGGATACGGCCGATTTTAGATGGAATCAAGCCTGCATTGTCGATCTAGGGGCTGGAAATTTTCCAATTTGGAGGGTGGGGGGGGGGGCTAACTCCGGAAAATATGCTCTTTATGGTATAATTTGACAAAAAAAGTAGTATTTCTGACTGTAGCTGGTTTTGGGATTTTTGGACCCCATAAAATCCTAGGTGGGGGACGCCTCCTCCAGGATGGCACTGGATCCGGAGGAGGTGGACACGGGCAGCAATGGGAGCAGTGGCCCCACTGCCTACCGACGGAGGAAGGGTAAGGGGAAGACCCCCGAGAGGTCACGGAGGCCAGCGGGCGGACACCCCCACGACGGTGACCCCTTCTTCACCGCCAGCGACGGGGATGAACGAGGCCGCCGACATCGCCGAGGGGTGGCTGGCGGAGGAGGCGGAGACGTCCCCATGGAGCCGGAAGGTGAGGATGAGGATCTCCCTCCTCCCTAACGGAGCTCGGAGTCTTCCGAGACCGAGACGCCTAGGTGGGGCGACATGGACGAGGATGACGACATGGACGTCGACTACACGAAGAAGCCCCCATCCTCGGACCCACCGAGGCGACCTGGCGGAGACCCACCGGGACCCCCTGGCGGAGGACCATCAGGACCCCCTGGAGGACGCCCACCAAGTGGACCCCCTGGAGGCGGACCTCCGGGCGGGGGAGGACCCCCTGGACCGGGCAGACCCGGCGGAGGCCCTCCTGGAGGACCCCCTGGGGACGCCGACGACCCACCAGGGAACGGCAACCCGGATGCCACCTGGCGGTGGATTGTCCACCTCCGCAGGAGGGTCCAGTCCCTCGAGCGCGAGGTAGACACGGGCAAGGGCGAGATGACTCGCATCGCCAGGGTCGCCGCAGGCGCACAGAGGGAGCTGGACATCGCCAAGATCGAGATGGTCAAGAGCGCCAGGGTCGCCACCGCCACCCAGAGGGAGCTGGACATCGCCAGGGGCGAGACCAGGCAGCTGAACAAGGTCATCAGCGGCCTGCAGCAGAGGTTGGTCGTGCTGGAAGGCCGTGGGAGCGTCGGCAGCGACCACCCACCCCTGGAGTCTGGGTTGTCAGACGACGGCTGGGGACCCGGACCTGGTCCAGGCAGACCCCACGCCCCCGGCGGAGCCCCCAGGAGTCGCCCCAGCGCCAGTGCCCCCTCTCTCAGCGTCCCCTCTCACCACAGCGCGGGCGGCTGCAACGAGCGCGCGCCGCCTGGCAGTGGCAGCGAGGATTGGCGTGATGAGTGGCTCAGAGCGGAGTACCGGTACCGCCGTGCTCCACCGCGGACACCGGTACGCCCCCGACGCCCTGCACCAGCCCCGGAGCCAATCCCAATGGCTGGCGGACGTTATGGTGGACTCAGGGATGAGGTCCCCGGAGGAGACGTGGAGTGGGATGTCGGCGGAGGTGAGGACCTGGACCTGGACCTGGAGGAGTTTGGCATTACCCCGCCGCATGGTGTACGACGGGAGGCCGCTGAACGCAGCCACCGCCGCCGTGATGAGGAGGCATACATGGAAGGAGTACGGCGTGAACATCTAGGTTCAGCGTACATGGAGGAACCACGGCGTGGCCACGCGGATACGGGAGAGGAGATGGAAGTGGCGGCCGTGGGAGTCCGTGGGAGAGGCCGATGGGAACCTCGGTCGACCTCGCGGCCGGCGTTCATGGTATCTAAGGCCGCGGATGCCGCCGTGTGGGAAGACCTGAAGGACATCAAGCCCCCCATGTACGATGGCAACCCCCTCAACCTCGACCGCTTCTTGGAGAAGCTGGACGATTGGGGGGTGACCGTCACTGAAGACATGGATCCCTCAGATGCGGAGAGATATGTCTTCAAACGGTTCAGGTACCACCTGCCCGAAGTGCTCCAAGAGCTATACTTCGTGGCGACCAAGTGTAAGTGCGGCTAGCCCCATCTGCTCAGATTTTCAGACATTCTGTCCAGATTGGCTACATTTTGGTCATTTTCTCTGCTTTGGCGGAATCGCCGCCTCGCAGCTCAGTCTCAGGATTAGACCTACATATTTCTGATATGCCGGATCTGATTCCGCGGTCCATTCTCCGTAAATCCGCCGCGTTCCGATCATTTGCCTGGAATCGCCATTTGCCGCTGACGCGCGCTCGCGGGCCAGATCGGCCAAACATTTTTCATAATTGGATTTATATAAATCTTTTCAGACAGTTTTGGACACTCAGATGTATTTAAAATAATCCGCATCAATTTTCTTCATAGACTGGGATTTTCTGCCGGATAACAATCAGCATGGACCTTGCTTCTGTTGTCGCTGCTCTCGCCTCCGTTGGTGTTCGAGTATCCGGTTCTACCCCCAATAACAACGTCCAGGGAGACTCCTCGCGTGCCTGCCCCACTGGTCTTGCCGGCCCCGAGCCCTCCGGCACCATCAACGACCCAGGGCAGCACTTTCATGGTAGCAGAGGCTACCTGAATGTTGTTCCTTTGGTGTCCCAACCACAGCTAGCTCCCCAGTACGGCCCCGTAGACTCCGCCGCTCCTGGAGACGTAACGATTACGCTGCCGTGGTGCTGTGCGAGCGAGGCCTTGAGAGGAATGCCTTGCGCAAGCCCAAGTTGCCCAAGAAGGGCACAAATCAGCAGCTGTGGAGGCCCAGATTACCATCAAGATCCCAGTCGAAATTGGCCATCAAGTAGCTGGAATCTGCCAGCCTACGCCGATGGCAACGCTCCGGTGGAGCTTACGGACCTGGCAGGTACCAATACTCCCTACCAATGTCCACATTTTGAGACCATCGACGCCGACATTGACGACATTGAGATGGGTGGTCCAGGTGAGGTACCTACCTATAATCGAACAGCCTCTTGGGCACAATGGGACAACCATTTGTCTTCAGAAGTGACCCGTAACCTTGAGGCGCTTGAGGCCCTTTGTCTATTAGCCACGTCTAAGCTGATAGGACAAGAAAGAATCGCCTCTGATTTTTTAATGGAATATTTTTTCCTACTTCAGGAAGAAATTAATACCAGGATGTGGTGGCGTTCTCAAGAAGATGACTCTTTTGCCATTTTTTTGCAGATCTGGGAGGCAAGCCCCTTCCCGAAGGAGAAGACCAAGGCACCTGTTGCCGGGCCCTCCGCCCCTCATCCCCCTGTTTCCATCGGCGACGATCTAGCCGCCGCGGTTGAGGAAGGAATTTTAGAGGCAGCCAGGCAGGCAAGCCTGGAAATTAGGGCTGAAGGAGCTCCCCAAGTGGACTCCTGGCTGCGGACCACTGAGATTAGCGGTCCGACAGCCTGCTCAGGCCCTTCAGGACACGGTATGTACTGTCCTGCCGACTGCTCTTGCAGATTCCAGCGAGACTCTGAGCTCCAATTGCTCAAAGATCAAATGCAACTCATCATTCAAACGCTGGGAATTAAAGATCTTTTCAACACCCACATGCGGTCTGAGGGCGCATCATCGGTGGAACAAACAACAGAACCGTCGGAGGAGGCGACAGAAATTTTTTCGATTGCTCCTTCGGTGGACTCTAAGACCACCGATGCAAGGATCAGCAGGACTAAGCTAAAGGAAAGGGTTACAATCTCTCGATCTCAGAGTAGGACGGCGAAGGCTAGGACTGAGGCTCAGAATGCCAAGCGAACTGCCTCCCGTACTGCCCTTCCTGCTGCTGATTCCAATGCATTAGCCCAGATGTTGCTCGCCCAGACCCTCGCCGGAGCTGGTGTGGCTAATGATGCCGCCAAGGTGTCTGCCATTACGGCCGGTGTTGGGCTGGATTCACTTCTAAATCCTACTTCATTGCGACTTCGTCAGGTTGCCAAGCAACCGAAGTATAATGGGAACCCCAGACGTTGGCCTCAGTTCCAACGGGAATTTAGACTGTGGGTTAAGACTCAAAAACTTCAAGATGATCAGTTCCTGATGGCCCTCTTGGACTGCCTTGAGGGAGCGCCGGCCAACACTTGGCTCAGGACCTGGAGTGATCGTGAGGATTCAAGTTCCCCCCTTACCTTTGATGAGGTGTGGGAACAGCTGGAGGTACGTGGATCCCGGCTGCCAGAGGACCATTACCACCAGATGTTGAAGAATTTTCCTTCGTTCTCGCGATTAATCTTGCACGAAGTGCAAGACAAGAGACAGCGCTTCTGGAATCTAGTGGAAGAATCTGAACATTCAGGCGAAAAATTTTGTAGTGCCGAGCTGAAAAATCTGATTTTTGATAAGATCCCCTCAGAAACAGCCGCCACCCTTCGGAATAAACAGTCCGAAGAAAAGGTCAAGACCTGGTGGGCGGAGGTCGAAGGCTTCGATGCCTCGGCCAACAGGTTTTCCGTCAGGGAAGCACTTCAAAAGTGTTCCCCCACGTCGTTTACCAAGGTGAAATCCACTGAAAACACGTGGAAAATCAAGTTTAATGAACACGAGGATCGGGACTTGTTTGTCCAAGTCCTCAACAGGGGAGTAAGTTTCCACGGCCATCGCCTGAAGGCCAGGAACTGGGTGTTTTCGTTCACCCCGCAGGAACTGTGGGAAGAGGTTGAGCGGCTCGCTGACGCCGCCAATCAGAATTTCCATGAGGGTCTTGGGGGAAACAAGAATACCCAGCAAAACACCCAAAATGGGGCCCAAAAGGGCAACAAAAAGGTGAATGACACCCGGAATGTTCAGGATCACTGTAGCATCTGTCTTCTTTTAGGTTCTACGAACCGAGCTAAGTCGCATTCTACTGGTAGTCACCGATGGTCTCCTTACGATCACAAGGTGATTGGTGAAAATATCAGTAATCCTCAGAATTCAGACAGGAATGACAGACAGGTGCATGGTGGAAAGGGGGGAAAAGGTAATCCGACCCCCTCCGGTGGAAACAAAAATACTGGAGGCCTTGGCGGGTCCCAAGGCACAGGAAATCGGACTCCATCCGGCTCCGGTGGGCAGCCGAACGGCCAGAAAAATCCCAATGGCAACGCCGGAGGCGGAAATCGAAATCCAGGCCAAACCCCTCAATCCGGTACAAACAAAGGAAATGCTCCAGGATCACAGGGTAAAGGTAAGGGAAATCCTTCTGGGACCCCTTTCTCTGGTAAGGGCAGAGGGCGTGGCGACGGTGGAGGCCCATCATCCGGCGGCCGTGGCCGTGGACGTGGAAAGGGCAACCATCGTGTGGATCAGGTCTCAGGTGCAGATCAGGTGTCCGATGCGGATCGAGATTATGTCCAAAATGCCCTGAATCCAGCAGATGATCCGTTCCAAGATGAGTGGATCGACGAATCAGGGTGTGTTCACAATGTTAACGCATCCACTGGAGGTCAGAACGCCTAGGGGAGCCACAAAAATCGCCCCTCCCCAGGCGATTTCAGGCATGATCCCCAGATTCCTGATCGACCATTACTTGATGTAGGGTCGCTTGTCTCCTCTCCCCTGGATCCGGCAGCGGATCCTTCTGTTGTAGTGGACGAGGTTGGTGTACAGTCCAAGCACAGGGCCCGTCAGTTTGTCACAAAGCTGTGGGTCTCTGATTGCAAGGGAAATTTCCACCTCGCCACTTGTTTGTGTGACAATGGATCAGAGGTAAATCTCCAATCCAATTCTTTCTTACCCGACGACTGCGTGTTTGAGTCGCCTCATCCTGTTACCCTCGAGGGAGTTTCTGGACATTCTCTCGCAGGTGGGCAACGCGGTTGTTATATATCAACTCATTTGGTCGCTCAAGACCTTTGGGAAGAAGGTAATGTGGAGGAAGTTGTCCTTAAGGATGACTACTTCTATCGTGCCGACATAAAGTATGACCTTTACTTGGGCCATCCTTGGCTTCGCAAGAACAGGGTGGCGCCCGTAGGTCATCGGCGTTGTTTTTTGCTGGAGTCAGGTCCCTTGGACTTTGCACGCAGGGTTTAAAAGTGCAGAAGAATTTTTGAAGCAGAAAGTTACACCAAAATTTGGCGAAGATGTCACCATTGCAGAGGTGAATGGGAGTGCCGATTACTCCCGAGAGTTTGAATGTCTTCGTAGGGACTCCCAGCCACGAAGCCCTTCGCGCTGGCACTCTTCATCCTACAGAGTTGTCGACAAATGGCGCGATGCAATTTGTGAATATTTTCATGAACACCATTCCTTTTGGCCACAGTATGATGCCTTTGCTAACCGTAAGAACAAGCGCTTTGACAAGCACTTTAGCGACGCTTGGACCCATAAATGGGACAAGAAGTTGTGGATTAATCCTCCGTTTCACTTAATCCAGCAGGTCATCCACAAAATCAAGCAAGATAAAACCCAGGCAATTTTAGTTGTGCCCTTGTGGGACGACAAGCCTTGGTTTCAGGAATTACAAGACATTTGTGTAGATTACATCGAACTTCCCAGGAAGATTAAGCTGTATGCCAGGGACGACACAGGTCCCCTGCCACAGCGGTCCTGGAGTTCGCTTGCATTCCTGGTGGATGGAAAGCTTTCTGACTCTAATTCTGCTGATTCTAGTACAGATTCGTGTGTTGGGTCTGAATTTGAGGTTGAGCGTGGTACTGATGATGAATCTATTTTTTCTGATTTTTGTCCGTCAGATACCCAAGGTGATCCAACGTCAAATGGATCCGCCTCGGCTCCCTCTTCCCCAATACGATCGACATCGAAAAGAATCTTCAGTGCACGGGCGAAGAAAAATCTTAAATCGCGCCGCAAATTCAGAGTTTTTTATGAAAAACCCCCTGTGGAAGCTTTCATGGATCCTTTCGAGGAGCTGGATCACGAAGATAATCTCTGGAATGTCGACACTCGACCCACCTATCTTCAAGAGGCAGTTGATACGGACCTCTTTAGGGACATCCGTAAGAAGATTCTTCCTGCCAAGGCCGAAGAAGTCGCCAAAGTTTTTTCGACAGTAATTCCTGGCGATCAGGTGGACACTGAATTGTGTTCCAAGGCAAGAGAAAAGATTTTTGAGGAACGGAAGGACACAACCCTTTCGGGGAAGTTGATCAAAGACCCCCCTGTCCGTGGGCAGTTCGGTGAAGCCTTCATCGAGCTTCGTGAAGGTTACAAGGCGAAGAAACAGCGTCCTTATGAGAACCATGGACATAAACATGAGATCCTCAGAAAAATCATCGAGAGAAATCTCAGGGAATTTGGTTGGCTTGAGGGTTGTATGACCAGCGAATGGTGCTGTGCACCCTTCACAGTTCCGAAGCCGCCGCCTGCAGACCAGAACACTATTGATGGTTGGCGAATGGTTGTTGATTTTCGCAATCTCAACGCCGAAACCAAGGCGGATTCGCACCCCCTGCCCCTCATTGAGGAGGAAATCGCCAAGAGGGCAAGAGGTCGTTTGTTTTCTGTGCTGGATCTCCGTCACGGCTTTCACCAAATGCCGTTGAGGAAGGACAGCCGACCTCTCACTTGTATGTGCACGCCATGTGGCCCAGTCCAGTGGACAGTCATGCCCATGGGCCTGAAGAACGCCCCTTCGTTTTTTCAAAGAATGATGGAGGATGTGCTGTTCACAACCCATCCTGAGCTTCGTGCCTTCGTGAGTGTGTACATAGATGACATAATCATCGCGACGGAGGGGGAGGGACTGACCGAAGCCGAGCTGGTGGCCCTACATGAAAAGCAGCTGAACCAAGTTTTGGACATTCTTGATGCTAATCAGCTGATTTGTGGGCCAAAGAAGGGAAAATTATTTTTAAAATCAGTCGAATTTTGTGGTTCTCTCCTAGAGAATGGCACCCGACGACCCAGTCCAGGGAAGCTCGTCGCTATTCAGAAGTGGAAGCGCCCTGAGACGATCACGGAGTTGAGAGGATTCCTGGGTTGTTGCAATTTTTACCACACTTTTGTGCCGAATTATGCCAAATTTGCTGCCCCCCTCACTGAATTATTGAAGGTAGGGAGAGATGCAGGCAAGGCAGGTTCAAAGGTTCGTGTCAAGTGGACTGACGAGTGCGAGGAGGCCTTCCATCACTTGAAGGCGGCCCTCTGTGAAGTCGCCACGTTGCATGTCCCCCAATTCGACCGACCCTTCTACATTAGAACCGACGCTTCTAGGTACGCGATCGGAGCTGTCCTTGAACAGGTTGATGAAGCCACCGGTGATCATTACCCTCTTGCATTTTGGTCTCGGAAGCTAGCCCCACGCCAAATGCAATGGTCGCCGCGTGAGCAAGAAACATATGCCATCATCTGTGCTTTAAAAAAGTACCAATCGTGGGTTGGCACCAATCGAGTCGAGGTCCTGACGGATCATCGATCTCTGGAGTATTGGGCCACCGAACACATTGATACTGTCGCGAGCCCAGCTGGTCGACGGGCCAGATGGCACGAATTTCTCTCTCTGTTTGACCTCCATGTGTCGTATTTGCCTGGAAAACACAACACGGTAGCGGATGCTCTGAGCCGATGGGCTTACCCCGCTTCAGAGGGGCTGCAAAGTACCAACATTCATGGTACGGAGCAGGAACGCCATGTCATCATGGAATGGGATCAGGAAGAAAAAAAGCTCATTCGACGTGCATGCATGCAATGCGCTGTTGAACAACACGCATTACCGTGTCACGACATCACGGCCTTTTCAGATCCGGCGCATGCTCATGAGATCTGCACCAAAACACTGAGAGTCGTGGAAAAAGTCACCGATCCCTCCTCAGGGAGTGTGAAACGGTTTGACTATACCCGACGAGTAAGTCGATTTCGGTTGATCCAGGGCATTAAGCGTCCAGATCCGGCCAAAACTCCACCCCTGCCGAAAGATTCCCTTATCATCCGTGACTGGACGTCCGATTACCTGCAGGATCCCATGTTTAAAGAGGTCTTTGGAAATCTCAAATCCAAAGATGCTCACAAGGATGGGATTTTTTCTGAGTACTCGTTGGATGGGGGGAAGCTGTGGATGGAGGGTAAATTGTGCGTACCAGACGCCCTGGCCCCCCGAGTGTTAAACTGGTGGCACAAATGGGAGTCCCCCCACGCACATGGCCGCCGATTGTGGTCGATGATTCAACATAGGTTGTTCGGCTCACGGCTATATACTCATTGCATGAAAGTAGCCGCCGGATGTGCCCAATGTGCTGTCTCGACGCCCCCCAGCGCGAAGAAGCACGGCCATCTGAGGCCACATCCTATTCCGGAGCGCCTCTTTAACAGAGTCACCAGTGATTTCTTTTATCTCGGTGAACTCGATGACGAAGAGTGCCATTGGACTAATAAAAAAGTCAATGGTGTGCTCCTCATTCAGTGCCATCATTCCGGCTACATTCAAGTGTTGCCTTGCAACATTGAGTCGATGACTGGCAAGGCTGCCGCCAAATGGTGCGCGCAGACCTGGATGGGAGGTTGGGACGTCCCATCCGAGGTGGTGACGGATTCAGGCAAAGAGTACACCTCCGAATGGTGGAGAGAATTATGTGCTCGCCTTGGAATCCACCACCTCCGATGTGAAATCCACTCGCATCGAGCGCTGCCTGGCGAAAGAGCCGGCCGCTCAATTATAAATATGCTTCGTAAGGAGCTCGCGAGTGAAAAGGATTTCCATTGGATGGAAGTTCTCTTCGCATTGCTTCGCCGTTACCACAACACGCCTTTGTATCATGGCCTTTCTCCAAATGAAATTGTCTTTGGACGAAAGAAGTGTTGGTGGAACATGCCGTTGAATAATCCTCGCCCCTGTAAGGATGCTTCGTTGTTTTTGGACGAAGTCCAACGAGCAGATAAAACTGTGTCGAAATTAATCGAGAAGCATCAAGCTGACTGGCTTTGGGTCCAGAATCAAGGCCGAAAAAACCCCCACAATTTTGAAGTCGATGATCGAGTTTGGCTTCGAAAATCCGAAACCACCCTGGACGGAGATGATAAGCTTCTTCTCTTGTGGGAGGGGCCATTCGCTGTTACAGCGCGTCTTGGTGAGAACAGGTGGAGGATTCGTGTGGATGTCAGCAGGGAAATTGACGTTTCGGGCGATCGCCTCAAGAGAGAGATCCCCTCCCCCAAGGATCGGGTTAAACCCCTTTTTTGGACTGCGAAACATTTGTTTGATCGGGTCCTCGAAGGGGGGAAGTACGAACTCAAGAGGATTGTTGAAGCAAGACGTGACGCCAAGGGCGAATGGGAATTTCTGTGTGAGTGGAGGGGCTTTGATTCCAGTCACAACAACTGGGAACCAGCCCAATCTTTTGTCCATGGATACACCAAGGGGTTCATCGACTTCCTGAAGAAGCACCCCGAAATTGGAGTACTCCTGACAGATTGTCTGTCGAAACCAGACAGACAAGTGGAGGGCGACGGAAAACGACCTGTGGTGAATCCAGATTCAGCCTTTTACGGCCCTCAGCAGCCACATTCCAGGGCTGATCCGTCGATCCCCCCTCCTGCGGTCAGGCCAGCCCAGGAGCCAAATGAAGACCAAGCTTCGAGTTCGGCCGCTGATTTGCAGCGCCCAAGCCGTAGGAGGGCCCGACCAGACAGGTTGGTGGTCACATGTATTCGTGCTTGGCCGAATTCGACTTGAAAGAACCACATTCTGCTCAATCCACTGTTCATTCTTTCTGTTTATGTTATGATGTGGAGAACTGCGAATGTTTGATAATTTCACGTCAATCAATCAATTTTTGTTTGGTCTCCGTTCGGTAGCGTATCGAAAGTCGAAAGCCGAAAGCCACGGAGTGTGCTGCCGTGTTCAGAAAAAACCAAACTCAGGCTTAATTCAGGCAGATTCGGGGTAATCTTGTCTCTGTTGGTCTGTGCATTTTTGGAATTTGGCTACTCGTGCAGATGGAAGCAAATGTACATAGTAAAAACACCGGCCGGTGACATTCACCCCTACAGGCACCCCCTGTAGTACTGGCTGCACCAGTTGCGACGCCAGGAACTCAGATCTTACCTTCATTTGCCGTGATGCTGAAGTCAAAGTCCAGATTCAGATCCAGATTCCTTGAATTTACCTTGAATTCCTCAGGTTTGTCCATCATTCTGTGCAACAGTGGAACCAAAACACGAAACCCAGACGTCAATTGTGCAGACAACTTTCACATAGGAGCTCTAGGGACTTCTAACAGCAACCTCTGAAGTCCGTAAGCTTCGTTGTATTTTTGGCACACGCCAATGTGAGCTCAATCCGACCTGAAACTGTCAAAAATGGTGAATCCAAGTGTCTTGTGGGACTCCATCGAAAGATTGGCCTTGTCCAAGTCGATTGACACCACCGCCACTATAAATTCGGTGTCTCTCAGTTATATACTGTCATTAAAGCGCCTTCAGCGAACCTTCGGCGCGTTACATGCCAAGGATCCAGGGCCAGCATGTCCCATCATGATGCATCATCACATGATCCACATTTTCATAGAATCTGTTAGATGCTCGCGAACCAACGTGCCGGAAAGCACAATTGAGCTGAATAAACGACAATATATATTAACTCTAGTCTAAACGAAGGTGTTAGTAGTTTTAGTTCTAAACATTTCGCTTCATTTCACCTTCATCTTAGGGAATTTCCTCATTTTAGGACAATTTAGGTTGATTTCCTTGTCATCTTCTCTGATTCCTCGAAGATCTGTTTAAGATCTAAGTGCACAGAAAAACATCCCTACCTTCTGTAGTTCACTTAGGGTCTGTAGACTACATTTGTATTTGTTTTCCCACTCTGTGCTTGTTTAATCTCCTTCATCTCTGCCCAAATTCATTCTCAATCTTGTTGAATCTTGTGATCATCCGCCAGATGCGCCAAATCTGAAGTACATGCTGCACTTTTCAGAACGAGAAAAGCGGGAATAACACGATGTAGAGTTCGGCGAGGACACCGTAGCGTGCCCGCGACAGCAAAACTGTGCCAGAGCACTGAGATGTCACTCCATTTCTTGAATCCCCCACTCAATCCATCAATAATCTACCTCATTCTCAACCAGTGCATGGTTTGGTATCGATTCTCGATACGTTTACATGCTTTCTAGCCCTTAACCTAATGTTTTACTGCACGGAGGACTGTTCGTCACTTCTCATTCTGTCTCATTTCAGGTTCATCCTTCCTGATTCAGTGCCAATTCAGCACAAATCAGGTCAGATCAAGCAGATTTCGCCCCATCGAGGCTACATCTCTATTTTTTCTGGGACTTACCCGCACTACGTTCTTCGTTGACGTAGCGACACACCCCAGTGTGTTTTTGGAGGGGGAGTGTAAGTGCGGCTAGCCCCATCTGCTCAGATTTTCAGACATTCTGTCCAGATTGGCTACATTTTGGTCATTTTCTCTGCTTCGGCGGAATCGCCGCCTCGCAGCTCAGTCTCAGGATTAGACCTACATATTTCTGATATGCCGGATCTGATTCCGCGGTCCATTCTCCGTAAATCCGCCGCGTTCCGATCATTTGCCTGGAATCGCCATTTGCCGCTGACGCGCGCTCGCGGGCCAGATCGGCCAAACATTTTTCATAATTGGATTTATATAAATCTTTTCAGACAGTTTTGGACACTCAGATGTATTTAGAATAATCCGCATCAATTTTCTTCATAGACTGGGATTTTCTGCCGGATAACAATCAGCATGGACCTTGCTTCTGTTGTCGCTGCTCTCGCCTCCGTTGGTGTTCGAGTATCCGGTTCTACCCCCAATAACAACGTCCAGGGAGACTCCTCGCGTGCCTGCCCCACTGGTCTTGCCGGCCCCGAGCCCTCCGGCACCATCAACGACCCAGGGCAGCACTTTCACCAAGGAGGGGAAAATCAAGACCCTCAAGGAAGCCAAGAAGTGGCTCAACGAGCAGGAGCGGGTGGAAGCTCCGCAGGTGGCTGCCAAGCGGTGGAAGTCCATCAAGCTTCAGCATGATGGTCGGAAGATCCGTCTACGGGATTGGCGGGACTTCCGGGGGCAATACACCCTCTTCCGCCGCAACGTGGAGGACTGGAACGAGGGTGACGAGCAGGCCCGCCTGCTTCCCATGCTGCCGGAAGCATGGATCAAGAGAGTCACCAAGGAGGAAGCCAAGAGGGCCAAGTCCAACCACACGGTCAAGATGATGCTCCCCAAGGAGTATCGTTCGAACGTGGTGGCTTGGGCAAGGAGGAACGTGGCCCGGGATGTCAAACGGTACTCCCTGCGGAACGCTCTCCTCATCACCGTCCCGGGCGATCGCGAGAAGACCGCGATGTGGCGCCTTGATGAGTGTGACGTGAGCGGCCAGACCATCCGTCTGCAGGCCATCCCTGCGCGGATGAGCTGCGACGAGATCCTGGAGTGGGTTGGAGAGGAGGTACTCAAAGAGTACCGGAACCTCCACCACACCGGCGGGTTGAGGCCTGGCGACCGTGACGTCAACTACGTTGGCGAGGGGCCTGGCGGGGAAGCTGCCATCGACCCAGCGGGAGCCGATCGCGATGAGGCTCTCGTCGACGATGACGACGACGATGAGCCCGCCGAGATGGCCGTTTGTGCCTTCGTGGCCAACAACCTGAACGCGGGGAGCAACTGGGGAAGCTGGAAGCCCCTGCAGCAGGGTTGGAAGAAGAAGGAGAAGAGGGACCCCCGCCACATTGGCGACCCTCCGCTGTCCTTTGGGGAGTTCATACGAGCTCACCCTCAGGGCTGTTTCGTGTGTTATTGGAGGAAGAAAGGCTTCAACCATGACACCCGAACCTGCCCCATCCACCAGGCCGACACGGAGGCCTACAAGAAGGCGCACGGGTCGAAGAAGCGTGCGACCGCGGGTATCCGGGAGGCCAAATTGGAGGTCGACAAGGACGAGCTCTCCAAGCTGATGTCGGTGGGGACCGAGTTGGCCAAGGAGATCCAGGAGATCAAGAGGAACTGGGTCCCCAGGTCGGGCGACAAGAACAAGGAGAACAAAGAGAACGACCAGAACAAGGACAAGGACAAGAAGAGTAGGAATAGGGGAAAGAAGAAGGGTGTCAACAAGGTTGATGCGGAGGAGAATACCCCTACTTCCACAACCGACGCCCCCTAGCGGAGCCCCTGCAGCCAAGCGCCCCAGCTAGGGCGGTCGCAGGATGGTGTCGTGGGAAGCGCCACACCATCCCAGTCGGGAGAAGATAAGCACAAAGGGACTGCCGCAAGCGGAAGGCCCGGTCCGGCACCCGACAGTCGCGGTGGCAGGGTGAGGGCAAGTGAAGGCACGAACCCTTGCACCCGTCCATCCTTCGCGACCAAGAATGTATTTGATGTGCTTTAAGATCTATCCGAGAGTATCGGAGGATCACCCGGACCGCAGCTGGATGCTGCAGATGGGCAGCCTGAGCCCATTGTCCAAGACCTGCACCAGTCGCTTGTTGAGCTTCTGGAATGGCCGGAGATCCTGAGCTTGCACGCCGTGCGCCGAGTGGGGCGTGAGCGGCAGTTGCATCTTAAGGTCCGTGCCTTATGCGGGGAAGTGGAGAAGGTCTTCGACGTGTTGGTCGACACGGGAGCTCAGGTCAGCTTGGTCAAGGCTGGCCTACTTCCGCCACAGTGCTTGACCGACAGTCGGAGGCCTGTCAGGCTGAAGGTGGCGAACGGCCAGTACATGGTGGGAGGCACGAGGGAAGCGGCCATTGGGCTGCAGTTCGTGAACCACCGTGAGCTGAGCCGCCCGGACCTCGGCAAGGAAATCCTCCTGCAAGGTCGCTTCTACGAGGCCGAGATGGACTGGGACATGATCGTTGGGTACGACTTCATGATGGAGATGGACTCCGGTGTTCTCCCGGCCCAGGCCTCCATGACCCTGTACCAGGACGACCAGCTCTCGTGGCTTTCGTCACCTGAGAACCATGTGGAATGCCAATGGATCCACCCGGAACGCAATCAGCTCGAAGTGGCCGCGCTGGGCACTGAGCCAACTTGGCCAGCAAACCAGGAGTACGGCGTAATGCCGGAAGTGGCAGGCCGAGTGGTTGCGGACCTGGGAGCGTCGGATCTGGCACTGGATGCGTTCTCTTCAGGAACCTCCGCCCACCTTCGGGTTTGTGAGAAGTACTGGAGCGCCCAGGACTCCGCGTGGCAGAAGCACTGGGGTCCGCATCAGGGTTTGATGTGGATCCATTGCCCCCGATGGGACATTCCAAGGGCGATAGCGAAGATTCGCAAGGACCGCTCCAAGGCAGTGGTGGTTGTTCCTATGGGATGCACCGAGGAGGAAAGCACCCGACATTGGGTGGTCTCATTGACCAACATGACCTTAAACAAGGTCGTCCTATATCACTTTCTGAGTGTCTATTTTTTTTCGATTCAGAAAAATGGACAATGGATTTGGGGTCCTGGGCATGACCCATCGCAAATAACTGCATCCCTGTGGAATTACTCAAGCATCCAAATCGTTCATTGGGCAGTATTCAATTTCCGGGGATTTCTACAATTTCACCTACCCACCATCTTCGAAAAGACAACTTGTATTTCATTTTCAACAAGCAAGTCCAAAGACGCAAAAGCCGCTCGATTTCTCCCAATGGATAACTCAAACAGCGCATTTCCCGTCCCCAACAACAAAGACGATCGTCCTCTAAAGGATCTAGTCCCCAGCCTTCCCATGGGCAAAAGAGGGCAGGACTGGATAACGGTGCATCAAAAAACCTACAACACGGCCCACTACACTCCTCCTCTGGAAGCATTGAAGTATGCGCATTCAAAAACAGATTTCACGCTTTGTGCCGGAGGGGTAGACGAGGTGAATTATCCTTTCAACGATTCAATGGCTAACAGTCTAATTGCCACAAAGCCTATCAGCCTATCCCCATCGATCGCATGGGGCCAAAACCGAGCTCAATCCATAATTGAGATGTTCAACAACCCAAATCTTCGGTCTTTCTATTTTGCACCTTGCACGGACAACAAGTACGAACAAGCCAAAGAAGACAATCTTCCCACTATGCAAAAAGATGTCGATGATTTTGTGCTCGCGCTCTCCTCCACACCTCACAACGTGAAAGGGGTTGTTGCACTACCCGGGTTTGACGACCGATGCGTTCCGGCCAATCTCATGCTCCTCGATTACCGAAACTCCATCCAAAAATTTGCACCCTTCATCGAAAATGTCAAGATCTATAGCAATGTGCACCTAAATCGGGCCTTTGTAACGGAACAAGAGGTTGAGCTACGACCTTCCAACACGGCTGCGGATGGGAACCTCATTCTCTTGTTTGTCAACAACGCGGGCCCTCGATATGCATTCCAGCCTCAACGACAAGAACACATCACCACCATTTTACAAGCCCCCGAAAGGGAAGGTTTCCGCACCCTCTCACGAGCAAAAATCCGCAAAGTACATCAAGTCCCGGATCAACCTCCCACGTACCTCAGGGTCTCACTCTCGGCAGTAGCTCTAGGTCAACTCGACCAACAACCAGTCCATGAGGATGCCTACCAATGGTTCAACAAAAATTATGGGGGAGCCCCGGATGATGTCACCGTAACTTCGGAAAATGCGGCATTCCAACGAGGGTCCTTAAAATGGTAAAAGGCATCCCTTCTTGGAAACAACTACGCCCGTGTGGACATAGAGATGTCCAAAGATGACGCTTTGTCTTGTGCTAAAGACATCATCTCTCTCACCAAGCACAAAGCCGAGCCAACATTTGCGTTTCCACTATTCCTCACGCTCCCAAATGATGCTCAGGGTTATACGGTTGTCTATGCCATTGCCACGAAAAGGGTGAAGACCGCAAGGAATGACAAAGGCCGCATTCCCATGCTAGTGCTCATCGACATGGCCAAAAATTCAACCGTTTATGGAGCTTGTATAGGTCTATACCCCCGGACACCTTGGTCGGTGCTCTTAGCATTTGACAACTCAATGCTCCATGACACTTTCGAGGCAAAGTCGCCCACACTCAAAGTGTACTGGTCTCTGATCCAAGCCGGGTTGTATTGTGTCAATGCCCATACAATGAAACCATTCGCCGTAACACACGACGCCAATGATCGACCTATAAAGGAACAAGCTCCCAAGTTCAATCTCCAAAACGAGCTAGAGAAACTCAAGAGTGACTCAGTGGCATTGGTTGAGGCTAACAAGGCAACTACCCACTTGGATATCCTCCTCACCGCCGCAGCCTTTGGGTTATTTGAAAAAACCTATGCACGCCGGCCCGCAGCCTCCATCTTCACAAAGCAGGTATATGAAATCCACTACAACTCTCCGAACAGCGTCTATCTCTGCGACGGGCTCAATGTAGATGGCATCTCCTTTGCGGGAAGGAAAGGTCCCAACAACCTAGCAAGAGACAAGCTCATCGAAGAGATGAAAGAAGAAGCAAAAACTCAAGGACACGAAAACGAGGCAAACGATGAAATGCTCATGATCATACGGGCTGGCATCAAGCTTGGGGCGGATGAGCAAATGAAAAGTATCTTGCAAGGTCCCGCCCTTATTCCAAAGGAGCCAAAAGGAGAGAAGGGCCCTCCCGAAGAAAATGTGGATGACAAGGGCAGCCAAAGACAAGAAGACCAAACAGAACAAGAAGATGAAAAGCAAGAGGTATCATTACTGATTCGAGACCGAGGTGGCAAAGTGATCGGTGGCCTTCCAACGCACACTGACATGACATGGATGTGGGGCATTGATGTAGAAGCTCAAGCAACCAAAAAAGCAAAAGGGCTCACGGCATTCATTCTATGGATCATCATTTAAGCAACCACGGTGCAAATAGAGGAAACAACGGTGAACCTTAAAGAAGTGACGGTCATCTTGAAATCACATGTCCCGCACGGTTCCTCTCTGCAAGATCCCAAACACCTGTGCCGAAGATCCGTCACCCATCGAGGATGGGGGTCCCTTGCGATTGATGACACCGATCACGAGACAGCCCCATCCCTCATGACGATGACACTGAGTGACGACCCCTACCCTCTGCGTGGCAAAAGTTCAAAGTGAACGAAGAGTGCGTTTGGTTAAAGTCACTAGATGATGTTTTTAACATCATTCAAACGGACTTCACACAAATCACTCAAGGCAAGCCCGATTTTTCGAGCCACACTAGGCAAATACACAACGCAGGTCTCGGCTATGATCCAAAATCCCCAAACAAGCCGAGTGGGCAATTTGAGAGGAAAGAATCAAATGAGGCTCACATGCAAGAATTGGGAACCCACCTCCCGTTCAAAAACATCGAGTGGACAAGCTCCATGTGGCAAAAGTTCATCAAAGCAAAACACCAAATGCCTCAATCTGCACCGACCCTGACGAGCGGGTCATAACTTCCTCACCAAGACCCTGAAAACCCATGAGCTCTATGCACCTTACATACAGAGAACGAAACACGCCCGCCCCGCCCGCAAATACTCGGTCAAATTTTCAAGAGCAAACAATCCGAGCCCCCACTCCCTCGCCACCACGCACCCTCAACCCCAAGTCACGAATCCACCACCCCCGCAACCGTCTCCCATCCAATCCCTGAGAACCGTATTGCCCGATTCCCTTCCTGTGCCTGCCATCTTTGCCAGTGCTGTTCAAACCACGCCTACTCATAAACTTGGTGAAACCGTCCCGCCGCCCTTCCTCCAATCTCTTCACTCTGAAACAAAGGATGCTTTGAACGAGTGGTTCGAGAATTCAACTCAAGCCTCCCAACCTCGTACAATCCCAGAAGGTCTTACGAGTACTTCGGCTAAAGGTGACGAAGTCAGTAACATCCGCTCACCCCCACCTACCATCTTTCCCTTTCAACCACTCACCCCGTCCCCGCCAAAAACTACTTCCAAATTCATGCGCTTCCTTTCTCACAACACAAGGAAAACAAAGAAACTGGAAGGCTTAATCATATCGTGGCTCCACGAAGGGTATGATGTCCTCTGCCTAAGCGAAACCATTCGAAAGCCGGACCTTCCCTTTGTATGGAACTCTAAGAATCAGGATATAAAAACCTTTTCTTCATTACATCCGGACAAAAAATGGGGAGCGGCCATTGTACTTGGGTCCAAGGTGTCTCATTTCGCAGCTAAAGTCGAGGTTCATACGACCCCTGGGCTTATTTGTGCGGTTGCCTTACATCTACCAGGAATGCACCCTCTCTTGATTGCGTCGATATATGCTCCACCTGATGACCCTTCTGCAAGGGAAGCCATAGCAAAGGAATTGGACAGGTTGCTGCTCATCTTTCCCAATTTTGTGTGGGCCGGCGTTTTCAATTGTGCTGTTCAACAAATCGACACCACGGCGGTCACTCCAAATTTTTGGCCGTGGCTTCGGGAACATGTGCTCATTGATGGCGACATAAAGGATAGCTTTCGCATGTTTCACCCAGATAGCAAAAGCTACACACGATACCCCAACAACATACACAGCTCCCAAGTTCGCAATGACTACATTTTTTTCTCAGAAGACATTTTGGCCCACTTTGGAATCTCCCTCCATAGTGCATCCATCCTTCAAGACAAAACATCCGACCATTATCCTGTGGACGCTGTTGCGCAGCTACCCCTCACCCTTCTAGACGATGCTGATATGCATAATCCCACCAAATTCCGTGGCCTCACTTCAAAAGAAACCCAAGCATTCCAAACATCCATCCAACCGCTGACCGAGTGGGTGGAAAACAATCCCCCGTCCCATTTCTCCCAGGAAGAATGGTCGTCACATGCCAATCATATTTTCCAACAAATTTCCCGGGCATACCACAGCATAACCGCCCCCCACCAAAAGCACCGAGCTACACAAATCGAAAAGGAATTTGCCAAAGCTTGCTCATCCCTACCCTCGATAGGAAGCAACCGCTCAACAGCTCTGGATGCTCTGCAGCGACTCGCAGTAAAGTGGAGAAAGAAAATACAAGAAAAGCAGAAAAAGCGCTTACACTTCTCTCTGGTACGGCATAGGAGGATCAAAAAAACGGTTCAAGACACACTCAACCCCCCTACCAGGGACAGAGTAACATTATGGGAGATATCCGAACACGAATCGGTGGCCTCTGAACCAGCTCAAGTTGGAAAAATCTTTGCCGAAGCAATGGCCAACCTCGGAGGCGATCCCAATTTCCGCCCATGTCCTGACCTTGTGCGTAATCTAACCCGCCACCTCCCCAGCTGCCCCAAAGAAACCACGGCTCTCCCTCTTCCTGAAATCACCGACGAGTGGCTCCAGAACAAACTGAACCGTGGCCCTTCCACAAAGGCCACGGGAGAAGTTGGTTTGAACTACTATGTTCTGAAACTTGCCGGATCTTCCTACTTCTCCTGGTTGCGCTCATGCATGCATGCTGTCCTCAAGAACACCGCCCCCCCTGAATGGTCACATGCCCTTCTCGCACTTTTATTCAAAAAAGGAGACCCCAGAGACCCCCAGAATTATCGCCCTATCTGCCTCATCCAAAGTCTCCAAAAGTTGACAGCTGCTTTTCTCAATGACCAGCTCGTACAATTTTCAGAGAAATTTTCTCTCATTCACAAAAGCCAACATGGGGGTCTCAAAAATCACAGATGTGGTGACCACATCTACGATGTAGTAGCCCGCAATATACAAATGGGAGGCCCGGCCTATCATCTGTACATTGATTTTAACAAGGCATTCAACAGTGTCCCGCATGAAACGCTATGGTCGGTCCTAAGAGCCTACCAATTACCCGACTCCATGATCGAGGCTTTTAAAAATCTTTATTCCAATCCTGTTGATAAACCAGTCGTACACGGCACCCCTCATTCAAGCTCCAAACTCCAACGTGGTGTCCGTCAAGGGTGCCCGGCAAGTCCAACCTTATTCATTTTATTCATCAATGTGTTACTTTTTAACATCGACCAGCTTTCACTTCAATCCCCCCACTCCAGCTTGCATGCTTTTGTCGACGACATTCTTTTCCGAAGCAATTCAACAAAGGACATGGAAATGATTTTTCACTTCTTCGACACCACGGCTCGGGCCTTTGGTATGGACATGAATGTGTCCAAAACACAACTTCATGCCCTCTACGGCGCTCCACAGACCACCATCGAATCTTCTGCGGGCTCGCAATTGAGCACAATAGATCCTGATACGGGCCAACCCTACAAATTTTACAAATACCTTGGTGTCTATTTTTTCACTTCAGAAGACCCCAACGAGCTGTACAGCTTGCTTGCGAATAACGTCAGGTCCTTTTTCGACAGACTCTCCCCCCTCAATTTGACCATGACCGAACTCACCTCCCTTACAAATGATGGACTTGGACATGATCGTTGGGTACGACTTCATGATGGAGATGGACTCCGGTGTTCTCCCGGCCCAGGCCTCCATGACCCTGTACCAGGACGACCAGCTCTCGTGGCTTTCGTCACCTGAGAACCATGTGGAATGCCAATGGATCCACCCGGAACGCAATCAGCTCGAAGTGGCCGCGCTGGGCACTGAGCCAACTTGGCCAGCAAACCAGGAGTACGGCGTAATGCCGGAAGTGGCAGGCCGAGTGGTTGCGGACCTGGGAGCGTCGGATCTGGCACTGGATGCGTTCTCTTCAGGAACCTCCGCCCACCTTCGGGTTTGTGAGAAGTACTGGAGCGCCCAGGACTCCGCGTGGCAGAAGCACTGGGGTCCGCATCAGGGTTTGATGTGGATCCATTGCCCCCGATGGGACATTCCAAGGGTGATAGCGAAGATTCGCAAGGACCGCTCCAAGGCAGTGGTGGTTGTTCCTATGGGATGCACCGAGGAGGAAAGCACCCGACATTGGGTGGTCTCATTGACCAACATGACCTTAAACAAGGTCGTCCTACCGGCTGGAGAGAGTGTCTATCAGGACGCTAAGGGACAGCCCATGCCACCCCAGAGATGGCCAACGGAATTCCACTATGTGGATGGGGGCCTTGATCAGGCCGACACCACGGACTTCGTGTGTGTCAACCGCATCATAGCGGAGCCATGGAGGCAATGCTTTGCGGTTTCCCCTGTTGACGTCGGAGAATCGGAAGACCCCCTCACTGAAGAGGAGTTGGATCTGGTTCAGGGGTATATGGATCAGCCCTTTCACAACTGGGGAAGCCAGCGTGAGGGCAAGGGCCAGGACAAAGCCTGGTGGGAAGTGGACTCCATCGTCTCCGGTTCCTATGATGGGAATACCTTCGTACATAGGGTGCTGGACCACATGTCCAGCCAGGACTAGCCAATTGGCGGTAACCCACCCACCTACGGCGACTTGTTCCGAGGCAAGACCAGAGATGGCCCTTTGGGCCACCTGGGAAGACCACCTGAGCCGAAACCGAGTGGGGTCGCTACCCTTCAAGTAAGCTCAGTGGTCCAGGTGCCCGGAAAAGCCAAGGCGAAGTCCGATGATTGCCCCAAGATCCAGGCATTGAGGGCCAGGCTGAAGCAGAAGTATGGTGAAACCTTCTTCAGCGGCAAACCTGTGTTTCCCCCACCGGTGCGTGGACCGTAAGGCGGGGCCAAGATACGACTGAAGCAGGACCCCCGTGTGTATCGACACCGGGAGTTTGCCCTGAGGGGCGAGAGGAAGGAGGCCATGGAGAAGATCCTCCGTGACTTCATCTAGAGAGGCTGGCTTGAGCCGTGCCACTCCGAGTGGGCCTCTCCGTGCTTCGTCGTCCCCAAGAAGGTGGCCGGTGAGTGGCGGCTCGTGGTCCACTACCGCGGCCTAAGCGCCCAAACGCAGCATGACAGCTATACGCTGCCCCTCATCGAGGACATGCTGCAAAAAGAACACCGGCGGAGGATCTTCACGGTGATTGACCTGAAACATGGTTATCATCAGATGCCTCTCGCCGAGGAGTCCCGTGCCTGCACAGCCATGAGCACCCCACTTGGGCCTCTCCAGTGGAAGGTGATGCCCATGGGTGTTACCGACGGCAATGCGGCTTTTCAGCGGATGCTGGAGAACCTGCTTGACCCGGTGCGTGACTGTGCGGACCCCTTCGTGGACGACGTGATCATCGCGTCCGGGGACCCCAGTATGAGCTACGAGGAGCTCCTGGAGGCACATGAGAGGGAAGTCACTTGAGTGCTGGACCTTCTGGTTCGGCACAAACTCACGGGCAGCAGTGACAAGGCGACCATTGCGGTAAGAGAGGTGGTCTTCGCTGGCCACGTAGTCGGGAACGGGCAGCGAAAGCCCATACCTGGCAAGGTGGCTGCGATTGAGCACTGGGAAAAGCCCAAAACGGTCTCCGAGCTACGGGCGTACTTGGGGTTCTGCAACTACTACTCGGGGTATATCAAGATGTATGCCGAGTATGCAGCCCCCATGACGACCATGCTCAAGGGCAACCGAGAGGAGACCAAAAAGGGGTCCAAGAAGGCTCTGGTCTGGAATGATGAGTTCGACCGTGCCTTTGAGGGGATGAAGCAGGCGCTGCTATCCGCAGTGGGTCTGCACCTCGTGGATCCTGACCGAGGGTTCGTCCTGCGCACCGACGCTTCCGACTACGCCGTTGGCGCTGTGTTGGAACAAGTGATTGACGATGGGAGGCACGTGCCCGTGGCCTTCTGGCGCCGAGTCCTGGCGGAAGGCCAGAGACGGACGTGGACGCCCCGAGAAAAGGAGGCGTATGCCATCGTCATGGCTCTCAGGAAATGGGCTGGGTACATAGCCCTCCATCCTGTCACCGTCTGCACCGACCATCAGAGTCTGCAGTCGTGGCACAAGGAGCACGTGGACACCCCCTCAGGTCCCGCCTCCCGACGGGCAAGATGGCATGAGACCTTGGCCAAGTTCGACCTCACGGTTGTGTATGTTCCTGGTAAGGACAACACGTGGCGGACTGTCTCAGTAGGTGGGCCTATCCCGCCAGCAAGGGCATGACGGATGTCTCTGCCCATGGCGATGAGGCTAAGACCGCTGAGGCCGAGAGGATCATTGAGATGGAGCGCCTGATGGAGGAGGAGGGTGTTAAATGCTTCGTCGTCATGGCTGCGGATGCCCCCCTCGGAACGAGGATGGGCAGAGCGGTCAGAGTACTCGCCCCTGACGGAGCTGAGTCCGACAAGCACCTCTTCCCTGAGTCTTGCCTCCAGGACGACTGGACCGACGACTACGCCAAGTCTGAGGCCTTTCAGGCCGAATATAGGGCTGTGACCAACCCTGATGACGGGCAGAAGTGGCCAAAGGGGCTGACTGATGAAGATGGCAAGCTCTAGCGGAATGGTAAGCTGCTAGTCCCAGAGTCCCGAGTGCTCGAGCTGTGTGAAGCTTGGCACCACCACATGCTGCACCCAGGGGTCAAGAAGCAAGCCCTGGACATGCAGCGCCGGTTCGAGATCGACCAGATCAATCTCTACACCGCCATCAAAAAAGTCAGGAAGGGTTGCTCGGTCTGTCAGGCCTGCAATCCCGATAACCGGAACATCAAGGGGGAAGCCCAATGGACTCCAGTGCCTGACCAGCCCATGGAGAGCGTGGCCATGGACGTCTTCTCCATGCCCGAAGTGCACATTGGCAAGGAGACCTTTGACTGTGTGGTCCTTTGTGTGGATCGCCACAGCGGCTACGTAGTAGCCGTTCTGGCACGCAAAAAGGGGTTGCTTGCCAAGGAAGTGGCAGTCATGATGATTCGTCATTGGCTGACCGTCTTTGACATCCCCCGCACCATTTGCAGTGACCGAGGGCCCCAGTTTACTGGTGGCTGGTTCAAGGCCATGTGTTCCCTTATGGGAATACGTCATGCCAAGAGCGTCGCCTATCTCAGCCGGTCCAATGGCCGGGCTGAAGTGGCTGGACGGCAGCTGTTCGAGAAGCTGCGCAAGATTCAAATTACCAATCCACGTCGAAACTGGTTTGAGGAGATGTGGCCTGCTCTGAAGGCCCATCATGACACCCCCACTCCGGGTGGTTTGTCCCCTCACCAGATTCTGTTCGGCAGGGACCCCCTGGGTCGGGGACTTCCCTTGTCTGGTGATGGTATGGCCATGGACGCCAAGGAGTTCTTTGCGCGGCAAGAGGCAACGGCGCGGGACATCCGCCAGCAGCTCGAGAAGGAGCATGCTGAGCGTCAGAAGTCCGCCCCGAGCTCGACAGCGCAGAAGTTCAGGGTGGGATACCCGGTGTGGGTGATCAGACCCCGCCCTATGGGCACCCACCGCACCAAAACCTGGTTCACACCCGGAGAAGTGGTCCGCAGGATTGGTGAGGACACCTACCGCATCAAGGTGGGTCACGGACAGTTCCGGGAGCGCCACGAGAGTCAACTCCGTGTGCGGGAACCTGACCTCCGTGGCCAACATGTGTCCCTGGACTATGCCGCACATGAGGCTGATTCGGACGACGACTACGCTGAGCAGGACGACTATACTGTCGAGAAGATCCTGGCCCAGCGTCCGAACGCCTCGGCATCCGGAGGCCTGGAGTTCAAGGTTCGTTGGCGAGGCTATGGGCCGTGCCACGACACCTGGGAACCCGTCTCCTCGTTCGTGCCGCGGATTAATACCCCCTTCATGGACTACATCCGCAAGCACAAGACCAAGATCCATGTCTCGGACTTGGCAGCACTCACCCGGGCGATTGCAGCCAGGGGCGCCTGATCACCGCCCTGAGCTCTCCCCTGATGCATTTTGAGCGCTCGTGAGGTCGACGGATCGTCCCTTACTTGCTTGCTCTCTCCCATCTTCCGTTGACCTGCCATCAGAGTGGCCATATACCCCCCCCTGCTGAATCCAGGGGAGGATGGCCCCTCTCTTCCACTTCTATTTGTCACCCCCCCCCTGCTGAATCCTTGGGAAACCAGGTAGGGCAACTGACCTTCACATTTCTTGAGCTCTTGGGGCCTTGAAGCCCATACGACCTTGCGCAACGGATGCCGCTGTCATCGGCATTGCGATGTTTTGGTGTGTGGTCCGGTCCCATGGCACTTGCGGGATCCAGACCAGTCTACGTGTGTCTGCAGACTATATATGGCCTCAACTCAGGCGTTTTCCTGTCAACCCCTCCTACATATGCCTTATCCTAACCGGGTGTGGTTTGGCGCTCTGTCCAGAGTGTGTTTACACGCCTATTACCCCGCTTATTGCTTGTTTTTCTGTTCCCCAGGATATGTGCATCTGTATGTTAAGTGTTGTCAGCCCATCACCGAGATGTGGACTGTTTTTCCCCCCAAAGGGATGCGAATCGTAATACGAGAGCGCCCTGAGTCGCCGTTTACATGCTCTTACATAAGGTCTAGCCTGGACCAGTACCTAAGTACAGATTCTTCTATTTGAGTGCCCGTGATACCGTGTGCCCTGGTGGCTGTGATGTGCTGAGATCCTGATGGCGCCAGGCGGGAAGCCCAGTTACCTGACTACACTCCCAGCGGTCCGCCACTGTCAGTCCTAGTGTGAGCCTACCGACTCGCAGACGCACTTGCAGTCGGGTGGCGACCTCCGGTGTCCTGACCTCGGTCAGTCTGCCTGGGAAACTGGTGGTTTGAGGAGTCAACGCCTCCGCCCATACTGCATGGGGACTCCCCCATGCATGGCCTTCGTGGTAATGGGGCGAGGGAAAAGACGGCCTTGATGCCCGATCCCTTATGGAGGAGCTCGTTCGGCTTTAACACTCTGGACTCGCGTCGTGGATATGGACATGGTGCGCCCAAGGAAGGACCTGTGGGGACTCTCCCCCTGACTGCGGCCTTGGGAAGCCTGGGGTAGCCTGATGGATCTTTGTGGTCGCTTTCGACCCGTGGGACCACTTCGGTCGTCCTGTGACGCCTATGTTGGCCGTGCATGCCACTACCACTGTGGTGGTGACCGTCGCAGCCGGCACCCGGTGCGCCTGGTATGGGTTAACGGGTCCTTTGAATGCCGAACAATCGCCGCCAGGACCCGGAACTTGATACTTGATACTATACTTGCAGGTACTAACAGCTACAGCACCGCACCTGTCTTACTGTGGGATTTGGGCAGCCTAACCTGCAAATCAGCCTGAAGTGAGGATGTGACACCCCCCCCCCCCTTCAGGGGATGGTCCTGGGTACCTGCTGCATGTTTGGGTGTTATCGAGCCCCCCCCAGGGGTTTGCTCTAAGGAGGGGGGTGAAGCGGTACCCAGAACCTATGGCCCATGGCCCGGAGGCCTGTGAGCCGTCACACCCGTGCGGAAGCCGTTGACACCGGCTGTCAGCGGGATATCCCTGTTCTCTAACCCGCGAAATCTGGAATCCAATTTCTAACCAATAAATCGATTTAGAATTACCATAATTTTATTGTCTTAGGCGACTTTCAGTCAGAAATCGGTGAAATACCCGATTTCTACCGCGATTTCTAATTGTCGTGAAATCGCCGCCTAATGTCGCCTGTTCGCGCGCCTTTGTCGCTTCTCCGTGGCGAGTTTTGTGATGAACTTTTCTCAAGTACCTGTGAGGTTCTAAGAGAACTTAAGGGCTGAATCTAGAGGGTATTTAATGTACTTTCATCTGGTGTGTTCACCAGATTTTTTCGCCGTTGCGTCTTCGAGAAAATCAACGCGCAAGGCTTTCCGTCGATCGTGCGAACTCATGGTTCTCAAGGACCAGGAGTTCGGACGGAACCTTACATCTCCCCCCTATGTCTTTCATTCATGCCCCTTTCACGCGGGCATATCATTTTGTATAGGGAAGCGAGCAATGGCGATGTTTTAGGCAGCCTATGGGTCTCGCAAACCCAAGTCGTTTGCGTGCGCAAACGCTAACTTTGTGGCCTTGTGAGCATGAACGTTAATAACCGAACACAATGCTCACAAGACCAAAAGCCCTACGCCATTTTCGTTTTTCGAGCCAATTCAACGATGGCTCCACGCAATTCAATGCATACCAAAAGTCTATTTTCGAAAGAGGGCAAGTTTTGGTCGAAAATTAGGCCAAAATGGCCAAACCCCTGAGGCTTGTACTCCAAGCCTATGGGGAGTTGAGCCTCGAACCAAGGCAATATGTAAACTAGAGACCACGAAGGACATCGTGGATGGCTAGGTTGATTTTTACAACCTTGTCTTCTATTTTATATAATTTCGCCTTGTGAGCACGCGTGCCATACTGCCTCTTTGCACACGCGCTCATATGCAAGCACTAACGACACGAGTGGGCGGAGACGATCTAACCATAGTGGGCATATTTGAAGGCACCTACTATGGGCCTACTCCAAAAGTGTTTGCTCATATTTTTGTTCCTCAATGACCCAAAGATATGTTCATGCCAATATCGCCGATATATGCACTTTTTCCCATAAATAGTGTGCTTCAAGGATTGAGGTGTTAAAATTTTTTCCATTATGCTTTGAACCTCAACCCTTGTTGCAAAAGGGAAGCAAAGCTTGGGTTTGCATCCATGCAAAAGCCCGAGGCTCCTTTCTCTTGTGATACGAAGATACGATATTTGGAGGGACCACTTTTGGGTGAATTTTGGCCGTTTTGCCCAGAATGGCCACAAACCCCTTCTCCCCCTGATTTCGCTCCCGAGGTTGCGTGCGCCACTTGACCAAGGGTAAGGGCAATTCGGAGAGGGCACATAAACCCGCATCGAATGGGGTGTTTCCTCATGTGGCCTCTCCTCTTGAAGGGAGAGTTGTGAGTCACCCAATTTGGGGTATGTTGCCATTCTGCCCCATTTGTGTATCACTTTCCCTCCAATGGGGAAAATTGCTAGAGGCGACCATGAGGGTTGGCAAGTGGCATATATTGGGACCTAAGTCCCATGTGTCTATAGCATCTTTGGTTGAAAGGATCCTCGCCGTGCCCATGGAGATATGGAATCATGAGTGCGGGCCATTTTGGCCAAATTTCGCTGTTTTTGCCATTATATGCCATATTGGAATTACCATATCTCCATGGGGCACAGAATCTAGCCAGGAAAGAGGGGCGATTATTGTAGCTTATGACCAAGGGTTGAACGCCATTGAGTTTCGTGTTTGCTCCTCCGGCTCATCCGGAGTTATTCAACTTTTGGTGCGATCCATGATCCCCCCGTTTGCACCGCATGCTGCTTTCTGCGCAATCCGCGTATTCATCCCCTTGGTGAACAGTAAGCAGCCAGCGTGACAGCAAGCGATAACCCAGGGCATGGGACCAAAGGGGATATCAAGGGTCGTGAATCAAGGCTTGGCGCGACAAAATTGCCAAGGTTTCTCACCCTGGACGGTCGCCCGAGACGGCCGATTTTGCCATTTTGGCAATTATGACCCCACTTGACGAACCCGTGGTGCCCTGATGCCGGGACCTCAGAGGGAACCAGGTTGGGTGAGGGCTCCAGGGAGTTTGTACTTGAAGGACATAGGGTCAGTTGCCTCGTCCCTACCTCTGGCGGGTCCGGACGAGGGGTCAATTTTGGAGTTTTCGGAGCTAATATCAGTTTGGGCTGAAACAGCCCATTTTCAGCTCCCAACTCCTAGGGGATAATGGCGGGGCCATATCTCTGGCTCAGAGTAGAGTTGGGACCTGCCGTTAGAGGACCATGGGGAGCCACTGTTGGTTGGCCTTGGTGCCGCTTGGTTCCCAGGAGCTGGCCTCTGGCTGGGCGGGACACCTTACCTATTGGCAGGGTTTCAGGGTCGGACTGAGCAGGGCATGGGTTGTGTTTGAGCCCCCGCCCCCACCAGCCACTGAGAGGGTCGGACCTGGGATTGGGATACGAGTTGGGACTGAGTGTGAACAGAGTGTCTATTGTCCTGTGATGCCCTTACCCCAGTCCAGTCTTAACCCCATGTGTACATATCCTGATGTGTTGCTGTACATACTTTTGTTCCCTTGTTTCAGAGTGGCAAGGATCCTGAAACGCTTTGTCTCATGACACGAGCGTAATGATGCCCCTGTGAGCGCAGTGCTTTGCCTGTCTGCTTGCCTGTGCGTGTCACCGCAGCGTCCCGTGGCCAGGCCCCCCCACGGGAACGCGTCACCACGAACTGTTCCATGGAGGAAGACCTGCTTGGTTCTTCAAAACCCCCTTTCCTGAGGACTTCAAGAGCCCTGTGGGAGATTGGCTGGAACACAAGCAGTCTCTGGCTAACCAGGCTGGGACTAACCTGAGACACATTCGTGACCGTGAACTGAGCCGACGGAACCGCATACGGCGACCTGCCAGCTTCAAGGCTGGTGACCTTGTTTTGGTACACCATTCACGCCTACCCTCCTGGCCACGTAACTGCCTACAGGACCCTTACTTTGGACCCTGTCGTATCATCAGGATAGATGGATCCAGGATCCATGTCAGGTGCAGTCCACGTCTAGGTGGTGAACTGCTGTGTGCACCTAAACAGTTGAGGCACTATCACTCCCCTGACGACTTGTCTTGGGATGAGTGGCGCCTCAGCGACAGTGAGGTCGAGCGTATAGACCTAGAGAACGCTGCCAGTCCAGAGGAGGCAGACGAACTCGAAGAGATGACTGCCGATGAGATGGCAGTCGATGGTTACTACGTGGTTGCAGGTATTGCTCGCCACGAGTATAAACAAGGCTGGAAATTCCTAACCCTGTGGGATGGCTATGGGTTATCTGAGGCGACCTGGGAACCTATGTCAGCCTTCATACAACCAGACAGGAGTATCAACCCTATCTTCCGCACCTACCTCGTTGAGAACAACGAGGGGCAGCTCCTAACCCGTGCTGAGACTATGTCCCAGCGTAAGAAGCGGAACTAATTTCCCTGTGTCAGTCTACTGACAGGTGCTGAGCACTGACTGCACTGACCCTGTCTGTGCCCTGCAGACCCATGCCTTGTTGACCATGTGTTGCATGGGGACTGCCCTAATGTAATGACCTTGGGGAGCCAACGAAGAACGGTGGCTTACTGTAAGTGCGGCTAGCCCCATCTGCTCAGATTTTCAGACATTCTGCCCAGATTGGCTACATTTTGGTCATTTTCTTTGCTTCGGCGGAATCGCCGCCTCGCAGCTCAGTCACAGGATATTTCCTATATATTTCTGATATGCCGGATTTGATTCCGCGGTCCATTTCCCGTAAATCCGCCGCGTTCCGCTATTTTAGCTGGAATCGCCATTTGCCGCTGACGCGCGCTCGCGGGCCAGATCGGCCAAACCTTTTTAAATGAATGGATTATTTAAATCTTTTCAGACAGTTTTGGACACTCAGATGTATTTAGAATAATTCCCCTCAATTTTCTTCATAGACTGGGATTTTCTGCCGGACCACAATCAGCATGGACCTTGCTTCTGTTGTCGCTGCTCTCGCCTCCGTTGGTGTCCGAGTGTCCGGTTCTGCACCCAATAACAACATCCAGGGAGACTCCTCGCGTGCCTGCCCCACTGGTCTTGCCGGCCCCGAGCCCTCCGGCACCCACAACGACCCAGGGCAGCACTTTCATGGTAGCAGAGGCTACCTGAATGTTGTTCCTTTGGTGTCCCAACCACAGCTAGCTCCCCAGTACGGCCCCGTAGACTCCGCAACCTCCGGAGACGTAACGATTACGCTGCCGTGGTGCTGTGCGAACGAGGCCTTGAGAGGAATGCCTTGCGCAAGCCCAAATTGCCCAAGAAGGGCACCAATCAGCAGCTGTGGAGGCCCAGATTACAATCAAGATCCCAGTCGAAATTGGCCATCAAGTAGCTGGAATCTCCCAGCCTACGCTAATGGCAACGCTCCGGTGGAGCTTACGGACCTGGCAGGTACCAATACTCCTTACCAACGTCCACATTTTGAGACCATCGACGCCGACATTGACGACATTGAGATGGGTGGTCCAGGTGAGGTACCTACCTATAATCGACCAGCCTCATGGGCACAATGGGACAACCATTTGTCTTCCGAAGTGACCCGTAACCTTGAGGCGCTTGAGGCCCTTTGTCTATTAGCCACGTCTAAGCTGATAGGACAAGAAAGAATCGCCTCTGATTTTTTATTTGAATATTTTTTCCTTCTTCAAGAAGAAATTAATACCAGGATGTGGTGGTGTTCTCAAGAAGATGAATCTTTTGCCATTTTTTTGCAGATCTGGGAGGCAAGTCCCTTCCCGAAGGAGAAGACCAAGGCACCTGTTGCCGGGCCCTCCGCCCCTCATCCCTCTGTTTCCATCCGCGACGATCTAGCCGCCGCGGTTGAGGAAGGAATTTTAGAGGCAGCTAGGCAGGCAAGCCTGGAAATTAGGACTGAAGGAGCTCCCCAAGTGGACTCCTGGCTGCGAACCACTGAGATTAGCGTTCCGACAGCCTGCTCAGGCCCTTCAGGACACGGTATGTACTGTCCTGCCGACTGCTCTTGCAGATTACAGCGAGATACTGAGCTCCAATTGCTCAAAGATCAAATGCAACTCATCATTCAGACGCTGGGAATTAAAGATCTTTTCAAGACCCACATGAGGTCTGAGGGCGCATCATCGGTGGAACAAACAACAGAACCGTCGGAGGAGGCGACAGAAATTTTTTCGATTGCTCCTTCGGTGGACTCTAAGACCACCGACGCAAGGATCAGCAGGACTAAGCTAAAGGAAAGGGTTACAATCTCTCGATCTCAGAGTAGATCGGCGAAGGCTAGGACTGAGGTTCAGAATGCCAAACGAACTGCCTCCCGTACTACCCTTCCTGCTGTTGATTCCAATGCAATTGCCCAGATGTTGCTCGCCCAGACCCTCGCCGGAGCTGGTGTGGCTAATGATGCCGCCAAGGTGTCTGCCATTACGGCCGGTGTTGGGCTGGATTCACTTCTAAATCCTACTTCATTGCGACTTCGTCAGGTTGCCAAGCAGCCGAAGTATAATGGGAACCCCAGACGTTGGCCTCAGTTCCAACGGGAATTTAAACTGTGGGTTAAGACTCAAAAACTCCAGGATGATCAGTTCCTAATGGCGCTCTTGGACTGCCTTGAGGGAGCGCCGGCCAACACTTGGCTCAGGACCTGGAGTGATCGTGAGATTTCAAGTTCCCCCCTTACCTTTGATGAGGTGTGGGAACAGTTGGAGGTACGTGGATCCCGACTGCCAGAGGACCATTACCACCAGATGTTGAAGAATTTTCCTTCGTTCTCGCGATTAATCTTGCACGAAGTGCAAGACAAGAGACAGCGCTTCTGGAATCTCGTAGAAGAATCTGAACATTCAGGCGAAAAATTTTCTAGTGCCGAGCTGAAAAATCTGATTTTTGACAAGATCCCCTCAGAAACCGCCGCCACCCTTCGGAATAAACAGTCCGAAGAAAAGGTCAAGACCTGGTGGGCGGAAGTCGATGGCTTTGACGCCTCGGCCAACCGGTTTACAGTCAGGGAGGCACTTCAAAAGTGCTCCCCCACGTCGTTTACCAAGGTGAAATTCACTGAAAACACGTGGAAAATCAAGTTTAATGAACACGAGGATCGGGACTTGTTTGTCCAAGTTCTCAATAGGGGAGTAAGTTTCCATGGCAATCGCCTGAAGGCCAGGAACTGGGTGTTCTCGTTCACCCCGCAGGAACTGTGGGAAGAGGTTGAGCGGCTCGCTGACGCCGCCAATCAAAATTTCCATGAGGGTCTTGGGGGAAACAAGAATACCCAACAAAACACCCAAAATGGGGCCCAAAAGGGCAACAAAAAGGTGAATGACACCCGGAATGTTCAGGATCATTGTAGCATCTGCCTTCTTTTAGGTTCTACGAACCGAGCTAAGACGCATTCTACTGGTAATCACCGATGGTCTGCTTACGATCACAAGGTGATTGGTGAAAATGTCAATAATTCGCAGAATTCAGACAGGAATGACAGACAGGTGCATGGTGCCAAGGGGGGAAAAGGTAATCCGACCCCCTCCGGTGGAAACAAAGACACTGGAGGCCCTGGCGGGTCCCAAGGCAAAGGAAATCGGACTCCATCCGGTTCCGGTGGGCAGCCAAACGGTCAGACAAGTCCCAATGGCAACGCCGGAGGCGGAAATCGAAATCCAGGCCAAACCCCTCAATCCGGTACAAACAAAGGAAATGCTCCAGGATCACAGGGTAAAGGTAAGGGAAATCCTTCAGGAACCCCTTTCTCTGGTAAGGGCAGAGGGCGTGGCGACGGTGGTGGTCCATCATCCGGCGGCCGTGGCCGTGGACGTGGAAAGGGCAATCATCGTGTGGATCAGGTCTCAGGTGCAGATCAGGTGTCCGATGCGGATCGAGATTATGTCGAAAATGCCCTGAACCCAGCGGATGATCCGTTCCAAGATGAGTGGATCGACGAATCAGGCTGTGTTCACAATGTTAACGCAGCCGCTGGAGGTCAGAACGCCTAGGGGAGCCACGAAAATCGCCCCTCCCCAGGCGATTTCAGGCATGATCCCCAGATTCCTGATCGACCATTACTTGATGTAGGGTCGCTTGTCTCCTCTCCCCTGGATCCGGCAGCGGATCCTTCCGTTGTAGTGGACGAGGTTGGTGTACAGTCCAAGCACAGGGCTCGTCAGTTCGTCACAAAGCTGTGGGTCTCTGATTGCAAGGGAAATTTCCACCTCGCCACTTGTTTGTGTGACAATGGATCAGAGGTAAATCTACAATCCAATTCATTCTTACCCGACGATTGCGTGTTTGAATCGCCTCATCCTGTTACCCTCGAGGGAGTTTCTGGACATTCTCTCGCAGGTGGGCAACGCGGTTGTTATATATCCACTCATTTGGTCGCTCAAGACCTTTGGAAAGAGCAAAATGTGGAAGAAGTTGTCCTTAAGGATGACTACTTCTATCGTGCTGACATAAAGTATGACCTTTATTTGGGCCATCCTTGGCTTCGCAAGAACAGGGTAGCGCCCGTAGGTCATCGTCGTTGTTTTTTGCTGGAGTCAGGTCCCTTGGAGCGTCCTGAATTTCGTTTTTTGCACGCAGGGTTTAAAAGTGCAGAAGAATTTTTGAAGCAAAAGGTGACACCAAAATTTGGTGAAGATGTCACCATTGCAGAGGTGAATGGGAGTGCCGATTACTCCCAAGAGTTAGAATGTCTTCGTAGGGACTCCCAGCCACGACGCCCTTCGCGCTGGCACTCTTCATCCTACAGAGTTGTCGACAAATGGCGCGATGCAATTTGTGAATATTTTCATGAACACCATTCCTTTTGGCCACAGTATGATGCCTTTGCTAACCGTATGAACAAGCGCTTTGACAAGCACTTCAGCGACGCTTGGACCCACAAATGGGACAAGAAGTTGTGGATTAATCCTCCGTTTCACTTAATCCAGCAGGTCATCCACAAAATCAAGCAAGATAAAACCCAGGCAATTTTAGTTGTGCCCTTGTGGGACGACAAGCCTTGGTTTCAGGAATTACAGGACATTTGTGTAGATTACATCGAACTTCCCAGGAAGATTAAGCTGTATGCCAGGGACGACACAGGTCCCCTGCCACAGCGGTCCTGGAGTTCGCTTGCATTCCTGGTGGATGGAAAGCTTTCTGACTCTAATTCTGCTGATTCTAGTACAGATTCCTGTGTTGGGTCTGAATCTGAGGTTGAGCGTGGTACTGATGATGAATCTATTTTTTCTGATTTTTGTCCGTCAGATACCCAAGGTGATTCAACGTCCAATGGATCCGCCTCGTCTCCCTCTTCCCCAATACGGTCGACATCGAAAAGAATCTTCAGTGCACGGGCGAGGAAAAATCTCCAATCGCGCCGCAAATTCAGAGTTTTTTATGAAAAACCCCCTGTGGAAGCTTTCATGGATCCTTTCGAGGAGCTGGATCACGAAGAGAATCTCTGGGATTTCGACACACGACCCACCTATCTTCAAGAGGCAGTTGATACGGACCTGTTTAGGGACATCCGTAAGAAGATTCTTCCTGCCAAAGCCGAAGAAGTCGCCAAAGTTTTTTCGACAGTAATTCCTGGCGATCAGGTGGACACTGAATTGTGTTCCAAGTCAAGAGAAAAGATTTTTGAGGAACGGAAGGACACAACCCTTTCAGGGAAGTTGATCAAAGACCCCCCTGTCCGTGGACAGTTCGGTGAAGCCTTCATCGAGCTTCGTGAAGGGTACAAGGCAAAAAAACAGCGCCCTTATGAAAATCATGGACACAAACATGAGATCCTCAGAAAAATCATCGAGAGAAATCTCAGGGAATTTGGTTGGCTTGAGGGTTGTATGACCAGCGAATGGTGCTGTTCACCCTTCACAGTCCCGAAGCCACCGCCTGCAGACCAGAACACCATTGATGGTTGGCGAATGGTTGTTGATTTTCGCAATCTCAACGCCGAAACAAAGGCGGATTCACACCCCCTGCCCCTCATTGAGGAGGAAATCGCCAAGAGGGCAAGAGGTCGTTTGTTTTCTGTGCTGGATCTCCGTCACGGCTTTCACCAAATGCCGTTGAGGAAGGACAGCAGACCTCTCACCTGTATGTGCACGCCATGTGGCCCAGTCCAATGGACCGTCATGCCCATGGGGCTGAAGAACGCCCCCTCATTTTTTCAAAGAATGATGGAGGATGTGCTGTTCACAACCCATCCTGAGCTTCGTGCCTTCGTGAGTGTGTACATAGATGACATAATCATCGCGACGGAGGGGGAGGGACTGACCGAAGCCGAGCTGGTGGCCCTACATGAGAAGCAGCTGAACCAAGTTTTGGACATTCTTGACGCTAATCAGCTGATTTGTGGGCCAAAGAAGGGAAAATTATTTTTAAAATCAGTCGAATTTTGTGGTTCTCTCCTAGAGAATGGCACCCGACGACCCAGTCCAGGGAAGCTCGTCGCTATTCAGAAGTGGAAGGGCCCTGAGACGATCACGGAGTTGAGAGGATTCCTGGGTTGTTGCAATTTTTACCACACTTTTGTGCCGAATTATGCCAAATTTGCTGCCCCCCTCACTGAATTATTGAAGGTAGGGAGAGATGCGGGCAAGGCAGGTTCAAAGGTTCGTGTCAAGTGGACTGACGAGTGCGAGGAGGCCTTCCATCACTTGAAGGCAGCCCTCTGCGAAGTCGCCACGTTGCATGTGCCCCAATTTGACCGACCCTTCTACATTAGAACCGACGCTTCTAGGTACGCGATCGGAGCTGTCCTTGAACAGGTTGATGAAGCCACCGGCGATCATTACCCTCTTGCATTTTGGTCTCGGAAGCTAGCCCCACGCCAAATGCAATGGTCGCCGCGTGAGCAAGAAACGTATGCTATAATTTGCGCTCTAAAAAAGTACCAATCGTGGGTTGGCACCAATCGAGTCGAGGTCCTGACGGATCATCGATCTCTGGAGTATTGGGCCACCGAACACATTGATACTGTCGCGAGCCCAGCTGGTCGACGGGCCAGATGGCACGAATTTCTCTCTCTGTTTGACCTCCATGTGTCGTATCTGCCTGGAAAACACAACACGGTAGCGGATGCTCTGAGCCGATGGGCTTACCCCGCCTCAGAGGGGCTGCAAAGTACCAACATCCATGGTACGGAGCAGGACCGCCATGTAATCATCGAATGGGATCAGGAAGAAAAGAAACTCATTCGACGTGCATGCATGCAGTGCGCTGTTAAACAGCACGCATTGCCGTGTCACGACATCACGGCCATTTCAGATCCGGCGCATGCCCATGAGATCTGTACCAAAACGCTGAAAGTCGTGGAAAAAGTCACCGATCCCTCCTCAGGGAGTGTGAAACGGTTTGACTATACCCGACAAGTAAGTCGAATTCGGTTGATCCAAGGCATTAAGCGCCGAGATCCGGCCAAAACTCCACCCCTGCCGAAGGATTCCCTGATCATCCGTGACTGGACGTCCGATTACCTGCAGGATCCCATGTTTAAAGAGGTCTTTGGAAATCTCAAATCCAAAGATGCTCACAGAGATGGGATTTTTGCTGAGTACTCGTTGGATGGGGGGAAGCTGTGGATGGAGGGTAAATTGTGTGTGCCAGACGCCCTAGCCCCCCGAGTGTTAAACTGGTGGCACAAATGGGAGTCCCCCCACGCACATGGCCGTCGACTGTGGTCGATGATTAAACATAGGTTGTTTGGCTCACGGCTATATACTCACTGCATGAAAGTAGCCGCCAGATGTGCCCAATGTGCTGTCTCGACGCCCCCCAGCGCCAAGAAGCACGGCCATCTGAGGCCTCATCCTATTCCGGAGCGCCTCTTCAACAGAGTCACGAGTGATTTTTTCTATCTCGGTGAACTCGATGACGAAGAGTGCCATTGGACCAACAAAAAGGTCAATGGAGTGCTCCTTATTCAGTGCCGTCATTCCGGCTACATTCAAGTGTTGCCTTGCAACATTGAGTCGATGACTGGCAAGGCTGCCGTGAAATGGTGCGCGCAGACCTGGATGGGAGGCTGGGACGTCCCATCCGAGGTGGTGACAGATTCAGGCAAAGAGTACACCTCCGAATGGTGGAGAGAATTATGTGCTCGCCTTGGAATCCACCACCTCCGATGTGAAATCCACTCGCATCGAGCGCTGCCTGATGAAAGAGCCGGCCGCTCAATTATAAATATGCTTCGTAAGGAGCTCGCGAGTGAAAAGGATTTCCATTGGATGGAAGTTCTCTTCGCATTGCTTCGCCGTTACCACAACACGCCTTTGTATCATGGCCTTTCTCCAAATGAAATTGTCTTTGGACGAAAGAAGTGTTGGTGGAACATGCCGTTGAATAATCCTCGCCCCTGTAAGGATGCTTCGCTGTTTTTGGACGAAGTCCAACGAGCAGATAAATCTGTGTCGAAATTAATCGAGAAGCATCAAGCTGACTGGCTTTGGGTTCAAAATCAAGGTCGAAAAAACCCCCACAATTTTGAAGTCGATGATCGGATTGGGCTTCGAAAATCCGAAACCACCCTGGACGGAGATGACAAGCTTCTTCCCTTGTGGGAGGGGCCATTCGCTGTTACAGCGCGTCTTGGTGAGAACAGGTGGAGGATTCGTGTGGATGTCAGCAGGGAAATTGACGTTTCGGGCGATCGCCTCAAGAGAGAGATCCCCTCCCCCAAGGATCGGGTTAAACCCCTTTTTTGGACTGCAAAACACTTGTCCGATCGGGTCATCGAAGGGGGAAAGTACGAACTCAAGAGGATTGTTGAAGCAAGACGTGACGCCAAGGGCGAATGGGAATTTCTGTGTGAGTGGAGGGGCTTTGATTCCAGTCACAACAACTGGGAACCAGCCCAATCTTTTGTCCATGGATACACCAAGGGGTTCATCAACTTCCTGAAGAAGCAGCCCGAAATTGGTGTACTCCTGACAGATTGTTTGTCGAAACCAGACAGACAAGTTGAGAGCGACGGAAAACGACCTGTGGTGAATCGAGATCCAGCCTTTTACGGCCCTCAGCAGCCACATTCAAGGGCTGATCCGTCGATCCCCCCTCCTGCGGTCAGGCCAGCCCAGGAGCCAAATGAGGACCAAGCTTCAAGTTCGGCCGCTGATTTGCAGCGCCCAAGCCGTACGAGGGGCAGGCCAGACAGGTTGGTGGTCACATGTATTCGTGCTTGGCCGAATTGAGGAAGCCATCCTACCACATTCTGCTCAATCCACTGTTCATTCTTTCTGTTTATGTCATGATGTGGAGAACTGCGAATGTTTGATAATTTGACGTCAATCAACTTTTCTTTGGTCTCCGTTAGGCAGACAAGGCGTAGATACGCTGACGGAGTGTGCTGCCGTGTTCAGAAAAAAACCAAACTCAGGCTTAATTCAGACAGATTCGGGGTAATCTTGTCTCTGTTGGTCTGTGCATCTTTGGAATTTGGCTACTCGTGCAGATGGAAGCAAATGTACATAATCAAAACGCTGGCCAGCGACATTCACCCCTACAGGCATCCCCTGTAGTACTGGCTGCACCAGATGCGACGCCAGGAACTCAGATCTTACCTTCATTTGCTGTGATGCTGACGCCAAAGTCCAGATTCAGATCCAGGATCCTCAAATTTACCTTGAATTTCTCAGGTTTGTCCATCATTCTGCCACTGTTGTACGAAACCCAGACGTCAATTGTTCAGACAATATTTATCTAGGAGCTCTAGGGACTTCTAACAGCAACCTCTGAAGTCCGTAAGCTTCGTTGTATTTTTGGCACACGCCAATGTGAGCTCAATGCGACCTGAAACTGTCGAAAATGGTGAATCCAAGTGTCTTGTGGGACTCCATCGAAAGATTGGCCTTGTCCAAGTCGATTGACACCACCGCCATTGTAAATTCGGTGTCTCTCAGTTATATAATGTCAGTAAAGCGCCTTCAGTGAACCTTCGGCGCGTTACATGCCAAGGATCCAGGGCCAGCATGTCCCATCATGATGCATCATCACATGATCCACATTTTCATAGAATCTGTTAGATGCTCGCGAACCAACGTGCCGGAAAGCACAATTGAGCTGAATAAACGACAATATATATTAACTTTAGTCTAAACGAAAGTGTTAGCAGTTTCAGTTCCAGACATTCCGCTTCATTTCACCTTCATCTCAGGGAATGTACTCATGTTAGGACAATTTAGGTTGATTGCCTTGTCATATCCACTCATTCCTCAAAGATCTGTTTAGATCTAAGTGAACGGAAAGACATCTATACCTTCGGTGGTTCACTTAGGGTCTGTAGACTACATGTGTATTTGTTTAATCTCTCTGTGATTGCTTAATCCCCTCAATCTCTGCTCAATTTGACTCTCAATCTTGCTCAATTTTGTGATCATCCACCAGATGCGCCAATTCTGAGCCACATGCTGCACTGTTCAGAACGACAAAAGCGGGATAACACGATGTAGAGTTCGGCGAGGACACCGTAGCGTGCCCGCGACAGCGAAACTGTGCCAGAGCGCTGAGATGTCACTCCAATTCTTGATCCCCCCACTCAATCCACCAGTAATCTACCTCATTCTCAACCAATGCATGGTTTGGTATTGATTCTTGATATGTTTACATGCTTTTTAGCCCTTGACCTAATGTTTTACTGCACGGAGGACTGTTCGTCACTTCTCATTCTGTCTCATTTCAGGTTCATCCAGCCTGATTCAGTGCCAATTCAGCCCAAATCAGGTCAGATCAAGCAGATTTCGCCCCATCGAGGCTACATTTCTATGTTTTTCTGGGACTTACCCGCACTACGTTCTTCGTTGACGTAGCGACACACCCCAGTGTGTTTTTGGAGGGGGAGTGTAAGTGCGGCTAGCCCCATCTGCTCAGATGTTCAGACATTCTGCCCAGATTGGCTACATTTTGGTCATTTTCTTTGCTTCGGCGGAATCGCCGCCTCGCAGCTCAGTCACAGGATATTTCCTATATATTTCTGATATGCCGGATTTGATTCCGCGGTCCATTTCCCGTAAATCCGCCGCGTTCCGCTATTTTAGCTGGAATCGCCATTTGCCGCTGACGCGCGCTCGCGGGCCAGATCGGCCAAACCTTTTTACATAAATGGATTATTTAAATCTTTTCAGACAGTTTTGGACACTCAGATGTATTTAGAATAATTCCCCTCAATTTTCTTCATAGACTGGGATTTTCTGCCGGACCACAATCAGCATGGACCTTGCTTCTGTTGTCGCTGCTCTCGCCTCCGTTGGTGTCCGAGTGTCCGGTTCTACACCCAATAACAACATCCAGGGAGACTCCTCGCGTGCCTGCCCCACTGGTCTTGCCGGCCCCGAGCCCTCCGGCACCCACAACGACCCAGGGCAGCACTTTCACTTACTACACCAGGGGGGAATGACAAGCAAGGTGTTATGAGGCAAGAACAGTGTGTCTTCCCTCCTTGGGGACAAGTGAGCCCACAGTTAGGACCCCTGACTGTTTCAGACCCATGGGGCTCTACTCTTCCTTACAGGGTTTACCATACCCCTATGTGTGCTACGTATGTCTGTGTGTGTCTCACTTCTCTCCCTGGCGTGGCTCCAGGAGACCGGGCTTCGCTGACGTCGGACCGAAGGTCCTAATCAGGTACTATTACCACTCCTATGGCGCCCAATTTCTGTGCTGGCGCCTATCCTTGGGGGAAGACGGCAAAAGCCCTACCTACTAGAGGGGAGGGGTGGCCAAGTGTGCTAAGGGCATACAAAACGCCCATTTTTGCTAAGGGCCAAAAGCTAACGCACTCCCCTGCCCACGAGGAAAAGCACGCGGGACAGGAGACACCACTACACTACACTCACTAACGCCAGCACCGGCCTTCGAAGGCAGGGTGAGCACTCATCACTTGCACTCAACTTCTGCCAGGCCTGCTGACCCTAACCCCTGCACACGCTACTTGGTGTTGCTGTCAAAGATGTCTCGGGCCCTAATGACCCTCCTGTGAAGAAGACAAGAGAACTCAGCGCTGCTGAGCAACTGTGGCCTAACAGGGACGTCACAACACGTTTCCCTGCTAGGGCTTGGAGGGAAGGGGTGCTCTTGATGCGTGCACAGCGCGGATGTCGATTGAGTCGAACTGCCCACGCCACTCCTGGCTGAGACGCCGTCAATTGATTGTGTGATCAGCGCCCCTGTTTTGCTGGGGCAGAAAAATGGGTAACCGCCAAAGGCAGCTGCTGCATGCACCAATCACCCTGAACCTCTCCCACCTGTACAACAGAGGCAAATGAAGGGGTGCTTGCGGCTGAGGAACCAAGCCACACTCCACGTATTATACGCTTCTCAGTGTGACCTATAATACACTGTCCTCAAACACGCCCTGTCAAGCAAGCAAGCGTTAAGAGACTCCTCAGGTTCTCTTAAAGAACGTACCGAGGAGCCCCTGGGTAACCTAAACAAGGTTTACCGTGCGCAATTCGCGTGGCCTACCCTTTAATGCATCATGTGCACACAGGGAAGGGAGACAGAACCCTAACCACAATGGCTCTATCAGGAGGTGAGCTCCTCCTGGGCTAACCTACCTTACTCACCGTGCATCGTGTGAATGCCGAAGTGAAGCGAACACAAAACAACCCTATTGCGAGTTTTAAACAAGCCTAAGCGTTTTAAGCAACCCTACTTTAACGCTACGGCTGCACACGAACGAACACTTTCTTTTTTTTTACCTGTGAAGAGAGAACAAGGATGAATTAGGGTACAGGGAAAGCGTCACAGCGTGTGAATGCCTCGATTAGGCACATGCATCGCAAGCACAGCGCATATTCTAACCCTACGTGCGCGCTGCGCGCTCCATTCGCATCGCATACCTTTCATTCCTGTTTTGACCTGTGCAGAGCACGAGAGGGGAACACCCGAACCCCCAACGAACACAGCGTTGACAACCCTAACATTTTGACGAAGCAACCAACACGAACGCAATGCGTGCGTTTGAGATGACACTGACATACCTGAGAGGTGGGTTGTTGACCTGCTCTGTGGTGTGGGTGGAATTTGAATACTTTTCTCTGAAGTTTATAAAAATTTTGATGCAACTGTGCAAAAATTTCCTTTAGAACTTTAAAAACTACGGCTCATACCTTCTTTTTCAAAAGCCGTTTACGCTTGCGCAACCTTGTTTTTGAAGTCCGCTTCCTTTGCGCTTGTCTGCGACTTTGAGTTATCTGTAAAAATGACGATTTCCCGCGTGGTTTCATCGATTTTTAACGATTTCACTTGCTAAATCGCAACCCCTTCCGCTAAACCGCAGGAATCACTCCCTGTTGGTTACATTTTCTATTTTTTCCAGCTCCTGGAGATTTGTGTCCTCCATTGGGAGTATTGTTCCGCCCTAGCCCTTGGTCAGGACGTTTACTAAAACGCTGTTTATACAGCGATAGCCGTCCGCGTTAGAGCGTTCGACTGTACCCTAGTGGGCAAGCATCTGTGCTCTAGGGAGGAAGTCCTGGGTTCAAACCCCACTACCCCCAAACTTTTTCCAAAAGTTTTCGTCGCACGCCGGCGACTTTTGAGGGTGCCCCATCGAAGAGACATCATTCACGGTACATTACACTGTTTTTCGAGGGTACCTACAGTGTGATAGGCTTCTATGAACTGATGAGGCTGTTTTTGGTAAGTTTAATGCATTTTCTGAGGTAATTTTGGGAATATTTGAGCCTTTTTCCTTGGTCCTACTAGCTTAGCTAACTAGTATTCCAGGGGGGAGTAAGAAAAAGTCACTGCCATGTCTTTCTTGGAGGGCTTGATCCAGGCCAACCCCCCCTTAAAACCCTTTTGTTGATGCTAAGACAAACCTAAGTGTTTTTATCTCTCTTTGGATGCCTAAAGTACACTTTCTCAAAGTTACTAGGGTTGTAACCCTAGCCCCCCATGAAGTTCACCCCTGCCACTCAACTGAGCGGAGATACCTTCCTTCATGGAGGATATACCGAAATAAAATAGGCATTTCATGCTTTAGGCCTTGGAGGTTAAGCCTAGTGGTCTCCCACCCCAAGACCCCTATACTCAATTGTTTCTACCACTTATTGTGGTCCTACTTTTCAACTGTTTCTGAATTCAGTTGCTTGGCCAAGTCATTTTTTGTGTTGGCCTGACATCCATACCCCACATTCCTAACCAGCACCATTTCACCCAAAAGAGTGCACATGAAGTGCCTAATGCCATCTTGGAGGCCTGAGTCAGTCCAATTTTCATATAAAATCTTTTGTATTATCCATTTGTGATTGAATCTTTGTGTATAAACCTGCATTGTCTATCTGCAGCCCTTCTGTGTTACACTGGATTCCAAAAACAAGCATTGATTCGATCCACATCCTGTTCTTGCTCTACTTGCTGCTTTGGTTTCGGTTTTCAACTTCAAAACCTGCAGGATTTCATCAAAATATCTAGGGCATAAATCAAGGACATCTTTCTTGGGGGGCATGGACTGTCCCTTAGCGTCCTGGTAGACACTCTCTCCAGCCGGTAGGACGACCTTGTTTAAGGTCATGTTGGTGAGTGAGGCCACCCAATCTCGGGTGCTTTCCTCCTCGGTGCATCCCATAGGAACAACCACCACTGCCTTGGAGCGGTCCTTGCGAATCTTCGCTACCGCCCTTGGAATGTCCCATCGGGGGCAATGGATCCGGATCAAACCCTGATGCGGACCCCAGTGCTTCTTCCACGCGGAGTCCTGGGCGCTCCAGTACTTCTCACAAACCCGAAGATGGGCGGAGGTTCCTGAAGAGAACGCATCCAGGGCCAGATCCGAAGCTCCCAGGTCCGCAACCACTCGGCCTGCCACTTCCGGCATTACGCCGTACTCCTGGTTTGCTGGCCCAGCTGGCTCAGTCCCCAGCGCGGCTACTTCGAGCTGATTGCGTTCCGGTTGGATCCATGGGCACTCCACATGGTGCTCAGGTGACGAAACCTACGAGAGCTGGTCGTCCTGGTACAGGGTCATGGAGGCCTGGGCCGGGAGAACGCCGGAGTCCGTCTCCATCATGAAGTCGTACCCGACGATCATGTCCCAGTCCATCTGGGCCTCGTAGAAGCGACCTTGCAGGAGGATTTCCTTGCCGAGGTCCGGGCGGCTCAGCTCACGGTGGTTCACGAACTGCAGCCCAATGGCCGCTTCCCTCGTGCCTCCCACCATGTACTGGCCGTTCGCCACCTTCAGCCTGACAGGCCTCCGACTGTCGGTCAACCACTCTGGCGGAAGTAGGCCAGCCTTGACCAGGCTGACCTGAGCTCCCGTGTCGACCAACACGTCCAAGACCTTCTCCACTTCCCCGCATAGGGCACAGACCTTAAGGTGCAACTGCCGCTCACGCCCAACACGGCGCACGGCGTGCAAGCTCAGGATCTCCGGCCATTCCAGAAGCTCAATAAGCGACTGGTGCAGGTCGTGGACAATGGGCTCAGGCTGCCCATCTGCAGCATCCAGCTGCGGTCCGGGTGATCCTCCGATACTCTCGGAAAGATCTTGAAGCACATCAAATACATTCTTGGTCGCTAAGGATGGACGGGTGCAAGGGTTCGTGCCTTCACTTGCCCCCATCCTGCCACTGCGACTGTCTTTCGTCTTGTGTGCCGGACCGGGCCTTCCGCCCCCGGCAATCCCTTTGTGCTCATTGTCTCCCGAATGGGATGGTGTGGCGCTTCCCGCAACACCATCCTGCGACCGCCCTAGCTGGGGCCCTTGGCTGCAGGGGCTCCGCTAAGGGGCGTCGCTTGTGATAGTAGGGGTACTCTCCTCCGCATCAACCTTGTTGACACTCTTCTTCTTTCCCCCTTTCTTACCCTTCTTGTCCTTGTCCTTGTTCTTGTCGTCTGACTACGGGACCCAGGACCTCCTGATATCCTGGATCTCCTTCGCCAACTTGGTCCCCACCGACATCAGCTTGGAGAGCTCGTCCTTGGTGACCTCCACTTTGGTCTCCCGGATAGCCGCGGGTGCACGCTTTTTCGACCCGTGCACCTTCTTGTAAGTCTCCGTGTCGGCTTTGTGGACGGGACATGTCGGGTGGTCATGGTTGAATCCTTTGTTCCTCCCATAACACAGAAAACAGCCCTGGGGGTGAGCTGGTATGAACTCTCCAAAGGACAGTGGAGGGTCGCCAACGCGGCGGGGCTCCTTCTTCTCCTTCTTCTTCTTCCAACCCTTCTGCAGGGGCTTCCAGCTTCCCCGGTTGCTCCCCGTGTTCAGGTTGTTGGCCACAAAAGCACAAACGGCCGTCTGAGCGGGCTCATCGTCGTCGTCGTCGTTGTCGTCGTGGAGAGTCTCATCGCCATCGGCTCCAGCTGGGTCCATGGTAGCTTCCCTGCCAGACCCCTCGCCAACGTAGTTGACGTCACGGTCACCGGGCCTCGACCCGCGGGTGTGGTGGAGGTTCCGGTACTCTTTGAGTGCTTCCTCTCCGACCCACTCCAGGACCTCGTCGCAGCTCATCCGCGCCGGGATGGCCTGCAGACGGATGGTCTGGCTGCCCACATCACACTCATCAAGGCGCCACATCGCGGTCTTCTCGCGATCGCCCGTGACGGTGATGAGGAGGGCGTTCCGCAGGGAGTGCCGCTTGACATCCCGGGTCACATTCTTCCTTGTCCAAGCCACCACATTTGTGTGATACTCCTTGGGGAGCATCATCTTGACCGTGTGGTTGGACTTGGCCCTCTTGGCTTCCTCCTTGGTGACTCTCTTGATCCATGCTTCCGGCAGCATGGAGAGCAGGCGGGCCTGCTCGTCACCCTCGTTCCAGTCCTCCACATTGCGGCGAAAGAGGGTGTATTGCCCCCGGAAGTCCCGCCAATCCCGTAGGCGGATCTCCTGACCATCATGCTGAAGCTTGATGGCCTTCCACCGCTTGGCAGCCACCTGCGGAGCGTCCACCCGCTCCTGCTCGTTGAGCCACTTCTTGGCTTCCTTGAGGGTCTTGATTTTCCCCTCCTTGGTTGCCACAAAGTATAGCTCTTGGAGCACCTCCGGCAGGCGCCACCTGAACCGTTTGAAGACATACTTCTCCGCCTCTGCGGGATCCATGTCTTCAGTGACGGTCATCCCCCAATTGTCTAGCTTCTCCAAGAAGCGGTCGAGGTTGAGGGGGTTGCCATCGTACGTGGGGGGCTTGATGTCCTTCAGGTCTTCCCACACGGCGGCATCCGCGGCCTTAGAGACCATGAACGCCGGCCGCGAGGTCGACCGAGGTTCCCATCGGCGTCCCCCATGGACTCCCACGGCCGCCACCTCCATCTCCTCCGCGGTATCCGTGTGGCTACGCCGTGGTTCCTCCATGTACGCCGAACCTAGATGTTCACGCCGTACTCCCTCCATGTACACCTCCTCATCACGGTGCCGGCGGCTGCGTTCACCGCCCTCCCGTCGTACACCACGCGGCGGGGTAATGCCAAACTCCTCCAAGTCTTTCTCGCCTCCGCCGACATCCCACTCCACGTCCCCTCCGGGGACCTCATCTCTGAGTCCACCGTATCGCCCCCCCGCCATTGGGATGGGCTCTGGGACTGGTGCGGGGCGTCGGGGGCGTACCGGTGTCCGCAGTGGAGCAAGGCGGTTGTGGTACTCCGCACTGAGCCACTCGTCACGCCACTCTTCACTGCCACTGCCGGACGGCACACGCTCGTTACGGCGGCCCGCGCTGTGATGAGAGGGGGCCCTGAGAGAGGGGGCACTGGTGCTGGGGCGACTCCTGGGGGCTCCGCCGGGGGCGTGGGGTCTGCCTGGACCTGGTCCAGGTCCCCAGCCGTCGTCCGACGAGCCGGACCCCAGGGGTCGGAGGTCGCTGCCGACGCTCCCACGGTCTTCCAGTCTGTCCAACCTCTGCTGCAGGCCGCTGATGACCTTGTTCAGCTGCCTGGTCTCGCCCCTGGCGATGTCCAGCTCCCTCTGGGCGGCGGTGGCGACCTTGGCGATCTTGACCATCTCCGTCCTAGCGATGTCTAGCTCCTTCTGTGCGCCCGCGGCAACCCTGGCGATGCAGATAATCTTGCTTTTGCCCGTGTCTACCTCGCGCTCGAGGGCCTGGACCCTCCTGCGGAGGTAGACGATCCACCGCCAGGTGGCCTCCAGGTCACCCTCTCCCGATGGGCCGTCGGGGTCTCCAGGGGGTCCTCCAGGAGGGCCTCCGCCGGGCCCACCCGGTCCAGCGGGTCCTCCCCCGCCAGGGGGTCCGCCTCCGGGGGGTCCACCTGGTGGACGTCCTCTAGGGGGTCCTGGCGGGCCTCCGCGAGGGGGTCCCGGTGGGTCTCCGCCGAGTCGCGTCGGTGGGTCCGAGGATGGGGGCTTCTCCGTGTAGCCGAACTCCATGTCATCATCCTCGTCCATGTCGCCCCACCTGGCCGTCTCAGTCTCGCACGCGGTGGACTCCGAGCTCCGGTAGGGAGGAGGGAGATCCTCACCCTCATCCTCCGGCTCCATGGGGACATCTCCGCCTCCTCATCCAGCCATTCCTCGGCGATGTCGGCGGTCTCGTCCGTCCTCGTCGCTGGCGGTGAAGAATGGGTCAGAGTCGTGGGGATATCCATCCGCGGGCCTCCGTGCCCTCTCCGGAGTCTTCCACTTACCCTTCCTCCGCCGGTGGGTAGTGGGGCCACTGTCCCCACTGCTGCCGTTGTCGACCTCCTCCAGGTCAAGCTTCATCTTGGAGGAGGCGTCTCCTTCGAAGAGCTTCCGAAGGGTCTCCGCTCTGGATCCTCCCGGGGGCGTCTCGCGCTGAAGCTTGGCCTCCGCCTCCTTGATTGCGGCGGCCGTGGCGGCGGCAGCTCGCCTTTCGGCCTCTTCTAGGGCACGGGCAGCCCCAGCCTCCCGAGCCCGCTGCAGCCGAGCCTTCTCAGCTTCTACCGCTGCCAGCTCCGCCTCCGTCTTGGCCCTCTCCTCAGCGACCTTCCGTCGCGCGGCCTCGACGGCGTCCTTCCTGGCGGCGTCCGCTTGGGCCTTGGCCGTTGCTTCGGCGTGGGCCCTTTCCCCCGCCTCTTTCCTTGCCATCTCTTGGGCGAGCGCCTCTTCCAACGCTTTCACCTCCGCCTCCTTACGGACAATGGCCTCCTGGGCCAGGCGGGCTTCCTGGGCGGCCGCCGCTTCCTGCGCGGCTGCCGCCACCTCGCTCCTGACCCGGGCAGCCGCTGCTTCCTGTGCGGCTGCAGCCGTGACTCCGGCCACAATGGCCGCCACAGCCGAGGCATGGAAGGCCATGCCCCTGCCCCACTCTGCAGCCTCCGGCTGGGCGATGCCGACGGCGCCCTCCACGGCAGCGTTCTGCTGCGTGGCCCGTTGCCGGGCAACCCGAAGGTTGCAGGGCACCCCGCAGGCACGCTCGCAGGCGCGGGCCACGCCCCTTTGGTGGGGGGCGACGTTGCTGCTAGAGCTGGCCTCGTCGGCCGGCATCCTCCCACGGTGGGCCGACTCCACGTCGCTGCTTGGGCCTGACTTCCTCAGGTGCAGCTGACAGGGCTTGGCCTTGGCCTTCTTGGCGACTTCAAGGAAGTCGCCAAGGGTGGTGTGGCCGGGGTGGTGACCGCCACTGGCCCGTTGGGGGCTGGGGGCTGGGGTCCCGCCCTTGGTCTCGTTCTCCACGGCTTGGGTGGCTTTGGGGGCCAGGGATTCCTGGTACTCCCGCCATTTCTTGTCCCGCTTCTTGTCCCCGGCGGATCGCCTCTCCTTCCCAGGGGACGCGCTGCTGTGGCTGCCCTGCAGCGTACGCTCGTCCCCCAGTTCTCGGAACTTCTTTTCGATCATGTCCCATATAGAGACGTTGATCGTAGCGCCCGACGAGTACTCGTTGGGGTTCTCGTCCTCATCAATCTCGTCGGGGCGCAGCCCTTCGCCGCGCCGGTCCGGGCGGGTCCAAACTCTCCAGCGCTTCTGGCGGAAGCGGTAGGCGTATCCTTCGACCCACAGCTAGTCTTCCACTGCCTGCAGGCGGTCGGCGCCCATATCCTCGCGGAGCTCGAAGCTCCCGGGCATGCCGCCTTCGCACTGGGGGTTGCTGTTTGCGGTAGTGTTGACCCCACACCAACGCACGCAGTAGGTACACAGCATGGGGGTGGGGTTGCGGCCATGTCTTACCCGCCTCTTGCCAGTTCACATTCGGCGCCCGTTCCCCTCGATGGACTAGTCTTGGGGGTGGCTGTTGAAGCGGTTGTTGCGGTCCACTCTATCTACAGGGCTGGGACCCAGACGCCCGATGGTGGTTGTGGAGGTGGGTGATGCAGCTGGGAGTGTGGCCGGTACTGGTCAGCCAAATGAATTCGCTGACGTTGGAGTTGCGGTCGCTACACCTCCTTCACGGACTCGGCGCTGTTGCTGACGCTCGGGGGGATACTCCGGGCGGCGCTGCGAAGCCCGTGGTGCTCGGGGTTCAGGCGGCCCCGAGTGGCACGCGAGGGATGGGTGACCCCGCGGTGGTGAAACGCTTTTCACGCGTTCCGGTGGGGGGACTGGCCACGGGACGCTGCGGCGGACACGCACAAGCAAGCAGGCAGGCAAAGCACTGCGCTCACAAGGGTATCCTCATGCTCTGGTCATGTGACAGAGCGTTTCAGGATCCTTGCCACTCTGAAACAAGGGAACAAAAGTATGTATAGCAACACATCAGGATATGTACACATGGGGTTAAGACTGGACTGGGGTAAGGGCATCACAGGACAATAGACACTTAGTCCCAACCTATATCCCAGTCCCAGGTCCGACCCTCTCAGTGGCTGGCAGGGGCGGGGGCTCAAACGCAACCCATGCCCTGCCCAGTCCGGACCTTGAAACCCTGCCTTTAGGGGAGGGTGTCCCGCCCAGCCACAGGCCAGCTCCTGGGAACCAAGCGGCTCCAAGGCCAACCGATAGTGGCTCCCCATGCTCCCTTAACGGCAGGTCCCAACTCCCCTCTGAGCCAGAGATAAGGCCCCGCCATTATCCTCTAGGAGTTGGTAGCTGAAAATGGGCTGTTTCAGCCCAAACTGATATTAGCTCGAAAAACTCTAAAATTGACCCCTTGTCTGGACCATCCAGAGGTAGGGACGAGGCAACTGACTCTATGCCCTTCGCTTACAAACTCCCTGGAGCCCTCACCCAACCTGGTTCCCTCTGAGGTCCCGGCATCAGGGCGCCACGGCTTCGCCATGTGGGGTCATGATGCCAAAATCATCAAAATTGGTGTAATTCCTACGGGTGGCTCGCTCGGCCAGGGGAAGGCCAATGGCTCACAGGATAGGAAGCAGGACCTAGGACCTATATCTAAGCGCACAAGGTGGAATTAGGTCCGGGCTCCTCATGGGCATAGAGATATGGGGCCGCCAATTGACCACACGGGGGGGGTGAAATTGGGGTCCAAAAGGGGGTCAAATTTGGTTACCCAAAATGAGCCAAAATCGAAGGTATCCCCAATGGTGTACCTCCACGCCGGCTTGGAAATCGGATCTGTCGTTCCGCATGCGAGCCACCGGGAGTCCAATGGAGACTCCCATGCACTTGGCTCTCAAAGATATCCATGCCACTCCGCGTGGTGACAGTCCAAACTGGATCCACAACTGCCAAAATGGCAAAATCGGCCGTCTCGGGCGACCGTCCAGGGTAGGAAACCTTGGCGATCTTGTCGCGCCGAGCCTTGATTCACGACCCTGGATATCCCCTTTGGTCCCATGCCTTGGGATTTGACTTGCTGTCACACTGGCTGCTTACTGTACACCGAGGGGATGACCACACGGACGGGGCAGAAAGCAGCATGCGGTGCAAAGGGGGGGATCATGGATCGCACCAAAAGTTGAATAACTCCAGATGGGCCGGAGGAGCAAACACAAAACTCAATGGCGTTGAACCCTTGGTAATATGCTACAATAATCGCCCCTTCTTTCTGGCTAGATCCCGTGCCCCATGGAGATATGGTGATTCCAATATGGCATACAATGGCAAAAATAGCGAAGTTTGGCCGAAATGGCCCGCACTCATGATTCCATATCTCCATGGCCACGGCGAGGATCCATCCAACCAAAGATGCTATGGATGCATGGGACTTAGGTCCCAATATATGCCACTTGCCAACCCTCATAGTCGCCTCTAGCAATTCTCCCCCTTGGAGGGAAAATGACACACAAATGGGGCAGAATGGCAACATACCCCAAATTGGGTGAATCCCAACTCTCCCTTCAAGAGGAGAGGCCACATGGGGAAACACCCCATTCGATGCGGGTTTATGTGCCCTCTCCGAATCGCCCTTACCCTTGGTCAAGTGGCGCACGCAACCTCGGGCCGAACATGAAGGGGGAGACGGGGTTTGTGGCCATTCTGGGCAAAACGGCCAAAATTCACCCAAAAGTGGTTACTCGAAGAACGAAAATGGCCTAGGGCTTTTGGCCTTGTGTGCATTGTGTTCGGCGCTTTACGTGCATGCTCACAAGCACACGGAGTTAGCATTTGCGCTCGCAAATAACTTGCTTTTACAACACCCATACGCTGCCTAAAACATCCCTATTGCCCGCTTCCCTATACAAAGTGATATGCCCACGTGAAAGGGGCATGGATGAAAGACATAGGGGGGGAATGTAGGGTTCCGTCCAAACTCATGGTCCTTGAGAACCATGAGTTCGAGCGATCGACGGAAAAGCTTGCGCGCTGATTTCCTCTCAGACGCAACGGCGAAAAATTCTGGTGAACACACCAGATGAAAGTACAAGAAAAACCCTCTAGATCCAGCCCTTAAGTTCCTTTAGAACCTCAAAGGTACTCGGGCAAATTCGATCACAAAACTCGCCACGGAGAAGCGACAAAAGCACGCGAACAGGCGAAAACAGGCGGCAATTTGACGACAATTAGAAATCGCGGTAGAAATCGGGTATTTCACCGATTTCTAACCGAAAATCGACCAAGACAGTAAAACTATGGTAATTCTACATCGATTTAATGGTTAGGGATCGGATTCCAGATCTCGCAGATTAGAGAACAGGGATATCCCGCTGACAGCCGGTGTCAACGGCCTCCGCACGGGTGTGACGGCTCACAGGCCTCTGGGCCATGGGCCATAGGTTCTGGGTACTGCTTCAGCAGCAGCATGCAACATTATTCTTCAGCTGCAATCTTGTTGAACCCATAGCAAAGCTCTGGCATACAGACAAAGTTTGATGCAGGAACAATTAACAAAGGAAAACTATACATGCACATATTCCATAGCCCACATCACATCAAAACATGTATTTAGGTCATGCATGGCCTCAGGGCTCACGGCTCAATATTGATGTCGCACCACCAACTGACGCACGCAATTTGTTGGCATCAAAGCACCAACTGCTTGGACAAATGGATCTATGATGGTGGATACCATACACACAAAGTATAGCACAAAGGGTGCACAAAAATCTTGATGTCAACGATTTGAGCCACCCAAATACCCGTGTCTACCACCCTGCATAACATGCTGCCCACGGGTTCAACAGCAACCAGCATTGTTCAATATGATGATTACTTAATAGAAACAAAATACATGGTATGACAACTCATACAGTGAAAACATGCGGCATGACGATATACAGGGAATGCAACACTCAATATGTAGAATGATATAGAATTGCAAAGGACATGCATAAGCAATTATCTATGATCTACCCATGTACATGTGAAGCTTGGTTGTTGTGTCACTAGTGGGTGGACATTCAATGCTTTTCTTAATGACAAAACCTATGCAAAAGTTATGCATGACAAAAAAATGTGAACTGGATTTTGCTCACTTGAATTTCTTAGAAAACAACAAATGTGCGATAGCAACACGAACACAGATCGTCTTTTCAGTTTACTACATGCCATCACGATGGCGCTCAAAATTCTTGTGGGGGTACTTTTGTATTAAAAGATAGGCACATCACCGGGCCATGGTTCTCCATGCTTCTTGCTGTGTTTCCACCTACAGTCCAAGCAAGAGTTACCAAAGGTCCGTATTAGCAAAAGGTGCACATTTTTGGGTTGTTTTTTGTGGTAATATTTTAGTACCGTAGCAAAAGAGACATCATCCTTCCCTGCCAAAATGCAAGGCAAAGCAACGCGAAAACCATGTAAGTCGTACCATGAACGGTTTTTACTCAACGGCGTGGCAAATCATTGTAGTGTAATGCAAGCAACAGCCATGATACACATATCTGAAGCAAGACAGACACATTTGCGCTGTCAAAGAACCACACTCACAATGGTGTTGTGTCTCTTCACAATGTAACCTTTTAAAAACGTCAAACATGGGTTCGGTAGTGGGCACATCTCTCCATAGGGCTCGGAGAATCTCACTAGCATTGCCGTAGCGGACAATAGGGTCCACTAGTAGGTCCTTAATTGCCTCAGACCATAAAGCATATTTATGCTTTTGTAGTGTAGGTATGTGAGACATGGAAATTTCAGCAATAGCCGTGTCCTTGCAATTGCATGCAGATATTTCCCCAACCAATGCATCCTAACCTTGGCAGCCACATGCTTTAACCGTGGTGATAATAACCAATCTACGGGTTTGTAGGCATGGGCTATCTTCTTAGAGACCTTACATTCACAGATCCTGTCGAGGTTAAGAGGCTCATCATCTAAATGATCTGGCGCCTCGTTCGCAATCATCATAGCCTCATCGGCGGTCACTAGCCGTTGACAAACAACGCGGTGCTATGATGCACTCTGTTGTGGTCCGTTGTGACATGCACATGCCTCTAACTGCGATTGTGACGCTGACAGTGCCCTTGGTAGGGGGGGGGGGCAACACAACGAACGGTGACATGCATCGGTGACGCAGAGTCAGGCACGTCTCGGCCGCCGACCCATGTATTTTGTACACATTGACGGCGGCAATCGATCAATGCATCAGTTGCGAGTCAGCCTGCATCAGCGGCGATGCATATCTATTGTTTTATCATAGGCGCCTGTCGTTGTGGTCACAAATGATGGCGTTGTCTGTGCCGAGCCTCTGCGAAGCCAAAATTACAAAGTGGTTTTTTCAGAAGTGAACACCGTGACACACATTGAGTGTTGCACAATTTTCCACCTCACTGAACACATGGAGTCGCTGATTTTTCCCTTGAAGAAAAATCCTAAGAGCGCGCTTCCACCCCACGTGTCCTAAAATAAGGGGCTTGCTTGTTCAAGCTCCTAAGGGAGACCTAAAGTGCCTCATAGGCACCGTTGATGAGGGTTTGCCGCCATCAACCCCATAATGAGCCCATTGGATCCCAACTCAATATGCCCAAAGGGTCATCTATTTTTGGAGTTACCCAAAAATTTAGCGATCTGATGTAGTTGGCGACCAAGTACATGGAAAAATACGTTGAGTTGGTATAACTTCCCTCTTTGCATGCAGTCACACACGGGGCATATCACATGACATACCCAAAGTATGCGTATAAGACCTATGCAACACACTTGGCCATATTTTGTGCATGCACACCAATAATTGGCTATGCAAAATGAGGTCAATTCCTGACCCAAGCACATGCATGCGAGTTCAAGGACCAACGTTACATAAGAATACAGGCAAACTTTGGGTTGAAATACTAATGTTGGGGTCCAGGACTGGGCTGCAGGGCACCTTGTGCATTCAAAAACAACCTTGTTTCAATGTTTTGCCTCCTTTGTTTTCCACAGGACATCTGGCAACGAATGCTGATGTTTTGGTGCCGGGTAGTAATATCTTTGGGGGAACGTTAGCGCGCCGGGCATCTTTTTTGACCCGTGCCCCACCGGTGGCCTTCTATGGGGTGCACTAAGGGGGCGCACTCAGCGCAGTGCAGCTATTTGGGCGTCTGGCTGTACTAGAGACCCATACTTTGAGATACTAGGGGAATCATTGTGATCCCTAGGGTAGGTTTTGACTTCTGATTTTGTCCCCTTTGTTGGGGACCCCCGAGAATGCAGGGGTGACGTAGCATTTCCGCCCTCTTTTGGGCCCCAACCTTCCGGTGCTATTGAGGAAACCGGGACAATCTCTGAATCCACACTTTGTTGCGTGACCCCTTGAGTTGGGGTTAGGGACTCACAATCCACGCTTTGTTGCGTGGCCCCTTGAGTTGGGGTTAGGGACTCTCAATCCATGCTTTGTTGCGTGGCCCCTTGAGTTGGGGTTAGGGACTCACAATCCACGCTTTGTCGCGTAGCCCCTTGAGTTGGGGTTAGGGACTCATAATCCATGCTTTGTTGTGTGGCCCCTTGAGTTGTTACAATGACGTGCACGGGTGGTATAGGGCACGCATTGAGCAGCTGTTTGCTCGGTTGTGGCATTGAGGTTTGGTTAGGCACATACACCGTGGCGGCCCAAATGAGTTGCACCAGTCAGTCCGTATTTTGTTGCATTTTACACAATTTTGCATCCGGAGGCAAGTCCGTCACCCCCCCTACGGACCATGGGAGCATGTCCCCCCTGATGTTTGGACTGACCAAAGCAACTCAGCCGCCATGATGAGGCATGATGAGGCAGAAGTGTGTGTGTTGTGTTGCCAAAAGCGCTCCACGGTTGCAGTTTGTGATGAGTGTAAGGAGCACTATTGTACTGAATGTATTGACACCCACACTTGTGGGACCAATGTTGTTTGTTAAGTACAATACAAATGACATTTGGGGTTGTTGAACTCACAGCTATTGCTTTATTATGCAACGTGCTTTGTAGGGAAGGTGTGCAGTGCAACGTGGTCTACTTGGGGCGCTTCTCCATGAGAGGATAAATCTGGGGCTGAAGTCAGGATAGTTAATAGAAAAGTAGCGTGCCGGGCGCGCGTCGGGCAAACCTTCCGCCTTTTACCAGAGAGGCACCGCAGGGAAGCGTGTGCCTGCCACTGTTGTGGGCCTCTCATCTTTCCTGAGTGTGTAGCCTTCAGATATGAGCGCTTGGGCCATACCCAGCATTATCGGGATGAATGCCCAGTAGAGCGTCTCACCTTTACCATTGTGTGTGCGGATTCTCCCGCCTCCGAACGCTGTGCCTCCCCACCACCTGCCGCCTCTGTCGAGTCTGGGGCAGTCGCAGAACGGCCCCTCTGGTAGGGGGTGTGGGCGGCTGCGACCATCAATTCCCTAGGGGCCAGGTCCTTGGAGTGGAGTGGACCATTGTTGCATGCTAACCCCTTAGGCCACCAAGTGCTGAAAAGCTTGTGTGGTACACCGGTAAGGGGCACATCTACTGAAGTGCGGGGTGCAGCGTGCAGTGCAACTGAGGCACCCTCCTACCTACCCCCCCCCCGTTTTGCTGGCAGTGCAGAACGAAAGGTTTATAGGATGAAGATGACAAGGATACAGGTGTTGATAAAAGGAGGGTTCGGTCATGTATGCCCAAAGCACTGTGCTGCCCAGGTTTCATAAAACTTACCTTTTTTTTTGGTTCTTGGTGGTTTCTCCCGCTTGAGTTCGAATCAGTCTGGCTTTCTTGCAATGGCAGTGACTTAGCGACACTGGGTCCTGAGCGAATCCGCCTTTGCTCTATGAACAGTGTAACATACAACATGCATTCATGGGGTTCAGGTCGCCAATGGAACAAAGTGTGTCAAGTGCTGTCAAACGCTGTACTCAATACTGATCTGAAGCATGAGACGCCTTAGGCTGTTTGGGGTGCTTTTGGCGGCAGCGGGGGGGGGGGGGGCTGAGCAACAGGTCTTAGGCAGAGCACAAAGAGCAGGCAAAACGATCCATATTGGTGGGTACTGTCAAACAAGCAAGGGCATAAGGGGAACTGAAGGAAATCTGGTCTCTCTCTCTGATGTTTATTGGGCGTTTGCCGCAGACTCCGCCTGTGCGAGTAACGAGGAGCAGAAAGCTCCAGATGTAAAGACTGGCGGTGTTGTTCCTGAGACAGAGATGGCAAAAACAGCAAGACTCGTTCAAGGGGGGGAGGGGGGTGGACCAAAGTGACTGTGCCAAGGGGAGGTTGGGAAGGTGCAGTCGTTGGGAGCCTGAGCGATGTGGGGGATCAATGGGGGTGAGAAGAGAACGGTAATAGCTGTTTGTGTCTCTTTTTTTGGCTTAGAGTTATGTGAGAATTTTGTTGGCAGTGAATCAGGGTGAGAGTAGTACAGTGGGCACTTGACTCCCTTTGCAAAAGATGTAAGGTAAGATGTAAGATATAAGGGGAGCCTGAGCTGGATGCATTCACTGTTCCTTTGGTGGACCTGAAATCTGTCGCTTTGTTTTCATGGAGCCATTGAATACAGAGTTTCACTGTTTTTGGGGTCATTTTCAGCCGCTCACACATGATTTGGTGCCAGGTGTTTGCAGAGTTCATTTGTGTGGGCGTTCTGCAAAACAGAGCACCTCATGAGCTCAACATCGGTGATACCCCTGTGCCTGGCGTGCAAACACTTTTAAGAATTATTTATCAACGCATGGCTTTCTAATGTACGCCCTGCAGTGCAGCATTGGTCCTTCAACATTGCCACACCATGGGAAAAAGCTCTTTTCATCCGCATGCTCAACCCTGTGTGACTGTGTGACTCTGCTCCCATTTAGAAACATGCCATCTGCCCTCTACAGTCTTAGCAAAATTACCAAAGGCAAATGTTACCCAAAAAAATATTACCCAAAAGATTAACAAAACATTAAGGTTGTTTTAGTAGGTGTGGTGTCCCTCCGAATCCTGGGCTCCAAGATTTTTATCATTTGTTCCCCTGCGAGCCCTGGTTTCTTGTGTGGTCTGCTTTTCTCATGGATGGGCATGTCGTTCCCATTGTGGTGGTGAATGCGTACCGGACGAGACCTGATTTGTCGGCTCCCAAGCACAGTTGGAAAGATGAGTACATCAAAACAATTACTGATTGGGCAAGGCAACATGGTATTGCTTTGCTGGGGCTTTGCAGCGACTTTAAAAGGGTGATGAGAGGAAGCACAAGTTGGGGTACCATACTGCTTATCGGTGGCTGAAGTATTTCCGAAAAAAAAGGTGATTATTTTTAAAGCCAGAAAGGAGGTCACAAAAGGAATTCGTTTTAAACCGAGTGTGCAGAAGTTCAAGATGCCATCACCAAATGGAGAATGGAGCTTAATGCCGAGTCATTGACCGCAAACAGTGTTGCCTCCGTTGCTTGTGGTGTCGTCGGCCGCAATCAATTTGCCGTTTTGGCCAAAAACGGTAATGTTTTTGTCATGGGGGCAGAGTGGGGCCGGTATCAACAACATCCCGTGGACTGGGAGCTTTGTTGGGCAACCTCAAACCGCACTCTACCTCTGCGACTATTGTTCGATGCCGGGCGAGCTTTTTTTCCTAACACTACAGTACACCAGTGCGGGCACTGTGGCAACAACGACACGACCATCCACGGACCACACGCCAGCCGGCCAACATCAAACCAGCCAGGCAAGCAAAGGTCAAAATCGGGACCGCGCCCAACTAACTGGCGACCAAGCCCACGAACGCGACGGGACACCATGGTGCGCGACCAACCGATTGACATCAACGAGCTGCACAAAACCCCCGGCCCCCCGGGAGAGCGCAAGCTTGACCGAGTCAAGAGGCGTGACCACGTAACACGGCATGCAAGACCCGTAGCACGTGCTTCTTCAAGTCGTCTCGCGCCTATTGAAAACTGACACAGGTGGGGGTAAGCAGGACAAGCTTCAGCCCCTGGACCCCAGAATCCGGACGTTGACCAGGACGTGCGATGGGACCCTCCCCCACGTATCATCCGCCCGAAGAAGAGGGATGTGAGACTTCGGTCGAACATTGGTTACCTCTTTGGGCAGAACCCGATGAAGGGTACTGCTCACGGCGACTGAGCCCTTCTGCCTATTGGGGGAGCCGCCTTGTGGGTGCACGTGAAGTAGGGCCCTGGGTGGGTGAGCGAAAGCCCCGTGATAAGACCCCTTCGGGGGCAACCCCAGTCCCGACATGACGTACCTACCTACCTCCAAGGACTTGGCCCCCTTCACCATGTGGTTGTGGTGGCCATGCGTCTCGATGAACTCCAGGGTCTCCTGCTGTTGGGCTTCCAAGGCCACGATGAACCTCTGCAGTTCCTGCACCCTGTCCTCCTTGTCGTCTCTGGGGTCCCTTAGGACGACGAGGGTGCCCTAATGCTGCATTGCCTCGTGAGCGGTTGCCACTGCAGGTGACACGACCGACCGGAGGTCGACGGCTCCCATTAGGGACCGGCGCAGGATGTCCACATTCACCTCGGGGTCCAATGTTGGCGGCACAATGTTGGCCAGGTCCTCTTAGGCCACTTCCGGTTGAGGGAAGGCTAGCTGGTTGTGGCGCCTCAGCGCCTCGGGGGTAAGGCTAGTGGTTTCAGAGCCTCCTCTGCTACCATAACGTAGGTGTTGCCGCATCGGTCTCCGGTCGGCCACGTTCCGGGCTGCTTGGCTAGACTTAGCCATTGTTTTTGAGTCCCTTGTTTTGTCCCTTGGCTTGGTCTTTACTGGGTTTGTCCCACTACGTCAAAAAGACAGCCCCGTCCTGAAGTCCTGCACACCCTTGGACATTCACACGAGAAAGCTGCAACAAGTCCATGAGGATTACTTGGATGTGCAAGGGGTACTCAGCGGCGGATGGACACAATGATGGCGAAGGAAGCAGATCCAATCAACATAAGAGAAACAGAAATGGTGGCAGACCCTATGTGACAAAAGGAATCACAGTAGGTCACCAAGCTCAGATGACAGAGGAGGTCAAGATCAAGATATTAGGAAGGAAGAAGGTTGCTTTAGTCCCTGTACCAAGATCCATTTGACCCTCGAACCGATTCAAGGAATACTGACACCAAAATCTCGGTGCAGAAATGGCAAAAATAGGCAAAATTGGGTTGATTCCCATGGGTGGCTTGGTAGGACCATGGTCCTAAATCCTCACGATGATCGCTAGTGTGTCATGTAGGTGTCTCAAGAGTGCCCTTCTTCTTCCACGGCAATTGCGATATTCAATGATTGCAACAGGGTGTTCAATCAGGCGTGTCTCACGCCGTGGTGCCATGTGCTGGTCCATTTTGAGGTGAAAATGAGCCGTGTTCGAACCAGATTTGAGAGAACCATAAGGACCCTAGTTGCAAAGCTTGATTACCGGGCTCGGTCTTCCATGGGAGGTTCTAAAACCCATTTTCACCGACTAGGTCTCCAAGTGGAGGTTTTACCACACCCACTTCCTTAGGCGGCCCAAGTTGCATGGTATAAAACGACAGAAAGTGCCCAAAATACAGGGCCTCCAAAAAGAGCGAAAAAACCATTCTTTGGCTTGCAAAAAATCAAGCCGTTTCTGAAACACCAAAAGAACTCTTATGTAAGGAATTTTGGCCCTTTTTTTGGTCCCGATGGGTCCCGAAAAAGCATTTTTTGGGGCAATGGACTGTTCCTTGCCCAAGGCCTCGCGCATAGAGCAGTCCATTGCCCCTCCAAAGCCAGGTAATGATGGTAGAATTTATGAATTAAGTAGGCTCCTACAATGGAGTGACATTACAGGCACCCTTGACTTGATCACATTGTACCATATGTTTATGCGGGCGGATAATCAGCGTGGTTTGCAGTACATTGGATTTTACTCTCCACAAAATCAATTTTTTTGCCCAAAAAACACGCTCAAAAGAGTACCACACATGGCGAATTTGTATTTTCCCGCACAATTTACTTTGATTCATAGTCAATAACGGGAGGATCAATTTTTCTTCAGCCAAAGCTACAAGGGTGGTCCTTGTCCAGCTCAGAGTCATGTGTTGAGTGGACATACGTCATGTACCACCAGTGATATTCTTGTTTTTTGCTTGACACTCCCCATAGCTTTCAGCAGGTGTCCATCATCAGCAATGCTGAAGGATGCACTCTGTGCAACACCTCCAACGTATGTGCTCCTTTTGTTAGGAAGGCAACAACATTAGAAATGATTTCTTGAATCCTGAATTACATTTGCAAGGCTTGTTTAGAGCACATGATGTCCGATACCTGGAGAAACAAGGTGCCCTGGGGGAAGCAGTCCGCCAAGCGCAGGGGCTGACCAAGCGCAAGAAGAGTTTTTCCGCCTCCGGGGGTGCCGGCTTCTGGGAAATTTTAATGACTCAATGACAGTTTAGGTACTCCTTGCTTCAGTGAAGTTTGTGCACGAGCGCCTTCAGATGAGAACCCATCAGATTGGTACAAAAAATATATTTTCTGGGTTTTTTTTGCGCGAGGCCTCGCGCATGAGGACTGCCATGCAGTCCCAAAACTTGAAAGTCACAATCTATAACTCTTTTCTCGGGCACTGCAAATCAAAAATCAAACTGTGGGGTGGGTGGCAAGACCACTCGACCCTGAAGCCGTCTTTGCAAAGAAAAATGAATTGGTTGAGGTTTGTGGTTTATTAAGTTATGCGCGAGGCCTTGCGCACGAGGCAGCCCTTGAACCACATGTCGCATGTGCTTTGCTTTCATATTCAATCCTCCATGCTTCTGTTTGAATGTTCTTTGGTCTTGATTGCGCGAGGCCTCGCGCATAGAATTCGATCAATAATGCCTTTTTCCAGCTATGCAATGAACATGAGGAACACAAATTGATGTTGCAATCATTTGTTCTGCAGGCCACGTTCATCCCACAAACAAGGGGAACGCAAAATGCATTTATTGGCTAATTTCTGCTAAAAGGACATCATTTTGCACTGAAATAATAATTTTTTTCTGCTTTCGGCTGTCCGAAAAAAGGCAGAGAATGGCACCAATGGTAAGAAAGATACTTCCTTTGGACTAATATTCTGTTTTCAAAAAACAGAGCAAGTGAAAAACAATTTTTCTGCATGGTCAAGATTGGGTGCATTCGGTGTGATTTTGACCATGCAACTTCAGCCGCCTAAGACTTCAGGGTCTAGAGCGAGCAACGTATTCTAGCACCTGCTAGCAAACAAGAAGTAGCAAGCAGCAGGAAAGGAAGCAACATCAAGCAAGGTAGCCAAGGTTGACCCTGTGGCTCATGCGATAGGAGGCGGGACCTAGACTCATATCTCAGTGGAGAAATTAGAACTAGTTCTGGGACCCTCATGGGCCAGTAGAAATGTGGCCGCCAATAGACCACATGGGGGGCTGAAATTGGTGTCCAAAATGAGGTGATTTGGCATACCAAAAATTGAGCCCAAAATGAAAATGTCCCCAAGCGTATTCCTCTGTGATGGCTTGGAGACGGGACTCAACATTTTTTTTACGGGACCCAATGAGAGTCCAATGTGGGCCCAAACATAGTTGGTTCCCAAAGATGTCCACCGGTCATTGCATGGTGGTGGCCTAAGTTGAGCCCACAAGTGCCAAAATGGCAAAATTGCCAACACTCACCTTGCGCTAGCTCTTTGTGAGTGGGTGCGTTGGTCTGCCCACGTGGCATGTGAGCCGTGGGGACCAGTATGCACAAGCAAGATAACATTATGGTTAATGGGTCCTTGCCCCCGGCGTGCACGGGGGGGCTGAACATAGTGCACGTCGGGTCCAAAAAATCGCCAAAAATGCGCACAATGGTGGTTCGGGCAAATGTGGCACATGTCTTGCCTGGACCGGATTATGTCCTAAATTTGGACTCAAGTCCCTTGTGTCCAACATACCTTTTGGGCGTCGACCAAACTTTCCCGGATTTGGGAATGGTGGGTTTCACAAGTAAGCACATGATTTGGGATGTATCCCAATCGCCCACAAGAAGGCGTTGGTACGCCCAGCCCAAGTGGAGTTATTGGCTGGGCCTAAGATATTTTGGGCACTGAAGTATATACCTTCATAACATACTTGGGTCATGATGCCAATTGATCGAATCACGGAGATACAAGGTCGCCGCTTGACATGATGACGGCCACAAAATACCAAAATTGAGGGAAAACCCTGAAAAAATGACTCAAAATCACCACAAATGTAATTGAATATCGACGGCTTGTATTGAGTAGTCGGCAAATCCTCTTACACGCTTCTTCCTGATACCCAAGACCTTCGATTCCACTTTTGGGATCCACTTGGGGCGCTTGGGAAGGATGCATGCGTCGATCCCCAAGTGGGCACATGAAAAAAAAGAAAATAGCCACCGGCGCGCATGGGTTGCACCGCAGTGCTTCGGGTGCGGCCTCCATGCGTGCTTGGCCGGCGGTTAGGTTACAAATGAGTAATTTAGGTTAGGAACAAGGGCTCCACTTAATTTGCATTCCATTCGCGGGTTCATCTTGGAATGGTGCACCCGGCAAATCGGCACATGAAATGACCCCAAATATGGCCTACAACCCTACCCAAGCCTTCTACACCCAACCTAGTGCCGTAGCGAATAGGACCATAGGATTGTGCTTTGGGTGCTCTTACTAATGGGAAATCAAAAAAACTTCCCAAGGAGTGATGATACGCCATGTGATATGATACCGTCATGATCCTGTCATATGATTCAGAATGGATTGCTGGTCTCAGCGAGAACCTGTGACACCAAGAGCACCATATCAAACAATTGCAATCCAACAATTTGCATGAACACTGAATCTCCCAATCAGAAAGACCATCCTGTACAAGATGTGCAGGATAGATTGTCAGCCAAGGGCTCCACTGAGCCTAAGAATGGCCATGCCCTTTTGTTGAACACATGGGGTGCAGCCCAAGAAATTTCTATGCCTTCACCACATGCCCCATGTGACAAGGGCCATAGGACCCACATGTAGGTATTCTGCAGAAGCAGCTATCACGTGCTCATATATAATGTAATCATGCAACATGTTTGAGCAACACAGTGCAGAAAGCCCAAAAGAATAGCCTTCCATGCACAGCTCCCCCTCCCCCGCCCTTTGCCATGTCGTTACATACCTGAAGAAACGATGCCGCTGTCACAACTCCCTCCGCCCCCTGAGGCTCTCAACCCCGCACAGTCCATAAAAGAACAGGCACAGTGCAGGGCCATGTAATTCGGAGATGTTATGATTGACTAATGTGGTGCAACTTCAGGTTAAACTTCTGAGCATTCTCAACAGGTGCCACTGGAATGGGATCTCCAGCCACAGGCATGCGCGAGATGCATTGCCATGGAGACATTCCAAATCAGTCTACACATAGTACCTGCACTGGAACTCGCAAGGGGGACCACAGAAACACGAGGCAACCACCTAAACCACCATTCTTGTTCTCAGTCACCAGTGCCATTGACGGTTCTTTCGCCTCCCCATCTGAGGTGTGCGCCGATGGTACCAGTCAATTTTGTGGTACTTCCCAATCTTTGAATGCAGACCCTCAGTCTCAGTCTCGCTCCTTCTATCTCTACTCTACCTCGATGCCTCTGCCTTGTTGTACAGCTCTCTCCTCTGACAAAATTGTGAATGCATGGGTGGCACCTATATAGCAACGAAACCCGAGGTTGACGAGCAGCAACTTGAAAAAAAAAAATGGAGGAGATGGTCAGAATGACAGGCCAGACTTAAGATGCTATGGAGTGCTCATGGCGTGTGTCTCCACATTCTCAAGTCCGGCACAATGCTACAGGGCCCTGAATGTGATAAGCAGCCGGGCATATGCTGCAGGATACGTCTGGAGTGGTCACCAACCAAAAGCTGGATGGTTAGCAGCGCAGAAAAGAATGTAACAATCGTCTGCGCAGGCGGGACACTCCCCCTCTTCCAAATACTTTGAGAGTCATGAGTCTTTGGGTGGGGCTACCAAGGCACCCCACCCAAAATATGAATTTGCTGTTTCACATCTGGAACGAAGGTCAAACATAAGGATGACAGCATTTCGCAGACGCAGCGGCGGATCAAAATCTCTCTGGGACATCCAGAAGGTGCCAACACGGAGCAAATTTTCGCATTTCGGCAGGGTTTTGTTGTCAAATTTTGGTCTAATGCACCAAAATGTCGTCACCTGGGGGGGGGGGGGATGTGTATGCTTTTTGAAATCTTGCGAAAAGGCCGTTTCAGAAATGTATGGGTTGGGGGGGGGGGGGTACATGGTCACAATTTTGAGCACGGAGCTGTAAACGGGATGACGCACAGGGCACAGGCAATGCTCCAAAGATGACTCATTATTCCGAATCGGATTCATTCTCATTGTTGCCCCTTTCCACAAGGGCTGGGACTCCATTGGGGCATACATCCCAATGCTTGTGATTGGGTTTGTTTCGCACAATGGGCCGGATTGTTAGGCCAGCCATGTCAGTGAGGCCGTAAGAAGCGGATAGAATCTGGTGTTCCTCATGGTCGCATGCAGGTTGCTATGATCCGCCTGTGGGAGGCCTTTTTGCGGTGCTGGGGGTGGCCATGCGACTAATCTGCACCCACTTTTCACCCCCGAAGCGTGCTCTTTTGCGAACCAACGCCTTCTGCGGTGCATCTGGGGATGCAACAGCATGTGGCGAGGATGTGTACCCGGACATGGTGACTGCCTGTTGACAAAATCAGGCAGCAAACAACACAGGCAACGTCAGAAAGGACAAAAATCTCAAACATACTGTCAGTACAAAATGCAGACCCAGGGTGTTCCAAATAGCCCTCCTCGAGGGCTTTCCGAACCCACCCCACATACCCCCCCTATGGTGCACGTAGTGGGCACAAATGAGGTAACAATGACACTGATCCCTGAAAACGCTCCGTGTTGGCACCTTCCTTACCGTCCCAGAGAGAAATAGGAGATCCCACCCACACAAAATTCGTTCAGAACCCCATGCTCCTGATAGCGTGTGCACACGGAACAAACGACTGATGCACCCCTTTGGGCTGCCACCTAATCACCCATGATAACAGCTTCCCCGTCATCCGACATAATCATCCAGCCCACACACCCTGTTTTTGTAACATCTGCCGAGGATTATGCAATCATGGCACCAGCTTTGCATCATCTGTCTTGCCCTTCAGAATTGCAGCTTTTTTCTCCTCCCATATTTCCTCTGGAGTCACATCAGTAACGAGAACATCGTTGATGCGCTGTCTCTTGATTGCTGGTTTACTCGGCAGCTTCCCTTCCGCCGCATACCGGTTGGCACTTTCGGCTGCCAGCAAAACCTGCGCCTTCATTACCGCCATTTGCCTGAGCTTTTTCTTAAACCTGTTTGATATTGGCGCAGGGTTTCCATCTGCATATTCCCAATCAGGCAGCATCCGCAAGGGTGACCACCGGTTTCCATTTTGGCCCCACTTGTACTCTTCAAACCAATGACTCCTTCTCTTCAATAGTAAGCGGGCGCCCCGAAATGCGATTCTTGACATGGTGCAGAACTCTGTTACTGAAAAAAGGCAGGATGCAAGTATGCGGATATAGATGCCTGCAGAAGGGAAGGGCTGTCTGGGCTGCAACATTGGGGAATCCCAAAAGCGGCCCACACGAGACAGCTGATACATGTAGATTACACACCTTCCCCAAATCAAAGACAATTGCTAGCTAGAGGCTTAGAAGTCGGAACTAAACAAAACCTGCGAACCAGCGACCAGCGAAGCAAAGATACTCAGTAGGAAAGGCGTGAGCATGATCACCCCTTTCGGCAAAAGAGGATCTGCAGAATAGCAGTTCACAGCGACCGGGGTGTTGCCACAGCAACAGAAGAAGGACACAGTGGTTCTGCATCGTAGCTGACCGTTTAGCACACTAGCTTGGGCCTGATCCCCTGGCCATCAGTTCTATGAAAAACCGCCGCCAAATTGCCCAAGCAGTAACCACCAAGAGCTCTGCAGCACCACAGGGACGGATCAGGGTCTCTGAGGGGTTCTGGCCCGAGGACATTGAGCACTTGTGGTAGTGCCCACAGCGGTCCTGTCTGAGTGAATCTACAATTGTTCCGGCTGCAGATAACTGGCTGTCACCTAAGTCAACTTGGGCAAGCCTCTCCCAGGGGTTCCACAAGGGTTGTACCAGGGCCCCACGGCTGCGAACATTGACAAAATATCATTGCTGCTGACATGCTGAGTTTGTAGGATATTGGTAGGATGTGCTGGCTGTATTCTTTTGATGGGCCATCCACATGCACCAATGATCAGGTGGTGAAACACTGGATGGGCCAAGGTCAAATGAACGCTACCGGCTCCATTGTGTTCCTCCTCTAGGGCCAGAATCCGCCGGCCCATCCATGAGAAGAGCGGCTGTTGTAGCATTGTTTGGAGTACAGTCAGGCTTAGGGGTGTAATGCACGCCAGGTCAACATGAAAGCAGGACCTTGAAATTAGCAGCGAGGGCAGCCCACATACGGGATTGCTCAACACCAGCTGTCCACAATATGGTTTCACCAAAAAACGTGAACAAGTTCGTCATGCCGAAAGTTTCTGGACGATTCGTGGTTCGTGAATATAATTCTCCCGACATCAGGCACATGTCCACCTTACGACACCCAATTCAATTTGTGTCTCGTGCGGCCTCAGCACTGTCGTTTGGGTGCGCAATCAATGAGACAAGCTCCATGTCTCCGCCCCGCATTTCAGTGGTGTTTGGGTCGCAGGTGAAATGCACTGACCACTGACTCGACACTTGCCTTTCCACAAACCCAGACCCAACTCACGCATTTCTTGGTTGGGAGCCACATCTGACATCAGGCCCTCACCCCTTCTTGGACCCCTCTGCCCTCATTTTCAGTGCGCCCTTGTTTTGGAAATCACAATTTTTCCAACTGTGCACGCTGCGCACAACACAACCGAAAATCGTAGCCCCCCCCCTTGCGCAAGCACAAGGAAAATCAGGAAAACGACTGTCAAACTGGGGCCTGGTTCTTGGACAAGGCAATGCTTGCGCGCAATGCGCGGTACCAAAAGAACGTATGTCACCAAAAACCTGCCCATACCTCACCATGAGCACAACTGTTGCAACAGGGCACTAGAACACAATGTGCAGGCAAATTTCAGCATGTTCCGGAGGTCCTCACTGCCAATCAGGGGCATCAGGAGCTGTGGAATAGAAGCCCTTTCCAACCTGGCGCCTCATCTTAAACAATTGCACATGCTTGCCCTTTGGGGCAGGCTTTGGAGCAGGCTTGGCTTCAGGTTTTCGAACGGGTTTAGGCTTCCTATTCCTTGGGACAAAACTGTCATCAACAATATCTTTGGTGAAGTAGAGCTTGCCACGCTTTGGAAACCCACTTCCCAAATTGTGCATGTGAAGGGTGGACCGGATGTACGTGACAGCCAAGCCAGGAGTAACGACATTAGTCATGGCTGAAAATCACATCAAAACAAACAGCAGTGGGTTGCTACCAAGCATAATATTGTTATGAGCATGAGGACTCATCCCAGACATGACACAGCCCCTCTTTCCCTCTACAACCGGCACACAGTCACGTTCTGCTACGTTCTTGACCATAAAATCTGTGGTCAGAAAACGACAGTCAGACCGGGTCCCGGTGCTTAGACAAGGCGGTGCATCCGCAAGCGGGGGGGTGAAGGTATTGCCAACCCCAACGGAATGGCCTTTGGGTGCAATCATGGTTTGGACAGGGTAGGGTGCCTAAGGGAATCATTGAGGCATGGAGCTGTATTCAAGGAGTGCTGGTGCCAGGGATGCTGCAGTTGATGTGTCAATGTGATGCAAAGCAGGGTTGTGTGCATGTTGTGGGTGATGGGGTCAATGTTCCGGATGCAGTAACAGAAGAACTGTGCTCAAAAGAGCCAACCTTGTGATGGGTAGGTGCAGCGCTTGCAGGGCCAGCTGGAGATGGGGTGCCGGAGCTGTATCCGGGGTGACGTGAACAATGGGCAGGGTTTCCTTCGATTTATAGCACCATGCACAACTTCGCTGCACTAGTATTTTGACGTAGAGATGCAAAGAGGGTGTGGTTTGGTATCCAAAATCAATAAGCAACCTGGGTGCTGTCATGAAGCAGTGAGACTTTGCATGCCATTATCTACCCTCTTTCTGTAGAGGCCCAAGCCGACCCACAGTGACATGGACACCGTAAGCAAATGCTGTTTCTCAGAACCACAAATGAGCAGATTTGCTTGCGCCTCCGGGATACACCTTGGAAACTCCGGGAAATTCTCGGGCAGCTCCTAGATGTACCTGGGAGGTTCTGAAATCTACCCAGAAACTTTGCCAAAAACCCAGGGAGCTCCGCGATATGCCTAGGATGTATCTAGTAAGCTCTAGAACATACGTGGGAGGCTCCTGGATATACCCCAGAAGCTGCGGGATATGCAGAAAACTCCCAAATATACCCGGGGCCCGGGGGGGGGGGGGGGGCGACTCCTCGGTTCTGGACGCCAACCACCTCCCCAACTAATTGTTGGCCGCAGGCCCCGGGGGGGGCGGGGGGGTTGGGAGGGGGGTTCTGGGAGGGGCGATGGGGGGGGGGGGGTCTAGGGGGGCTTTTGCCCCGGGGGGTGTTAGGGTCAGGCTTGGGTTTAAGGATAGTGCTGGGGTGCAAAGTGGACAAAATTTTCCTTTGGGCGGCTTTGGTGCCCATGGAGCGTCGGGCACCTTTGGCGCCCATGGACTACTGAGGGCGGCACCTTTGGCAACAAACTGTTGGCCGGAGGCCCCTAGGGGGGGGGGGGGGGGGAGTTGGCGTCCTAGGACCCGCGGAGTCGCCCCCCCCCCGGGGGACCCGGGACAGCTCCAGGATATAGCTGGAAAGCTCCATATATACTCGGAGCTCCAGGACATATGTGTATGTGCACAGCTTTGTAGTTTGATGTGAAGTATGCAAACATTTAATATGTGCACAGCTGATTTGTTCAGAAAATGTTGCCACTTTACTACTTTCCGGCTGTCACAGGGACGTGTTCATATGGGATGGCTTGATGGTGTAGAGAAAGTGGTTGTTTGACAGCCATCCACATACATGTTGAGTCTGGCCACCACTCATTCATTATTTTAACTTGGTACATGTGGAAGCCTTTTGGTGTGCTTACTTCTTTGCTTTGCATGCTTAGGTTGGCAAAATGAAATTTTGGACGCTGTGTAATTTGCCATGTGGTTAACCGAAGGTCTCCTCTAGGTCAACCGGAAAAATGCAAGAGGGCTCCACGTGCAAGCAGAAGCAGATGTGTGTTCAAAACATGTTTCGGGCAGAATCGCCCCTCATCAGTTCTGAATGTGCGAACAAAAGGCATGAAATCACTAGTGAACCATGAGTTTTGATGGCACACACAAATAGTAAAAAATAGCAACAATAGAGCGAAGGCGACTGGCGCCGTGGAGCGCGCTGTGGACGCGTGTCCGCCTTTGTGTGTGTACTCCTGATTCAAAATAAAACGAAACAAAAACAGCCAGAAATTTTCGAAAATTTTCGAAAAGGACGGCTTGATGGTGTAGAGAAAGTGGTTGTTTGACAGCCATCCACATACATGTTGAGTCTGGCCACCACTCATTCATTATTTTAACTTGGTACATGTGGAAGCCTTTTGGTGTGCTTACTTCTTTGCTTTGCATGCTTAGGTTGGAGATAGCACTTTTGTCACAACACCCATTTGTACTGTGTGTACAAAAGGGTTACGGCAGGGTCCATAAAAGGGTCCGCGAAACTCGCAGGGGTTGCCCAAGGCTGCCTTGCTTCTGCCATGGTTCTCAATGTCGCCAATGAGGTGCATATGCATGTTGCACTCCATGCAGGCCTATTGCCCCTTGGGCTTGTCCAACTTTTTAGAGTACACGGATGACACCACCTAGTGTGTCAATTGTAAGTCTAAAGTGCACGTTTTTGAGACCATGGCCTTCCACCTTGTCTGTGTGCAGTGATACAAAGGAGCTTGGCAATCTCACCCCAAGCACAAGCTTGATCCACATACTTCAATGCCACTGATGCACCCAACACAACCACAAAGTGTCATTTCTGTTGCAGAAAATTGTACTGTGGAGCACTAAGGGCATGCTGCCTTCCGAGCTCCTCGAGGAGTCTCACCGTGTAATAACACGTGTACACAATATGTCCGCACATGGAACAACAACATTATCACGTTGCACATGCATGTGTGCAAGAAGACGCAACGTGTGGGTTGCGCACATGGGAAAGGAATGTTGTTCAACCATTGCAACCCGGTTGAAGTCCACAGCATACTATAAGGAAATTTTTCAACTGTGACACACCGAAATTCAGTAACTGAACAGTAAAGTCAAGCAAAGGAAATACACAGTGGCGGAGATGCACCAAGGACTGCCAGAGGCCATTTCAGGCTCGGGTATACCCACTTTTGCCTCCCTGGTGTAGAACCATGCTTTACAAAGAGCCATGTAGATCTCACAAAACCAAAAACAGGGCCACGGTTCAGGCCTTTGCCTTCAGTTCCAGGGCCATGGAACCCAACAAGCCATTCCCCTCAAACTCACCATCACTTCCGAGGGAAGCACATACTCCTTCAAAACGTGCTATATATCCCACATTCCACAAAGGCTGGTTGGTTACCATGTGGTAAACCCAGTTCTCAGTGCTTCGTCGTTTGTGTGGCCTGTCTGTCGCCAAAGGTGGTTTACGTCTGTCGGGATAGAGAACGCACAGTTCTGGGACGTTGATCACACTGCTCATCATTGCAGCATATTGCACCCATGCGTCACTGGCACTGGCAGGCCACACAGGCAATCATTCCCACGGCCATGGGGGTGGGGTGGGGGGGGACGGAGTGCGCTGCACAAAATAAAGCTTCATTGGTGACCACAAAACATGTGCCGAATGTCTGCATTCTTTGGCAGGTGGCTATCCATCGTAAACACACTGGTAATCTGAAGCTTTTTCAGGTATCCGTCAGGAGAAGTATCAACAGCTCTTGAGAGGCAGGCAGTCATGGATGCATTTGAAGCTGCAGAGTTAGGATGTCTATGCATGGGCGCACGAGACTGTGATGGATTCGCATGTTTGTGCCCCATTTCGGTGTCAAAAAGTTAGGGAATTCAGGCGGTCTCAGGCACAGCGGCAAAAGCGGTGACTGGTCATTGGAAAAGCGGTTGGGGATAAAATCAGGCGGTCGCAAAATGGTTATTGGGGAGCAGGGCTGTGGAGGCCGTGATAACGCAATGATGAGAATGAGGTACAAATTGATGATCCAGTTGGCAAATGAGGTTACCTCTATTCTGTAGCCAGCGAAGACTGTGATGTGGGCCAACGCTCCTCTGACCCCCCCCCCATTTTTTCTGACTTTTCTTTTCTAGTCTCAGTCGTCGGTAACGCCAGTGCGTCATGGCACGGGAATTGGGCGGCAAAGTGTAATTGGGGGGTTAGTCGCCCCCGCATCCCCCCACTTCTGTCATGTTGACAGTTGGTTGTGCTTCTGCAAGCTTCAGCGACTAGAGGGAACAGCAAGGGCATACAGTGAGTTCCGAGGAAGACAAGAGCACGCAGTCGGTTTCACATAGCGGTACACAATTGGGGAGGCTTGGGTCACTCCACAAATTGATCTGATTTTGAGCATAATGTGTGGCACCATGTCATGCAGCATTGACGCATCCCCCAGCCCCCTGCAGCGTAATACTATTTCGCTCTCGTTCGGGCCATGAAATTGTTGGTGGATATGGCACATTCCATACCTCCTGCCCCTCCACCCGTTCAGTTGACTTCCAAGGGGCGTTCCAAGGCTGATATGCTAGTGTCGCTGTTGTCTGTATGGATGACAGCGGTTTGTCCAAGCAGCACAAGGCACTGTTTCTGCGAGTTTTGATTCTTTTGCTGCTGTATGTGCAAAAGGAGGCACACCAATAAGAAGGTCGTGAGACCCCTTTAGAGGAGTGCTGGGCATTTCGGAAGACATCGCAGAGAGTATTTGTAGATGATTTCGACAGCAAAGTGTATTTCCTTGGTGACTGGGTCTTCTTCTTGTCTTCCGAGGTTCCACAGTCTGAGAGCATTTCTCCTTTGCTTCACAGCATTTTTCTGTCGAGCACACGGTATTCACGTCCATCTTCGCACATTATCCCTACACCCCTCCACCCTTTGGGACGGAGGGTCCGTTCCTGTGCAACAGCTCTCCAAACTACTGATGCCCACCCGGAATCCAGCCTCGCCCACAACTGCATTCTATTCTTGCATGCCCCCTCCAGCGTTGTGCCTGGCCACCAGGCCACTTCCGAATGGTAGATGCCGTGCAGGCTGCGCAACTTGCCTGGCCTCGAATCCGTCAGTGGTGGGCTACAGTATGGCACTGCCAGTGGAAACAGACCGTACCACTAACACCATTGGGGGGTGCGGCCTCATTGAGGCGCAAGCGCCCCAGGGTACAATATGGCCTGCCCTTGTGAGGGACAAGAGCAGGGTATCACTTCAGTCGATTTTGAACGGTGCAAAATGATGCATTTTAGGGATGGGATGCATCAAAAAAAGGTTTGTCGACGTACTCCTCAATTGAGAATTCATCATTCTACCCCTTTTCGATTTGTTTCTCGACAAGAACTTGGAGATAGGTTTCGGCACGCTGCACAGCGCAGCAGCTGTTGGAAGCAGAAAAACATGATACCAACTAACTTGTCTCACAAAAGTCGTCTACCCCACCCCCCTGCGAAATGCCGGTTGCAAACCTGTTTTGGAGAACATACACGAACCCCCTCCCAATGGGAGACGGTACAAGGTTGAACAAGGGGACGGACTTAAGGTTCCAATGAATCCTGCATTGGTACCCCCTCCTAAGGAATCGGACATCAACATCTCATGTGGCCAAAAATACAGAGAAACTGTTGTGTGTGGGCAAAGCGCAAGCCCTGAAGATAGCACTATGGGTCTGTGGGCGTATACTGAGGCAACCGAATCATGTATTTCTGCATGTACCAATATTCAATAACCAAATATGCCAACAGGATTACTCCAGCAAAGGCATCTAGGCTACAAGTTGCAATGAAGCTCAGCTGTGTGCAAACTAACTCTACACCATCTGGTGCTGTCGGGCAAGGGTAGTCGCCCGCTTCAAGCAACGCATCCAAATCCCAAGCAAAGGCGCAGAAGCACAAAACAGAGTCTGCTGCATAACTAAACCCCAACACGTATGCTGCTGTTGCAGACCAGAAAGGAAGCAGGTTGGTGAGGATTGTGGCCAAACCAAGGGCTGCAGCAGTGTAACGCAGAGCTGTGTTGGCCGTTGGCCACCCGCTTGTCTCAAGGGGAAGAGTTGAAGAGTAATTTTGAGTCCAATCGGAGCGGCCTCGGGGTCCAAGCAGCGTCTCCACCTGCTCAAACTCGTGCAAACAGAGAACCTGAGGTGCATGCGCCGTGTGCCATTACATGCCAGTTTGAACACAACTCGAACGCAATACAGGGGGGGGGGGATTTCATGCCAAGTCAAATTCACGTGGTAAATTTCGCTGTGGGAAATTTCGCGAAGACCCCTGGATTTTGTGTGGTAAATTTCGCGGACACTCCCAGAAATGTTGTGGTGTCAATATTGCGAAACGGCAGTGACACATCTCTGGGCACAAGACACCCAGCCCATTCAAAGCACAAAGCGATGGAGGCCTCCAATATGCCGGGGGAGGTTCCTCCCATTGGGTTTCCTTTGGTGTGGTTCACATAGAACACACGTCCATCGGAGGTTTGATGTTGCTCCCAACCGGGTGGAACCAAAGCACATGATGGGGGAGAGGTGGTGCAGCCGAGAGAAGGGGGCTGCGGTGTCTCCTCTGATGATGCTGATGACATCGGGGATGGTGGGCGCAAATGGAACTGCACAGCACTGAGAGGGGCTGGTAGGTTCTCATAGTCACGCCCATTCCTTGTGTACTTCGTACAAAGTCATCTCCTTCCCCGGAAGGCTCAAGAATCATGGCTTCTACAAGCTCACCAATGTGGTACCGCTTGGATAGCACCTCCCGGCAGGGTGCAAGCAAAGAATCAGTCATGGTGGGCAATAGAGGTCCTGCAGTTGAGGGACACCACTCCCTCACGGCCTACTTTACAAATTTACCCACGGCTACTCACTACAACCCCTCATTTCCCAATCCTTTTATTCTGAAAACCTCAATTTTGAAGCCCGGCACATAATTAAGTACGTAATCAATTTTGTACTAAAAAAATATGGTCCGAACGGAAGTGTCCGTTGGACACGGCATTCGTTGGACAACGGGGGGGGGGTACAATAGAGGGCTGCATGTTGCTTGTTGCATGTAGACATCGGGCTGTCGGGACTCAAGGATGTTGTTATTCGGCACTCAACAAGATGGAGCAAATTCCATTAACCAAGGCAGGGTCGCTTCTCATGCAAATGGATATTGTTTTGGGCGTTCAATTTTCATACGCATAATGCAATGCACTTCATTTTTGCGCACATGTATGCACATGATATGGCCTCAACTTGCTGCTCGTGTACTCGCAGAAAGGGACAGCATCACAGGCAGGAGGAAGGGACTGTGATGATCAGGGGACATGGTTTACCATGGGGTTTGCGTAAGTCCAATACAGAATATGCTGGCACATCAAGACATGTGGCTGCACCACACTGTCCCCTGAAAACGAATGCTCAGACCCGCTCTCCAACGTTGCCGGACGCTCCTATGCTGCAACACAACCTCCTGGCTGAAGTGTGCTACATGTCCGTGTCCGTGCTCATGTGGCACAATGCGGCTTTCAAAACGTGGGCCCGCGCACCACCAATTTTCGACCGTCCTGGAAGGTCCAGAGTCAAGTCATTTTCAAAGTGCGCTTGCGCGCATCATTCTTTTCAGACAGTTCTGGGTGTCTTCTTGCCCAATGGTCATGGTGGTAGTTGGTCAAAGCAAGAGTATGATGGACTGCCGAAAGTTTTTCATGAGCATTTTGACAACTGGAGTGCAGAGATTTGTGTGTCAGATTATGAAAGCGTGCCAGGGGAAAAAGGAGGTATAATACCCCTCATCCAATGCAAGCCAGAGGCACTCCCCAGGACGTTCAAAAATCGATGGTGCGCCTGCACACACTTTGAAAATGACCGTTTGGGACGGCCTCCGCCTTTGGGGGTGAATATGTGGGCACTCTGGCCCAACCAGTCGGTTTCAGAGCGCCTTGTCTTCTGTAATAATGTAACACTGCCCGAGCCCTCTCATGCTTCTCCTTGGCGGATGTGAGACCGAATTCGGACCAGGCTGCTAATGGCAACAGAGCCAACAATCGCCTATGAGGTAGGGCGGAATCCAGAAGAGCACTCATGAGGGACGGGTGCATTCTGAGGCCCTTGTCGAATGGACCATGCTCTCTGTGTTCAGGAAGGTGGGCATGCAATGTGTTGCAGCACGCTGTTAAGACTGCATGCACGGGGGGGCGACTACAACCGGTCCTGATGCGACCCACCCCCCAAACCATCTTTCAAGACTCGGGGGGGGGGGGGGGTTGGAGGGGGGGTCCAGCCGGGGGTCGGGGGGGGGGGTTCCTCCCGGGGGTCGGGGGGGGGGGGTGTTCCTGCCGGGGGTCGGGGGGGGATCTGGCCGGGGGTCATGGGGGTGTCCAGCCAGGGGTGAGGGGGGGGGGGGGTTAGGGTTAGGGTCACCGAGCTGGTGGAACCAGTCTTGGTTTTATAACCCTTTTTAGTGTCTAGGGTGGACCTACTAGGTTTAGCGGCAAGCAGCAAGCAAGCAAGCAGCAAGCAAGCAGCACGCGCGAAATGGGTAAAAATCACAACTCCGTCGTGGTGCTTTGGATTTGGTTGAAATTTTGGTGGATGATACCTATGGGTGTGAAGTACAATCACACAAAGTTTGAGCGAGAAACTCAACGGTGGCGGCCGGGAACGGGTGTCGCAAGTGGCGGACCTCAGTTTCAAAAACTGCAGTTTAGGGCCAAAAACAGCCATTTTTGGGCCAAAAAAGCCCTGGAACACATTCGAAACGGCCAAACGAAGGGAAACAGTGGGTGCACTCCACGTGCGGCTTGACTTCCCCGTGTCAACGAGCTGTTTGCGGCCCTCTAACTCCATGATATATCCCGGAAACGGCCCATAAAGGCCCCAAGAAGCTCCAAATTTTGTGTAGATTGGTTGCCGACAGCCACAAACCAAGAATAGGCCATATCTTTGGCTACATGGCTCAAAATGCGATTCCGAGGGCACCAACTCCACCCGCAAGCCCCCACTTTTTGTGGTTTCCACCCCTCAGAATTGACCAAACGGACGCCTACACCCCCATACCTAGGCCCACTAGGCTGCGGCAAGCTGCAACCTCAAGCCCAAACAGGTGGGTGCCCAAATGGGTCAACAGGGTCCAGTAGGGGCAAAAAGATGACTTTTCTCAAAAATGATCCTAGACCATGTGCGACGCTAAAACAAGTGTTTTTGGACCGTTTTGAGCTTGTGGTGGCCCATTTTGGTCCTCCGAAAATCCCAAAATGCCTTGAAAATGGGCTGTTTTGGGACCAAAAATGGGTCAAAAATGGGTCAAAAACACATTTTTCAAACCTCATCCTAGACCGTTTGGGCTGCACCAACGGGTGAAATGGGCCCATTTTGAGCCCATTTGGGGGCATTTTGGCCCCTCATAAGTCCAAAAAGCCTTGAAAGTGGGCCTCGTGGTGATGGGGTTCACTTGCAAGCTGATTCCACTTTGTCAAGAGCCATCAATGTGTGAATCATTCTTGATGTCCCTCACCATAGCTGATGTTCCCTCCCCCACCAGCTCGGTCCCAATATTCAGTCTTGATTAAGGTTAGGCTTAGGGTTAGGGTCACCGAGCTGGTGGAACCAGTCTTGGTTTTATAACCCTTTTTAGTGTCCAGGGTGGACCTACCAGGTTTAGCAAGCAAGCAAGCAAGCAAGCAGCAAGCAAGCAGCACACGCGAAATGGGAAAAAATCAAAACGCCGTCGTGGTGCTTCAGATTCGGCTGAAATTTTGGTGGATGATACCTATGGGAGTGAAGTACAATCACACAAAGTTTGAGCAAGAAACTCAACGGTGGCGGCCGGGAACGGGATTCGCAAGTGGCGGACCTCGGTTTCAGAAACTGCAGTTTAGGGCCAAAAAAGCCCCGGAACACATTCAAAACGGCCAAACAAAGGGAAAGTGTGGGTACACTCCACGTGCCGCTTGACTTCCCAGTGTCAACGAGCTCTTTGCGGCCCTCTAACTCCATGATATGTCCCGGAAACGGCCCAAAAAGGCCCCCAGAAGCTCCAAATGCCGACAGCCACAAACCAAGAATAGGCCATATCTTTGGCTACATGGCTCAAAATGCGATTCCAAGGGCACCAACTCCACCCGCAACCCCCCACTTTTTGTGGTTTCCACCCCTCAGAATTGCCCAAACGGAGGCCTAGACCCCAATACCTAGGCCCACTAGGCTGCGGCAAGCTGCAAGCTCAAGCCCAAATGGGTCAACAGGGTCCAGTAGGGGCAAAAAACTGATTTTTCTCAAAAATGATCCGAGACCATGTGCGACGCTAAAACAAGTGTTTTTGGACCGTTTTGAGGTGGTGGTGGCCCGTTTTGGTCCTCCGAAAATACCAAAATGCCTTGAAAATGGGGTGTTTTGGGACTTAAAATGGGTCAAAAATGGGTCAAAAACGCATCTTTCCAAACCTCATCCTAGACCATTTGGGGTGCACAAACGGGTGAAATGAGCCCATTTTGAGCACATTTTGGGGCATTTTGCCTCCTCAGAAGTCCAAAAAGCCTTGAAAGTGGGTCTCGTGGTGATGGGGTTCACTTGCAAGCTGATTTCACTTTGTCAAGAGCCATCAATGTGTGAATCATTCTTGATGTCCCTCACCAGTCATAGCTGATGTTCCCTCCCCCACCAGCTCGGTCCCAATATTCAGTCTTGATTAGCCCTAGGGTTAGGGTTAGGGTCACCGAGCTGGTGGAACCAGTCTTGGTTTTATAACCCTTTTTAGGGTCTAGGGTGGACCTACCAGGTTTAGCAGCAGCAGCAGCAAGCAGCAAGCAGCAAGCAGCAAGCAGCACGCGCGAAATGGGGAAAAATCAGAACTCCGTTGTGGTGCTTCGGATTCAGCTGAAATTTTGGTGGATGATACCTATGGGTGTGAGGGACAACCACACAAAGTATGAGCCAAAAACTCAACGGTGGCGGCCGGGAACGGGTGTCGCAAGTGGCGGACCTCAGTTTCAAAAACTGCAGTTTAGGGCCAAAAACAGCCATTTTTGGGCCAAAACAGCCTTAGAACCCATTCAAAACGGCCAAACAAAGGGAAAGTGTGGGTACACTCCATGTGCGGCTTGACTTTCCCATGTCAACGAGCCCTTTGCGGCCCTCTAACTCCACCATATGTCCCGGGAACCGCCCAAAAAGGCCCCCAGAAGCCCCAAATTTTGTGCGGAATGGCTGGCGACAGCCACAAACCAAGAGCAGGCCATATCTTTGGCTACATGGCTCAAAATGCGATTCCGAGGGCACCTACTCCACCCGCAACCCCCCACTTTTTGTGGTTTCCACCCCTCGGAATTGCCCAAATGGACGCCTAGACCCCATACCCAGGCCCACTAGGCTGCGGCAAGCTGCAACCTCAAGCCCAAACAGGTGGGTGCCCAAATGGGTCAATATGGTCCAATGGGGCAGAAAAATGACTTTTCTCAAAAATGATCCTAGACCATGTGCGACGCTAAAGCAAGTGTTTTTGGACTGTTTTGAGGTGGTAGTGGCCCATTTTGGTCCTCCGAAAATCCCAAAATGCCTTGAAGATGCGCTGTTTTGGGACCAAAAATGGGTCGAAAATGGGTCAAAAACACATTTTTCCAAACCTCATCCCACACCATTTGGGGTGCACAAACGGGTGAAATGAGCCCATTTTGAGGCCACTTTGGGGCATTTTGGCCCCTCACAAGTCCACAAAAGCCTTGAAAGTGGGTCTCGTGGTGATGGGGTTCACTTGCAAGCTGATTTCACTTTGTCAAGAGCCATCAATGTGTGACTCATTGGTGTCCCTCACCATTCATATCTAATGTTCCTTCCCCCACCAGCTCGGTCCCAATATTCAGTCTTGATTAGGGCTAGGGTTAGGGCTAGGGTTGTGGTTGCTGTTAGGGCCTACAGCCCTCCTGTAGCCCTCCTTCCTTGTTGTTTTAACACAAATATGATTTCTCTACAAAATTTTGAGTATTTTGAGTATAAACACATAGTATGAAAAAAAATTTTGGCGCCTTCGGTGCCGGACAGTTTTCTCTAGAGACACTTGTTGGTGGCCGACCCGGCACCACTATCTTTCAAAACCCGGGGGGGGGAGGGGGGCTGGGGGGGGTCGCATACAAGGACCGGGCCCGGCCGCCCCCCCGGGACTGCATGTTCCCCTATTAACATGTCATTCCTGAAAACGCTCTTATCTGCCGTTCCTGGACAACGCCGAATGGATGATGACCGGGACTGGTCAAGACGATTCTGTGAACGCACAGCAAACTGTGAACGCGAAAGCACGGGATTCAGACAGTGCATCTATACGTCTGCGTTGCATCACAGCGTCACACCACCAAAAGAATCAGATGATGAAAAATTCGTGTTACAGACCTGTGTGTGCAGTGGCACGGGCTGGGGGGGCGGGGTGAAAACCGGGTGCATCGCCCTGAAGCTCCCCCCTCCCCATCTGTGTCTGGGGCACTGTAGCTGCGCGGCCCCAAGCAGGCAGAACAAGCCACGACCGTCATCCGCTGATGCACTGCCCTGGCCCCGCTACCTCGGCCAGCAGCTCCAAGTTAGGTGGGCCACCGTCGTCACATCTGCAGAATGACGTAGTTCGCATCGCACCTGGGGGTTTCCAACAAAGGAATCATCTCAAAGACAAAACAGGATTAATCACAGGAAACTGATGTGCTGTGTTCAAGAGGTGCCCCTCCCCCGCGCGACCATTTCCCACTGATTCTTCTGCCGACATGAAGCTTTCCTCCAAGGCCCAGAATCCATCCCCACTAAGGCTGCCTGGCTTGGCAAAGGGCAAAAGGAGAAAGATTGCACAGCAGTGTCACTACCAAGGAGCATGAGCGGATCCAAATGTGCACAAGGGGCAGAAGGACAAATACCATCACAAGCCAGGCCAACAATAACACCATTGTGACAAACAGTGATACTGATATCATGGTTTTCCGGACAGCTGTCACGTTCGCCTGCCCGTACTCGCCAGGGTGACGATGTTTCCGGGCACCTGCATGGGCATTCTCCAACGTCTCCTAGGAAGCAAATTGTGTCAGGCAGTAAACACTCCCGCAATACGTTTCAACCGGATCTGCGCCCAGATTGCGCCCCGCACGTGTAGGCCTGCCCGTTCCCGGGCACACTACAGCCGTTACTGATAAACGAACTGCCGTTGCCTAAGACCACACCGGCCATTTCCCAGGAACACAACGACATTGCAGGGGAAACAACGGCCGTTCCGGGCACAGAACAGTTGGGAACACAATGGCTGGTCCTGGAGACGCAATGGCAATTTCCCGGAAACACAACGGCTGCTCCCAGAAATGCAACGAGTGTTGCTGGACACGCAACGGCAGTTCCAGTGAACACAAAGGCTGTTTCCAGGCACACAGCGGCCGTCAACAGCCATGCCAGGAACACAGCAGCCATGCCCTGAAATACAATGGCCATTCCCTCGGAACACAAAGAGCATTCTGGACAAAACAACGGCCTTTTCTCGGGGACAAAAGCGCCATGCTCTGAAACACACCGGTCGTTTCTGGGAACAAAATGACTTTCTGGGAACACAGAGGCCATTCCCAGAAACACACCAGCTGTTCTGGTAACACAACAGCTATTTTTCCCCAGCAAACTGCAATTCCCTGCAACACGCAGCCCCTTTCCAGGAATACAACCGCCATTTTCCGGGCACACCAGGGCCGCTCACGCCTGTTGGGTTTCATCTGCGGCTCATTCCCATTACATGCTCCAAGACTCTTGACAAATGCCAGCAGCTATTGTATGCCTAGGGACGGCCCTTGTGTGCGGGGGAAAGACTGTTGTTTGCTCAGAAAGAGTCCGTTCACAGAAACACTTTGGCAAAGGGTCCCATATCATGTTCTGGGGAATGGCCGTTGAGTTCAGGGCAAATGACCATTTTATTCCCGGGAATGCCCATTTTGTTCCCTGGGATGGCGGTTGCGTTCCTGGGGAACGGTTGTTGTATCCCAGGAATGGATGTTGTGTTGCCTGGAATAGCCCTTTTGTTCCGGGGACTGGATGCTGTGTTCCCGGGGGCAGCTGCTGTGTTGCTGGGAACGGCCGTAGAGTTCCTGGGAATTGCTGTTGTGTTTTCAGGAAAGGCTGTTGTAATCCCGGGGATGCCTTGCTTTCGGGGATGGGCATTGCTTTCCTGAGAATCGTCCATTGTGTTTCCAGAAAGGGCTTCTGGGAACGGCTAATGTGACTGAGAAATAGCCGTGGATGGGGGAAAATTGGCTTGCGCGGGGGGGGGGGGGGTCGTTGGAGCCCCTTTCCCGGACCCCCCCCTCCTTGGCTCCCGTGACGGGGCCTTGAAAAAGGTCATAGATGGTGGCAAATAAAGTTGAACTTCCATTGAGGGGGGGGCGGGCAGCAGTGGTGGTATTTATGTCCGGTCAGACACAAACACACAGTTTGTGTTTTTGTCAGTGGCAGACTTGGCTCCAAGCAGTGGGGAGGGCAGTAGTACCCGCGCAGACTTTTTGGTCGGCATTCGAACCCTAGTCGAGCAACATGGCGGCGGCGCCGCCCATGGCAGTCTACCGGCAAGGATTCGAACCGCCGACCGAAAAGTCTGCTGTCGGCTGCGCGACCATTTGACCGTGCGTCACTATAACAGGAACGCGCATCCCCACTGCTTGGAGCCTTTTGACTACTCATATCATGCATTGGGGTATGCTACGCGAATGACCCCAAAAAAGGGGGGTATACGACGCCCGCGCCTGCGCTTGATCTAACAACCTCTCTTCGAGATGATTGGTACTTTACCAAGGGTTCTGTCACAGGAGCCCCATTGCCAGACCCCCCCCCTCCTTCCGGGGGCTCCCACGACCCCCCCCCCCCCCCGCGCAAGCCAATTTTCCCGTCGCCCGTGGTGTTCCCACGAACTGTGTCCGGGCAGGGCTGTTGGGTGCTGGCAAAGATTTCCCGGGCAAGGCGGTCGTGTATGTGGGAACGGCCATTGCAGTGCTAGGAAATGGCCGTTTCATTCCTAGAAACGCCTGGTGTGTCCCGGCAAGCTGCAGTTCCGTGCCTTGTGTTGCCAGAAAATGGCTATACTTTTCCTAGAACGGCTGGTGTGCTTCTAGGAATGGCCGTGATGTTGCACAGATTTGCTGTTGTGAGCCCAGGAACGACTCCTGTGTTTTCAGAAACGCCTGTACGCTGGTTGCGACCCTAGGAAATGGCTGGTGTGTTCCTGCAAACAGCCTGTTTCCAAGGAACTGTGGTTTGGGATTCATGAATTGGCCATCATGTTGCCGGATCCGGGTGTTGTGTTGCTGGGAACGGTCTTGTGTTCGGGGGGGGGGGGGGTCTGCTTCCTGGGATAGCCGTTGTATTCCCAGGAAACACCATTGCGTTCCCGGGAAATGGCCGCAATGTTTGTGGGAACGGCTGTTGTATTCCGGTGAACGGCATTTGTGTTCCCGGGAATGGTTGGTGTGTGCGGGGCAAAGCCTTCGTGTGCCCCGGTATTGGCCACTGTATTGTGAGGAAATGGCCATTGTGTTCCTAGAAGCGCCCGGTGCGTCCCAGTGAAGTGCAGTATTGCTTGTGGGAATGGGTTGGTGTGCTCCAACAAACCGTAGGTTGGTGCTTGGGCAATGGCCATGGTGCGCATTGGCAAGCCTACTGCATGCTTGGAAACGCTGTCTGTGTCTTATCATCTATGTCACATTTTGGATCCCATTTACCCCCCAAAAAAGAGCTATTTGCCCATGTGAAACTTTTTGTGCACACAAGTGTTAGCCACGGCATAAGTATGGTTGATGAACAAATAGGGGTCGCAAGGCTCAATTTTGAGAAGGAGGGGCCCGTCCAGATCGCAGTTGGGGTCACCACATGTCTGCCGGTTCCCGGGAAAAGAAAAAGTAGCCAGTAGTGTTGCTGGGAACAGCTATTGCATGCTCACGGCCGTTGTGCGCCTAGAAACCGACCGTGTTCTTGCAAGAAATGGCCAATGTATTTCATGTTCGGAAAATGGCGACTGTGCTGCCAGGCACTGGGCATTGTGTTCACTGGAACGTCCATGGCCCAGCCAAAGCCCGCATTGCGCAGAGCCAGAGCATTGGTGTCGGCTTGTCTATGCTCGTTGATGTGTTGTTGGGTTTCCAATTTCAATAGATGAATGAAATTTACACTTTTTGACCCCATTACAGTTTGTTTTTGCACCACCCCCAGCCAGACAAGACTGCTACAAAAATTTGTAGCTCAAATGAGGTGATTACCCAGCAGCAAAAGTATGAGAGCCTGCTGGTATGTGTCATCGGTTGCCAGAGCCTTGATTTTGAAAAATCAGCCCATTGAGGTCAGTCTGATCAGCCAACGCTACAGTGGCAGGTCCCTACCATTGCGCTCCACAATGTGGTCGTCCCCCAATAACACAACCGGCATTCCCGGTAAAACAAGAGCTGATCCAGTGAACATCACCATTCCCTGGGAACAGAAGCACCACAGCAGGGAAGGCAGTTCCAGGAAACACAATGTGCATTTCACATCAACACAAGACCCGTTGCCGGGCACATGATGGCCTTTGCCCGGGCACACAACAGTCGTTACCATGAACACTATGGTCATTTCCCGGGAACACAACACTGTGTTCCTGGAAACTGGATGGCCCGTTCCTGAGCACTAAACCACAGTTCGCTGGCCGTTTCCAGCAACAGAACACCTGGATCCCAGCAACACACTGGCCATTTCGTGAATATCAAACCATGGTTCCCTGGAAACCGGCTGTTGCAGGGGCACACCAGCCATTTTCCAGAGACACAGAGGTTCTTGGGAAATTCCCTGCAGCATAACGGTCGTTCCTGGGAGCACATCAGCTGTTCATGCGGATGCAAAGGCCCAGGGGACACAACAACAGCCGTTGCCCGGGAACACCGTGCGGGTTCCAAGGAACCCACTGGGTCTTCCAAGGAATACGGTTTTCTTTGCTGGGTATTCAACAGCCGCCCCCCGCAACACAGTGGTCGTTCCCCGCAACACAACGGCCGTCCCCACAAAAAACAACAGGTGTTCCACACGATGGCGGTTTCCGAGACCACAACGGCTGTTCTAGGGAACGCCAGTTAATGAACTGGTAATGGCGCAGTAAATGAACAGCGCAATGGGCCGGGAGCCACAGTGCGGAGGACATGGGGTGCCGGAAGGGAAGGAAACGGTTGGGTACGTGGCCCAGGCCTTCTATTCAGCTACCTATCCAGCAGGGTTCGCACCACTCCCGTACAAATAGGGATATTCATTGGCTTGCAGAGACAAAAAATGGGCACTGATTGAACCATGGGTTTGCAAAGACGAGAACGTGTGCATGGTGCGCGCGGCGCGCGAGGGCCGATTGTGTGCTGACTGTGCATCAGATGGGCAGGTTCCTGGCTGCTTACCTCGGCTCCCGCAGTAGCGATTTGGATCACAGGCAGGTTGCCATTCACCCTGCACCAGCAAATGCGGTCTGAGTGTGTGGCTGTGCGCATGTTGTGGCTGGCCCCAGGGCATCGCCCCTGCGCTTGAAACAAGAAAATACAACAAAGAAAATACAACAAAGGACGTTGCGGGGAACGCAATAGTGCAGCAGTAGATGGCAGTTGGTACCAGCAATCTTTATTTTGCCCTGTTGGGTTCTCCACAGGTGATCCGCGGTGTTAACCGTGCGCAACAAGGTGCTTGGATGCAGTGGCCCACTGGTGTGTGTGCTCTCATTGATGCAGCGTGATTCAGCCGTAGTTCAATCTGGGTGTGCTCTTGCCGCTTACTAGGGGTCAGTGCCTGCAGTGGCAGGTAGCAGTTGGTGCCAGCAATCCACATTTTCACCCCCTGGGTTTCTGAAGCGGTCATGCAGACCACGCGCGCTTCGTTGCGGACAATCCTGACCTGAACGCCAGTTATAAACTGGTAATGGCGGCCGGAACGAACAGCGCAATGGGGCTGGAACCACAGGGCGGGGGACACAGGGCGCCGGAAGGCCTCCAAAAGTTGGCCCAGGCCTTCTATTCAGCTACCTATCCAGCAGGGTTCGCACCAGGCCCGCACAAATAGGAATATTCATTGGCTTGCAGAGACAAAAGGGAACACAACCTCCTGCGACCTCCTGTAACACAATGGGCGATCCTGCGAACACAACGGCCACCTGCTGGGGACTCAACGGCCGTTCACCGTACCAAATAGACAAGCAAACTGGTACAAACCAAAAACTTTAGCATACAAACAGATAAAACAATCAGCTGGAGGTGCCCTCTCCTTTTCTTTTGAATACTTTGATAGAACACACTGGCTGTTCTCTGGAACTATTCCCAAGAACACAAGGAACACAGTGCCCATTCCGGGGATCACCTACACCACCCCGGGACACAACAGCCATTTCCCCAGAACAAAATGGCTGTTGTCCGGGAGCACGAACCTGGGAACATGAAAAGTATTTGCCGGAAACTCCTTTCCCTTCTCCTTTTTTTTTACGCAATGGTGGTACAGCCGTCCCCACGAACACACTGGCCGTTCCCTGGAACACCGCCTCCATTCCAGAAAGCGTCCCGGGAATACAACGCAAACACAATGGCGGTTCCTTGGCGGTTCCTTGGAACACCACACAACACAACAGCACTCAATGGGCATTTACCGCGAACATAATGGCCATTCCCGAGACACAGCAGCCGTTCCAGGGAACACAGCATCCAGTCCCAGGAGACCAACAGCCTTTCACGCAAACACAACGTTGCGTCCTTGGGGACAGTCGTTTGGTTTCCGGGGGCGGCAAGTGCACCCCGGGGAATGGCCATTGTGTTCCCAACAAACGCATGTTGAATTTCCAGGAACGCCCCTTGTGTTCACAGGAATGGCGATGGTTCCCGAGGAAATGGCCGTTGTGTTCCCGAAAACGCCTGTTATGTTTGTGGGGATCGGTGTGTTTTGGGAAATGGCTGTTGAGTTCCGGCAAATAGCCAGATCCCCAACACAACACAGTGGCAATTCATGGGAAGACAACCGCCGTTCCCGGGAACACAACGGACGGTCCCGGAACACGACGGCTGTTCCGGGGAACACAACGGCTTTCCGAACCACATGGCATTGCAGCACACAGAGACGTCATCTCAAGATCATCACTTCAACACAGCACAAAAAAAGCAGATTTATTCACCTACCTCCCAGTCTCGAGGGGTCATAAACCAATGGCCAACCCAAGTATTGTAGAAAGTCAAAGCAGCTGTTACACTTGCCATAAATCCAACTGCTGCTTCAATCGCAAGAATTGCAATTGTGTACCTGTGAAAAAACAACGATGCACGTATTGGTTGATTCTAACGCAGCAGAATGATGGTAGAAACCAAACATACTGAGAGCTTTGGCAAATGGAAAACGTTCGGGTTTGTGTCAATGAGCCACAAGGGAGTAACGGAATGCTTTGTCGAGAAATTGGCATGACAACCATGAGAACGGGGCATACCCTTGACGATTTATGCAACTTTGACTCGTAAATCGATTCATTGATGGGCACTGTTGTAGGGAATCCAAATACAATAGTTGGTAGACAAATGCAGCCCAAGCCAAAACTCCAGAACCCACAAGAAATGTTGAAAGAATCATATTCACGATTGTCCTACGGTTCCGGGGAAGTCTCAAAAAATATACAACTACAATGAGCACCACAGCGATAAACCCGATACAAAAGCCAATAACACGAATATTCAGCAGGGCCTCTGGCAAACCAGCCTGCAATGGTGGGAGCGGTGAAAAAAATAGTTAACAGAAACACCATGCTTCAAGCTGGGTTTGAGGATTCGATGACATGGCTTCAGTGTCTGACACATGAATGGTAAATTCCAGTGTTGGACATCACACATGCACTTTGCACACACTTGTGCAGGAACCACAAGTAAACCACTGATGTCTCCCAGAGATTGGCACGACGTGAGCGCAGTGGATACGTTAGCACCAGGAACACCTTGTCAGGCCAGTGAGCAATCAAAACAAGACAGAAGCAATAAGCATTGAGTGTGTCATGATGTCAAGGCTGTGCCTGCACACACACACACACACACACACACACACAAACACAAACACAAACACACACAAACACACACAAACACACAAGCACACAAACGCACAAACACACACCCGAAACCTGTGCACGGGCGGTCGAAAGCTGGTCACGCTGAGGGGGCCCTCTCGCCACCACCCCACCTCAGGCGGTTGACCAATGGGCCAAGTGCATAAACCCGAACCCCCTGACCCCTGCACCCCTGCACCCCTGCACCACAGATCCCCGAAACGGGTCCTACACCGCCCATCCTGTCTTCTCAGGTAGCCAAGTGAGAGTATGCCAGGGGCAATGCCCATAACAGTGCAGACGCCCGACGAAGCGGTCAGAGGGTGGACTACCGAGGTGCATGTGAAGGGGAGGGGAGGGCCGTTGGTAAGACAGTGGGCACCGTCCCAAACATCAGCCCCAGGCAAGGGGCCATGGAGGTTTAAAACGGAACTGGAGGACAACAGCGCAACTAACGTTCGTCCAAGTAGTATGGACCAGTTGATTCCTTGTATATATGTCTTGTAGCAAATTGGTGGGCATCCTCATTGGATCTTTGGGTTTCAATGGAACATGGATTGACATGTTGGGCAAAGATGTTATGCAATGTGTTTGTTGTCTTGTTGCAATGGTAAGGCTGAGATCCTCCCCTCCCAAGAGCCCCCCCCCCATTGATGGTGGGGTGCCAATGGTGGTGCAAGACATGTTTATTATCCATATGTCCAATGAAGAGGGTGTCTACAGGGATGTAGAAACATGGGGGGCAATGGGTGGGAGTGTGATGGGGTGGGGAGAGGGTGCTGAATACAATGAGGATACAGCCGAAAACATCCAAGTACACAGCCATATGCTTCTTCTGTATATGGGCCTAATAGCCCAAAATACCCGGGGTAATCTGTTGGAATACCCGGGGTACTCTCCTTGAATACTGCAACGCCAAAATCACACAACCCCAACCAAACCATCAAAAGTTGGTGGCCCAAGGATGCTTGGCATGTGTGCCCCCTATGTTTGGGGCTCTTTCAGCTAATGGGTGTAGGGACCCATCAAACATGTAGGTACATATGCCAACGTGGCCATTCTTTTGGGGGTATTCGGGTTTGCTAGCCTTTGCATACCAGCTTGCATTTCGTATCACTCACTCTCCGTTGTAGACAGCCTCTCTTGTGGCTCCCTAACTTACCCCTTCAACTGCCTTCTTCAACATGACCTCTCATGCGGCGCCGTCTTAGCCTTTTCCTCTATCCTGAAGTTTTGGCAAGGCTGTGGTTAGCAACCTCCTGCTTGAGATGCTTGAGATCTTGAGTGATGCTTTGGGCCGTGGTTAGCACGAGGGTTCAGGTAGAAGTTGTGAAAGCATGCCAGGATAGTCTTGGCGACCGCATCACCTCGACTGCTTTGAAAAAAAGCACAAACATGGTCTGGCAAGGCTATGTCCCCTTTGTGAATGGACGACAACGTTCCTTTTGAATGGGCATTGAACCTAGTGTGAATGTGGTTGTGTTTTGCCATAAGGTCCCCCTTCCTGTCCCTCTTACAAGGTAGCTATGTGCCCAAAAATTCTAGAAAAATATTACTGTTACAAACAAGGATGACCTCTCCTTGATGCACTATGGCTTCACTGCCCCCATTTCTCTCGCATTCACATAGGCCCAAACCAGCGTCCTCCCTGCTAGCTTGTGAATGCAAACTTGATGTGAATTTCACGCAAATTTCGGTGAATTCCAACATGACAAGACACAAGACAACATGGTATGCAAAACAAGAGATACCATTTCCTGATATAGTTCGTGAGTTATCGCCGCCTCTTCCGGGCATGTAATCGCTGCTGCAAAGTCTTAACAGAGCCAAGGTCACTGAGTGCCCTTCGGCGTGCTCAAGCGGCAAGGAGTTGCACACCTATTGGCCCTTGGCCGCGCATGCTCCGCTTGGTGGGATCCCATCCCTTGCAGCACAGACTTCATCAATTGTGTAGTTATCCACAACCACCTGCAAGCCCAACTTGCCTTGCAAGAGGCTTAGGCCCCCATTTTTGCGCAACATGCGCTTCAGTCGCCGGCGGCTCCCCTCCATTGTAAAACATGCAAATTTGGAGACGATTCGCCACTGGCGAGCAAAAAAATACATTTGGTGTATCCACAAGTGCAACCACAAAAGTTTCCCCCAGCGCAACTGTAGATGGGCTTCCCCCATTGCCATACTATACTCCCTCAACTGCTTCAGGTCACCCCCCAGTGAACCACCGTGTCTGCCACGCAAACACACACATGGCACTAAAACCGGTCCACCACTTGCGGCAGACATCTACCCAAATTTTTCCAGCAACACGCCCCCCTTCTATCCCCCCCCTGTGGACACACTCATCTATTAGGGTTTCCCACCCTTTGTTCCGCATGAGGTGAGCACACTCAAGGCGGATTTCCCCCTTTTCATTGGCCCCCTCCGTATTTACAGTCCCTTGCGTACATGCTTTGGCCACTAGCCGGGCCACATTTAGTATAGGTTGGAGGAGGGTGCGGGCCACCACGGCAGGCAACTTGCCAGTGGCTACCACTACAGCATCCCTCATTCCATGTGTACCACATATACAAACCCGCATAACACCATGCAACCCGTAATCTATGATGCGGCGTGCAGTTGGGATGTGCCGATAAACAGCTCTAATGGGGAGGTTGGCATCCCACATCGCTTCTATTGTTTGCTTGGTGCCAAAATTGACCAAGCAATCAGCCCTATTCAGACCGCATACCCAACACATAATTGTGTGTGGGGACTCGGCCTTCTAGTTCTTGCACCCACTTAGCAAAGGAAAAAGAGGGGTTGCTAGGTTGCCCTGGGAGTGTCCACGGTGGTGACCCTGCTTGCATCAACGAGCTCCTTGTCAATCCATCTCTTGCGCCATTGCATACATGGTGCTCCATTGCTTGGAGCCTCCCCATGAGCCACCAACTTGCTTAGCTCATCTGGACTAGTAGTACCCCCTATTGTCCAATGCACGTAGCCGGCCTCATGCCACTTGGTGCCGTCAATGGCTATGGGCAGCCAATGATACTACGGAGGTCAAGGCTGCTATACATCTGCAGGATATGGGCCGGCATTGGTACAAGTGCCTCACCCACGCGGGCAAGGGGCATGCTGCACCGTAGATGATGGTGCCGTTCCCGTCTACCGCTTCGAGGGCTCAAGCGGCTGGTTGAGCTAACTGCCGTAGAGTGTCGTAGACGTCCGGCCACGTTACGCGCGTTGCTAGATACGGTGTGACGTATTAGGCCTCCGTCCGCGATAGGTGTAGTGACCGGAAGCACCATACCGCACAAATGGTCTTGTCCCGTAGGGTCGTTCCTTGGTTGGAGCTAGTGATGTGCTCTCTGTCTTGGGAGTTAGCACTATTTGCCCTGTTTCCGGGATAAGTTGGCATGTGTACGGGGCTCCCATCTCTTGACCAACTACCTCCTCGAGTGACTTCAACCCTACAGTTGATATGGGTTCGGGAACACACAGTGTGGAAGGGACCGGGGCTCTTGCTTGCAGCTCCGTGGCCAGCAGCACCCTGACAGGGGGCCTGCGCAGCAGGCTGACAGCTCCTGTCAGTCCCATCCTGGGTCGCAGTCCGGCCCATAGCCCGAGCCCAGTCCGATCCCCAGCCCGGGTTGGACCCCAAAATCCATGATATCCCCATGCCCAATCGTGGCACTCGGGCCACGGGGTACAACGGGCCACCATGCGACACAATGGGTGTTTGCCACACCAAGCCACACCATATGCGTGGAAGGCAGCTTTGCCCTTGGGGAGGGGGGGTCGAAGTGAATTTTGGAAGCAGCCTAGAGTTTGAGTGTCATCACCCCAAATCAGGGAGAAGGCGATGCCCCCCACACCATAAGCTTCCCCTATGCAGTGACCATGAAGGAGCGTGTTGCCGTGGGGTGAGCGGGGCCTGGTGAGGTTTTGCCACTAGAAAGTGGACATAGCCATTCACTGTCGGGGGGGGGGGTTCTCCAGCGAGCTGGTGTGTTGCCCCTCAATGCCATTAGGCATTAGGGACCAGGCAATGATGATTGGCTGGCCAATGCATGCCTGTGCATGCGCAACCATGCCCGGTGGGGAACTCGCGCGGGGGCTGAGGGGGGGTGACTGGATGAGTCGTTCATTAGGGGCATTGGCCAGGAGTCGCAGCCCCGGCAGACCCGTCCGGCTAAGGAAGGTCCCCGGAGGGGACATATCCCAAGCCCTACCACAACCAGCCCTGCACCCCGACATCACCCAATGGGTGCCGCAACAGCAACAGCAACAGCAACAGCAGCCATCCGAGCAGTGCAACAAGCCCAACAGGAATTGGAGAGCCTGCGAAGGCACCTTGAGGTGTCGCGAAGCGAGACAACAGTGGCAGTCTCGGCACGTAAGGTAGCAGAACGGGAAAGTGACCTGCTCCCGGGCAAGGTGGACGTCTTGAAGCAACAGCTTTCTGCCCATCCCGGGTAGAAGCGGTAGCAGAGGGGGCCGCAGCAGCAGCAACAGCAAGCAGGGCGCGCCACCCCCACCCCCACCCCTACCACCAACGCCAAGGGAGTGCGGTTTTTGCTTGCAAGTACACAAGCATGGATGGGGGTGGTAGAGACAACAAGGGGACAATTGTCTACGGTGGAGGGGCTTATTCGGTGCCAGTTGCAAACGAGCAACCCAAACACGCCATTTGAGAGTGTCTTGCCGCACGTGCAGTCCGCACTGAACTTGCATGCGACAGTGAAGGGACACTACACCCCTGCCCGTGTGGCTGCTGCGGCAACTGACCTTCATTGTAAAATGCCCCAAGCACCGATTGCTCCCGGTGCTATGGAGGGGCTAGGAAGCCTGCGGAGTGGCCAAGGGATGGCCAGCCAGGGGGGGGACGGCAGCCAGGCCACATGCAGCCAGGACAAGTGAGGTGGGGTTTGTGCTCCATTCTGGAATCTGAACCATATTCGCGCGAAATTCGTCCAAAATTCGCACAAAATTCGCATGCACAGCAGATTCACATGTGTGCTAGCATGTGGCTGTGAATGCGAATTTCGTGCGCATTTCGTGCGGATTTAATGAATATAGGTCAATTTGCTCCTAGAGCTCTCGTACTGTGGAACCATGACTGTTGTGCTGAAATGTACTCTTGAACTGCAGACATCCAACATTGTGTGAAATTGGCCCTTATTGCATTCCGCCTTGTTCAGCTTGGCGGTGTCCTCCCACCGGCCCGCCTAGCAACGGCATGGCAGCTCATCAACGCTACACCCGCTTGGAGGCCCCCAAAGAAAGCAAAATCGGGGATGTGGTCTATCACATGCCCGTGTGATGTGCAGGTATGCCTTTTGACTGCATACTTTTGTCGGCCGTTGTTGAGGTGCACACATTGCTTGCCATTTTCATGCGACTTTCGCACCAATTTAGTCCAAATTTTGCACAAGGCACCAAATTCCGAATTTAGCCTCCAAAGTTCTGCACCACAAATTTCGTACAAATTTCGTACGAATTTCACATGGATTCACATGACTATTGCAAAGCTGTCACAGGAGAAGTTCAATTGCTGGAGCCCCCACCCCCACCCTTCAACGCTAGGAAGCGGTTCAAGCCATACCAAGGGCGAAGTGGACAGTGGCATCCGCATTGGTGGGGCTGGTCTTGCGGACCTCGAGCTGGTAGGGTCCCCGCCAGAAAATGACTTGCCCTTCCCCAACCGGGAGGTGGGTGATGTGTGGGCTGCTCCGGGAGAGGAACGCGGATGGGAATTCACAAGCGGATCCGGCACCCTGCTCCTCATGGGTATATATCCTTGTTAGCTAGCCCAACAGTTGCCTCAATCCTCCTTCCCGGCCACAACACTTGGTGCGAGGTTGGCACCATGTGTTGATCTACATTACTTGTGAATGCCTTTACCCCGGCACTGGCACAGGGTCAAGATGGCTTGCATTCTTGACTATGTGTCGGTGCTGCTTGTCCGGTGTCCATTGTGTAAACATCACCCCTTGGCGTGGCAACCCTTTCGGGGGGGGGGGGGGGCATGCCATGGTGCCGAGATGTGGAGCTAACGACAAGCAAATCACCCTGGGTCAGAAGCAATTTATCAAAGCGTGTGTCGCTCACCTCACCATACGCGGAGCTGGCTTGCACCGCGATGCGGTACTCCGGCGACAACACAATGAAAGTGGAAAGATGGCACTGAGACACCTGCCCATCACCGGGGGGCAGCAAAGAGGGGTCACGGGAGGTGTCTATATGGCCAAGTTGGTCAACGGTATCCTGCAACACAATGGCTGGAGCTGGGATCATGTGGTGGAGATCCGCAAACTCCCCAATATTCACCGGCAGCCTCTCCACCACCTTGCGCACAACTGCCCCAGACAGGTGAGTCAAATTGCTGGGCTTCAATTGCCAGTGCTGGGGCAGTTGTGGCATGCGCCGCTACGCCTTCGTGGACTCCACGTTAAAAATGTGGTCGAAAGTCCCGACCACTTTTTCATCACCCTCCTCAAAAATTTTTTCTATTTTGGCCCATGTTGGGCCACAATCCCCCTCGGACATCAACCCCTTCACAATAGTGTACCCTAGCCGTCCACGAAACTGTTGGACACGGGGGGGGGTCCCTATTCTCATCAAGGGGCGGGTGGCATAGAAAGGAGGGTCGGGCAAGGGGCCTGTGCGGAGGGAGGGGGAGGCTGCTTTGATGAAGGGATGGGGGAGGGCCAAGCCTTGATAGCAGGCTTGGGATTTGGTGGTGTGCAGGGTGGGGGTGGTGAGGTCAGGAAGGGGGAGTTCGGGGGCAACCCATGGGTGGCTGGGGGTGATGCCAAGATCATCCCACCAGTTTGGTTGCGACATCTGCCATTGGTAGGGGGGTGTGGAGTGGTCTTCCCTTTCAAGAATGTCACATTCTTGAAAGGCGACCGTGTCACAGCCCAAAGGACACAAGGTTTCCACCGGGAACACTTTGCACCACCCCTCCCTCGGCTTACCCTGCCTTTGCCCTTGCATGATCCTTAGAGGATTTTCCACCGTCTTCTCCCCCGAGATAAGCCTCACGGCTAAAATCCCTGGAATTGCCCCTTGCAGCCCATCCACAGCCTTGTACTACACCCGTTGCAGCAATACATTTGAGTGCGATTTGGAAATCGTAGATCAATGTGCATTACCGCAGGCCCGGCAGGCCAAGCAGGGCGGAGGGGGGGTTTCTGATTGCCCGCCGATTCCACCACCGACCCCAAATTGAGGTCATCACAGTTGTATGTCGCCTCCTCCAACTCATGGGCGAGTATGGGGCGCGACTGGGAATGGGTATATGTTGGCAGAGGGATTTGGCAGGGACCCTAGCCGAGACAAGTGTTGCGACATCTTAGAAACAAAGCTCTATTGTACAAGGGAAACAATGTGTGAGTTATGGGCCCAATGTCAAATCCCTGCTAAATTCGTGCAAAATTCATGCGAAATTCGTGCGAAATTCACGTTTGTCTGAATCATGTGAATGAATTGTGAATGTACGTGTGAATGTGATTGTGAATGTAATTTTTTTGTGAATCAGTGTGTGAAATTCAACACGGCACCAGAGTGCATTTCCGAAGTTAGGAGAGGCGAGCATGGCAAACGGGCATGGTAACAAGGCGAAATGTAAAGAAAGGGTGAAAAATTGGGCAAATATGACTTACATTCAAAAGGACAGTTCACAAAGGGTACACAAAAGCCATGCGAGGGTGGGTGCACCACCGGCTGGTTGCACTGGGCAACTAGTGGAGCCGGGGGTTGCCCGGTTGCACGAGGTGTGCCCATTCGGGGGGCATGTGTGGAGGTGTTGCCGTCACCGGGATAGTGGATAGGTAACCCGGTTGATGGTAGTGCCCTTAGAAGTGAAAGCCATGGAGGCCCGAGAACCGCCTACCACCGGCATGCCGTACACTTGCTCCCACAAGATGTTGGAGATTATGAACCCGGCAAGGTACTGGGCCTTCGTCTTAGACAGCCGAACCCATGCTAGCAAAGGGGTCTTTGATACGAGAAAGTCAAGCTGCACATGGAGGTGTGCCTCCCCAACTCTAGGTGGCTTTGGAGCACGCGCATTCAGCCCCATGTAAGTACCTTTTTTAAGGCCTTTGGCCATGCTTTTCCGTCACACTGGTTAGCATGCAGCTTGGTGCCTAGTGCAAGATACCATGTTGCATCAAGGTGTTGGAACATGCGGCCTGCAGCTTGATAGCTGATGAGCCTTACCACTCGGGGAAGTTGCCCACTTCACCGCATCTAGCGATTGCTTACACCAGGCGACCGTAATGACGGGAGGGCCCGGGAACTGGTGATCTCCGCGCATATCCATTGCATAGGCCTAAGGATATCCGTAGACCGGGGATATTGCGGCGGTGATATCCTCACTGCCACGGATACCTGCGGATATCCTGGGTGACCTCGCCCAAAAGGTAGTAGTGTGCCTTTTTAGGCAATCCTTGCCACAATGAGCAAAAAGCAATAAGCAAAACAATTTCCACCGGAAAACCCCATATTTTGAAGCGGCAACGTCACCATGGTAGCATGGTGATGTCATGCATATCATGTGTACACAATGCGAAGAAAACGAGCAGGGGCTCAATAGTGCTAATAGAACATCAGAATCCGTGTGACACCAATGCAAAGTAAACATCGTAGGTCATGTCACTCGATTTTCGCCCAAACTCTTAGCGATGGTATGCACAATAAGTGGTTTCCACATGGTGGTAATGTTTCCTAGTACCACCATTTGAACACATGCAGGCAACGGGCCTTGTGCCTCTGGGCGGTTGCGAATTGGCTGCCACCACCACTGCTGCTGCTGTTTGTAACCGCACCCGTGCACAATAGTCTGGACATTGTGGTTCACCGCTAGGCGGTTGTTGGCCAACGTGAGGCCTTTGCCCAAGAAGGCCGCTATCATGGACCCCAGCATTGTAGGGCAGTTAGGCGACCACGGGTCGGGCCACCTATCCCACAGGGTTCGGGCTAGCATTGCGGCATTGCAAAAAGGCACACCCTTGAGCGTGAGGTTCATCTTAGGTGGTGAAAACAAGCGGGCATCACACCAATCAGTGTTTACTGCTGTGGGTTCCCAACCAATCTTGAAATTAAAAACAACTTCATGCACGATCACAATGCATTTTTGTAGCAGTGTGTGGGTGTGTGGTGGCACATTGCACACCGCCATGTATGCATTTGCCATGTGTCGTGTTTGCAGCACCTAGGCGTGTGCATCGTGTGCGCATGTCTGCGTGCTCTCCCCTAGTTGGCAACGCAACATGTTGAAATTCAGAAAATACCTTCACAAAAACATGTGTTGAGCGGGGGCTGGTCCACAAAAATGAGGCCTACACGGCCGTCCGGGTGTGCATCCCACAGGCCCATGGTTGTGAAGCTTATGTCCGTCCCGCCAAGGGTCGCAGAAAATGGGGTGCACGCTTCCGGGGCAAACAGGCCCACCGTTGTTAAGGGACCAAGGGGAGCATGAAAGCAAACACCAAGATTGGTCACATGTACATGAGCTGTAGACAGTGAATGAATGGTGTGTACTCCGTGTATAGGCACATCACACCAACAATGTCCATGTCGCTGCTCTCCGCTCTCCGCTTTCCTATGGTATTACCCTTGGTCTATGTAATCCTGGAAGCACAACAACGGATTATAGTGGTGCGGGTGACAGTTATAGTGGTGCAGGTGACAGGCAACCATGTGTGTCAAACATGGTGCAGAAACTGTAGCCCAAGGGAAAGTGGAAGGCGGGTGCGAAGTGTGCCGCACTCGCCGGCTTGAAACTTTCCCTCACCCGTTTGCCCCTTCACCCACAACAAGCATCCTTGCCCCAGTTGACCTACAGCCAACTGGGCGTGACAACAGACCCCCGAGACGACCCTTCCTCAACACAGGTTAATAGGTCATTGAAGCTAATGATCCTATGGAAACCATGCTTATGGAAGAGGCGTTAGAGTGTAGGGTGCCACCACTTGCGGGGGTAAGCCTTGGCACCCATTCCCCACATGGCTGAACGGACGTTGGCTACAAAGTCGGCGCCAGTGAGGGAGTGCCACATACACTTCAAGAGGAGGGACGGGAACTGTGACTTCCACACATGTTTGGCATGTGGGCTGTGCACGTCAACCCATGTACTCCACTCCATGGTCCCAGGGAGGTCACTTAGAGAAAGTGTACAGGACTTCTTTAGTAGACTGAGTGTAGCACTAGGAGGTGGCGCCACTTTGCCCTCCCCCCACGCAACATAGTCCCCATGGGGTTCCCACTTCAACTTTATGCCGTATACTACATTCAGGAGAGAAGCTAGAGCTTCATGACACAAATGCTTTCAGACATTGCACAACAGAAGGTAGATGTTGTCCATGAAACGTGACACCAGACATAGTGGATCTGTAACGGGCTGTGCTGGGCGCGTTACTTCATTGGTGACAATGTCACCAACCAAAGTAATACGGTGAAAAGTCTGCGTAAAAAAATGCGCACACGGTCTCGTTGCTTGCGTGGGGCATTATTCAGCAGTACACCCAGGCGTCCAACCGGCGAACCGCCCCATGGGGTTGAATTGACCAGAGACAGGGTGAGGGAAGGCAACTAGTTGGGAAGGCATGTGGTGTGGAACGCATCAAGATCCCTGGGGACCCGCGCCAACGGGAACACGAGGGTGAGCCCTACCTTGACATAGATGGGCAGCCAATCGGCAGGCCAGCAGCTGTGTGGCTTGTGAGCGGTTCTTTTTTTCGGGTCCTCCAAAAAAAATTGCTCCGTCATGAGGGCCGAAATGCACATCAGCTGTGATGTAACCCCCGATGGGCACTCCTTGCTTTGCTTGCTCTAACACCAGTCTCCAAATAGCAAACAATTTATCTCCTATTGTCTTGTACTACGCTGGGAAGCACAGGGGCACGCGGGGGGGGGGGGGTTCCTGTGTGCCATTGTTAAAGGGCCATCGAAGCTGCTCAACCACATTGGGTCCACTGCGGAGAAAAATTACAGGGTGTTTTACTCTGATAATGGTCATGGAGTTCGTCCACTGGGACCTGGGCTAAGGCATTTCTCTTTGTTGTCTTTTGCCTTGCAATTGCGTGCCTCCGTTGACGGGGCCTTGATGGCGTGGCCACCGGACCAGCAGTTGACTAGCAACTAGCGGACTAGCAACGCGTTGGACCGCCGTCTCTGCTTCCTATCGATCTAAACTCCAACATGTGTTGTCAATGTACCGTTCCCACAAAACTATGTGGTGGTGCCCAGTGTAAAGAGACCAAATGTCGCGCACTGCCGTCATGGACAATGTGCCCCAGAAGGGGAAGGCGCAATGTAGTACTTTTAACCACACAATCAGGCACCTACCAATCGGTTTGGAGAAACGAGGAAGTGGGTGGCCTGCTGCGTGATGAGTAGGCAACGCTTCCATTGGATCAAGAGTTGAGAGTACAGTGAGCAAAATGGTCGACAATGGTCCAGGAATGATCCAAAAGTGATCCACGGATCATACCCCCCCCCCACTGCTGCCTAGTGTTTGGATCAAAAGTGATCCAGATCACCTACCCCATAACTCCCCCCCCCCTCTGCCCGAGGCACCATGCACTGGTCATTAGGCGATCTGGATTAGATTGAACATCGACCTCAATTAACAGGCTTTCGGGCCACAGGCCTTTATCACTTTGCCCACCCGCATCCGCCAAAGGTCAAAAGGTCAAAAGTCAAAAAATAAGTGACAAGTCGTTGGACCACAGGGGACTGGGTACTCCATGGATCGTGGATCGGACCTTCCCCAAAACTCCCCCCCGCCCCCCCTCATGGATCGGAGCGGATCGTGGATCGGACCCCGAATAACCCCCCCCCCCGGGGTACCTGGGGCGCAAATTCGAAAATCACCGAATCCACTCAAAACCATCATAAAATCCCATTTTGGCCGCCACATGAGTCTATGTTGACGACACCTTACCATTTTTGACCAAAAAGTGCGGGAATTTGCATTGAACATAGCATGGCACAAAGAAAGGCACACATCGGCAAAAGAAGCAAAGCTAAAGTTGATGATTAGGAGGGGAAAAAACGCTGCCACCGGCATGGGAAAAAAATGTACATACACTGTATAGGATAGTTTTGAATGGTTTATTATTACTAGTGTTAGTTTTGAGATTCGTTTGTTTTTCTAACTTGAATTGTCATCACAACAACACGCTAATTCAAAAGTACCATGGGATTGTTGTGTTGTTCATAAATTGGAAGGTGCACTTTTTGATAGTGGCACTTTTTGATCCGGTTCGTGGATCGGACCTTCGCCGAAACGCCCCCCCCCCCCCATTGGATCGGAGCGGATCATGGATCGGAGCGGATTGTGGATCGGATCCCGACCCCCCCCCCCGGGTACCTAGTCCCCACAGGCATTCTTATCAACATTGCATTTCCTTTTTCACCTCTTTCAACAACATCGGGTGCAGCAAAAATTGTTGGTTGGAACTATGTGTGTCGGATAGGAACATTGTGGCAAGGCGCGGCACAAGCCATTTATGCCATTGGGGTGGCATGGCACAACATGGACTGTTTACCCCCCCCCCCCCATCCCCGTTCGCAGTGTGTGGTACAGTGTCGCATGACTTCTTTGCAAATTTTTTTGGTAACATTAACGAAGAGCGAAGAAAAATGTGCATGTACATGGTTTTCCAACACAAAACCCGCATACATACACGGTTTTTGAGTTTTCTACGAAAGCAACACGCCACGTCATTTCCATGGATTGACTTTACAAAGAGTAAGGTGTAAGTCTTGGGTATTGTGCACTTCCCCTTCTTCAAATTCAATTTCTTGCCATCCATGTACTACTTCTTGTAGCACTATCATGAACAATCGGCAAGGGTGTGATGGCGGGATGGGGGGGTCAAGGGGGACTAGGCGATGCGATCTGCGCCGGATCGGGGTGGTGGAACGTCACCCCTACCCCACACCCCCAAAATGGACCGGATCGTGGATCGGAAATGGAGGTGAATAACCCCCCCCCCCCCGTCCCTACCTCCTGAAATGGATCGGACTCGAAACAACGGCTAAGAACTCCGGCGTGCCGCTGTTACCGCCCAGGGAACCCCACCAAGTGTTCGATCAACCTTTGAATGTGGAGCCACAATAACCAGGCACCTCAAAATCTTCCAACTGAGATGGAAGAAGGTGAGCTTCCAAAGCAGCATTGGGCACGTTACTCGAGTGGCAGCAAATGAAAATGAAGTTGTGACTAAATTATGGCATGCACTCATAATAACACAACATTGTTCAACCAAAGAAGCATGTTCATAAGAATGCACAATGAAAGTATAAATGCCTAGCACAATAATGAAGCAAGCTCTTCACCCAAGAAACAATCGTTCAACACCATGGAAGTTGATGCACTGCAAAGTGTCTTGAAATTCTTGAGGCACAATAATACAATGCAAAAAACGTGAAGTTTAAATGTCAGAATAAAGCGCACAAACAACTACTCCAACAGGCAAACAAGCACCAACTCCTCAGCCAAAATCAATTGAACATGGTAGGGTCTGAAATAGGGTGCATGCACTGCATTCATTGCATTAATGTCTACACACATGCTTTAGTATACACACACATGTGGAAATTTCTGTGTATGATGCTTCACCTATTTCTCCCCATCCCTTTCGTGGTGTTGCCAAAAACTGTTAGTACCATTTTCTGATAGGAGCAGACTATGCACGGCACAAGCACCTGTTATGAGTTCGGGAGCTTAAAAAATGTTGGAATACTAGTAGTTATTGAAAAAGTTGAGATATTTCTCCAAACAGTAATAGCTACTGTTCAAACGACACGCACATAACTTTGGCAACATCCAAAATAAATCGAAGTGGATCTCACTGGTGATAACTTTGACAACATCCAAAATGAATGAAGTGTATTGGACCCGTGTGCGCTCCCAAAAATGGATTGGGCTGGATAGGGGTGGTGTAACCCCCCCCCCCCCCGCGTTGGACTGGATCATGGATTGGGGCGCGTGAACCCCCCCCCCCCACCTGTGCCAGATGTGCCACCATGACATGGGGGGGGCGTCATCGGAAAGTGTGCTGCGACATGTGATGGGACATGGGTAAGTTCCGCTACTCAAGTGATGGCCTTGGGGACTAGGTAGGACATAGGCGACACAAGCCACTCATCCTCGCACACGAACCATTGCCCACAGCCACAGCCCAAGCCCCTCCACCCACCCCACCTCCCATGGCTGGGTAAGCTCCAACAATGTTTACCTAGGCATTTTTCCTTGGTCGTTGCCCATTTTTGATGAGCATGGACGAAGGGTGGCATGGGGTTGGGTGCACCCGTTACTTGAGAGGCATTGCACGTTTTTGCTATTTCTTGGTGCGCCCCAACTGGCCGAAGGGAGGGGCTGTTTGCTCAGGCAGCCAAGCACGCCGCTGCAGCTAGGCGGAACTCCTACTTAATTGGACACGGGGACGTCACAACACATCACAACGGTAGTTGTGTTGGTAATTGTGCTACTCAACCATGTTTTTAAGAGGCCTCGTCTCCGCAACTTGAGCAGCTTGTACAAACCAAATGCTTCGGGTTTCGGCCATCCTTTCAGTAGTACAAAGCCTGCTCAGCCACGTCCTGATGCCTAGCCGAGTGTCCACCACTTGGCTACCCGCATGTGCCTTCGAGCCCTGGCGACATGGTCCGAATTCCCACACGGGTAACATTTCCTCACCTTGCACCTAATACTTTTGCCATGCTTCCGAAAGTAGTTTATGTTGTCGGTTAAGTGCGCAAAGATGTCAAAAGCACACCAATACACAACCGCTTTACATCAATATTGGGGCATTTCGGGGTTGCGGTTGTCCAACGTCTAATTTGACAACTACTTGATGAGGCAACAAACTCCTCACCCGAAATCAATTGAACACCAAGGAGCAGGGGTGTGATTTCGCATAAAATGTGAAACCAACTTCGCTTTGGGGGCCTCTGATGACAGCACGAAAAAAAATGCAACCACTGGAAAATACGTCACAAAATGAGGGACACACGACCGACGACGAGGGGTATTATAGTGCTCCACGATGTACCCAAACCAAACATACCCAACCCCTCCCAATGTCACAAGCTCATGGTCAAAGCATCACCGAACGTCTCGAACGTTAGCTCGTCTCAAGTGTTGGCAAACCTCAAGATCATCATTGCTCACGCTTTCTTGTCGAATCACTCTTGGCACTCCATCATAGCTGAATTTGGTGGTTCCAACGTGTTGCCAAATGGTGAGTAGAAGAAGAGCCAACAATGTTATGAAGCACAATAATATCCAAGGCAATGCAAACCGAGAGTACGACCAAACATTCTCGTGTTCTTCAGAGCAACCATGCTCATGTCCATAAGAGTAATTGTTGGGATTTTGCAATTCATCACGTGAGAATTGCTCCATTGGGTGGTGGCCTGAAGAAGAAGTATGAAGAGTCCGTCCTGAGTTCATTTTTGAGGAGGTCCGTGGACACTGTAGAGGACTATGAGCCAACACCACGTACAACATGTCATGTACCTCATACCACATAGATGTCGGTGATAGGTCATTGCCATACAAAACGGTAATTTTTGGCTTAAAGAGCTTTGTAGGAGGCTCAATGGAATCGGTCAATGGTATGCGTCAGTTGGGGTCTAGGCTCCATGAGCTTACCACGTATGCAACCAACAATGCAGAAGAATTGGTGGTTCAAGGAGTGTTGCCAGCAAGGTTCATGAAAAGGTTCCTTTTGGGTGTGCATCGCTTGTGGATTACTTTAGCCTTCCTATTGCTGCACAAGGGAATGTTTCACAGCATGTTACGTTACGGATCTTTTAGTGTAAGGGGGGGGGGGTGAAGCCATCTTCCTCCAGTGTCGTCAAAAGTTGTGGGAGGCACCCGAGCTCATCCTAGCTAACCTCGAGATTGCAACCATTAAGTGCGAAAGCCACTACACAAATCTACTCTGGATTTGTCAGGTTAATGTCTGTGACATTTGTTGAGCCTTTGCTTGTTGCCTTCGGCATTGCATTGAACCCTATGATCCTCATTTCCTTTGTTTGTCCAAAGCAACCCTTTACCCATGTGTCCGATGAAATGCACACGAAGATAAAACATGACAGCATACAATGAAAGCATAAACAAAAATGCAAGAATGAATTTGCGGACCATTGAGGCTGCGAAGAATGGTTACATGAACCGAGGCCTTCGAGTGTTTGGCTTTGCCATCTGCCTCCACCAAGCACATGAACATCATGCATATCAGGATGTGGTTGTGGGATGTTGTTGTGCTTGTGTGCGAATTTGGACCAACGACAATGGAGGAGACAAACGGTTAAAAAAAAAGTGTTCATGCACAAGTTTTCTTTGGGGAACTGCGTACGTATGGTTTTCCCAAAGAAAACGTGTGCGCGAACAGTTTTTTTCTGAGACTGGGTAGTGTGGGAAATTTTTTCGGAAAAAATCGGGCATAGGAACACGGCCCCCTTGCCTGTTCCTCGTTGCTGCCAGCTTCACTAGCCTTGTTTGGGTGGGCCTTGGGATTACCCTTTGTGCCTTCTCCCCACCGCTATCGCACAAGGTCGATAATGGACTCAATGTATGGGTAAGCCCCAACAACACTTGCACTCTAAATTTTTTGAAAATTAGCCATGTCACATGGATGGGAGTGGGAGTGGGACCGTGCCCCCTGGATCCCTTTGTCAAGCCCCAACTCTAATCCATGAGTGAAAATGACATGAACAATTGTAGAAGTGCAATTCTTGTATGAATCAAAAGTAGTGCCCTCCCATGACACTCACTAGGTGTCCTACAAAATGGCACGGCATGCGGTTCCCCCCACCCCGCCCCACGATGGTGCCCTTTGAAGAGCTAAACATTGCCCCGTTTGGTTGCCGCCCTTTTTTGAGTAACACGAATAGGGGGCAGGGGGTTGGGGACACTGGAAGGGGTGACAGGCTAATTAATTGGGAGGAGTGTTGCATGCTGTTGCTCCGCCGTTCCACAAAGGATAGTGATCTTGTCCCTCAAATGAGACCTTGGGGTTGACATGCATTACTTGTGGGTGATCACGTGCACGGCGGTCTCTTTTGTCTACTTAGAATCGTTCGTGGGGTTCAGGAGAGATAGCGGTAAATAGGCATAGAATAGGTTCCAAATTGCACATTGCAACTACAAGAACTATAAACAGTACTAAAAAACTTAGGAAAAGGATGCAATTGTGAAGTTCATCTGTCCCCATCGCCAACGGGGGGATGGGTTTGGAATTTTGTCGTGCCATGCCACAACATGACAACCAACCAAATGCCATGTCCTCGACCTCTAAGACCCCCTCCCCTCATCTTATCTTAGTCTATGGCATGAGTGTGCACCCTTTGTTCTCGTCGTCAGGCAAAATTGGCACCTTCAGTGACACGACATGCACAAAGAAGATGCCAAGTCGCGTGCTACTCCACTGCAGGGTTTTGGGCCTCCACCCAACCACTTCAATTCTTGGGTGGGAAATGGCTTTGCTTTCTTTTTGTTTTGCACAACAGAATACACACCATTCGTTAGTGAAATGGTCCCATGAACTCCCTGAACTTCGTACGGTAAGCGCATACAGCTTACAGCGCATAATGAGTGTCATGTGGGTATTTCGCGAGCGAAAACCAAGGATTTGCACCGAGTGCGGGAGCCAAAGAAAACCTGCCGTTGTTGAAGGCGACTGCCAAGGAAAGATCGCGCAACTCACAAATGCGGCTGATCAATCCAGCTTATCTGATTCTGGGAAGGGAGATGAAGAACATTCAAAACAACACATTGAAAATTTCATTTGTTCGCAGCCCACGAGGTGCCGCTGCGGCGTCGCCAGCGCATTTTCGCGTCACGCTGAGTGCATTTGTGTTTCCTTACGGCGGAGCTCCGTGTGGGGATGACGAGAACACTGCAATACTTTCTAACATTGGCTTCGAACCGCGTACAGTCATTTTTCAAATTTATGGAATTCAGCAAAAATGTGGTGAAATCGAGCCAGTGGTAACACGAAACGTGCAGATAAGCAACCCACGGACGAGCAAATGGAGAAGCACGTTTATTTTGCACGCTGCAGACAAGCTTCGCGCAGATCAGCAGGTGTCCAGGTTGACAAGAGGGTCTATGCAGGCCCTACTTAACTCCTTCGTGTAGCGCACGTTTGTGGTCGTTGTATGTACCTTGTGTCAGTGTCCAACGCGTCCAGCCGCAAGGAACTTTTTGGTTGGAAAACTGGTCTTCATCGTTGCAGAGTCTCCGTTTGGGCAGCGTGTTCGTGTTTTCATACCCTACAATACTTTCTTTTGCTAAGGTTCATGGAAACCTGGCAACGGGAAGTTGGCACACAAACCTTTTTTCCCATCTCAGGTCAAAGCCCTGCGTTTCAAAGTAATGGGGCAGAGTGGTGGCTCGGGTTTGGTACAACAATCAACCGAAACGTTTCTACGCGCTCAGACAAATGCATCAGGAACGTTTTCGGGACAGGTGCAGCAAAGGTGGCTCTTTGCTTCGCACTGCTGCAGTTTGACACACAAGTTTTCAGAGCAAGCAAGTTTTCAGAGCAAGCGGCGAAAAAAAGTGAGGCACGGAGTGCTTGGGCCCTATGCGCCTGCTTACGTATCCTCTCAACCTTAGCGCGTTTTGTCTCTCTGGTAGTAGTCGTAGCGGAAAGGAAGTCGCAAACCTTGCGACGCAGGAACAAATCACAAGGTGTTTGGAAGCACTGTTGAGTCTTGCCCACTCCCCGATGCACTGTTGTTTGATGGAGTGTTGCTCCAAGCGGCGGAGACATACTGGGCAGTGGTGAAAACGCGCTGCTCGCGGACTCTCCAGCCGACAAACAGTCGTTTCCGTGTCCAACATCTGACAGCGGTCAGATGTTGGACACGGAAACGACTGTTTGTCGGCGTCTGAAATTGTGTGAAGCTCGTAAATGCCTGATATCATCCTGGGCATTCCACCTCAATCAGCGCACCTCCTCAAATTGTTCACACACAGCATGGCACGTGTAGCACAAGTCCCTGTATTGTTTATCAGCACCTACTCCCGTCTTTCAGGCGAACCACTAAAAAGCCTTTACCATGTATCAGTCCGAAGGTCAACGGCTTTTGGTCGCCTCTGAGGCCTCCATGACCCCCAAGGTTGTCGCCGGCATGGCTGCCGTCGCTGCCGGTGCATGCGTCGCCACTTTGGCTGTCACCAGCTCTGTCTCCTCCAACCTGTACGCCGCCCCTGTTGCCCCCGCCGTCGGCCAGGCTACCACTACCGTTGCTCCAGTCTACCAGACCAGCAAGGTCGCCCGCAGCGCTGCCACTCGCCCAAGTGTTGCGGCTGCTGCTGCCCCAGTTACCACCGAGACTGAGGAGATGATGCCCGTTTTCGTGGGTGGTCAGCCTTCTGGCAGCTGGGCCCCCATGGCCTTGCTGGCTGCTATCCCTGTTGCTGTTGGTGGTGCCATCGCTGCCTTCCGTGGCTCCTCCAAGAAGGCCCCTCTGGCCCCCATCGACATCTCTGTGGCTCCTCAGGCCCAGTGGGCCATGATGGCCGCTGGTATGTCATCCTTCACTGTTCATGCAGGTAGCGGGGGCACGAGGGTGTAATGTCTGAAAAATGCTCGGCTGTTGATGCGTATCACTCCCGTCATGCTCCGACGGACTTTCCCCACCTTAGGCGAGAACGAGGTCGCCAGGCAATACGCCACTGCGTTGGTCGAGATGGGCCAGGAGGGCAACAACTTGGACCAGATCCACACTGACATGCAGAACTTTGGCAGCCTCTTGGAGGACGAGAGCTTCGCTGACTTCTTCACCAACCCCCTGATGAAGTCCGAGGATTTGAAGGCCACCATTGAGAGCCTGTGCGCCGACACCAACATGGCGGACACCACCAAGCAGTTCGTCATGCTGTTGGTCGACAAGAGGCGTATCAAGCACCTTGCAAACATCGTGCAGGAGTTCGATACCATCTACTACGACGTCACCGGCACTCAGGTGTGGGTTGTCCCGCGTTCCGAGACAGCTTCAAACCTTCAAAGCTGAAGGTTGTTTCCGCTATGGCGAATGTGTATTCAGGTCGCCACCGTCACTGCTGCCAGCGCTTTGAGCGAGGAGCAGCTCCGCATGATTGCCAACAAGTTGCACACCATCACTGGTGGCCACAACGTCAAGATCAAGTCTGAGGTGAACGAAGACTTGTTGGCAGGGTTCATTGTGGAGTATGGCAAGTCTGGCTCTCAGTGCCTTGACCTGTCCCTCCGTGGTCAGCTGCAGCAGATGGAGCAGAGTTTGAACGCCTCCGTCCGCGAGCTGATTGACAAGAGGTTGTTAATTTTGTCTTGTTAGTGAGACGCTAGTCCATCGCGCGTTCTGGTGCTACGACACATCGCGACCGCTGGCACCGTGGTATCCATTTCTTCCTTTCCCTCCGTATTTTCCACAGCCGTGGTGTGCCTGTGGCAGTTCAGATGATGGTTGCCTCTCTGGGTGTGCACGCCTTCATTGCGGACCACGCTGACGCTGCCCCTGGTAAGCTGTTCGACTTCGACGCCACCATGCCAATCCAGATGGTGCAGTTCTTGATGCTCATGGTGTTCCTGGAGAAGACTGTGTTCACCCCTATTGGCAAGATCTTCGCTGAGCGTGCTTCGGAGATCAAGGCTAACAGGGCCATGGGTGCCGAGAACAACGCGGAGATCGCCGAGCTGAACGCCAAGGGTATGTTACTTTAACCTGTCCGTATTGCAGTGCCCCAAGCGAGTTGTACTGTCTTCGGCGACTGATTGTTGTTGTTTTCTCTTCAGCTGAGGAGCTGTTGGCTGCTGCTCGCAAGGACGCCAATGATGCCGTTGAGGCCGCCAAGAAGGAGGCCACCGAGAAGGCCAACTCCACTGTGGCTGCTGCGAAGGCTTCCAGTGACCAGGCCTTGGTCACCAGCCTTGCTGATATCCAGAAGGCCAAGGAGGAGCTCTGGGCCAAGTTGGAGAAGGAAGTGGTCCCTGTTCTGGCTGACGACATCATTGCGAAGTGTGCCCCTGAGTGTGTCACGACTGCTGCCAGCAAATAAGTGCACACTTGAGAGCCCATTTGACCTCAGACGACAGCAGCGGATCTTTCGGGTTCGGGGAAAGCGTACGTAGCAGCTCCAGGCATTAATAATTGCCTCGTCGTTCCGTTATTGGCTGCCATATAACCAAGATGGATTAACCAGGTTGGAGGGGGAGGAGGCACCCAAACTGAGGCCGCGACCCTAGAAGCGGCGATCCGGCATGTCAGGATGCATTAGGCACTGGAAAGGTGTGGGGGGTTCCAACCGCATTGTTCGCATTGGTCTAGTTGGGTGATCTGTTGCTGCAGACGGTGACACACGTATGCAGCCCATGGAGCTGTTCTCTGTGCACCACCGGCTCTCTGCTACGTATTTTTGTTCTTTTTGGCGTTGGCCTTTATCTATCCCTATTACCAGGTGCTCCACCTCAACTTCTGGATGTCGGGAAACTGATATCCAATAAGCGGTGTTTGCGGGTTAAACAGGGTATTCACTCTGCCCCCGTGGACGTTTTATTCTTTTGAGTGCCCCCTCCAAGTGAGTTGGCCACAGGGAGAGGTTTGGGCCCCCCCAGTCTCTTCATTATTGCTATTTGCAAACCTGGTTTGCCGGTCCCTGCCGGCCCCACCCTCAAATAAAGGGGGGGAAGCGGAGTCAAGCCGGGTCCGCAGAGTTGTGGTGGGTCCTGGCCTTGCCCCTTCGAGCCTTTCTCACCGGAGGGATTTTTTAATTATTTTTGCTCTAATGCCAGGCCATGGGGTAGACGTACCTCGAAGCCATCACCTGCCTCACCACCACACACCCTGACACTGCATAGCACCACGAACATCGGCTCCAGGCAAGGGATGGGAGATTTATGCTTGGTCCTCCGGGGCGGGGAGCCGTTCCTCTGGGTGACTTGGGATAGGTCTGGTGTGTGCGATTTCCTGTTTGTTCGGCCTGATGCGCACCTGACGTGTTTGACTGTTTGTGACACTGATGTCTCTCTGTTGCATTTTTGCGGTTCTGCCTGGATCCTAGCGACAAAGCAACCTATCATGCGATTTAACAGGTACAAGGAACACAAATCGGTCAATCAAATCAAATCGGCGGGGATGTGCTGAAGCATTGGAGCGTGAAAAGCAGAGACATGCAGAAGAGGGAATTGAAAACTTTCTGCAAGTGCTGTAAGAAGCACTGGAGGGAAAGGAAATTTTCTGAAATCCATTGAGGCAGCAGGTGAGTTTTTATGGCCTGGCAGAGGGACAATACACATTTCTCATTGTCTGGCTGTGGCGGGTTAAGATACATCTACAAATGCACACATTTACATTCTTATTTCACACATGGCCTCTTTAATGGAGGCCTGCCTCACTCCGAAGCAGGGCATAGTGCAGCCTCTCCCACCTTTTCTCCGAGCACATTGTAGTTTGACTCCTTTACCCTGATTTTTGGCGGCAAAACGCATGCTGAGGTTCAGAAAGACATCTCCCACAAAAGTGGGAAAGTCCAGCCAGACAGTTGGGAACTAAAATGTGATGGCTCAATACTTCAACTGCGGAGCAGTTTCCCAGAGTTTCCCACAGGACCATACCTCAAACCCATGCCATTCGGGAATCAAAATCTGTGAAATGCATCTGTCTTCTACATCTCTGGCATGCTAGTAGACAAGCACGTCCTGCGGTGTTGGCCACAAAAAGGTATTGCAACATACGGACAGCACAGTGCGAAATCTCTTGCATCGTCATCTGGGTTACTTTCCAGCCATTGAGTAGAGGAATCAGGATGCAAAAATACGTGATATACTTTTTTATACCTTCAGAATATGGTTCCAGAATGTATGCGAGGAGGTAACGTTGAGAAACTCAAAAAGTGCTCCCGAATCCCAAAAACTCTTGTCACATGGAAGGACCAGCTGGTGAGATTCAGTATGCATCCAAATTCAGTATGCATCTACGGATGGATGACAGTGCAGATGAAGGTGGTCAAATTGTGCTGAAGGGATCGCATCACCAACTTGAGAAGTACCCAGCGTATTTGTAACAATGTTGCAGTGAGGTAGCCCTATTGCCGTTTTGCCAGACTAAGAGAGACAGGATGTGCTATCAAATGGGGGTGAACAAACAGGAGTGGTCCAAGTGTCACTGACCACGAATTCAACAACTCTATTGAACTTGACAAATCTTTTCAATTTCTTTACTAGATGTTGCCGCGTCCCCCCAGCTGTGTTTTTCGCAGCCCAAAGGCACAACAGATGGCGGAAGAGGACATTTTGACATTCCTCTTCATATTAGGGGAAGGTTAGGCTACAATGGCAAATGTAAGTAAAAAGCAGAAATCCATATCTGCAGATGATATAGCCAGTTCCAGCTGTGACCCAATAGCTAGACTGGTCTACATCTCAATAAAAGTGGTAACACACCGTGTTCCAACATTAAGGCTGAAGCAGCACACTGGCAACCTTGACTCAGAGACCTGCAACGGAAGAGTAGATTCCGAAATGTGGACCCATCACTGTGTTCGGCTGCCCGCCATTTAAATGCACATTTTGTATTCAAGAAAAGCGCTGGTTTACATTTAAATTTGTGCTTGTAATGCAGGATATTGCAGAACTATGGAAGATTCTAAGGTCCTATAGAGAATATCAATTTTGCTTGTGCTGATGTTTTTTTTTTGGTACTTGGCTCAGGAATTCACGTCTTGGGGCTGGGACACCGTACAATAACTCAGTTATTTCGGTCAATTTCAGCGAATATAATTTTTTTTTGCAAATTTATGTTGTACATTAGTGGCTGTCCATGCCCCTTTGGTGCGTGTCAATCCTTGCAGGTGGCATGGTGGTTGCGGCAAGGGCTTGGCGGGGGTTGTGACGGGTGCATGCGCAGTGGGGGTTGCCCGCGGCCAGGGGGAGCGCGCATTCGCTGGCTGCATTTAAATGCAGATTTCGGGGGAGAATATGCGACGATATGAGAATTTTCAGTTGAGAATAGGAATGGCCGGACCTCCCCCCCCCCACCCGATCAGAAATGCTTGCTTAGCATTCTCAACACACTCCATCTTCTTTTGGAAATCTGTAACCTTCTGGTTAACCTACTCAAACACCAATGCGTTTCCAAGTTGTCTTCAATTTTACGAGCTTTGTCATACATTTCCTGTAACACAATGAGGTCATAGTTTGGAACCTTACAACGAGACAGCCAACTGGATTTACGGATTGCGGCACTGGCCACAATGTCCAACTTGGTCTTCATAGTGTGAAAACTATCGTGAAAATCTTTTTCAGCCTCAGGAAACTCAGGCGGAAAGAGGGGTTGTTGGGGTTGAGCAACAGGAAGTGGGTCAGAAACTGGGTGAACAAAGTGGAAGTACTGAGCTTTGCGAGCTTAACCAGATCTGACACCTCTGCTTGCAATTCTAAAAACCAAGCCCCTAAATCCTTACGTGCCTTACGCAAGGCATAGTCCTTGTGAAAAGCCTTTTGCTTTGAGGATCCCCCTATCCAGTAATGACACGAATCGTACAGTTTCCAAAGCTGTTGGCTGAACAAGTTGGCGCCCGAACTTGGTTCCTCATTCCCGGGGATGACCAAACGCTTCTTAGGCTTGGGCGCAAGCTCACAACCAAGTGATATAGGTTTGGCAGCGCTGCTGACCTTGAGAAACTTTAACATATTGGAGCTACAAAAAAAGTACGAAATAACGACTTTTTCCAAAACCAGCCCAAACAGGTGCGAAACCCAAGACAATGAATGAACGTAGTGATAAACAGAAGTGCGAATTTCATAGATGTTGCAGGGACGACCGTCAGACACTGTCGACGAGCCGATTAAATCACAATTGTGCTGATCTATTGATTCGGCGTCTTACAAATAGGCAAACACGCAGCAGAAAAGAGCTGGGTTCTAGCCACACTACCCCACCGGTAGGCAAGAGGGCGGACATCAACATAAGGACCCATGTAAATGAAAAAAACGTTTCGTTGCACCTGACCCCAAGGTGTGGGGCCCGGCTATGATCCAAAAATCGCTTTTTCGCCCTATTTTGGCCGTGATTTCGCAGAGATGTTGCTAAAGGGTCCCCTTGAGGATTGGAAGCATGCCCAATGCCCCCCCCCCCGTCTTGCATTGGGTTCATTGTAGGTTAATTTTGATTTGGAGAACATTATGGGCCATGTAGGAGTCATTGTGGTGTCCAAGTTCACTTCTTGGGACGGCTTTTCATGTTGCTAGGGTGGGGTTGCAGATGACATTATGCCCCCCCCCCCCCAAGGGCTCTGAATGGGCTACATTTTGAAGCATTGCAAGAGCACAAAGCCTCCGGTCCAACTCTTCCAAATCTCGCCTCAGATTGTTGTGCAAAATGCCTGCTTGTGTAAACAGGGCGCCAAGCATTAACAACGGCAGACCTTTGGTTATGCTATTGCATGTCCCCGGTTCCTTTTTCTCATCGCCCATGGCTTCACACTCCGTGGCTTCGGCCCATACCTGGCCTACCGTGCGCAAAGGTGGGCGTTGCCATTGCACAAGAGTATTGGGAGGCCCCTCCGGAATGTCAGCCTCCGGAATGGGGTCAAAAGCAAAAGCAACGTACTTCTTCATGATCCATGGGGTGAAGTGAAATGGTCTCCTTCCTTTCCTTTGCGCAGTCCACGCACACTTTTTTGGCCGCATTTGTTTTCGAGGCATCTTCCGACTGCAAAGCATCCTTGAAAACACAATTCCTCTCGCGGTCGGACAGCTTCCGGCACAATTGCCACGACATAATACCTTGGTGACTACACACCATAAGCGGCCCCACTCGAATAAAAAGGTGTTGTCGGCTTGCATTCTAAGAGAGGCAAAAGACGAACTTGTACATTGCTTCAATCGAAGATTGCAAATGCCGGAAGGGAGTGACAATTGACAATGCAAATCAACACAAATGCTTCATGGATAAATATTGAAGGCAAAGAAAACAAGCATAAAACCTTGGTGGCTGTGGGTATAACCGAGTTAGTCCTCACCCGTGCGATTGTGGTTGTCGGAATCTCTTTGGTCGGCAAAATCTGAAGGTTGAAGGTGACCAAACTGACTTAAGAATGCAATCTGCCACCGGTGATGTTTGTTTGCAAGCATTTGGGACACACCATCTCCAACCGGCAAACAACCAACAAACCTGTGACTGACTTTGCCTAAATGAGTTAGTCCTCTAGTGGTGTGGAATCTCTTTGGGCGTCCACTCCTACAAAAGGAAGTAGTTGCTCGAACAAAGTTCTCAGAACGAACGAAGCGACCAACACACTCTGTTGAACAAACATGTGACTCCGTTGGCCTCAATGAGTTAGTCCACCCACTCAATCGCCGGGCTTGGAATCTCAAGCCACCATGCAAGAGGGGATGCTAAGAGTGAAAGGAGCAACATTTTAACCCTATACTCAAGTGGAGTCAAAAATTGGTCAACAACACTTATGGTCAAACTGGGCATCAAGGTGTATAATGGCACGAGGCAAGCACAACGAAGCACTGCCACAAAAAATTTGACTGCCAAAAGTTGGAATCCTTCAAACGGACATTATTCGAGATTTTGACAGTGTCAATACAAACACTAAAGCATTCCAAATCAGATGATACAAAAAAATCCAGATTCTGACGACTTTCTACCTAGAAAGTTGGCATCGATGCATGCAGTATCAAAATGTGATCTCAAATATCTGAGTATTATGCCGCCATACCGAAATCCACATAATGTCCAGCTTGTGCTAGTGAGCCACAGAGGGTCGTTTTTTGGTTACCGCAGTCCCGATGACGGACTTGAGAATGGACTTGAGAATGGGAATCGCCGGGACCCCGCCCCCCCCCCCCAAAGTTCTCAGATTGTCGCTCATTCTCCCCCCTTTTGTATTCAAGAAAAGTGCTGTTTTGCTGTTTGAAATTTGTGCTTGTAATGCAGGATATGGCAGAACTATCGAAGATTCTAACGATCTGTACAGAGAATATCAATTCTGCTTATGCTGATGCTGAATTCGTACATTATGAGGATTGGATTTCGGAGGTTTTGGACTTTATCAAAAGGCACTTTTGATAACACACTGAAACAGCGACGCTTACCCATAGAGTCTTTGTAAAAGGTTGCACGCAACTTGTTCCATCTACGGTGATTGACGTAGATGCTATGAGCAATGTCTACACACCGAATTATATCCATGCACTGCTGCATTTCATATTGTGCAAGTGCAAAGGAGCCTACACCTAGGGACTCCGCTGGTGCTTGAAGAAGGAGTTTCTAGTGCTTGCATCTGAAAAAATCTGCAAGCAGCAGCATCACTGCCTCACACGTAGGTTCTTTTTCAATAAGCCGATGCTGCGCTCCATGCCAAATTGAGGTCACCCAAAATTTGACCATTGCAAAATGCATTAGGCTACTTTGGTGATTTTGTAGGTGTCAGAGTTTTGGTTTGTGTGGCCACGGCACGAGTTAGCACCTTTGGTGGGCAGAGTTTGCTCTTGCGCCCGAGAATGGCGCAGAAATCGAAATCAGATTCTGGCAGTGAAATAGGGCCGCAATGGGTTGGCAGGAATATTGCCACGATGGTCGCTAAAGCCCCGGTAGCTGACTTGCATTTTGACGCCTACAGTGCACCCCAGATGGCCCAAACGAACAGGAAATCGGGTTTTTTTGGTACTCTGGAACGAAATAACATGCCATCGCCTACCTGATTACTGGGTGATCCGTCGCCCTCCCAAAGGGGCCACAAGGCAGGTAAGGTAATAGTGAACAAGCACAAAGCAAGGCCAAGAGGCATCAACTTTGCAACCACCCATCCACTTGGGACATGAGTTAAGGTTGTTCACAATGACGTAGGACGTCCTGCAGCTCTGGATAGTCATTTTGCATACGTCGCGTGCTTCAGCACATCCACCGTTGGCTTTGAGACCACTTGGAACATAACCATGCGCATTCAGCGAATCAAAGCACCCAGGGGGTCGAGGAGGAGCCGGGGGAGGGGGGGGGGCACGGAGGCAGAGCACCTGCCAAAAACAAGTAGAAAAGGGGTTCAAAATGCCCTAATGTTGACTGTGGGTGCTCCCCTGGGGGGCCTAAGTATGCAAGGTGAAGTTACCGTACACCCATTTATGACCCAAATAGCCCAAATCCAAGTCCCTGTGCGTTTTTAGGCCGTTAAGCCCCTTTTAGGGGGTAACCGCAAGGTTACACGAAATGTCCACTCTGAGGGGGGCCTAGCACCACGTGATTGCGGAGTGCAAACACTCTGCCATGGCGATGTGCCCGCAGGTCCACGTTGCTTTTCGGGGGGGGCAGTTTTTGGAGGGGTTCCGATCCGTGCGGAGCAGATTGCCTCGTCCCCACCCCCTTCAACATACCACTTTAGTGAGAATGATTTTGGTGATTTTGATTCGGTTTCGCCCACGTTTATTATCTCCAATAGCCGTTGTACTTGAATAGTGCTTGCTCCATAGACGTGTGTAAAATGCCATTGCCAACCAAGACTGCCGCTGTATGTATTCATGAGTACAACCAAAGTGCACCATGGGAAGGTGTCAAAATCGAGAAAGTAGAAGTTCCCCCTTTGCAACCGGGACATTGCTTGATCACAATGTTGTTTGCGCCCATCACCCCCTCCGACTTGAACGTAATGGAGGGCGTGCAGAACTCGAAGCCTCCTCCTTCGCTGCCTATCATGGGCAATATTGGCATGGAAGGATGCGGCCAAATCATTGCACTTTACGATGATAATGTCGAAGGATACCACGTCGGGGATGTGGTGATTTCCTGGCAATGGGGTTGGGGTACATATGCACAATATGTTGTTGCGCCCCTATCACAACTTGTAGTCGTGCCGACCAACGTGCCACCAAAAGTTGCAAGCATGATGTCGGTCAATCCTCCTACAGGTGCGTTCCCTTCGACATACGCATCATGCAATCTCTAGACCCTCCCAATCGTTCTCGGGGCTTACTCATTGGAGGGATTTTGGGTCATTGCTTGATTTATGTGCATGGGTAGCGACGGCACACGTGTTGTAAAGCGAGTACATCGTACAACATGCAAATTCTTTTCTTGTGTTCCCAGCGTGGGGTCTACTACATAGCGCCTATCCACTCCAAGAGGGAGATTGGGTCATTCAAAACGCCGCTGGTAGTGCGCTGGGTGTGGCCGTCGTGAAGATTGCCGAGACGATGGGTGTCAATGTATTGAACGTTGTTAAATCACCTGAGGCAATCGAAGTTCTTCAGCAAGCTGGAGCTAAGGTATGCTTCTTCCTCGGAAAGCGATACGTTTGTGTTGAAGTTTTACGATGGTGATTGCCGCCTAGCTTGTCAAAGAAAAAGACCAAGCTACTTCTTCCTTTCCTTTCGTAGCATATTTTTTTGGAGGATGCCACGGATGTCGTCAACAAAATGCAAGAGGTGCTAGGTGACAACAAGGTGCTGTTGGCCTTTAACGCTTTGGGCGGCAGGGGTGCACAACTCTTGAGTAGTTGCCTTGCGACCAGCGGCACCATGATCACTTACGGCGCCACGTCAAACGAGCCCATCATACCGATCTTTGGGAACCAACTTATATTGAAGGACCTACGCTTCTGTGGATTTCTTCTACCTAGGTCGTTATGCCTTGCATGCTTGCGCAATGGCGTTGTTTGGGAACATGTGTCATGTGTCCACAATGAGGCACCAATGGTGTAACCGAGTAGATCACATACATGCCTTGACATATCGCACAAGGTGAGTCTTGGAGTTGACGGGCGTTGGGCGGCATAAGGGCTCGGGCCTTGATCGTTTGTGCTTGGTAGCGGCTTCTTAGCCATGGCATATGCACAATTGGGTACGGTTGCATTGTGCAAGGGCTTTTAGGGTCAGGGACATTGCACGCAACCTCAAGTACTACAACGGGACATGGGGACAAAGGCTTCCCCCTCACTCCTCAACTAACCTTGAAAACGTGAGTAATGTCGGTTCGGGTACTTATTTCTTTCGCTTTACCCGTCACTCTCCCGTTGACCATGGAATCCAAGTTACAGCAATGTTCAGCCAACATCCAAGAACCTTCGTACTGGTTAGACAGACACCTTCACAAGTATAGCTTTGTTTGGTAACCTCCAATGGCCAGCCAATGTCCAAGGAATGGTCGGCAATGGTCGGTAATGGCCAGTAGGGGTCCGTAATGGTCGGCAATGGTCGGTAATGGTCAGCGGGGGGACGCGGGGAGGGTATGGAATTGGCTGTTTTCAAGGGACGTAGATATTATGTGCAGATAATATGTAGCCTTTTTGGGGGCACATGCCCCTCCCCCCCAAGGCCCTCCTTTCCTTCAAACCACACAAAACAACCTTTTGGATCGCAACCATCCACTACCCCATGCCACAGGGCACAATACAATGGGAACATGAATGTGATAATGGTCGCTAGGTCACTATGGCATCATTCATTTGTGTGTAAAAAGCGGTCCATGTTGGGCGTGCTCAACGCCATATTGTTAGAGAGTGGGTGAGCTGATGGCCAAACATGCAACCGTTGAGAAGAGGATACGTGGGCTTGGGCAACAACACCCAGTTGCAACCAACTTTGCAAAGCTATTGGGACATTTTGGGGACATTGCTTAGCAACCCTCGGAGGGGCAGCACTTGGGGATCGAGTTGAAACCTCTCCCTCTCCACAGTTAGGCCACTGGCCGTCTTTTGCATGTTTGCATGTTTGCTTTGTGCTTGTCCCTCGTGGTAACAAGTGCCTCCGTTACGGCTGGCTCATACATTCCTTTGCAGGTCAAATCAAAATTGATGAAATTGAATAAAGCATGCACGCGGCGTTACAATTCACATGCACCCTCTAACCGTTGCCACACCATATTTGTTGAACAATCCCAAAGGGCCAAGCAGGCATTAAAACATCCTCCACCCACGCTTGGAAAAATGCATGGATTTGGTCGTACCGATCCTTTCGCGGAGGAAGCGGACCGCCCTTTGGTGAACAGCCGGGTGTTGCCAAAAGAAAATTCCCACTGTATGCACCATCAACACCCCCCAGCTCTGGACCCGAAAACGTTTTGGGACCCCACCGCTTCCACAACATGTCATCGGGCCCAGTGTGTGGCCCAATCAACGGGCACCAAGCAATGACCAAACAACAAAAAGTTCCCCCAAAGGATCCTTAGGGCAAAGAATCCACTCAAAATCCAACCATCAACAAAGTATCTCGTGTGCCTCCGTCCATATGGGTTGTAGTCATGGCAGTCAAGGGCGCATATGGATTTCCCCTAAATCCACACAAAACCCGAAGTCTTTGCATCAATGTCATTTTTTCAGGTGGATGGCAAGTCAAACCGAAGTGGGACTCAAGGCCATGTGGGATGCCTTGTTTGAGGTCCACCCCTCAAAGCTTTGTTGACTCTTCATCCATCATCTTGAGTCTATGTGTGAGGGAAGGTAGGTGAGTTGAAATTGATGGGAATGATTTGAATTCTCCAAATTGGATGGAAAAGTGGGGCCAAGAGTAGATGCTATCACTATGTGGCCATTGGAACATTTGCTATCGACCTTGGAAATTGCGGCCATAAGGTGGGGGGGGTTTGGCACAAGGCCTTGGTGGTTGGCTCTGTTGGCCTGTGGCGGCGCGTTTTATGGTGGGGGGGGGGAGGGGGTGTCCAAGTGCTGTGCGCCGTGCCGTGCCATGCCATAGAGTGCACACCCTTTTGGCTGGTTGGAGCAGGTAGGGTTATAGCTATGTTGGGCATTGGTGTATTGTTATTGCATTGATAGCAAGGCATCATGCTCGAAGAACTTCTCATCATTGGTTGCTTTTTGCTTGCATGCCACCACCACATCACCAGTTGCGCTTTGAGCCATCCAGAGCCCACCATGAAATCACAGCGGCCATGGAGAGCGCGCCAGGAAATAGCAGCAACCATGCATAGCCCACTCGGAATTAACAGCAACCATCCAGAGCCCACGAGGAAATAACGGCAACCATCCAGAGCCCCCGGTAGTAACAGCAACAATCCACAGCAATATCCAAAGGAATTTTGTCAACAGTTATACACCTGGAAAAAATGGCCGCCGAAACATTTTGGATGCCACTAGGTTAGGAGGAGGGTCAAGCCCCCCCCCCCCCCTCCCTCTCGGGTCCAACCCATCCCCATTTCTCAAACAAGCCTGGGTGCAGGTAATTGGCAACAAGACACCTCGCAATAGTATGCTGGGTGTTGCCGTGCCGGGGCGGCGCGGCTTTATGCCGCGGACTATTGGGAACGAAAGATTGCATGACTTCGGAATCCATTGGTGTGCATATGGATCTGCCTGCCTGCCTGCTTGCTTGTTGGTCCCGCTGAGAGTGCAAGACGCGCCTTATGACGGCATAAACACAGAGATCATCCGTAGCCTGGCTGCCAGGAGGCCATTGCAGCGTTACATTCATCTTTCCACCGCCTTTCTTATCCGATCTGCACCGGCTCAGCTTTGCCTCGATACCTTCTTGTGGCACACATTTGCTTCCAGATGGCAGCAACTGAGAAGTTTGACTGCAAAAACGTGGAGGCGGAGTACCCATTAAGCGAAATCTCCGCGGCAGTGGAACATGCTGCTCAAGGGCGCCAATGCGGCAAGGTGCTGTTGACTTTCTGAAGCCTGACAAATGTTGCAGATATTGGGAGGCGGTGCAACACGCCACCCAAGGTCGTTTGTCGTCGATTTCGTATAAATGCTGCAGAGTTGATGGAAGCCGAATGTCCCCGACGGCGACCATATATTGTTCCATTCGGCATGCAACAACGCATGCAGTTGTGTAGGAGTAGATTATCCTTTGGTTCGCCAATTGCAGCAACTATGTGCTGATCCAGACCCTGGTTCAAGCCATTTTTTTCTCCTGCTAGCACCCTCGACGGAACGGGCACAGATCCTCTTTCACAGAACCCACCGGCCCCACTGAAGACTTGGCTGTTTTTCACCAGACCCATCAGCGTCAAGATGTAGAAGTGGGCCATGTCAAAGGAGGCAAAAGAGGGAAGCAAAATGACAATCGTCAGCAGATTATAGCCGTCGCTTGTGTACATGTTATATTAATGTATTTCATGCCGTCAGAAAATCAATTTCACAATATCCATTCATTACCGCTCTTCAATCATCGGTTCGCACAGTATGTATGCACGTCATGCAGGCCATTGTGCATCTGCGTCTGTCTGTGTGCCACCATGTAGGCCATCATGCACCTTAGTCCGAGTGCGTGCATGCGCGCGCCCATCACCCACAGACCATCCATCCATGAAACTAGGGGGAAAAAACAACGCTGACTGCCAGTGTCAAGGGACGCCCCAAGCAACACTGAAGGCGAGAAACAGTTCATCGCGTTTGTACACTGCACAGCAATGCTGCATGCTGTTTCCCCTGCCCGCGAGCAAGCGGGGTCAGATTTCTCAGTTTCTTGCCAATATTTTGTAGGTGCTCTTCAAATGCACGCGATTTATTGTATTAAAGTGTGAAATTTGGGGACCCGCAAAGGATACGGTATAGTGTGTTTATGACTGGTTGCAGTTCGTCCGTTGCTTGCCCAAAGCAGACGGGGACGCAAAGCACCAGAGTGTAGATCATGCTGCGACGCTGCCTCACGGCCCTGACATTTGTTGGATGGATTGCAGCAGATTGGGTGTCATACCCACCTATGATGTATAGATGGCTGATCGACAATGTCAGCCTAGAGGCACAGAATGGCCATTCCCTTGGAGCATGTGTGTGCTTATTTTGCCTGGAGTGTTGGTTTTGTTGGGATTTTTTTGATCCGTATAGTCCTGCAAATCAAACGCCAACAATAGATGACCCACCATGCAGCCGATTTTCCTGCTCCTCGCTTTTAACAGCATAGGAAGTGTGTAAGTTTTTGTGAATTTCGTCTTTATGCAGCACTGAAGAAGTACCTGGGGTGGCTGTAGCAAAAAAGGCGTGCACAAATGGAGCGCTGAAATATCCTTGAAAAATCTTTTCAATATCTGCAACATCATCAAATTAGATTGCATGCGGCCCCTGGGTATTGTGTTGTGATTGCATGCGGTCCATGGGTTCCACAGAGAATCCATACTCTTCTCCTCCAAGTACTCTTATGTGCACGCAAGGGGGCAAGGGAGAAAAGTGGCGAAATTCCTCCCCCAGCGAAATTTTCACGGCGTGTGACCAACAGCTTCACTGCAAATTCGGATACAGGATGTGCAACAGTGTAGCGGAGGGAAGGTGCAAAGATGTGTTCATTTGCAGTTTGCAGTGGTTGTGTGACTGGAATGCATTGGCATGCCGTGTCGCCCAAGATTTTGAAAGTGCCCACCAGGAAATAAGAGGAACCATCCAAAGCCCACCAGGAAATAACAGCAAGCTTCAGCATTTCTGGAGGCGAAAATTTCCCCTTCCGAAGTTATCCCCGTTGAAATTGTCCCCCCCCCCCCCCTGTAACGACTGTCTTCTGTTTTGGTGCACCATAAGTTTGTGTGTGCATTTGCGTGTGTGTGTCCGGGGGGGGGGGGTTTGGCACGAGGTCATGGTGTGTGTGTGGTTGTGGGTGGGGTGCCAGCAGACTAGAAGCACAGATTTGTTGGCAGTTTTGGTTGTGGATAAAGGGTCTTGCAAGGCGGAAGTATGTAGACAGACTTCAAATTGTGCGGAATTAGCCCCGCATTGCTTTAGTGTAGGTGCGGAATTTTCCGCATGCGGACTTTTGTGTTCGGTTGGTGACAGTCTACTTTTGCACCGCAGGGCACAAATTAAGTCAGCCACATGGGGCTGATCGTGCTGATCATTGTGTCAAGTGTAACCCTCAGGGATGTTGGCAGCTCTTATCACCTCAAATCACCTCAAAGAGAGGTTGTTAGATCAAGCGCAAGCGCGGGTTTCGTATACCGCCCCCCCCCTTTTGTGGTGTCGTTTGCGTAGCATACCCCAAGGTATGGTTTCTGATGTCTAACCCCTTGTAAAATCATCATTTTAGGGCCGAAAATGGTCCCCGAATGATGTTTTGCATTTTGACTCTTGTATCCCCCCGTACCCGGGTCCCCCTTTCAGGGGGGGCGGGGGAGGGGGGGGGGCAAACGCTCTCTACGTATTGTGGCCGTTGTGTGTGTATTTGGACCTGCGTCCTGAAGAATTTTTTCCTTGCATATGGACTCCCTAACCCATGGCGGGGGTCCCGGGTCCGAGCTCCATGTACGCCCAGTAGCCCCCCCCCCCCCCATGGCCCCTTGGGAGTGAGGACTTAGCGGTTTTCACGCGGTTTTCACGTTGGTTAGGCTGTTTAGTGGTTTAGTGGTCCTTCCGGTGCCCCTGGGATGGGTTTGGGTGATCATTTGATGACAATATGGGCACTTTAGCACCCATGGTGAACCACATAGTGGTTGTTGCTAGGCCTCTGTAGCCCGAGCCATGCCCCCCCCCCAAAGCCCCCAAACTGCTGTTGTGTACCCACCCCCCTTGGGGGGGGGGCAGGCATTGCCGCCCTGTGTGCGGCGTCCGTGGCGAGCCCCGGTGCAAGGCGTCCCCCTGGCAGCCCCTCAGGCACACCGAGGCCTGGGGCAGGGCCGTGGCATGGTGAGTGCCCGCTGCTTGGAGCAAGGAGCCCCGTTCTGTGACCGATGTCACTGCATGCGGTACGGCACAAGATGGTGCTGTCGTGTGGGGCACGCGGGACATGAGCGTTGTGGCGTTGCCGCGGCGGTCTGCCCGCCGGGGCAGCCACGGCGGGGTTCAGGACTGCGTGTCTTGACCCCACAGATGCGTAGGGAGGGGGCCAGGGCCCTATTGGCGTGGCTGGGCCGGGTGTGGCCTGCCTTGGAGACCTTGTCGCCCCCGGAGCGGCCGATGGCGCGGCGCTGCTATGCGGCGCCACGGGTGCTGGGCAAGCGCCCTTGGGCGCCCCAGGCGATCGACATACAGCCCCCCTGACGACGGGCGCGCAAGCGTGGACAACGATACGACTGCGCACCGAGTTGCGCCTGTGGGGGTGGGGGGTAACTACAGACCCCCCCCCCCCCGGGGCCCTACGGCCCAATTGGCCAGCGCAGGCACCCCCACCCCCCCGGTGCCCCCGCCAGCTACGACTGCGGATGCCGAATGACGCAGTGGCCCCGGTGCCCGAAGTTTTTTCGAGCATCTCGCGGGCGCTCGCCGCCCGCCGCTCCTAGGTGGACCCATGCCTCTAGGGGTACGCAGCTGCCACCCCGCCCCCAAGGAGGAAGTGAGCTCTTCTTCTTCCTTGTTATCCTCGTTACCCACGTCATCATCGTCATCTTCATCGCGGCAATCCGGCTGACCCGTATTCTTCAAGGCGGGGAAGCAGGCCGGCTTGCTGGCCCTAGGCTTCACTCGGTCCTCCCCTTCGGGGGGGGGATAGTGCATGATGGGCGGCAACCCACACAGCGCCATGGGAGGGCAAGCCAGGAAGAGACATAGTCCCAACCTGCTTGTCCCTCTCGGCCGCCGGGCTCCATAGGTGGGGGGCCTTCATGGGGGGGGCAGGGGGGGGGGGTGCCAGAACCCTCATCGGCCCCCTCTCCCTGCCCCTCGTCCTCTGTGCGTAGGGCTACGGACATTAAAAGGAGTCGTGCCCAAAATTGTTGTTGGGGAGGCTGTTTAGTGACACTTGAAAAAAATTCAAATGCAGTGGCGCCCATTTAGCTATCAAACGCCATTAGGATCAGCCGTATGATTCAAATGAGACTCAATCGGGGGCTAGAAATGGGCACATAACACTCGAACTATCTCGCAGCAAGCGTTCTGCAAAGCGATGTACGATGCCGTACTTTTTTTCAATTCCTTTTACCCGTCACCGCGACTCTTGTGTAAGTCTTGGATGAAGCCAGACCTTTGGGGCTTCCCATATGCCCAATGTCGAAGGGTAAACGAAATACAAAGCCTCAGCATCACGGATATAGCATTTTGGACGAAGCACGGGGTAGTCGCTATTGTCTTTCTATAAAGCGTGGCACAAACAAATGTTCCACCAAGCAACAAGCGGATTGCTACCTGGTCGCAAGGACGGATCATGCTGGGATTCAAAGCCCCCCCCAAGCGATCCGCTCCCATCGCTCATCGCTGGCTTGGTGTCGCATTGGTGTATCTCTCACATGGAACATCAAATTACTCCAGAGGCGGTGGGATGATTCTGTACGGGCACTTTTCCGCAGGGGTAAATTCTACACGGGGAATATTCCATAGTTATCTCAAAAATCAAAGGGAAAGTTCCGCACCTCCAATTCTGAGTGCGATGGCACACTGTAACGATAGCTTATCTAGGACGCCAATCCCCACAAAGCACACATTTCTGAACTAATTCTATTGCCTATCAGCAAGACACCTCGAAGAGGGAGGGAGCACAGTCAATCGATCAATTAGGTGGTCACAAAGTCATTCAAAAGCCCCCCATGCCCTGTCCAAGCACCCAAATAGGGTGAAAAACACATAACGAGGGTCTAAAACATGCTTTACCTACAATATTTGATCATTATGAATGGTCCTTATACAAAAAAAAAACAGTTTCAGAAGTTTCCATTTTTGAGCCGCAGAGGCTGGAAAACTGCATAACCAGGTCGTGTCTGCCCGAGCCCCCTTCTTGGGATCCCCCCCCGCAAGAAAAAACACCCAAATAAGGTGAAAAACACACAAAGAGGGTCTAAAACATGCTTTACATAGGATATTTCATCATTGTGAAGCGCCATAGTATGAAAAAAACGACAATTTTCCATTTTTGATGTGTAAGGGGTGGAAAACTGCTTAAGCGGTTTGGCCGCACAAGTCCACCCCACAGAGAATCTACCTTGAGCATCCAACCCCCAAATAGGGTGAAAAACACATAAATACCGCCTAAAACATGCTTTACATAGCTTGGATGATTATTCTAAGTGGCCAAGATATCAAAAAACTAAGTTTCGGAAATTTCGATTTTTGACCTGCCCGGGGTGAAAAGCTGCATCAGCAGGTTGTGTACGAGTGAGTCCCCTAGGAGACACCACCCCCACGCACCCGATATCCAAAAAGGGTGAAAAACACACAAATACCGCCTAAAACATGCTTTACATAGCTTGGATGGTCATTTTAGGTGGTCACAGTATCAAAAAACTAAGTTGCGCAAACTTCGATCTTTGAGCTGCCGGGGTGAAAAATATCATTAGCAGGTTGTGTACCACTCCATGCACATATGTAAGCCATTATTGATGGAAACAGTGATTTCGCATCTTTCACACAGGCCTTGACCGGCTCTAGGCAAGGCTAGAGAGTGCAAAAAATGTCCTTTTGTATCCTAGTGGGCATATACTGCCACAACATCCCCACTTGCACACCTTAGAGTGGGTGGTTAGTAAGGTTGCCAAAAATGCCGACATAGCAAAAAACGACTAAAAACTGCATGAACTGAGCGCCTGTCCCACTCCGCCCCATACAAACCCCATGGGTTCGGGGCCCGAAAGCACTTTTTCTGCTCAAAATCGGAAAAAAAACCAAAAGATTCATGATTTTCAACACAAAAAAAGGTGGGTGATTTTTTCGACATTTTTGAACCCCCCCCCCCCACCCCTCTCATGACACCTCAAAAAAGTGGGTTTCAAGGCGGGGGTATAGGGGGTTCCAGACCAAAAACTCATTGGGGGGTGCGTTTAATGGACAAAATAATGACTTTACAAGGGGTTAAACCAACAATTCAACCCCTTGGGGTAGGGTACGCGAATAGGCCCAAAAAGGCCCAAAACAGGGGGGTATGTGGTGTTTTCCCACATATACAGGCCCACCTGGCTTTGATCTAACAACCTTTGCGAGGTGGTGATGAGCTTTAGGCTGCAGATGAAGGTTACTGTTTCCTCCATGTTGCATTTGTGCGGTTCGAAAGTGTTTGTTTGCCCCCTCGCATGTTCAACAAGGGTTGGCTGTAAGCTTTACAGGAGGTTCCTGTCATTCCCCGCGCAGAGGCCTGAGTTAAGACGAAGCTAATGTCAGCCTTCTTGCACAAATCTTCCCGATGGTACCATACAATATGCCATGCAAGGGACAGACCGCTCTCCAAATTGATTTGAAGGCAAGGGCAAAGGGTGAGGCGTGCTATTCTCAAGACAGATTGGGACTCTGAAGACAGAAGACGAGCACCGAATTCCACATCAGTCGTATTTGGGGGCCCTGTTTCAACTGTTTCAACTGTCGTGGCCTACCTGAACTCGGTGTGGTTTCGATGAGCAAGAAATTAGCCCACTGTCATTTCAGAAATCAATGATGATTACAATGACAGATATATGGAATAGCATCACTCTGTTCTGAATTCTTTAGCCCCCCCCCCCCCCCCACCTCCCCAATCTTGACCAGTTGGCCCGGTAGCCAGAAACGCCAATACAAAGTGTGGTGTTGATCAAGTGGGGGCTTGGCTTGATGGCAATTGATTGATGCACTACGCTACTGCAAACTTCCTTGCTTGCGATACCAGACAGCTCAGGGATTTGTAGATTTCTTACTGGAACAGCACAAGCCAACGTAATGGTGCACGACTGTCAAATGACCTTAGACATAGGGACGTTGGGTCTCGTTCTGCAGCTTGTGTGGATGTGGCGCCATGCCATCATTTTGTTGTCGCTCTTTTCCTTCTTCACAATTGGACATCCGCAATTTGAGGTCATTTGCCCAGTATTGACAGGAAGAGCGATAAATTGCACGTTAAATGTCACGGCATACGCCAGCTATGACAACGAAGATATGCAGATGGCGGTACTCTCCGATGCAGCTCTTGTGGTTGCCTATCCGAGCTTCTGCACCGATGCGAGTGCAGGCCAAACATTGCTGGAGTGTGATCTGACGAACAATCGAACTTCCACTTTCGATGTTGCACTGCAACCCAAAAAGGGGTTCGTGGGGCACACACAAATTTGTTGGTGTGTCACGCTCGCAGCCGTCAATTCAAGCTCACGGAAGTGTACAAGCACGATTGTCCTTGGACCCCAAAGCTACGGGCCGACGAACATCATCATTCATCAGGCGAATCAATTCCACATACATGGATACTTTGGGTTTGTTTCGTGTTTGGTTGTGTGCGATGCTACATCTTTTTTTGTGTCACTGGATCTTAAGAAAGGGCTGCTGGTGGCTCCATCTAACAGGTCATATGGCACCCATTTGTGGCTCGTCTCTTCTATGCTGGACACCAGGAGGGGCACTAGGGACTGGCAACGGGTGTATTGGCTGGGCTTGCACCAAGGGAGTCTCTCGACAAGCGATTGTTGAGGCGGGGATCGAGAAAGTGTCGTGACTTTTTTTTTAAAGAATGTTGGGATTCTTCGAATACGAGGTTTAAGATCGGGGCTACGAGGCCAGCAGGATGGATAGCAAAGGGGATGTTTACTATGCAGCATTTCAATCCTGCCACACCGTATGCAAGGTGAGGAGTCCATGAGGTCAACGTACCGAGGCGATGGGCGGACTGTTGTAGCACGAGGATGCTGGGTCTACAAGTGCCAAGAGTGACTGGGTGTTGTACCTAGTAGATCTGAGGAAGCAAGCTGGCTGAGGGTGCAGGATGCCAACGTTGATGGAGTAGAGAATACTAGCAAGCGTGCGCGGTTCTGAGGCAGGTACAGCGGACTACACGAATGTTGGGCGGTCGGCTGCCTCATCACCCCCACGACACACAGTGTGTGTGTTTGCTCCATGTTTCCACAGGTCCAACTCCAATGCAATCAAAGTTGTTGCAGAACATTCGTGTGATTCAACGCAGTTGGTTGCTGGAACGGTTGAGGTCACGAACTTGGTGCCGGTGGACCCTCACGATTTGAGTAACATCACAGTCTCGATGACCCTTGCAGAAGTGGGGAATTTCACACTGTGTTGCAGAATTCAAGGTTCAATCTCCGACCTGACTCATTCAAAACCCGCTGTACCAAATTGACATTCCCATGGCACAGGCGTTAGCAGGGCATTTCTGCAGCTGAGGGATGTGGGATTTGTTGGCAAGTGCCCTATTTGGACGTGAACCAACAAAAGGGCAAAGACATGGCCGGCCGTGGAACCGCACAAAGAGGAGGAATCGTATAAGAGGCCGTGCCGTGTGGTGTTGCGGGCAGAGTGCGAGTGGTATTGCCGGCGGAGCCCGAGCGTACAACTGTTGAATCCACGCACAAAACGTGCAAGCCACATGGGAGCTCGGACCGTCTGGTGCTTGATCGATGGTTGACAATTGGCAGATGGCCGTTCGCCGTTCGGTGTTAGATCAATTGCGAGTAGACCAATGACATTTCAGGATGCCCTGGGCACAGCTCAGGGCTTCCAGGGATCCATTGCGTTGTTGTATTCGTTGCAGGGGTGTGGGTGGCGCTGCAGACCCCGTTGCTGGTCGACGATTTGCCGACGGACATGGCGGTGGATTTGCAGCATGTGCCCTCTCATGTGATCGCGGGGGCTATTTTCGGCGTCAGGATCAACGTAGTGAATGTGGGTCCCGGTTGGGCCCGGCCGGAGGTATGCAGTCCTGGTCCGTTGTGCAGGGGGCATGATCAGGAATGTGCTTGACGGGGATTGCGGCCGAAGGGGAGGTTTCAAGAGCGGTTGCAAAGCCGGTTGACCGGCGGTTGGAAAAGAGGCAATTTCTGGCAGGTACAAACCGGATGGAGGGCCATTGCGGGCGGACAGAAGCGCTTTGTAGGGCTGACGGTCACTCTAAAGAGATGAGGGGTAGCCCATCCCCACTTCAAGCGCAAGCATCGGGTAGAAGCCGTGTTACGGATGGAAAACGAGCATTGCTCTGCATGGACACGTGAGGCGTGCGGGCGTGGGAGGAGAGGTGTTGTACTTGGAGGACGGAGCTGGTGGGGCATGTGTTACATGGATTGGGAGCATTGCCAGGGACGGTGCCGTTATGAGGTACAAGGGGCGATGGGGGGTCCTCCGCTGTCTTTCAACCGCAACCCGGACCATGCTCTGGCATTTGCCACATTTTTGCAGGTAATCATCGCAGGCAATGGCTCTGTATTTGACGCTTACCCCCTGGAATGCGAGGATGTGGTGAGCCTGCCGGGCCAGCAGATGCGGTGCCGCCTCGGGAGTACAGCACCGGGGTCTGCGACTTGCTTACCCTTTGCCGTTTTCGTTGAGCCCTCCTACAGCGGGCCTGTTGGGCTGGTCATTACTGTGTGGGACGCCAAGGACAGCACGACTGCGAACAACATCCTTGAGTGGGCCACTGGGACAGGTTTTTACCTTCTTTATGCCCACGATTGTATCCCGGGTTTAATGGTTGTAGCACCTCTCACCCACCTCACAGGTACAGGGCCAAGTGGACAACAAAGGCATTCGGGGTCGGCGAGGGTCCCCGCCCAGGACTGATCGCCCGTGAAAGTAAACAATTGATAGGACCGCCTGTCCTGGGGTTGGGCGGGTGGCTGGGTTGAGGCACGTAGGTACAAGAGGGTTCCGACAGGGTTGGGTGGGTGGACCGGTCAAAAACTCAGTGAGTTCTGCAGACGAACAGTCGAATTAAACTGTTGCTCATTTCATAAACAAGGGATACACGTGGAAAAATATAGGAGTGTAGGAGTAAACCCCTCCACATCACCCCTCGAGAATCCCCTTCCAAGTAATGGGAAAGTCAGAGTCCACCAAGTATACTGCACGTTCGTAAGAATGGCGCGCGTTTCTTTCCGAGAACGGAATCGCAACCGCGTCGCCCCGTGTCGCCCAGCGTCGCCCCGCGTCGCCCCGCGGCGCCCTGCGTCGCACTGCGTCGCCCCGCGTCCCCCGGCGTCGCCCCGCGTCGGAACGCATCGCCCCGCGTCGCCCCGCGTTGCCTTGCAGGAAAGTGGACCTGACAGTGCTGGGATCTGCAAGGGGCTCAGTGATTGGTACGGTCCAAAAATGTTGGGAACCACCCATTCCCTTCTTGGCAGATGTCCCAGTTTGCATGACTCCCCCCCTTACTCTGATGGCTCTGATTGCACGTGTGCTCCCCTTGTCTTGGCTGCTTCTCGTTCCTGCAGACAAACTGGTTGGCCAGGGTGGCCTGTTAGCAAGGAGGAGGCCCCCCCCCCCCGGTCGTCCCTCGTATCCCCCACTGCATGTCTGGTTGTATCTGTTGGTTGCTGGTTGCTGTCTTTCACTGGCTGTACAGCCGTGTTCCGCAGTCTGTGGACCACGAGTCCCACCCAGTATTCAAGGGAGGGGTGGCTTTCACGGGACTGACCTCAGCAGTGGTGTTGTTGCATTTGCAATGCAGGAGATGTGTTTGATAGTTTTGCAACCGGAAATGCCCCTCAGTTGCTGGCAGTTGAGTGTAAGATAGGGGTACGACCGGGGATGCTTTTCCCTCATTTTTTCATCGTTGGTCTGCCGATAATTGCATTCCCCCAGCGTGTGTGTACTGGGCCCTCATCACACAGTCTGTTTGTGCCGGTGGGTGCGTGCATCCGGTAGGCGGCTTTCATGTTTTTTTATCTATGTTGGCGGAATCAAAGTAATTTGGATCTCTGATGAGCGAGCGTGATCTTGGAGCCCCAGATGCATTGGGCAGGACCCTAGTAAGGATGCCTGCTAGAGATTTATTTAGAGCGCGTTGGGAAGAGGCCAGGCGTCAATTCTTGAAGCCGGACGCACTTTTCATGCAGTGTGCCTTTGTGTGCGTAGAAGCAACAGACTTTCGGTTACGCGACCTTTCACTGCACAGTGCTGCAGTTTGGTGTGATTTCAGTTTCGGGACCCCGAAGTGACGTGGCGTGACGTGACCGTGAGACCGCCTGGTCATGCAGATGGTTATACTTTGCGAGTGGCTGAGCCATGTCCCGAAGTCAGACTGTGTGTCCCAAACGATTACCACAGCGGCGTAAACCAGCATTTTGGGGAAAGCTTGCTTCTTGCTCCACTCGGGACGTACGAATGGTCGTTTATCCCCCTGCACTGGCCCCTGTCAGGGCTCTTCTGCGCCTCATTTTCAACACAACAACTATCCGTGACTGCCTTCATGCGCGGCGATGCAGAAACTCTAAAAACGCGGTTCAGGAAATGGTAAATCCAAAATGCGCAAATTCGTTGTGGAACATCTGCAACTCCTCGTTTTAATAACAATTCTCAGCTGTCCATCAGCAATCAATCCCTTCGGCTGACTGTAAAGCGCCGTCAGTCAACGTTGATTTACCAATGGTCATTCACACAAAACGCTTATCAAGCCTCAACTGCTGACCCGCAGTCCTCAGACACGTGGCCTTAGCAAGACAAATAACCTCCTGGAAGACTGCCCGCCGCGGACTGTCCCGTCTTGACACACATGTTGGACCAACTCTGTCCGTCTCCTGAAGCATTTGACGCTGCTCTTCACAGTCGCCCCGATATTGTCCATGAGCATATTCGAGGTTGATGCCCGTCCCTCGTACCACATGTCCTTTGGATGGTCCGTTGCGAACTCTGGGCCTGTGGAGACTACAGCGTTCGATTTGGAGCTGAGTTTTATACTTCCTTTGGTGGCACAAGAGGATGAATTGGCTGTACAACAGGAGGGCCTTCAGGGCGTGAAGGTGCTGCCATGTGACATTCACATGGACGTTCAAGGTACAAGTTTGGCACTGGCTGTCAGGCTTTTGGCACGTCTGTATTCCCACATCCAGTGGGGTGGGCAGGAGCACTTGAGAGTCCCCCCCCCCCTCTTTTTTATTCTGCTTATGGGCCCTGATCCCCCCCCTCCCCCCCCGTGGCTCCCTGCACTTTGTGCCTTGTTGGCTTAATCGCTGCCCAGTGTTGCTTAGCCATTAACCAACGGCGATTACTTGCCAGCTGCCGTCGGCAACCCACTAAGTGCTGTCGATTGGTGGCCAGTGTAGAGACAAAACAAAACGCAGTTCCCCTCTCTAAGGACCCCTTTTGAATGGGTCATTTACATGTGATTTTGCCTCCATGTGTGCCCAGTTTGCTGAAGATGGCATACTTTGGGGCTTGCGACTCAGTGCTACAGCATATCTGTTGCGACCCCTTTCGCCCCCTTCTCCCTTTTGGGCTTTTGGAAGCTGCCCTGGCTACCTAAGGGGGAGCACCTAACCCTGTACGGAGATTTAGCCGTCTGGCCCGAGCACCCGTAGTCTAGTTGGTCGCTAGGCAGGACAAACTGTAGCGTGATCCAGTAGTTGGACAAGGTGAACACAAGAAGGAGGATATACAGGTTCCCTCGCTAACCCTGCAATTTGGAGAATTAGGAGATCATCTTGCTCACCAAACCACATGTTACACAGGAATAGATGTGGTTGGTTACAAAGCGAACCTGACCTGAAAGAGGATCAGACGCTTCCGTTTCAAGATTCAACAATGCAGCAGGGATACTGGGGTACCTGGACCCCAACTCATGGTAGTGGTTACTCCCAAGGGGCCATCTTATGTAGTTTCACGCTGAGAGGCACCAAATAGGGCAAGACGGGGCGCTCTACAAATACCAGTTGTTGCCCATCTCAGCACCACGCTGCTTTGGCCAATGGCGATGCCAATAGGCACACACATCACATGAACATGCCCACTTCACATTGTGTGCAAGCAGCAAGTAGTTGATTATATTGCCCTGTTGATTATGGTAAGGAGGGCTGTTTACAAAGGTCTTTTGGCCAGTCGATTTGCTCTCCTTAGGTGCCATTTCCGGGGGGGGGGGGGGGCAAGGATCAAGACGCTCCTGATGTACTCGCCGCAAAAGTAGTGCAAGATGCAAATACTCCCCCTAAGCCAAGGTCAGCCAGTGGTACTAGAAGGGCCAATTCCTAGAGCGCTGCATTCTAGTGCAGATGGCATGCCATGCACTCAATGATGCCATGGTGTGCACCACAAAAAAAAACAGACAGTTTCCTAGCCCACAGTCGAAATCTCAGAGGACATAGGCCAAGACCGTTTGCAAGGAAATATTCTGGTCTTTTCAAGCAAATTTTCGGGGATTCTTTGCAAGGTCTTTGATAGAACTTAGTTACTTTTGTTTGAAAATATTTTTTCATGAAGTTTCAAAACTTAGTAGAAAAACATTTAGTTCTTAAGTTTTTCCTTTGCGGGTCGGTTTTAGTCAGTGATTTACTTAGGAGAAAAGAAAAGAAAGCAATTTTTTCGTACTAAGTAAACATGTGACGAGATTTTTTTCCTTGCTAAGTAAAAAATTAGTCAAACAGCACCCGTTTGTGGGCAAAGATTATATAGCCCATCCGCCCACTTGTGGGCCATTGCTGACTTTGTCCCCTGCTCTGAAGCGTTCGAGACTCCCCGGATGGCAAAGGTATATAGCCAATCTGCCCACTTGTGCGCCATTACTGACTTTGTCCCCCGTTCTGAAGCATTGGGGAACCCCTAGGCATCAAGGGTTATGTAGCCAATCCGCCCACTTGTGGGCCATTGCTAGCTTTGTCCTCTGCTATGAAGTGTTGGGAACCTCCCATGAGGGAGGGAATATATATCTAGTCCGCCCACGTGTGGGCCACTGCCAACTTTGTTACCCGCCCTAAAGCGTTGGGGACCCCCTAGAGGGCAAAGGTTATCATACCAATCTGCCCACTTGTGGGCTACTGATCAGTGATAACTTTGTCATCCGCTCTGAAGCATTGGAGAGTCCCGAGATGGCAAGCGCTATGTAGCCAATCCGCCCACTTGTGGGCCAATACTGACTTTGTCCCCCTCCCCGAAGCATCAGGGAACCCTTGGACGGCAGGCATTATGCATGCAATCTGCCCATCTTTGGGCCACTGTTGACTTTGTTCTCCCCTCCGAAGCATTGGGGACCCCCAACAAGGCAGGGGTTATGTAGTCAATCCACCCACTTGTGGGCCACTACCTGTCTTGTTCCCCGCTCTAAAGCATTGGGGACCCCCGAGACGGCACGGGTTTCCTAGCCAATCCGCCCACTTGTGGGCCACTACTGTCTTTGTTCCCCGCTCTTAAGCGTTGGAGACCCCCCCCTAGAGCGGAGGTTCCGTAGCCAATCCGCCCACTTGTGGGGCATTGCTGACTTGTCCCCTCTAAGTGTTGGGGACCCCGAGAGGACCACGGTTATGTAGCTAATCCGCCCACTTGTGGGCCTTTGTTGAGTCCGTTCCCTGCAGCGAAGCATCGGGGATCCCACATGCGGCAGGGGTTATGTAGCCAATCCACCCACTTGTGGGTCTTTGTTGAGTCCGTTCCCCGCAGTGAAGCATTGGGGATCCCCCATACGGCAGGAGTTATGTAGCCAATCTGCCCACTTCGGGGCTACTGCTGACCCCCCCCCCCCCCGCCTAGAGGCATTGGGAACCGCCCGTTCCGCAGAGATTATGTACGCAATCAGCCCACTTGTGGGCCATTGCCATTTTTGTGCCCCTCTCTTAAGCGTCGAGGACCCCCCATACGGCTCCCCACATACGGCAGGGCTTATGTAGCATATCCGCCCCCTTGTGCGCCAGTGTTGACTGTATCCCCCGCTTTGAGGCACCGGGGCACCCCGTACAGCACTGATTATGTAGCCCATCTGCCCACTTGTGGGCCACTGCTGAATTTGTCCCCCGTTGTGAAGCGTTGGGGACCCCCAATAGAGTGGGGTTCTCTAGCCAATGCGCCCGTATGTGGGCCACCGATGAGCTTGTTTCCACCTCTAAGGCGTTGCCCCCCCCCCCCCCCCATGCAGCATGGGTTATGTGGTCAATCTGCCCACTTGTGGACCATATCTGATTTTCCCCCTGCTTGCAAGCGTTGCGGATCGCCCATACGATAGGGGTTATGTCGCCAATCTGCCCGCCAGTGGGCCACGGCTGACTTTGCCCCACTTTGCAGCATTTGGGTCCCCCCATACAACATGGGTTATGCAGCCCACCCGCCCACTTGTGGGCCATTGCCGACTTTCCGCCTCGCTGTCAAGCGTTGCGGACCCCCCAAGCGGCAATGGTTATGTAGCTAGTCCGCCCACTTGTGGTCCAATGTTGACTTTGTCCCTTTCTCCAAAACGTTGGGGAGCCCCCATACGGCAGGGGTTATGTAGCCAGTCCGCCAACTTGTGGGCCATTGCTATTTTTGTCGCCCGCTTTGAAGTGTTGGGGATCCCCCATGCAGCAAGGGTTTTGTAGCCACTCTACTCGGTTGTGGGCCGTTGCCAACTTTGTTCGCCGCTCTAAAGCGTTGGGGACCCCCCATGCGGCAGGAGTTATGTCGCCCCGCCGCCCACTTGTAGGCCACTGCTGACTTTGTCCGCTGCTTTGAAGCATTGGGGACCCTCCATACGGCAAGGGGTATGTAGCCATGTTGTCCACCTGTGGGCCACTGTTGACTTTGTTCCCCGCTTGGAAGCCTTGGGGGCCCGCAAGACGGCAGGAGTGATGTAGCCAATCTGCCCCTTGTGAGCCACTGTTGACTTTTCCGCCGGCTTTGAAGTGTTGGGGACCTTCCATACGGCACGGGTTATGTAGCTAATCCGCCCACTTGTGGTCCACAGCTTACCTTCTCCCTCGCTCCAACGTACAGGGGACTCCCCATCCGGCAGGGGTTTTGTAGCCAATCAGCCCAATTGTGGATTACTGATGACTTTGTCCTCCGCTTTGAAGTGTTGGAGACACCCCATGTGGCAGGGGTTATGTAGCCAATGTGCCCAGTTTGTGTCCCACTGTTGACTTTGCCCCCCGCTCTAAAACATTAGCGACCCAAACAGTAGCGGGTATGTAGCCAATCTGCCCCCTTGTGAGCCATTGCCAACTTTGTCCCCGGCTTTGAAGTGTTGGGGAACTTCCATACTGCAGGGGTTATGTAGCTAATCCGCCCACTTGTGGTCCACGGCTTACCTTCTCCCTCGCTCCAACGTGTTGGGGACTCCCCATCCGGCAGGGGTTTTGTAGCCAATCCGCCCAATTGTGGTTCACTGCTGACTTTGTCCCTCGCTGTGAAGCGTTGGGGACACCCCATGTGGCGGGAGTTATGTAGCCAATGTGCCCAGTTTGTGTCCCACTGTTGACTTTGCCCCCCGCTCTAAATCGTTAGTGACCCCAGACTGTAGGGGGTATATAGCCAATGCGCCCACTTGTGAGCCATTGCTGACTTTGTCCCCGGCTTTGAAGTGTTGGGCACCTTCCATACTGCAAGGGTTATGTAGCCAATCAGCCCACTTGCGGTCCACCACTTACCCTCTCCCTCGCTCCAACGTGTTGGGGACTCCCCATCCGGCAGGGGTTTTGTAGCCAATCTGCCCACTTGTGCCCCACTATTGACTTTGTCTCCCGCTTTGAAACGGTAGGGAACCCAGACAATATGGGGTTTGTAGCCAATCTGCCCACTTGTAGGCCACTGTTGACTTTGTCTCCCGCTCTGAAGCCTTGGGAACTCCCCATACGGCAGGGATTATGTGGCCCATCGGCCCACTTGTGGGCCAGTGTTGACTTTGTCTCCCGCTCTACAATGTTAGGGACCCCAGACGGTAGGGGTTATGTAGCCAATGTGCCCACTTGCGGGCCACAACTAACTTGGTTGCCCGCTCTAAAACTTCGGGGAGCCCCCATACGGCAAGGGCTGTGTGCCCATCTGCCCACTACTGGGCCACTGCTAAGTTTATTCCCCGCTCCGAAGCGTTGGGGATCCCCCACATGGCAGGGGTTATGTAGCCAATTCACCCACATGTGCGCCATCGCTGCCTTGGTACCCCTCTTTGAAGTGTTGGCGACCCCCAGACGACGGGGTTATGTAGCCAATCCGCCCACTTGTAGGCCGCTACTGTCTTTCTTTGCCGCTCTACAGTGTTGGGGACCCAATATGACGGTTGTTATGTACCCAATCAACCCACTCTTGCGACAATGCTGAGTTTGTCCCTCGCTTGAAAGCGTTGGGTACCCCACATACGGCACGGCTTATGTAGTGAATCCGCCCCCTTGTGCGCCACTATTGACTTTATCCCCCGCTTTGAGGTGCCGGGACCCTACGGTAAGGGTTATGTAGCCCATCTGCCCACTTGTGGGCCACTGCTAATTTTGTCCCCCGCTGTGAAGCATTGGGGACCCCCCATATGGTAGGGTTTAGCCAATCCGCCTACCTATGGGCCACTGCTGAATTTATTCCCCGCTTGGAAGCGTTGAAGACCCCCCATACGACATGGGTTGTGTAGCCATTCCGCCCACTTGTGGGCCACTGCCAACTTTCCCCCCCCTGCTTGGGAGCGTTGTGGACCTGTTGAGGCGGCATTGGTTTTGAAGTCCATTCGCCCACTTGTGGGCTACTGCTGCCCTTGTTCCCCGCTGTGAAGCCTTGGGGACCCCAAAGACAGCCAGTTAGTTAGCCCATCCGCCCGCTACTAACTTTGTCCCCTGCTTGGAAGCATTCGGGACCCCCATACCGCAGCCGTTATGTCCCCAATGAGTCCACTGCTGACTTTCTCATTTTCTCCAAAATGTTGGGGACCCCCCATGCGGCACGGGTTGTGTGGCCAATCCGCCAACTTGTGGGACATTGCTAACTTTGTCCCCCAGCTGGAAGCGCTGGGAACCCCCAAGACGGCAAGGGTTATGTAACCAATCTGCCCACTTGTGCCCCACTGTTGACTTTGCCCCCCGCTCTAAATTGTTGCGGACCCCAGGCGGTAGGGGGTGTGTAGCCATTCCGCCCACTTGCGGGCCACTACTAACTTTCCCCCTCTCAAGCGTTGGGGTGCCCCCATATCGCGAGTGCTATGTGCTCACCTGCCCAATTTTCGCCGCTTGCACACTTTGTTCCCCGCTCTCAAGCGTAGGGGATCCCCCATACGGCACGGGTTATGTAGCTAATTCGCCCAATTTTGGGCCACTGGTGACTTTGTTCTCCGCTTTGAAGTGTTGGGGATCCCCAGGACCGCAAGGGTTATGCAGCCATTGTGCCCACTTGTGGGCCACTGTTGACTTTGTCCCCCGCTCTGAAGCGTTGGGAACCCCCCATACAGCAGGGGTTGTGTGGCCAATCGGCCCACTTGTTGGCCATTCATTCCCTGCCTAGAAGCCTTGGGCACCTACAAGTCCATAGGAGTGATGAAGCCAATACACACACTTGTGGGCCACTATTCACTTTGTCCCCCGCTTAGAAGCGTTGGGAACCCCCAAGACAGTAGGGGTTATGCAGCCACTACTAACTGAATTGCATGCTCCCAAGCATTGGGGAGCCCCCATTTCGCGATTGCTATGTTCTCCATTGCCCATTTGTGGGCCATTGCTCACTTTGTTCCCCGCTCTAAAGTGTAGGGGATTCCCCACACGGCACAGGTTATGTAGCTAATCTGCCCAGCTTTGGGCCACTGCTGACTTTGTTTCCCGCTTTGACGTGTTGGAGATCCCGAGGACCGCAAGGGTTATGCAGCCATTCTGCCCACTTGTGGGCCACTGCCAACTTTGTTCCCTACTCTAAAGCGTTGGGGACCCCCCATGCCGCAGGTGTCATGTAGCCAATCCGCCCAGATGTGGGCCACTGTTGACTTTGTCCGCCGCTATGAAGCGTTGGGGGCCCCCCATACAGCAGGGATTTCGTGGCCAATCGAACCACTTGTGGGCCACTTGCTCCCCGCTTGGAAGCGTTGGGGACACACAAGAGGACAGGAGTGATGTAGCCAATCCGCCCACTTGTGGGCCACCGTTGACTTTGTTCTCCGCTTAGAAGCGTTGGGAACCCCCAAAGACAGTATGGGTTATGCACCATTGTCTATTGTATCCCCTCCTCTAAAATGTTAGGGACCCCCCATAAGGCATGGATTATGTAGCCAATCCGCCGAATTGTGGGTCGTTGCTGACTTTGCCCCCCGCTCAAAAACGTTTGGGACCCCCCATGCGGCAAGAGTTGTGTAGCGAATCTGCCCACTTGTGCCCCACTATTGACTTTTTCTCCCGCTCTAAAGTGTTGGTGACCGCAAACGGTAGGAGGTATGTAGCGAACCTGCCCACTTGTGGGCCACCGATGACTTTGTCCGCCACTTTGAAGCATTGGGAACCCCCCATACAGCAGGGGTTAGGTGGCCAATCGGCCCACTTGTGGGCCACTTGTTCCCCGCCTAGAAGCCTTGGGGACCTGCAAGACGATAGGAATGATGCAGCCAATCCGCCCGCTTGTTGGCCGCTGTTGACTTTGTCCCCCGCTTAGAAGCGTTGGGAACCCCCAAGACGGTAGGGGTTATGCAGCCAATCCGCCCACTTGTCGGTAATTGTCCATTGTGTCCCCTGCTCTGAAGCGTTGGGGACCCCCCATACGGCAGGGATTATGTAGCCAATCTGCCCACTTGTGCGTCACAATTGACTTTGCCCACCCCGCTCTAAAATGTTGGGGACGCCAAAGGGTAGGGGGGTCTAGCCAATCCGCCCACTTGTGGGCCACAACCAACTGAATTGCGCGCTCCCAAGCGTTGGGGAGCCCCCATTTCGCGATTGCTATGTTCTCCATTCCCCATTTGTGGGCCATTGCTCACTTTGTTCCCCGCTCTAAAGTGTAGGGGATTCCCCACACGGCACAGGTTATGTAGCTAATCTGCCCAGCTTTGGGCCACTGCTGACTTTGTTTCCCGCTTTGACGTGTTGGGGATCCCCAGGACCGCAAGGGTTATGCAGTCATTCTGCCCACTTGTGGGCCACTGCCAACTTTGTTCCCTACTCTGAAGCGTTGGGGACCCCCCATGCCGCAGGTGTCATGTAGCCAATCCACGCACTTGTGGGCCACTATTGACTTTGTCCGCCGCGATGAAGCGTTGGGGACCCCCCCATACGGCAGGGGTTTCGTGGCCAATCGAACCACTTGTGGGCCACTTGCTCCCCGCTTGGAAGTGTTGGGGACACACAAGAGGACAACAGTGAGCCAATCAGCCCAATTGTGAATCAGTGCTCACTTTGTCCCCCGCTTGGACGCCTTGGGGTCACGCAAGAGGACAGGAGTGATGTAGCCAATGTGCACACTTGTCAGCTACTGTTGACTTTGTCCCCTGCTGTGACGCGGACCCCCCATGCGGCAGGGGTTATGTGGCCAATCTGCCCAATTGTGTATCACCGCGGATTTTGTCGCCCGCTTCAAAGCGTTGGCAACCCCCAAGTTGGTAGGGAGTATGTAGCCAATCCGCCCATTTCCGGGCCACTGTTGATTTTGTCTCCCGCTCTACAACGTTGGGGACCCCCCATGCGGCAGGGGTTATGTGGCCAATCTGCCCAATTGTGTATCACCGCCTACTTTGTCGCCCGCTTCGAAGTGTTGGCAACCCCCAAAGATGGTACGGGGTATGTAGCCAATCCTCCCACTTGTGGGCCACTGTTGGCTTTGTCCCCCGCTCTAAAACGTTGGGGAGCCCCCATACGGCAAGGCTTATGTAGCCAATCGGCCCAATTGTGGGTCGTTGCTAACTTTCTCCCCCGCTCTAAAATGTTGGGGACCCCCCATGCGGCAGGAGTTATGTAGCCAATCAGCCCAATTGTGAATCAATACTGACTTTGTCCCCCGCTTGGAAGCGTTGGCAACCCCCAAGTTGGTAGGGAGTATGTAGTCAATCCGCCCATTTCCGGGCCACTGTTGATTTTGTCTCCCGCTCTCCAACGTTGGGGACCCCCCATGCGGCAGGGGTTGTGTGGCCAATCTGCCCAATTGTGTATCACCGTGGACTTTGTCGCCCGCTTCGAAGTGTTGGCAACCCCCAAAGATGGTACGGGGTATGTAGCCAATCCTCCCACTTGTGGGCCACTGTTGGCTTTGTCCCCCGCTCTAAAACGTTGGGGAGCTCCCATACGGCAAGGCTTATCTAGCCAAGCGGCCCAATTGTGGGTCGCTGCTAACTTTCTCCCCCGCTCTAAAATGTTGGGGAGCCCCCATGCGGCAGGAGTTATGTAGCCAATCTGCCCACTTGTGCCCCACTGTTGACTTTGTCTCCCGCTCTAAAACGTTGGTGACCGCAGACGGTAGGGGGTATGTAGCCAATATGTCTAGTTTTGGACCACTGTTGACTTTGTCCCCCGCCTAAAGCCTTGGGAACGCCCCATACGGCAGGGGTTATGTGGCCAATTGGCCCACTTGTGGACCACTTTTTCGCCGCCTAGAAGCCGTGGGCACCTGCAAGACGATAGGAATGATGCAGCCAATCCGCCTGCTTGTGGGCCGCCGTTGACTTCGTTCTCCGCTTAGAAGCGTTGGGAACCCCCAAGACGGTAGGAGTCATGCAGCCAATCCCCCCACTTGTGGGCCATTGTCTGTTGTGTCTCCTGCTCTAAAATGTGGCCCCCCCCCATAAGGCACGGATTATGTAGCCAATCCGCCCAATTGTGGGCCGCTGCTGACTTTGCCCCCCGCCCACAAGTGGGCAGGTTGGCTACACACCCCCGACTGTTTGGGGTCCCTAACATTTTAGAGCGGGAGAAAAAGTCAACAGTGGGGCACAAGTGGGCAGATTGGCTACATAACTCCTGCCGCATGGGGGATCCCCAACGTTTTAGAGCGGGGGAGAAAGTCAGCGGTGAACCACGATTGGGCGGATTGGCTACATAATCCCTGCCGTATGGGGGGTCCCCAACGCTTCAGAGCAAGAGACACAATAGACGATGGCCCACAAGTGGGAGGATCGGCTGCGTAACCCCTACCGTCTTGGGGGTTCCCAACGCTTCTAAGCGGGGAACAAAGCCAACAGTGGCCCACAAGCGGGCGGATTGGCTGCATCATTCCTATTGTCTTGCAGGTCCCCAAGGCTTCCAGGCAGGGAACAAGTGGCCCACAAGTGGGCCAATTGGCCACATAACCCATGCCGCATGGGGTGTTTCCAAGGCTTCAGGCGGGGGACAAAGTCAACAGTGGCCCACAAGTGGGCACGTTTGCTACACACCCCGTACCATCTTTGGGGGTTGCCAACACTTTGAAGCGGGCGACAAAGTCCGCGGTGATACACAATTGGGCAGATTGGCCACATAACCCCTGCCGCATGGGGGGTCCCCAACGTGGTAGAGCGGGAGACAAAATCAATAGTGGCGTGGAAATGGGCGGATTGGCTACATACTCCTTGCCAACTTGGGGGTTGCCAACGCTTCCAAGCGGGGGACAAAGTGAGCACTGATTCACAATTGGGCTGATTGGCTACATCACTCCTGTCCTCTTGTGTGTCCCCAACACTTCCAAGCGGGGAGCAAGTGGCCCACAAGTGGTTCGATTGGCCACGAAACCCCTGCCGTATGGGGGGGTCCCCAACGCTTCATAGCAGCGGACAAAGTCAATAGCGGCCCACAAGTGCGTGGATTGGCTACATGACACCTGCGGCATGGGGGGTCCCCAACGCTTTAGAGTAGGGAACAAAGTTGGCAGTGGCCCACAAGTGGGCAGAATGACTGCATAACCCTTGCGGTCTTGGGGATCCCCTACACGTCAAAGCGGGAAACAAAGTCAGCAGTGGCCCAAAGCTGGGCAGATTAGCTACATAACCTGTGCCGTGTGGGGGATCCCCTACACTTTAGAGCGGGGAACAAAGTGAGCAATGGCCCACAAATGGGGAATGGAGCACATAGCAATCGCAAAATGGGGGCTCCCCAACGCTTGGGAGCACGCAATTCAGTTGGTTGTGGCCCACAAGTGGGCGGATTGGCTACACCCCCCTACCCTTTGGCGTCCCCAACATTTTAGAGCGGGGTGGGCAAAGTCAATTGTGACGCACAAGTGGGCAGATTGGCTACATAATCCCTGCCGTATGGGGGGTCCCCAACGCTTCAGAGCAGGGGACACAATAGACAATTACCGACAAGTGGGCGGATTGGCTGCATAACCCCTACCGTCTTGGGGGTTCCCAACGCTTCTAAGCGGGGGACAAAGTCAACAGCGGCCAACAAGCGGGCGGATTGGCTGCATCATTCCTATCGTCTTGCAGGTCCCCAAGGCTTCTAGGCGGGGAACAAGTGGCCCACAAGTGGGCCGATTGGCCACCTAACCCCTGCTGTATGGGGGGTTCCCAATGCTTCAGAGTGGCGGACAAAGTCATCGGTGGCCCACAAGTGGGCCAGTTCGCCACATACCCCCTACCGTTTGCGGTCACCAACACTTTAGAGCGGGAGAAAAAGTCAATAGTGGGGCACAAGTGGGCACATTCGCTACATAACTCTTGCCGCATGGGGGGGTCCCCAACGTTTTAGTGTTGACTTTCCCCCCCGCTTGGAAGCTTTGGAACCCCCAAGACGGTAGGGGTTATGTGGTCAATCCGCTCAATTGTGGCCCATTGTCTATTGTGTCCCCTCCTCTAAAACGTTGGGGACCCCCCACACGGCACATATTATGTAGCCAATCAGCCCATTTGTTGATCACTGCAGACTTTGTCCCCCCCCTTTGAAGTGTTGGGGACTCCACATGCGGCCGGGGTTATGTAGCCAACTACCCAATTGTGCCCCACTATTGACTTTTTCTCCCGCTGTAAAACGTTCTGGACCCCAGACGGTAGGGGGTATGTAGCCAATCTGCCCACTTGTTGGCCGCTACTGACTTGTTTGGCCTCTCTAAATCTTTGGCGACCCCCCATACGGCAAGGGTTATGTGCCCATCTGCCCACTTGTGCCCACCACTAATTTTGTTCCCCGCTTTGAAGCGTTGGGGAGCTTCGTATGGCAGGGGTTATGTGGCCAATCCGCCCACTTGTGGGTCTCCGCTTGGTCGCACGCTTAGAAGCGCCGGGGACCCGCAAGGTGGCAGGAATTTTGTAGCCAATCGGCCCACTTGTGGGCCACTTGTTTCCCGCTTGGAAGCCTTGGGCACGTGCAAAGAGACAGGAGTGATATAGCCAATGTGCCCACTTTTGAGCGACCGTTGACTTTGTCCCCCGCTTAGAAGCGTTGGGGACCCCCAAGACGGTAGGGGTTGTGTAGCCAAATTGCCCACTTGTGGGCCAGTGCTAACTTCTTTGCCCAATCCGAAGCCTTGGGGATCCGCAAGACCACAAGGGTTATGTAGCCAATCTCCCCACTTATGGGCCACTGTTGATTGTGGCCCTCTTGGAAGCGTTGGGAACTTGCAAGACGGGAGGGTTACGCAGCCAATGCGCCCGCTTGCACGCCACTGTTGACTTTGTCCGCCGCTCGGAAGTGTTGGGGTCTCCCAAGATGGCAAGGGTTATGTAGCTAACCCCCCCCCCCCCCGCTGCCAGAATTTGGCTTGAAAGTGCCGGACCATGGGCGCCGAAGGCGCCCTAAGGAAAATTTGCTTGATGTAGTAGAGGTATCTATACTCAAAATACTCAATTTTTTCAGGAGGACCCAATAATGCATGAAAACTAAATGGGACCAAATGCCGATACCACCCCTGTGCAGAGGTTTCTCAGAGATGGCCCATACCCTAGTGGGTAAAGTAGTGTCTTTGCAATCACAGGGTCATGGGTTCAATCCCCAGTGGGGGCAACATGCAAGACCCTTGGCATGGTCAAGGACACAGTAGAAATTTTTTTAGGGTTTTCTGTGTTTTTTTTGGTGCGTTGATTTGTCCCCTTTGTTGGGGACCCCCGAGAATGCAGGGGTGATGTAGCATTTCCGCCTGCTTTTGGCCCCCCCAAAAGGTAAGATTGAGGCAGCCAATTCTGATTTTGTCCCCCTGTGTTTGGGGATCCCCGAGAATGCAGGGGTGATGTAGCATTTCCGCCCTCTTTTGGGCCTGCTTTGATTTGTCCCCTTTGTTGGTGACCGCCGAGAATGCAGGGGTGATGTAGCATTTCCGCCCTCTTTTCGGCCCGCTTTGATTTGTCCCCTTTGTTGGGGACCCCCGAGACTGCAGGGGTGATGTAGCATTTCCGCCCTCTTTTGGGCCCGCTTTGATTTGTCCCCTTTGCTGGGGACCCCCGAGAATGCAGGGGTGATGTAGCATTTCCGCCCTCTTTTGGGCCCGCTTTGATTTTGTCCCCTTTGTTGGTGACCGCCGAGAATGCAGGGGTGATGTAGCATTTCCGCCCTCTTTTGGGCCCCCGAGAAGGCAAGGTTGACGTAGCCAATTCTGATGTTGTCCTCCTTTGTTGGGGACCCCCGAGAATGGAGGGGTGATGTAGCATTTCCGCCCGCTTTTGGCCCCCCATAAGGTAGGATTGAGGCAGCCAATTCTGATTTTGTTCCCCTGTGTTTGGAGACCCCCGAGAATGCAGGGGTGATGTAGCAATTTCGCCGTCTTTTGGGCCTGCTTTGATTTGTCCCCTTTGTTGGTGACCCCCGAGAATGCAGGGGTGATGTAGCATTTCTGCCCTCTTTTGGTCCCCCCAGAAGGTAGGAATGAGGCGGCCAATTCTGATTTTGTCGCCCTGTGTTTGGGGATCCCCGAGAATGCAGGGGTGATGTAGCATTTCCGCCCTCTTTTGGGCCTGCTTTGATTTGTCCCTTTTGTTGGGGACCCCCGGGAATGTAGGGGTGATGTAGCATTTCCGCCCTCTTTTGGGCCCGTTTTGATTTTGTCCCCTTTGTTGGGGACCCCCGAGAATGTAGGGGTGATGTAGCATTTCCGCCCTCTTTTGGGCCCGCTTTGATTTTGTCCCCTTTGTTGGTGACCCCCGAGAATGCACGGGTGATGTAGCATTTCCGCCCTCTTTTGGGCCTGCTTTGATTTGTCCCCTTTGTTGGTGACCGCCGAGAATGCAGGGGTGATGTAGCATTTCCGCCCTCTTTTGGGCCCGCTTTGATTTTGTCCCCTTTGTTGGGGACCCCCGAGAATGCAGGGGTGATGTAGCATTTCCGCCCTCTTTTGGGCCCGCTTTGATTTTGCCCCCTTTGTTGGTGACCGCCGAGAATGCAGGGGTGATGTAGCATTTCCGCCCTCTTTTGGGCCCGCTTTGATTTGTCCCCTTTGTTGGGGACCCCCGAGAATGTAGGGGTGATGTAGCATTTCCGCCCTCTTTTTGGCCCGCTTTGATTTGTCCTTTTTGTTGGGGACCGCCGAGAATGCGGGGGTGACGTAGCATTTCCGCCCTCTTTTGGGCCCGCTTTGATTTTGTCCCCTTTGTTGGGGACCGCCGAGAATGCAGGGGTGATGTAGCATTTCCGCCCTCTTTTGGGCCCCCGAGAAGGCAAGATTGAGGTAGCCAATTCTGATGTTGTCCTCCTTTGTTGGGGACCCCCGAGAATGCAGGGGTGATGTAGCATTTCCGCCCGCTTTTGGCCCCCCAGAAGGTAGGATTGAGGCAGCCAATTCTGATTTTGTTCCCCTGTGTTTGGGGACCCCCGAGAATGCAGGGCTGATGTAGCAATTTCGCCGTCTTTTGGGCCTGCTTTGATTTGTCCCCTTTGTTGGTGACCCCCGAGAATGCAGGGGTGATGTAGCATTTCCGCCCTCTTTTGGTCCCCCCAGAAGGTAGGATTGAGGCAGCCAATTCTGATTTTGTCCTCCTTTGTTGGGGACCCCCGAGAATGCAGGGGTGATGTAGCAATTCCGCCCTCTTTTGGGCCTGCTTTGATTTGTCCCTTTTGTTGGGGACCCCCGGGAATGTAGGGGTGATGTAGCATTTCCGCCCTCTTTTGGGCCTGCTTTGATTTGTCCTCCTTTATTGGGGACCCCGAGACTACAGGGGTGATGTAGCATTTCCGCCCTCTTTTGGGCCCGCTTTGATTTGTCCCCTTTGTTGGGGACCCCCGAGAATGTAGGGGTGATGTAGCATTTCCGCCCTCTTTTGGGCCCGCTTTGATTTTGTCCCCTTTGTTGGGGACCCCCGAGAATGCAGGTGTGATGTAGCATTTCCGCCCTCTTTTGGGCCTGCTTTGATTTGTCCCCTTTGTTGGTGACCGCCGAGAATGCAGGGGTGATGTAGCATTTCCGCCCTCTTTTGGGCCCGCTTTGATTTGTCCCCTTTGTTGGTGACCGCCGAGAATGCAGGGGTGATGTAGCATTTCTGCCCTCTTTTGGGCCCGCTTTGATTTTGCCCCCTTTGTTGGTGACCCCCGAGAATGCAGGGGTGATGTAGCATTTCCGCCCTCTTTTGGGCCCGCTTTGATCTGCCCCATTTGTTGGGGGCCCCCGAGAATGCAGGGGTGATGTAGCATTTCCGCCCTCTTTTGGGCCCGCTTTGATTTGTCCCCTTTGTTGGTGACCCCCGAGAATGTAGGGGTGACGTAGCATTTCCGCCCTCTTTTGGGCCCCCGAGAAGGCAAGATTGAGGTAGCCAATTCTGATGTTGTCCTCCCTTGTTGGGGACCCCCGAGAATGCAGGGGTGATGTAGCATTTCTGCCCGCTTTTGGCCCCCCAGAAGGTAGGATTGAGGCAGCCAATTCTGATTTTGTTCCCCTGTGTTTGGGGACCCCCGAGAATGCAGCGGTGATGTAGCAATTTCGCCGTCTTTTGGGCCTGCTTTGATTTGTCCCCTTTGTTGGTGACCCCCAAGAATGCAGGGGTGATGTAGCATTTCCGCCCTCTTTTGGTCCCCCCAGAAGGTAGGATTGAGGCAGCCAATTCTGATTTTGTCCTCCTTTGTTGGGGACCCCCGAGAATGCAGGGGTGATGTAGCAATTCCGCCCTCTTTTGGGCCTGCTTTGATTTGTCCCCTTTGTTGGGGACCCCCGGGAATGTAGGGGTGATGTAGCATTTCCGCCCTCTTTTGGGCCTGCTTTGATTTGTCCTCCTTTGTGGGGGACCTCCGAGACTGCAGGGGTGATGTAGCATTTCCGCCCTCTTTTGGGCCCGCTTTGATTTGTCCCCTTTGTTGGTGACCGCCGAGAATGCAGGGGTGACGTAGCATTTCCGCCCTCTTTTGGGCCCGCTTTGATTTTGTCCCCTTTGTTGGGGACCCCCGAGAATGTAGGGGTGATGTAGCATTTCCGCCCTCTTTTGGGCCCCCGAGAAGGCAAGATTGAGGTAGCCAATTCTGATGTTGTCCTCCCTTGTTGGGGACCCCTGAGAATGGAGGGGTGATGTAGCATTTCCGCCCGCTTTTGGCCCCCCAGAAGGTAGGATTGAGGCAGCCAATTCTGATTTTGTTCCCCCGTGTTTGGGGACCCCCGAGAATGCAGGGGTGATGTAGCAATTTCGCCCTCTTTTGGGCCTGCTTTGATTTGTCCCCTTTGTTGGTGACCGCCGAGAATGCAGGGGTGATGTAGCATTTCCGCCCTCTTTTGGTCCCCCCAGAAGGTAGGATTGAGGCAGCCAATTCTGATTTTGTCCTCCTTTGTTGGGGACCCCCGAGAATGCAGGGGTGATGTAGCAATTCCGCCCTCTTTTGGGCCCGCTTTGATTTGTCCCCTTTGTTGGGGACCCCCGGGAATGTAGGGGTGATGTAGCATTTCCGCCCTCTTTTCGGCCCGCTTTGATTTTGCCCCCTTTGTTGGGGACCCCCGAGAATGCAGGGGTGATGTAGCATTTCCGCCCTCTTTTGGGCCTGCTTTGATTTGTCCCCTTTGTTGGGGACCCCCGAGAATGCAGGGGTGATGTAGCAATTCCGCCCTCTTTTGGGCCTGCTTTATTTTGTCCCCTTTGTTGGGGACCCCCGGGAATGTAGGGGTGATGTAGCATTTCCGCCCTCTTTTCGGCCCGCTTTGATTTTGTCCCCTTTGTTGGGGACCCCCGAGAATGCAGGGGTGATGTAGCATTTCCGCCCTCTTTTGGGCCTGCTTTGATTTGTCCCCTTTGTTGGTGACCGCCGAGAATGCAGGGGTGATGTAGCATTTCCGCCCTCTTTTGGGCCCGCTTTGATTTGTCCCCTTTGTTGGGGACCCCCGAGAATGTAGGGGTGATGTAGCATTTCCGCCCTCTTTTGGGCCCGCTTTGATTTGTCCCCTTTGTTGGTGACCGCCGAGAATGCAGGGGTGATGTAGCATTTCCGCCCTCTTTGGGGCCCGCTTTGATTTGTCCCCTTTGTTGGGGACCCCCGAGAATGCAGGGGTGATGTAGCATTTCCGCCCTCTTTTGGGCCCGCTTTGATTTTGCCCCCTTTGTTGGTGACCGCCGAGAATGCAGGGGTGATGTAGCATTTCCGCCCTCTTTTGGGCCCGCTTTGATTTGTCCCCTTTGTTGGGGACCCCCGAGAATGTAGGGGTGATGTAGCATTTCCGCCCTCTTTTGGGCCTGCTTTGATTTGTCCCTTTTGTTGGTGACCGCCGAGAATGCAGGGGTGATGTAGCATTTCCGCCCTCTTTTGGGCCCGCTTTGATTTTGCCCCCTTTGTTGGTGACCGCCGAGAATGCAGGGGTGATGTAGCATTTCCGCCCTCTTTTGGGCCCGCTTTGATTTGTCCCCTTTGTTGGGGACCCCCGAGAATGCAGGGGTGATGTAGCATTTCCGCCCTCTTTTGGGCCCGCTTTGATTTTGTCCCCTTTGTTGGGGACCCCCGAGAATGAAGGGGTGATGTAGCATTTCCGCCCTCTTTTGGGCCCGCTTTGATTTGTTCCCTTTGTTGGGGATCGCCGAGAATGCAGGGGTGATGTAGCATTTCCGCTCTCTTTTGGGCCCGCTTTGATTTTGTCCCCTTTGTTGGGGACCCCCGAGAATGCAGGGGTGGTGTAGCATTTCCGCCCTCTTTTGGGCCCGCTTTGATTTTGTCCCCTTTGTTGGGGACCCCCGAGAATGCAGGTGTGATGTAGCATTTCCGCCCTCTTTTGGGCCTGCTTTGATTTGTCCCCTTTGTTGGTGACCGCCGAGAATGCAGGGGTGATGTAGCATTTCCGCCCTCTTTTGGGCCCGCTTTGATTTGTCCCCTTTGTTGGTGACCGCCGAGAATGCAGGGGTGACGTAGCATTTCCGCCCTCTTTTGGGCCCGCTTTGATTTTGTCCCCTTTGTTGGGGACCCCCGAGAATGTAGGGGTGATGTAGCATTTCCGCCCGCTTTTGGCCCCCCAGAAGGTAGGATTGAGGCAGCCAATTCTGATTTTGTTCCCCCGTGTTTGGGGACCCCCGAGAATGCAGGGGTGATGTAGCAATTTCGCCCTCTTTTGGGCCTGCTTTGATTTGTCCCCTTTGTTGGTGACCCCCGAGAATGCAGGGGTGATGTAGCATTTCCGCCCTCTTTTGGTCCCCCCAGAAGGTAGGATTGAGGCAGCCAATTCTGATTTTGTCCTCCTTTGTTGGGGACCCCCGAGAATGCAGGGGTGATGTAGCAATTCCGCCCTCTTTTGGGCCTGCTTTGATTTGTCCCCTTTGTTGGGGACCCCCGGGAATGTAGGGGTGATGTAGCATTTCCGCCCTCTTTTCGGCCCGCTTTGATTTTGCCCCCTTTGTTGGGGACCCCCGAGAATGCAGGGGTGATGTAGCATTTCCGCCCTCTTTTGGGCCTGCTTTGATTTGTCCCCTTTGTTGGGGACCCCCGAGAATGCAGGGGTGATGTAGCATTTCCGCCCTCTTTTGGGCCCGCTTTGATTTTGCCCCCTTTGTTGGTGACCGCCGAGAATGCAGGGGTGATGTAGCATTTCCGCCCTCTTTTGGGCCCGCTTTGATTTGTCCCTTTTGTTGGGGACCCCGGAGAATGCAGGGGTGATGTAGCATTTCCGCCCTCTTTTGGGCCCGCTTTGATTTTGTCCCCTTTGTTGGGGACCCCCGAGAATGCAGGGGTGATGTAGCACTTCCGCCCTCTTTTGGGCCCGCTTTGATTTGTCCCCTTTGTTGGGGACCGCCGAGAATGCAGGGGTGATGTAGCATTTCCGCCCTCTTTTGGGCCCGCTTTGATTTTGCCCCCTTTGTTGGTGACCGCCGAGAATGCAGGGGTGATGTAGCATTTCCGCCCTCTTTTGGGCCCGCTTTGATTTGTCCCCTTTGTTGGGGACCCCCGAGAATGTAGGGGTGATGTAGCATTTCTGCCCTCTTTTGGGCCTGCTTTGATTTTGTCCCCTTTGTTGGGGACCCCCGAGAATGCAGGGGTGATGTAGCATTTCCGCCCTCTTTTGGGCCTGCTTTGATTTGTCCCCTTTGTTGGTGACCGCCGAGAATGCAGGGGTGATGTAGCATTTCCGCCCTCTTTTGGGCCCGCTTTGATTTGTCCCCTTTGTTGGGGACCCCCGAGAATGCAGGGGTGATGTAGCATTTCCGCCCTCTTTTGGGCCCGCTTTGATTTCGCCCCCTTTGTTGGTGACCGCCGAGAATGCAGGGGTGATGTAGCATTTCCGCCCTCTTTTGGGCCTGCTTTGATTTGTCCCCTTTGTTGGGGACCCCCGAGAATGTAGGGGTGATGTAGCATTTCCGCCCTCTTTTGGGCCCGCTTTGATTTTGTCCCCTTTGTTGGTGACCGCCGAGAATGCAGGGGTGATGCAGCATTTCCGCCCTCTTTTGGGCCCGCTTTGATTTGTCCCCTTTGTTGGTGACCGCCGAGAATGCAGGGGTGATGTAGCATTTCTGCCCTCTTTTGGGCCCGCTTTGATTTGTCCCCTTTGTTGGGGACCCCCGAGAATGCAGGGGTGATGTAGCATTTCCGCCCTCTTTTGGGCCCGCTTTGATTTTGCCCCCTTTGTTGGTGACCGCCGAGAATGCAGGGGTGATGTAGCATTTCCGCCCTCTTTTGGGCCCGCTTTGATTTGTCCCCTTTGTTGGGGACCCCCGAGAATGTAGGGGTGATGTAGCATTTCCGCCCTCTTTTGGGCCCGCTTTGATTTTGTCCCCTTTGTTGGGGACCCCCGAGAATGTAGGGGTGATGTAGCATTTCCGCCCTCTTTTGGGCCCGCTTTGATTTGTTCCCTTTGTTGGGGACCGCCGAGAATGCAGGGGTGATGTAGCATTTCCGCTCTCTTTTGGGCCCGCTTTGATTTTGTCCCCTTTGTTGGGGACCCCGGAGAATGTAGGGGTGGTGTAGCATTTCCGCCCTCTTTTGGGCCCGCTTTGATTTTGTCCCCTTTGTTGGGGACCCCCGAGAATGCAGGTGTGATGTAGCATTTCCGCCCTCTTTTGGGCCTGCTTTGATTTGTCCCCTTTGTTGGGGACCGCCGAGAATGCAGGGGTGATGTAGCATTTCCGCCCTCTTTTGGGCCTGCTTTGATTTGTCCCCTTTGTTGGGGACCGCCGAGAATGCAGGGGTGATGTAGCATTTCCGCCCTCTTTTGGGCCCGCTTTGATTTTGTCCCCTTTGTTGGTGACCGCCGAGAATGCAGGTGTGATGTAGCATTTCCGCCCTCTTTTGGGCCCGCTTTGATTTTGCCCCCTTTGTTGGTGACCGCCGAGAATGCAGGGGTGATGTAGCATTTCCGCCCTCTTTTGGGCCCGCTTTGATTTGTCCCCTTTGTTGGGGACCCCCGAGAATGCAGGGGTGATGTAGCATTTCCGCCCTCTTTTGGGCCCGCTTTGATTTTGTCCCCTTTGTTGGGGACCCCCGAGAATGTAGGGGTGATGTAGCATTTCCGCCCTCTTTTGGGCCCGCTTTGATTTGTCCCCTTTGTTGGGGACCCCCGAGAATGCAGGGGTGATGTAGCATTTCCGCCCTCTTTTGGGCCCGCTTGGATTTTGTCCCCTTTGTTGGGGACCCCCGAGAATGTAGGGGTGATGTAGCATTTCCGCCCTCTTTTGGGCCCGCTTTGATTTGTCCCCTTTGTTGGGGACCCCCGAGAATGCAGGGGTGATGTAGCATTTCCGCCCTCTTTTGGGCCCGCTTTGATTTTGTCCCCTTTGTTGGGGACCCCCGAGAATGTAGGGGTGATGTAGCATTTCCGCCCTCTTTTGGGCCCCCGAGAAGGCAAGGTTGACGTAGCCAATTCTGATGTTGTCCTCCTTTGTTGGGGACCGCCGAGAATGCAGGGGTGATGTAGCATTTCCGCCCTCTTTTGGGCCCGCTTTGATTTGTCCCCTTTGTTGGGGACCCCCGGGAATGCAGGGGTGATGTAGCATTGCCGCCCTCTTTTTGGCCCGCTTTGATTTTGTCCCCTTTGTTGGTGACCGCCGAGAATGTAGGGGTGATCTGGCATTTCCGCCCTCTTTTGGGCCCCCGAGAAGGCACGGTTGACGTAGCCAATTCTGATGTTGTCCTCCTTTGTTGGGGACCCCCGAGAATGCAGGGGTGATGTAGCAATTCCGCCCTCTTTTGGGCCTACTTTGATTTGTCCCCTTTGTTGGTGACCCCCGAGAATGTAGGGGTGATGTAGCATTTCCGCCCTCTTTTGGGCTCCCGAGAAGGCAAGGTTGAGGTAGCCAATTCTGATGTTGTCCTCCTTTGTTGGGGACCCCCGAGAATGCAGGGGTGATGTAGCATTTCAGCCCTCTTTTAGGCCCGCTTTGATTTTGTCCCCTTTGTTGGTGACAGGGGGAGAAAATCGGAAGTGGCCCACACGTGGACAGATTGCCTGCATAAACCCTGCCGTCTAGGGTGTCCCCAACGCTTCGGAGCGGGGAATAAAGTCAATAGTAGCTCACAAGTGGGCGGATGGGCTGTACAACGCCTACCGTCTAGGGTGTTTCCAACGCTTCATAGCGGGGGAGAGAATCAGCAATAGCCCACAAATGGGCGGATTGGCTACATAATGCGTGTTGCCTAGGGTCCCCAATGCATTAGAGTGGGGGACAAAGTCAGCAGTGGCCACGGGGGGGGGGGGGGGGGGCGTAGCATCCGGCCATACGCCGACGCCTTCCCACTCTCGGACCACTTTCAGGGTGGGGGGGGGCGGGGGGGGGGCTGGGTGTGGAGGGGGGTCGGGGGCAGCCAGAAGGGGGGAGGGGGGGCAAGCTTCATACCCTGACATATACGGCATAAAATGACCGCCTCATCGCGCTAATCACTTCGAAGCATGTATGTTGGAGAAAATTTTTTGAAACAAGGGGGGGGGAGGCATGGTAGGTGGTACGTTTGTTTAAGGGCATAGCACCCCCGAGTCAATTCCCGGCCACTATTGATAGTGGCGCCCCACGGAGGCCGAACCATGCTTGTTTTTAGGGCAGAGTTGATGTATGTTCCGAAACCCGTTGGAGGAGCAGGGGGGGGGGGGGCTGTTTGCACCGCATGCACTACGCCTTTCCCAAAAAAAGCGCTCTCTCCGTGCACTACGAGCCCACAACAAGCCATATAGTGTGGCCCTTTTTTGCCAACCCAGATACACAGGCCATTTGCTCCAAAAGCCCGTACATCATGGTTGACAAAAAAGTGCACCACCTCCGACTTGCATGCAAGTGTATTAGAATAGGGTGTCATCCTTGCCAAAGGGACTCGTTGTGGCCGATTTCTTAATGCAGACGCCATGGCTTGCTACACAGCAACACAACAAGCATGACAATATGCATTAATGGCTTGTTCAAAAGTGGAAAGGGGACAAAATTAGAATTGGCTGCCTCAACCCTGCTTTCGTGGAGCCGAAAAGTGGGCGGAAATGCTACATCACCCGTGCATTCTCGGGGGTCTCTAAAGTGTTGGGGAACCCCGATACGGCAGTGCTTATGGCTTATGTCAACTCTGCCCCCCTCCCCACCATCAGAGCCCCCCCCCCCCCCAAGGGGACGCGGAACCTGGTCCGGCGCCCTTGGTGCCTCCAAGTACCTTATTTTGGCACAATTAAACACTGTTAGCATCCCGTATTCCATACGGGGGCCTTTATTGGCACTTCGCGTCTACAATGGGCAGGCGGTGTCTACAAGGGGTACGCGCCCATGCCCCCGGCCCCAAACACGCACCCGTACCCGCTCAGCAGCATGCGTCCAGCCGTCGGGGGGAACTCCCCCGAGAGCATGCTTAGCGTCGTGGTCTTGCCAGCGCCGTTGGACCCGAGCAGCGCGAAGATCTCGTCGGTGCCTACCCCGAAGCTCAGGTCATGCACCGCGAGGCATTGTGTACTTGGGGCAGATAGTGTCTACAGACTAGAGACTGCTCGGCCCCTATACACGGGTAAACGATGTTAGCGGACTGTTTTTGGGGAAGGGGGCCTTTGGCTCCCTTCCCAAGTATTGTCACTTTGTGTCTACAACATGCCGGTAGTGTCTACTGTAGCAGACCGCGTATGGCAGACAGTGTCTACATTGGGCAGACACTGTCTAAAGACTGCATGCGGCAATTCCTTTGATCCACGGGTAAACGGGAGGGGTACTTGGGTAAACGAGGTGGTATATGGTGGTGGGTGATCATGCTCTTGCATGTTGGGGGTCTTCAGCCCCACACGGGGCGCTATGCGCCCCGCTCGGGGGGGCTTCGGACCCCAAGAGGGGGGGGTTTCATGGGGTGGCTGGCAGAGTTGACATATAATGGGCTTATATAGCCAATCTGCCCACTGGTGGGCCACAGCTGATTTCGTCCCCCGCTCTAAAATGTCGGGGCCCACTGACGACAGGGTCATGTAGCCACTATCTGCCCATTTGTGGGCCACTCCTCATTGTCTCCCCCGCTCTGAAGCATTGGGGACCTCCCACACGGCAAGGGCTTATATAGCCAATCCGCCTACTTGAGGGCTACTGCTGATTTTTTGAATGTGTTGGTGTAAGCGGGGAGAGGTTGTTGTAGCTTGGCATTGTGTGGTCTAAGGCCACCACCTCAAGTTGCTGTGGCCATACCTACGCACTTGTCTCCACCCCGAACTGGTAATTGTGTCTTCAATATTCCTGCCGGAGAGGGGGGAAAAGAAAAACTGATGAGCCGGGGACACTTGGGGCTCCTCTGCGATGTGGAGCCGTGATGCCCAACCCCCTTGTAAAGCAAAATGCCATTCAAAACGTCGATTGCATGTTTGCGCATGTGTGCCCTTTGTACAGTGCAAAAATAGCCCCTCAAGGTTGTTGATGTTATCAGCACTGTTGCTACTGTTACAGCCACATTGCGTGGATTGCATGGAGATTTTTATTGGTGAAATGCAAATCCATGCAAGAGGACACGAGCCAAGCAAACGGCTTTGGCACAAACAACACATGGACTAGGAATTGCCTGAACTGGCAAGATATACACCAAGGTAACGTACCCTTTGGCATGTGACAGGTGCAAAACCCAATCGAGCCTGTGGCTGTGCCACAATCGTATTTTCAACTCTCAAATTGTCCAGTGGGCTATTTGGCGTACTATCACATTTCACTCTACGGCGCAAAATTCAGCATCACTCACACCGGCACAATCGGTTACCACCCACTTGAAGTTCACACCACGTAACACCGATTTTGTTTGGTCAAAATCCTTACTCGAACGCGTCCGCAACGAGGTGCCTCATGTAGGTCGCAACAAGATTAATGATTCTGATAAGTAGTAAGGAGCATACCTTGACACAAAGCATTGCAAGGCCATTGGCAGGCTTGAAACTGCCATATTTAAAGTGCGATATTGCGCGGCATCGTTAGAGCCGTTGAGTGCGCAATCCGCACCAGAACAAGGTGATGATGTAGCACCGACACTTCCGCAATAGTTCAGCGCAAACATTGAGGTGACTGGTAACCCCGATGATGTTTTCCCACGTTGTGCTCCCGTTGGTGCCGCCCTAGCCCAAGTGGCAAATGTGGATGAGCAAGTTATAGCCCAGTTTTTTAAGAGTAAGGGTTTGGAGTTGGAACTCTTGCCTTTCTTCTTTCTTCTTTCTTATGTAAGTACTTGTAAGTAGTTGGCACTAATGTTGGTTGTGGCCCTACTAGGTTCTCTCTTTTTATTACACCCGGTTTTGTTCCTAGTGCCGCCGCACCGATGTTGGCCATGGCCCTGTTGGGACTCTTTTCTTGAGCCTGATTTTTTTTTCTCATGCCCAATCCCAATTATATTATGTTATATTGGCCAAGTGCCAAATAGTTGGTGTGCATGATGGTTTGGCGGCGGGGGGGGGGGGGGGGCACCACTAACACAAGTGGACAGGGATCAACTTGGGGGCTTTGTGCCCTTCAATAAAGGTACCACCTACCATTGAAATGCCGAGTAAAATGGGGGGGGGGTAAAACCTACTACAAACGAGATAAAATTAGTCAAACAATTTATTTTAGAAATCTTTTAAAAAATTTGTTTACTAAGTTTTACCACATTTTACTAAGTTTTACCTCGTCTGGTACTAAGTCTTACCAAATACCCATCTTGGTAGCCACAAAGGCCAGCCAAAGTGTCACGACAGATAGGGTGGTAAATTGCCGTTTGACCATCATGGCACCATTCAGACATGTCCTCGCCACGGTAGGCTGTGTTGAGCACCTTTTCTACCGCACAGGGAGGCAACTTGCTTGTGTAGAAAGCCGCCGACCACTTTTTGTGGGAATTTTTTCTCCAAACCCCCATCCCCTACATACCTGCTTCCAAAACTTAGAGGAAACGTGACTATGTAACTGCTGCCCTATTGGGGTGTGCAAAGCTAATTGCACACTTGGCTACATAGTGCGTGATCCATCATTTTCCTGAACACTTGGAGAGCATACGTCTCATTGCATTGGTCTCCAAAGCCTGCACAACTACATAACCTGTGCCCTCTTGGGTACCCAAAATCAGGAGGAGATAAATGACTGCATACCCCCACCGCATTGAAGTCCACAAAGCAAGGGAAAGTGAAGGAAAAGAGCTGCTTGCATTACCTTTGCCATAACATGGAGGATGGGGAGAGGGGATTCTGCAGGGGTAATCCCGGCAATACTGAGAACACTTCGAAATGCGAGGAACTATCTGATGTGCTTTGTCCATGTTTTGGGTATGGCAGTGCACGTCAGGGAACACAGGGCAACGCGGGGAACACAACTATACACTGGGAACAGGAGAATTGCTTGAGGTTTCCTCGGTTTGTTTCTGCTGGCTGCATGTTGAGATCAATTACTTGCATTGAATTTTGATGGTACGTCTGGAACACTGCTGATATCACTGTGCAACTTTTACCATGCAGTGTAACAACTGTTCAGAAGGAGGTTTATCCCTCCCCCCTTGCCTCCTGATGCCATCAGGTGGCACCGAACCCGGAAGCAATAGCATTTGAGAGTTTCCAGGAAATTGTTAGGGGTGTTGTGATCTGCACAGTGGGGCAAGACACTCCGTTGCGTTGTTGCACTGGCACTTCACATGCATTTTGTTGCCTTGTATGCTGCTGGGGCCATGGGGATGTGGTTGTACGGAAGTTGCACCTTTCTGCTTTGAACAAGAAGGCTGGCTGGAATGTACATCAATGTATTCAGGCAACCAGACAAACATGGTCTGCATGTTGGGGATGCTGGCTGCAGATGAGAACGTCCATGGATCTGTAACACTTCCCTTTTCCCGGGAGCATTTGCGCATTACTGTATCTGCAAGAGTCAATTCCATTAGTGGAACAAGCAACACCACACTAATGGTACGTACGTTTGACCCGGGACCTACACAGTACTACCCCACCACTGTTAAGTGGTATGAGCCGGTGACACTGACGTTCAACGGGACGGAGCTGAACCGCATTGGGGCTGGGGATCGGGTGAAAATCGTGCGGGACGGGAATTGCAGTGAGGGGACGTTGGTTGCGGTGCAGAATGCCACGGGAGATGTGGTGCCTGAGGATGAGATTGCACGCACAGTGTCACGGTACCATGTAAGAGTCCTGGAGGCCGGCCAGTTTTGGGTGTGCTATCATGCGCAAGGGGAGAGTGGGGAGACGATGCTACCATCGATGTTGATGGTGGCAGGCGTTGTGGCATACGGCCCCACCAAAGTATGGACGTGGAGTGCATTCGAGCTGCAGGTGGATGGAGTGCTGCTTGATGGGAGTCCTGGAGGGGACGAGATGAAGATAGTGAGGGGCGGGGACTGTCATGGGACGGATATTGTCGTCGGGCAAGGTGTGCAGAGCACGGATCTCGGGCCATCGGACCTGAATGGACTGGCTCACGTGAGCATGGCGGTGACAGTGACAGAGGCAGGGCATTTCACCGTGTGCTACCGACTGCGAGGCAGTAGGACATTTGTGGGGCTGTGGCCTCCTCTGCACGTGGAAGCAGCACCTTCGGATGTGGAGGTGCGGCTGCCGAGCTCCGGTGCCAGTGCTGTTGCCGGGCAGAGCGCTGCGCATGTGGTGGAGCTGTATAATCATGGCCCAGGGTTTGGTGCACCTCCGGTAGCAGTGGCACTGCAGATCAATGGGTCGCTGTTTGAGTCACTGGATCAGCGCTGTGTGATCAATGGTCCAGACCAGGCGGTGTGTAGCATTGGGCTGATGGAGCCAGGGCAGAAGGTGCTGGTACCGTTTGGACTGTATGTGGAGCCTTCGTATAGCGGGGAGGTAGTGCTAGCGGTGGATTTGCGCGCTGGGACGGATAACAATACGGACAACAACGGTGTGGAATGGCGTGTGAATGCGGTCGTGGCATCGGTAGAATTGCAGGTATTGAACTACAGTAGCCCTGAGCCATCGCATCACATGCGGTTTGATTTCCGTGTGGTGAATCTTGGGCATGTGGGCAGCGGGGCCTATGAAACGGATGTTGTTATGGTGTTGCCGATGGAGGTAGAGGACATTACGGGGCTGAATGTCAGCTGCTCACTGGGCATGGCATGTGCAGCGGAGTGGAGTGTGTTCAATGCTAGTGCAGCGGTTGTGTGTCATGTGGGCATACTGGCAGGGCAAGCGGGAGTATCGGGGTGGGTGAGTCTAGGACTAGCCCAACCGTTGACATGGATGAGCGTTTCAGGCGTTGTGACATCGTTGAGCATGAGGAATGCGGTGTCCACAGGGGAAGTGTTGGTGCAGCTGTACACGCCGGGTGGGCAAAGTTTCTCACCGGAATGGCTACCCGCGTATGGCTGTGTGACACTGCGGATCAACGGGACGGAGCTGAACACGTTGCCTGGAGGGGACTCCGTGAAGATTGTGAGTGATGGTGTATGCAATGGTGGGGTTGTTGTGGAGGGTGGCAATGAGACCACGGACCTGGGACCTTTGGATGGGGTGGGTTTGGACTTCGCAGAGCTTTCAACGACGTTCTATGGGGGTGGCCTACTGACCGTATGCTATCGGGCATCCGGGGATGTGGAGTACCGTGCGCTGCCGGGGGTATTGACCGTGGCAGGGGTGCGAGGGTACAGCCCGGTGAACGCCTGGAAGCACGAGCAGGTGAGGCTGCAGTTTGAGGGTGTGGGGCTTGCGGTTGGTAGCGGAGGGGACCGAGTGAAGTTTGTGAGAGACGGGGATTGCGATGGGACGAATGTGGCTGCTGGGAGTGCGGTGAGCCGTGCGCTGGAGAGTGTTGAGGCAGGCGGTGGACTGGTGTCCGTGGCCACCTATGACATGGTATTCCATGACTCAGGCAACGTGACAGCGTGCTATGAATTGAGCAGCCGTGCGGGGTATTACGTTCCAGTGTGGCCAATGTTGCTTATTAGTCCTCTACCATCGGATCTCGCGGTCCAGGTCGAGGCACTGGGAGCAGGAGCCGTCGTATCTGGGCAGAAGCATTTGCAGGGAGTGCAGATCGTGAATCGGGGCAGTGGCTGGGCCGAGGAGGCTACCTTCGTGAGGGTGCAGGTGAATGGGAGCATCTTTGCCGAGTACCCCACACATTGTGCAATGGGTGCAGAGGACCCACCATTGCGAACGATGGAATGTGTGTTGGGCCTGGTAGGGCCGTGGGCGGAGCAGACGCTTGTATTCGGGCTGCTTGTGGAACCTTCGTACCACGGCGATGTGGGCTTTTGGGCTGAGAGCAGGGCATTGAACGACAACAACACGGAGAACAACGCGGCCTCAGCGTGGCAGTCAGTGGTGGGAGCGCAGCTGCAAATGGAAGTATTTGAGCACGTGATGACGCCGTCGTACCACATGAGCTTTGGGATCAGCGTGGGGAACGTTGGAGTGATGACCAGTGTGGCGTACGATGTGGAAGTGGTGCTGGTGCTGCCTCTTTCGGTGTCTGGTGGTGGATTGAATGTGAGCATTGGAAATGGATGTGAGCCTGTGGCTGGGGTGGTGAATGACGGAAGCATACAAGTGATGTGTGGACTTGGAGACCTGGCAGGAGGAGTGAGTGTTGTAGGGTCAGCGACACTGCCGGACGTGAGGGACAATTTATGGGTGAACGTGTCTGGATACGTTCAGTCCATCAATGGTGAGTTTGCCATGGCGGCTGCATTGTTGCGCACATTCAGCCCTGGACCGACGATTTACTCCCCAACTACTGTGAAGTGGTATGAGCCGGTGACACTGACGTTCAACGGGACGGAGTTGAACCGCATTGGGGTTGGGGATCGGGTGAAAATCGTGCGGGATGGGAATTGCAGTGAGGGGACGTTGGTTGCGGTGCAGAATGCCACGGGAGATGTGGTGCCTGAGGATGAGATTGCACGCACAGTGTCACGGTACCATGTAAGAGTCCTGGAGGCCGGCCAGTTTTGGGTGTGCTATCATGCACAAGGGGAGAGTGGGGAGACGATGCTACCATCGATGTTGATGGTGGCAGGCGTTGTGGCATACGGCCCCACCAAAGTATGGACGTGGAGTGCATTCGAGCTGCAGGTGGATGGAGTGCTGCTTGATGGGAGTCCTGGAGGGGACGAGATGAAGATAGTGAGGGGCGGGGACTGTCATGGGACGGATATTGTCGTCGGGCAAGGTGTGCAGAGCACGGATCTCGGGCCATCGGACCTGAATGGACTGGCTCACGTGAGCATGGCGGTGACAGTGACAGAGGCAGGGCATTTCACCGTGTGCTACCGACTGCGAGGCAGTAGGACATTTGTGGGGCTGTGGCCTCCTCTGCACGTGGAAGCAGCACCTTCGGATGTGGAGGTGCGGCTGCCGAGCTCCGGTGCCAGTGCTGTTGCCGGGCAGAGCGCTGCGCATGTGGTGGAGCTATATAATCATGGCCCAGGGTTTGGTGCACCTCCGGTAGCAGTGGCACTGCAGATCAATGGGTCGCTGTTTGAGTCACTGGATCAGCGCTGTGTGATCAATGGTCCAGACCAGGCGGTGTGTAGCATTGGGCTGATGGAGCCAGGGCAGAAGGTGCTGGTACCGTTTGGACTGTATGTGGAGCCTTCGTATAGCGGGGAGGTAGTGCTAGCGGTGGATTTGCGCGCTGGGACGGATAACAATACGGACAACAACGGTGTGGAATGGCGTGTGAATGCGGTCGTGGCATCGGTAGAATTGCAGGTATTGAACTACAGTAGCCCTGAGCCATCGCATCACATGCGGTTTGATTTCCGTGTGGTGAATCTTGGGCATGTGGGCAGCGTGGCCTATGAAACGGATGTTGTTATGGTGTTGCCAATGGAGGTAGAGGACATTACGGGGCTGAATGTCAGCTGCTCACTGGGCATGGCATGTGCAGCGGAGTGGAGTGTGTTCAATGCTAGTGCAGCGGTTGTGTGTCATGTGGGCATACTGGCAGGGCAAGCGGGAGTATCGGGGTGGGTGAGTCTAGGACTAGCCCAACCGTTGACATGGATGAGCGTTTCAGGCGTTGTGACATCGTTGAGCATGAGGAATGCGGTGTCCACAGGGGAAGTGTTGGTGCAGCTGTACACGCCGGGTGGGCAAAGCTTCTCACCGGAATGGCTACCCGCGTATGGCCGTGTGACACTGCGGATCAACGGGACGGAGCTGAACACGTTGCCTGGAGGGGACTCCGTGAAGATTGTGAGTGATGGTGTATGCAATGGTGGGGTTGTTGTGGAGGGTGGCAATGAGACCACGGACCTGGGACCTTTGGATGGGGTGGGTTTGGACTTCGCAGAGCTTTCAACGACGTTCTATGGGGGTGGCCTACTGACCGTATGCTATCGGGCATCCGGGGATGTGGAGTACCGTGCGCTGCCGGGGGTATTGACCGTGGCAGGGGTGCGAGGGTACAGCCCGGTGAACGCCTGGAAGCACGAGCAGGTGAGGCTGCAGTTTGAGGGTGTGGGGCTTGCGGTTGGTAGCGGAGGGGACCGAGTGAAGTTTGTGAGAGACGGGGATTGCGATGGGACGAATGTGGCTGCTGGGAGTGCGGTGAGCCGTGCGCTGGAGAGTGTTGAGGCAGGCGGTGGACTGGTGTCCGTGGCCACCTATGACATGGTATTCCATGACTCAGGCAACGTGACAGCGTGCTATGAATTGAGCAGCCGTGCGGGGTATTACGTTCCAGTGTGGCCAATGTTGCTTATTAGTCCTCTACCATCGGATCTCGCGGTCCAGGTCGAGGCACTGGGAGCAGGAGCCGTCGTATCTGGGCAGAAGCATTTGCAGGGAGTGCAGATTGTGAATCGGGGCAGTGGCTGGGCCGAGGAGGCTACCTTCGTGAGGGTGCAGGTGAATGGGAGCATCTTTGCCGAGTACCCCACACATTGTGCAATGGGTGCAGAGGACCCACCATTGCGAACGATGGAATGTGTGTTGGGCCTGGTAGGGCCGTGGGCGGAGCAGACGCTTGTATTCGGGCTGCTTGTGGAACCTTCGTACCACGGCGATGTGGGCTTTTGGGCTGAGAGCTGGGCATTGAACGACAACAACACGGAGAACAACGCGGCCTCAGCGTGGCAGTCAGTGGTGGGAGCGCAGCTGCAAATGGAAGTATTTGAGCACGTGATGACGCCGTCGTACCACATGAGCTTTGGGATCAGCGTGGGGAACGTTGGAGTGATGACCAGTGTGGCGTACGATGTGGAAGTGGTGCTGGTGCTGCCTCTTTCGGTGTCCGGTGGTGGATTGAATGTGAGCATTGGAAATGGATGTGAGCCTGTGGCTGGGGTGGTGAATGACGGAAGCATGCAAGTGATGTGTGGACTTGGAGACCTGGCAGGAGGAGTGAGTGTTGTAGGGTCAGCGACACTGCCGGACGTGAGGGACAATTTATGGGTGAACGTGTCTGGATACGTTCAGTCCATCAGTGGTGAGTTTGCCATGGCGGCTGCATTGTTGCGCACATTCAGCCCTGGACCGACGATTTACTCCCCAACTACTGTGAAGTGGTATGAGCCGGTGACACTGACGTTCAACGGGACGGAGCTGAACCGCATTGGGGTTGGGGATCGGGTGAAAATCGTGCGGGTTGGGAATTGCAGTGAGGGGACGTTGGTTGCGGTGCAGAATGCCACGGGAGATGTGGTGCCTGAGGATGAGATTGCACGCACAGTGTCACGGTACCATGTAAGAGTCCTGGAGGCCGGCCAGTTTTGGGTGTGCTATCATGCACAAGGGGAGAGTGGGGAGACGATGCTACCATCGATGTTGATGGTGGCAGGCGTTGTGGCATACGGCCCCACCAAAGTATGGACGTGGACTGCATTCGAGCTGCAGGTGGATGGAGTGCTGCTTGATGGGAGTCCTGGAGGGGACGAGATGAAGATAGTGAGGGGCGGGGACTGTCATGGGACGGATATTGTCGTCGGGCAGGGTGTGCAGAGCACGGATCTCGGGCCATCGGACCTGAATGGACTGGCTCACGTGAGCATGGCGGTGACAGTGACAGAGGCAGGGCATTTCACCGTGTGCTACCGACTGCGAGGCAGTAGGACATTTGTGGGGCTGTGGCCTCCTCTGCACGTGGAAGCAGCACCTTCGGATGTGGAGGTGCGGCTGCCGAGCTCCGGTGCCAGTGCTGTTGCCGGGCAGAGCGCTGCGCATGTGGTGGAGCTATATAATCATGGCCCAGGGTTTGGTGCACCTCCGGTAGCAGTGGCACTGCAGATCAATGGGTCGCTGTTTGAGTCACTGGATCAGCGCTGTGTGATCAATGGTCCAGACCAGGCGGTGTGTAGCATTGGGCTGATGGAGCCAGGGCAGAAGGTGCTGGTACCGTTTGGACTGTATGTGGAGCCTTCGTATAGCGGGGAGGTAGTGCTAGCGGTGGATTTGCGCGCTGGGACGGATAACAATACGGACAACAACGGTGTGGAATGGCGTGTGAATGCGGTCGTGGCATCGGTAGAATTGCAGGTATTGAACTACAGTAGCCCTGAGCCATCGCATCACATGCGGTTTGATTTCCGTGTGGTGAATCTTGGGCATGTGGGCAGCGTGGCCTATGAAACGGATGTTGTTATGGTGTTGCCGATGGAGGTAGAGGACATTACGGGGCTGAATGTCAGCTGCTCACTGGGCATGGCATGTGCAGCGGAGTGGAGTGTGTTCAATGCTAGTGCAGCGGTTGTGTGTCATGTGGGCATACTGGCAGGGCAAGCGGGAGTATCGGGATGGGTGAGTCTAGGACTAGCCCAACCGTTGACATGGATGAGCGTTTCAGGCGTTGTGACATCGTTGAGCATGAGGAATGCGGTGTCCACAGGGGAAGTGTTGGTGCAGCTGTACACGCCGGGTGGGCAAAGCTTCTCACCGGAATGGCTACCCGCGTATGGCCGTGTGACACTGCGGATCAACGGGACGGAGCTGAACACGTTGCCTGGAGGGGACTCCGTGAAGATTGTGAGTGATGGTGTATGCAATGGTGGGGTTGTTGTGGAAGGTGGCAATGAGACCACGGACCTGGGACCTTTGGATGGGGTGGGTTTGGACTTCGCAGAGCTTTCAACGACGTTCTATGGGGGTGGCCTACTGACCGTATGCTATCGGGCATCCGGGGATGTGGAGTACCGTGCGCTGCCGGGGGTATTGACCGTGGCAGGGGTGCGAGGGTACAGCCCGGTGAACGCCTGGAAGCACGAGCAGGTGAGGCTGCAGTTTGAGGGTGTGGGGCTTGCGGTTGGTAGCGGAGGGGACCGAGTGAAGTTTGTGAGAGACGGGGATTGCGATGGGACGAATGTGGCTGCTGGGAGTGCGGTGAGCCATGCGCTGGAGCCCGTTGAGGCAGGCGGTGGACTGGTGTCCGTGGCCACCTATGACATGGTATTCCATGACTCAGGCAACGTGACAGTGTGCTATGAATTGAGCAGCCGTGCGGGGTATTACGTTCCAGTGTGGCCAATGTTGCTTATTAGTCCTCTACCATCGGATCTCGCGGTCCAGGTCGAGGCACTGGGAGCAGGAGCCGTCGTATCTGGGCAGAAGCATTTGCAGGGAGTGCAGATCGTGAATCGGGGCAGTGGCTGGGCCGAGGAGGCTACCTTCGTGAGGGTGCAGGTGAATGGGAGCATCTTTGCCGAGTACCCCACACATTGTGCAATGGGTGCAGAGGACCCACCATTGCGAACGATGGAATGTGTGTTGGGCCTGGTAGGGCCGTGGGCGGAGCAGACGCTTGTATTCGGGCTGCTTGTGGAACCTTCGTACCACGGCGATGTGGGCTTTTGGGCTGAGAGCTGGGCATTGAACGACAACAACACGGAGAACAACGCGGCCTCAGCGTGGCAGTCAGTGGTGGGAGCGCAGCTGCAAATGGAAGTATTTGAGCACGTGATGACGCCGTCGTACCACATGAGCTTTGGGATCAGCGTGGGGAACGTTGGAGTGATGACCAGTGTGGCGTACGATGTGGAAGTGGTGCTGGTGCTGCCTCTTTCGGTGTCCGGTGGTGGATTGAATGTGAGCATTGGAAATGGATGTGAGCCTGTGGCTGGGGTGGTGAATGACGGAAGCATGCAAGTGATGTGTGGACTTGGAGACCTGGCAGGAGGAGTGAGTGTTGTAGGGTCAGCGACACTGCCGGACGTGAGGGACAATTTATGGGTGAACGTGTCTGGATACGTTCAGTCCATCAGTGGTGAGTTTGCCATGGCGGCTGCATTGTTGCGCACATTCAGCCCTGGACCGACGATTTACTCCCCAACTACTGTGAAGTGGTATGAGCCGGTGACACTGACGTTCAACGGGACGGAGTTGAACCGCATTGGGGTTGGGGATCGGGTGAAAATCGTGCGGGATGGGAATTGCAGTGAGGGGACGTTGGTTGCGGTGCAGAATGCCACGGGAGATGTGGTGCCTGAGGATGAGATTGCACGCACAGTGTCACGGTACCATGTAAGAGTCCTGGAGGCCGGCCAGTTTTGGGTGTGCTATCATGCACAAGGGGAGAGTGGGGAGACGATGCTACCATCGATGTTGATGGTGGCAGGCGTTGTGGCATACGGCCCCACCAAAGTATGGACGTGGACTGCATTCGAGCTGCAGGTGGATGGAGTGCTGCTTGATGGGAGTCCTGGAGGGGACGAGATGAAGATAGTGAGGGGCGGGGACTGTCATGGGACGGATATTGTCGTCGGGCAAGGTGTGCAGAGCACGGATCTCGGGCCATCGGACCTGAATGGACTGGCTCACGTGAGCATGGCGGTGACAGTGACAGAGGCAGGGCATTTCACCGTGTGCTACCGACTGCGAGGCAGTAGGACATTTGTGGGGCTGTGGCCTCCTCTGCACGTGGAAGCAGCACCTTCGGATGTGGAGGTGCGGCTGCCGAGCTCCGGTGCCAGTGCTGTTGCCGGGCAGAGCGCTGCGCATGTGGTGGAGCTATATAATCATGGCCCAGGGTTTGGTGCACCTCCGGTAGCAGTGGCACTGCAGATCAATGGGTCGCTGTTTGAGTCACTGGATCAGCGCTGTGTGATCAATGGTCCAGACCAGGCGGTGTGTAGCATTGGGCTGATGGAGCCAGGGCAGAAGGTGCTGGTACCGTTTGGACTGTATGTGGAGCCTTCGTATAGCGGGGAGGTAGTGCTAGCGGTGGATTTGCGCGCTGGGACGGATAACAATACGGACAACAACGGTGTGGAATGGCGTGTGAATGCGGTCGTGGCATCGGTAGAATTGCAGGTATTGAACTACAGTAGCCCTGAGCCATCGCATCACATGCGGTTTGATTTCCGTGTGGTGAATCTTGGGCATGTGGGCAGCGTGGCCTATGAAACGGATGTTGTTATGGTGTTGCCGATGGAGGTAGAGGACATTACGGGGCTGAATGTCAGCTGCTCACTGGGCATGGCATGTGCAGCGGAGTGGAGTGTGTTCAATGCTAGTGCAGCGGTTGTGTGTCATGTGGGCATACTGGCAGGGCAAGCGGGAGTATCGGGGTGGGTGAGTCTAGGACTAGCCCAACCGTTGACATGGATGAGCGTTTCAGGCGTTGTGACATCGTTGAGCATGAGGAATGCGGTGTCCACAGGGGAAGTGTTGGTGCAGCTGTACACGCCGGGTGGGCAAAGCTTCTCACCGGAATGGCTACCCGCGTATGGCTGTGTGACACTGCGGATCAACGGGACGGAGCTGAACACGTTGCCTGGAGGGGACTCCGTGAAGATTGTGAGTGATGGTGTATGCAATGGTGGGGTTGTTGTGGAAGGTGGCAATGAGACCACGGACCTGGGACCTTTGGATGGGGTGGGTTTGGACTTCGCAGAGCTTTCAACGACGTTCTATGGGGGTGGCCTACTGACCGTATGCTATCGGGCATCCGGGGATGTGGAGTACCGTGCGCTGCCGGGGGTATTGACCGTGGCAGGGGTGCGAGGGTACAGCCCGGTGAACGCCTGGAAGCACGAGCAGGTGAGGCTGCAGTTTGAGGGTGTGGGGCTTGCGGTTGGTAGCGGAGGGGACCGAGTGAAGTTTGTGAGAGACGGGGATTGCGATGGGACGAATGTGGCTGCTGGGAGTGCGGTGAGCCGTGCGCTGGAGAGTGTTGAGGCAGGCGGTGGACTGGTGTCCGTGGCCACCTATGACATGGTATTCCATGACTCAGGCACCGTCACGGTCTGCTACAGGTTCACGCCATTCTCTTCCTCATTCTATGCTCTACAACCCCCGTTGTCCCTTGTTCCGCGCCCAACGGAACTGGCGGTCTCCATTCTTGCGTCACCTCTACATTGCACCCGCATATCGCCTTACCCCCTCGTGATTTCTGTCACGAATCATGGTCTATTTCCGTCATCTGATGATACCATTTTACGCATCACGTGGAACGGATCATGGATTGTGGAAGCCCCTCAGCCGTGCAGTTCTATCCGATCTTTTGATGAGGTGTGTTCCTTCGTCGCGCGCACGAGAAGTATAACTCCAGTTTGGTGCACGTTGCGACGCCTGCTTCTCGAAATCTCTGTGTTTGCATGTTTCTGTCTCACATCTGTCTCCATGCTGCATGAATTTCCCCCTGTGTTTGCTAATTTGCTTTGTGGTCATAGCTTTCCCTACCACTGCCCCCAGCACCTTTCGGAGCTGCTCGGAAGTTTTGTTTGCGAGTTATATGCAAGGGTTTCTCCTAGAAATTGTAAATCCGGTGATTCCCTGGACTTTCATATGCAATCAGCCTTCAAAAGCCATGGAATGCAAAAAGGGAATCCACCTGTGCAGCATAAGCGCAGGTATCTCACACAAAATATTTTTTCGAATGCAAATAGTAATCTGCACAGATACTTAGTCACTCTTGTTGTTGTTGTTGTTGTTGTTGTCACTGTCGTTGTGGTTGTTGGTTGTGGTTGTTGGTCGTCGTTTTGAGTCGCTATCATGATCATAGTAGTAACAGTAGTAGGTGCAGATGTGGTGGTGGTCGGAGGGGGCGTGCAGGGGTGGGAGTGGGGGTAGTGGTGATATTAACAGTAGTAGCTGCGGCAGTCACGAAGAACAACAAACAATCGAGTGTAGCATAGGAAACAGTTGTAATTTGCAAACGATTTTTTTGTGTTTGCAGGCCAGAGTTTAAACATTCTAGTTTCAAATGCACTGCGTGCCAAAAAACCGGGTAGTCTCCAGCAGGGGCTCCAAAAGCAAGTCATACTCAGATTAGCATGCTCAGCAAGGTTCTGGTTGCTGGTGCCATCATGGAATGCTTACCAACCCTGACGGAGCCCTTTTACCCCTCAACAACCCATGAACCTGCTACCACCTCCCCACACAGCCCCTTCACAACCCTCACCAAGCCTCCTCCTCTTAAGAAACCCTCAGAACTCAACGCTCACCCATCCTGAATCACTTGGAACCACCCTCGACAATCCGCAACAATCCTGAACGCTCCCAAACAATCCCCAACAAGTCTCTGGTTGGCAATTTGGCCCTACACAACCTCTCATCAGTTGCTCGCTGTGTGACGGACGCATGGGGCATTTTGCAGGACATTGGAGTTACCGAGGATGTGTAAGGGATCCCACCGATTGTAGCCAAGTTCGGGGTTAGATGCGATCCATGTATTCTCTCCCCATAGCACTGCAGCACTCAAACATCACAGCCTGCGTAATAATAATGCACTCAACAACAATAAATGACGACAGTATGAATGGCGCATAATGTTGTTATTAATGATACTCAATAACAACAGCAATACTAATTTCATCAACAATGCTAAATCAACGTAATGGAAATGGATACAATGAAATGCCATACCAAAGAAGTCTCCTAATAATGATGCTATCAGCAATGCTAAATAACCACAGTGATGATGATTTCACCAAGAATACCAAATGCGTAAATGATAATCATGCTGTCATCATGTTGGGTGGCAGTTCCAGATTACAAGAAAGAACAACAATGCACAGATGACCCAGCGATGTAACATGCTCGTTGTGATTTAAAGACCCCTCGAGCAGCCTGCCCTTGGCAAAATCCAATATCCCCCAGCGTTCTTCCAGCAGTGACTGGCTCTTGCAGGGCAACGCCAACAGAGTAGACTGTGCAGCTTTGGGTCTAGCCCTGGGGACTCACCACTGTTCGAGGAAAAGCCTCAAGCCTCATTCGAAACCTGAGCCTCACAGGGGCCGCAAGTCCGGGGCAGCAGACAGCCCACAGGAGCACTCCTGGGGGGCATGGGAGAAGTGCAGCAAGGGCCAGAGGCACGAGCGGCATGATCAACTCAAACCAACAAATGTAACAGATGACTGTCGAGGATCACATGAATCAAGGAGCAGTCGTACACGGGGTCGCATGGTGCGGATGGGGCTGTTGGGGTTTGCTCAAGGTCGTGGAAGGTGATCGGGATGTGAGCATGTTGCTGTTGCAGGCCTCGATTCACCGCTTTGAGTGTCCCATCGGGCGGCTGTGGGCTGCAGCCACCGCTTCCTGGATCTTCTCGGCGATGCTGGAACCCTCATTCTTCGGCTACACCTCCGCCACTGCTCAACTCGTCTCTGCGTCTGACAACTCCCCACAAAATGGGGTGTGGGGACAGTGGGTGGCCCCTGCGGTGTTGCGTGTGCAGCTGTTCAATGAGCACCAGCCTCCATCTTACCATGGGAGCTTTGGCTGGAGTGTGAGCAATGTCGAGGTATGCCCTCCCTCGCTCGCACCCCTTTTGCTTCACCGAGGGCGTTCGAAAGTTGTGCGGGCGGTTTGGAAAAGGCTCCTGCGACTGAGCCCATGCAGTGCTGAAGGCTTGTACTGGCTTGAAACTGCGCGGCACACCTGTCAAAGTGAACTTTTTTTTTTGAAAATTTTCCCGTGATACGGATGGTGAAGTACCCCCCCCCCCCATGTAACCCACCCCAGGGGGGGGGGGACGTCACTTTGACATTCTTCTGGAAACGGCTGGTTTTTCTGTGCTCTCCTGTTCCTTCTCTTTAAGTGCCCTCTGTCAGAATTGATTTCTCCTGTCATTCAGACACAAGTCATGTGTTTGATGGAAAGCTGTACCTTACACGTGACATTTGCAAGCGGGACCAAATTCCTGAACAATTGAAGGTGCCTGTCAAGTCTAGGCCAGCCGGCCGCCAAAAGGGCTGGAAACTGAGCTGCACAGCCTACCCCGTCTTCCAATCCTCAGCCTACACCTGAATTGCCCACTGAGCATATCCAGGAGTTTGAGTTGTTTCGGCACTTCCTGGCCGTCTGCTTCCTGAGCATCCCCCCCCTGTGGGGGGGAACCGTCACGACATTGGGAGGGAGATTACAAGAGGGGGGAAGGTACATATGTCATGTACCCATAACCCCTTTGCTTCCCTCTGGAGGCATGTTTTCTGGGCTTCGGTCACAGCAAGCCTTTTGGCAGGGCAGGGCAGTCGGCTGGAAGCCCCTCCTTTTTCCTTTTTCCCTGACCCTTGATGTGTGCGTTAGCTCTTCGTGCCACACCACAAGGCTGTCGGCTTGTGCAATAGAATCGGTTGGCGACATTCCTGCTCTGGACTTTAGGGGACACAATTGGAAGTAGCAGAGTTGGACGGTCTGGGGGATCTGGTGACTGCGTATTCCACTGGTCATAAAGTAGTATACATGTCCACAGACTGCAACGTCAATTCTGTGTTGTCTTATGTTTGTTTTCTGTTGCCCAATTCTTTCTCTCACCAATATCCACATCAGTGTTCTAGCTGCCATTCGTCACAAGTAGAATGGACCCACTAGTACTCAGCGCTCGATACCTGCCGACAATGCAGCCGGCAATGATGGTCCTGTGGCCTTGGCCAAGTCCTATCTGTGTAATGGCTAACCTTAGGGAATGCTTATTTTGGTGCACTTGCGACACCTGCGGCGCACCTTGGGACGGGCAGTTTGCACTTTTTATGTACTGTATATCCCCATGCCTCATTTTATCATACTTATTCAGTACATTCTCCTGTTGGGGCCTCTTCCCTTCACAAGTAGCGCACCCCACTACTCATCGGCTGACTAGTATTCTTTCCTTTGACAGTGTACACTAAACCAAATTACCCTGACCTTGCGGCATGCTTGAGGCATGGCTGTGGTGCGATGGAAGTGTTCCCTTACTCCTGCACATGCAGTGGAGTAGGCTTGGGACAGCGGCAGGAAAGTTGCCCCCACGGGCCACAAGCCCCCCCTCCCCCCACAAAAAAAGAATGATAGATGGGAATCCCCACTTGCCCCCCCTGTTTGGGCACAAGACACATGAAGAAATGAGATAGATCACGGGCTATGAAATGGTGGAGCTTCGTGCCCAGATGTACCAACAAAGGGCAACAATGGGGAAGCAGGAGGGGCCGCATGGGGAAGTGGTGTGTTCACAACTAGAACACTCTAAGTCACTATGCAATGCATGCAGCTTGCTTCTTGCCACTCTTGGCCTTTAGCTTCTCACCCTTCTTCCCTGTTTGCTGCTTCACCCAGCCATGTTGCTCTACTTTGTCCCCTACCACCCGATGAGTTCACATTCTCCTTGTTGTTAGTGGTAATGCTAATGTTGCAAGTTGCCATTATCCCCAAATCTTGCGCGGCTAGAAACCCAGATGCTTGGCACTTGTGGATAACCTCAAGCAGCGTTGGAACGCATGGGACCACAGCCACATGGGCAAGGCTAGGAAGCATCCAATTTTCCGGATACCTCTAGATACCGTGAATTTCCCCCATTTTTCCACCGGATATTTGCATACCAAGTGTTTCATTAACGGCCTTGTACAGAAATTGGTGACCTTTGGGGAAAAAATGGGAATAAACAAAAACAGGTCCCAGTTCCCCTGCATTTTGCCACCATGATGATTTTATCCTGGTTACCAAATTTTGATTGAGGCCATAGTGTGAAGCAACATGTTCTGTGACTTGGTTACCTCTCAACCACTTGGAATAGGATTTTGGTATTGGTGTTCTTGGCTTCTGTTGTTTGTTATTTTGTACCACTCTACCTTTGATTTAGCTCTTTCACATAAAATGGACCCTGGGCCAGCAGCAAGAAGGAACACACAAGGCCTATGTGTCCCTCTGCTTTAATGGTGTAGCCCATCACCGTAGACATGTGCCCATTGTACACAAGACGTTGTTATGTGATCCATTGATCCGCCTATGTCTTGCATGTGCCTCTTACTAATGCTAATGCTTGTGATGCAACACCAATTCCAAAGGGGCCGGTTCATGTCCCTAACTGGACAGGGGCCGGTCCATATCCCCGGCTAGAAAGGGGCCAGTCCATACCCCCAATTGGCAAGGGGCCGGTCCATATCCCCAACCGGAAAGGGGCCGGTCCATATCCCCAACCGGAAAGGGGCCGGTCCATAGCCCCAACCGCAAAGGGGTAAGTCCATCAGGCGCACCATCCCACCCACCCACCCACCCACTCACCCCTCCGTATGCAACCACTGCCATCTGGGGCGGGCCAAAAGAGGGGTAGAAATCAGCAGTGGTAAAAAAAGATGCCTGGCGCGTGCCTAGCGCGCTGTTACTCCCTCTCTGAACAATGTTGTTGTGCAGTCCTCTTGCAGTATGGCCTACGCAGTCGAGGTCGTCTTCGAGCTCCCTTATGCTGCTGCAACGTCAGGACTGCGCGTGACAACGACTGCACGTCCGCTCAACTGCTCTGTGGATGCTGTCCAGCCCTTGGAGACTGTTGCGGTGGCATGTGATGTTGGGGATCTGCGTGGCAATGAGGCCATCGTCGGCTCCGTAACAGTCCCGAATTTGCTTTGGTTGAATGCCTCCATCGTGGCAACCTCCATCAGTGCACTGGAGAGTGCGGCACAGCTGCATTCTCCCCTGAGAACGTTCAGTCCAGGTATCCGTGTATGCATGCCCAAGCGCCCAGATCCCTCTCCTGCTCGATCCCTCATCTCCATCTGCAAGCACACGGGGACCAGAAAAATTGCGGTTGCTGTGATCAAGGGCAATTGCGGATGCTGGAGCCTCCCAACACCGGGGGGGTGTCGGGGGTTTGAAACTAGGCTTGTGTGGATGGGCCAATTTTTTCCAAATTTTTGGGGACAATTGCTCAGCAAACAGGGGTAGACGACCATTTTTCAGACTGGGCTCGACCCGCTGATTTGATTTTCAGCATTTGATGCTTTGAAGGCCCCGTCCCTCTACCAGGGCTGTCCTTAAGAACCCCAATCCTTTTTTTTGTGAAGCACAGCCCTGAAGGACAGCCTCCAAGGACCACCAACCGCCGCCAACCGCCGCCAACCGCCACCAACCGCCAACTGCCAACCGCCACCAACCGCCAACCGCCAACCGCCGCCAACCGCCAACCATTGTTCAATACTGTTTCTGTGGTCTGTGTCTTGCCCATGTCTTGACCACGAAGCAGAGAGCGTCCGCGTGAATGTTCGTTCCTGTTGGCGTCATGAACCACCCTTTCCCCCCCCTTAAGGACAGCCCTGCTCATGACCGCTCTGAGAAGCAATTCAGAGGATGATCACGCATCCTCCCCTCGGGAGCTGACGCATGGAGGCAGGTGACGTATCGGGATGCAGCAATGCAGTCCAGTCTTTTCCATCTCTTCCACCCGCCATTGCACACCACTTTTTTACATTGCATGACAAGTGCTCAAAGCGGCATTTGATCGGTTTGAATGTGTGCTATTGGGTCACATATGGGGTGTAGGTAGGTCCGACCGAGTCATAAATCAGATCACACAAGAACAGCAGCAGCAGCAGCAGCAGCAGTTCGTGCTTTGAACATGGCTCGGGCACCACCCCAGGGACCCCTTGCATCGTACTGCTAACATACAGGCCATACCTTGTTACGTAGTTGAATATGTCATGCCACAGATCACACATTACATGTGAGTCTGTTGTGCTGAGCCTACTGAGTCACAGATGCGATGTGGGTGCGCCCCACAGAGCGTGTCACTGCAGTACGTTACGTCGGGGTCCTGTCCGTATCACTGTGCACCTCCGATCGTTGGTGTGCTCTTTCTGTGCATGTGATCGGGCGGTTTTCGAAGCGGCGCAGTGCTTTTGTTCCTTCTGGTATTGTAGGGATTCACAGCTTTGGCCCGCCCTCCATCGCCACGCATCCCTCGTTGCCGCCAGCATCCAACTTGTCGCTGTACGGTGTGGGATTGAACACGTTTCCGTACATGGACGCCCTCATGTTTACCCTTGCGGTATGGACACCTATGTGCAACCCAATTTCCGAGCCATCAGCGGTCCTCATCACCGCTCCCTCTTTCACATCTTCTTTTAGAGGGCTTAAACGACCCGCCTCCCCACCCCAACCGTTTCTCAACTTCTTGAAGCAGCCGGAGCTCAGGAGAAAGGCAGCAATAGAGGGTTGCGGCCTGATTGAAAGTACTGGCTGAGAGGGGAGCTGGCCTCAACACAGATTTCTATTGAATGCAATGTGCAGCGATGTGGAATGGTCTGCAAGTCGGTAAACCTCTGGCATTTCCAGCAAGATTGCTCCATATTCAACGAGACAGGTCTGCAGGATTGAGGCACATCCGACCGAGACTTAATAGCAGCACAACTGCACTATGAGGCCCAGATGAAACAAGCATCGGAATGGAAAGGTCAACTCGACCTTTTCTTTGACTGTGCAAAAATGACCACCGCATCTGGCTTGAACGGGGTTAGCCCCCCCCCCCCCCCCGCCTTTATGTCCACCCCCCCCAAACTTCAGGAGAGCAGCGCGATCCCTACTCCCTTGATACCAACGATCAGGGCTGGAAGCTGCGCTTCCGCTTCAGGGAGGCGCGGCATCCATGCCCAATCCAGCATGGGAGCGGTTTGTGGCCTGTCCAGCGTTTTGCCCGCCCCCCCCCCCCCCCCCCCGCCCCGGGTCAACCCTCTCCTTCCAGCCCCCGTCAGCCCCGTCCAAAGCAGCCAAAGTTGGCACTGTAGGAAATGAAAAGGTAATGCCTGGCGGATGCGGCCCCCCTGTGTGTGCACTCATCATCATCATCATCATCATCATCATCATCATCATCATCATCATCATCATCATCATCATCATCATCATCATCATCATCATCATCATCATCATCATCATCATCATCATCATCATCATCATCATCATCATCATCATCATCATCATCATCATCATCATCATCATCATCATCATCATCATCATCATCATCATCATCATCATCATCATCATCATCATCATCATCATCATCATCATCATCATCATCATCATCATCATCATCATCATCATCATCATCATCATCATCATCATCATCATCATCATCATCATCATCATCATCATCATCATCATCATCATCATCATCATCATCTGCAGCAGCATCATCAGCAAGCATCTGCGCTAGCCGCCACGGTGGTGAGTGTCAGTGAGTGGCCAAATTTCCCATTTTTCTGTTAGTGAGTGCGGTGATTGTGGTGCTGTGTTTTTGTGCATGCTGTAGGTACCGCTTTCCACAATAACCAACTCCGCGGTACTTTTCCTCGCACTACTTTTTTTTTGCAGAGAACTGGGATTTTATGGTTGTGGTGGGGTTAGGGTTAGGGTTTTTAATGCCACTGCCCCCCCCCCCCCCCTTGATTGGGGGGACCATGCACTCTGCACATGCACCCCCCTTCCCCCCGTCTCCTGCTCTCGACACTTCCGTGTGCCGTGTGGAAGTATGTGTCAAAACATTTGGAGCTTGCCAAGCAGGCCAGAGTTTGTGATCCCAGGCAGATTGCGTCATTGCCTTCAGAAATATGTGCATTTCCTCTCATCTTCCCACCACAGACATTTCTAGAAATTCTGGATAGCGGGGAATGGAGGTTGTATCGAGACAATGTTGTCCCTGGCAGCCCGCAGTTTGATGTTGTTCAGTGGTGGGTTCGCATGAAGGACCGCATGCCCACAATCTATCTTTTTGTGCCGTCAATCAGAGGCCTGGCATGATGGAAAATGGCGTGGGGCGGGTAGGGTGAGGGGCATGGTGTGGGAGACGCTGTGGGGCGGGTTGGGGCGGGTGTGTATGTGCGAGGTTGTGGGGTGGGGTTCGGTCGGGAGTGTGAGGCAGTCTTTTGGGGGGCTGGGTACGTGAGGCAAACTGCTTGACAAACAGCAGTGCATCACTGGTGGGTGACGCTTGGCAATCCGGAAGCCCCTGCCCTGACTGATACAGCCCCCACCAGTGCTGACGAGCATGCGGACGTCACGGCCCTGGGTTGGGGTGCATGTGAGGCGTGCTGGCGCAAGCAGTGGAGTGGAGGCACAAGAGCATGAGAATGTGAGCAGCGGTACCACTGTGCCACTCTCGCCCGTCCAACGAGACGCCGAAGAAACCAAGGGGATGGTGTTGCATTGCATGCGGACTGCATGCCACCATGGCCAGCTCCAAGCTTTCCCCTCCCAAACTGCATTATCTGCCGATGGACGGCACCTTTAGACACTGTCCCATGCCCCTGTGTGTACCGAGGCACTTTCAATGTCAGAGAGTGGGAGTCTTGCTGGAGTGCTGTGGTACTGCAAAGCAACAACAGAACCGAAACGGAGTGAACCCAAAGGCTGAGTGGAGAAAGCGGCAGAAAGCCCTTTAGGGGCCTGTCATCTGCAGTATGGACTGATATGTTACACCGGGGGCTGTTGGTGAGGGGTGTGGGAGAGTAGCCAGGTGGTGTGTGAATGGCGTGTATAGCCCCCAGACCCCCCACGCCCCCTTTTCCTCGCTCCTGCTACAACTCTTCCGCCTCTCCTTCCTTTGCCCGTCCCTTCCTAACAAGGCAAGCTCGAAACCAATAACTGCAAATCCATTGGGGAGGCTTGGGACTTCCAGGTGCCCGCGAGGTGCCCACCATGACACCTACCCCCCCCCCCCCATTCCATGCGGCACAGACACGCACATGGCCCCTGGCTGCCCGGCTTTACCCAAACGGGTCCAGGGAGTAATCCGCTGTCCTTGCAGAGGTGGGCACTTGCTGCTGTCCTCTTCTCTCAGCCTCTGTGCAACAGCACACCCGCACTGGAAATCCTGGATCTGGAGCCCGGCGACAGCAACAACTCCACCGCCATCGAGATCCCTGTGACCTCCTTCGAGCCCGGGACGTACTTCATCTGCTACCGGGCGGTGGGCGAGGCCTATGCACTGCTCAGTACCCCGTTCCAAGTGTTCACTGCGACTCCCACTGCCTCCCGCACCACCGCTCAGACCAGGACGGCCTCCCTCAGCGGGCTCCTCACACCCTCCCTCCCCTCAACCCTGTCGTATACCAGTACATGCACTCCTCTCCCCACCTACACACTGACCCCAACAATGTCCTCGACTGCCTCCCTATCGGGAACAGAGACCGCCAGTCGCATTGCCACGAAGTCGCCCACCGTCACCGCATCTCCATCGTGGACAGCAACGTCCACCGCAACCGCCACAGGCAGCGCCCACACGACCGTGACGCTCACATGCACCGCATCCCCGTCTCCAACTGCCACTGCGTCAGACACCGCCACGCCTGCCTCGTCATTGACCGACACCGCGGTTCAGACTGCTACATCAACGCCCACATGCACACCCACCCCAACCGCAACACGCAGCGGGCAACAAACCCGAAGCCTGTCGTGCACGGGAACCAGCTCTGGAACCGCCAGTGTGTCGATGACCTCCGCATTGTCGCTCACCGCGACTCGCAGCCACACCCAGACGACCACCTGCACGCCTTCACCGACGTCATCTGCAACGCCCACCCTCTCGCTGACCATTACAACGTCACGGACCCCATCGTTATCGCAGTCTTCCACTTCCAGCTGCTCTTTCACGCGCACGCTTGGAGGTGTCAGTCAGTCTGATGCGCCTCTTCGTGCCGCGATACGTGTAATGTGTAGCGTTGTGTGTAGCATTGCACAGGCACGGCCAGACTTGGCTTGAAGGGGATGACCCCCCCCCCCCCCGGCAACTTGTGAAGTGATAAGGAGCGGCAGGCAGGGGGGGATGATGGGTCCTAGTACAGACTTCCTTGCCGCTTGGGCCCCAAGGGGGGGGGTAGGTAAGTACTTGATATTATTTTGGGACGTCAACATTAATATCCAGTACCTCCATTTTTTCCCCAGGCAGGCACACGCAAAATGCGGGAGGTGTCATCCATTCAGCAACCACAATGTTGAAGAACACGGAAATTGGTGACCACATTACAGTAATTTTCTGTTCCTCGTGCAGCAGCAGGGCGGAAGTAAGACAGAAAGCTGTGTGTCCTGTGTGTTCGCCTCTGGGGCAGGGGCAGGAGCCACAAGACGTACAGCGTGTGGAACATAAGCGTATGGCAGCCGTTGGATCAAAGTAACCAAGCTTCTGAAAAAGAGCAGGCAGATCACTGCTTGTGGCCTTCACGCATGCTTCCGAAACACATCCCTTCTGTTGGGTGCCCCCTTGAGTGCCCCCGAGGATGTAGCAGAACACGGGCTGTCGAACTTAATGTCCAGTACCTGAATCATATCCAGTTATTTGATAATATCCAGCCTTAATATTATACGGAGGGCGGGGGCGGGGGTTGTGTGTCTTCAGCCGAGTCAATACCGAGTGGTACTGGGCGCACACCTTCGTGGCCGACGGCACCATGCTGGCCCACGCCGTGCGCACGCAGCGCTTCGTGCTGGTGGACACCCCCGCCCGGCCTGGCCTCCCCTGCCATGTACCCATCCCCCCTCTCCCTCGCCGTAGTCTTGTCCGAGCCCTGGCCGCCAGCCCTGATCCCGCGGTGCGGGCAGCCGCTGTTGCGCGGCTCACCCGCGCCCTCGCGCCGTGCACGTCCGACGCCCGCGCCCTCGCCGCGGGCCTCGATGCCGCGCTGTGCGCGTGCCACGCCCAGACCGCTGCGTACCGCCGCCACGTGCAGCTCTTCGTCACGCGCCTGCCCGCGTGGGAGCGCCTGCCGGACGTGCACACGGGGGCTCAGCGGACTCCTGTCAGTCAGGTACCGAGCCGCTCGCGCGGCTCTTTGAGAACGTCCTTTCTTATGCTGAGCAATGCTTTGCCCGGCTTGCGTCGAGGCATAAGCCCGTACATGACCACATCCCTCTTTTGCTTCCTCAGGGACCTACACAGTGCCTCTCACCGAGTCCATCACCTTCACCCCCACGGCAACAACGACAGACACGCGCACCGGCAGCCCGAGCCGAAGCCCAAGCCACTCCCCGACGTGCTCTGACACGCCCAGCGCGACGTCCACAACGACGAGCTCCCCGACCGGCACGTGCACCGACTCACGGTCCTCCACCGACAGCCCCACACCGACGCCCACGGAGACCTCCACGTGCTCCTTGACAGCAACGACATCTCGAACACAGACCCAAACGCCGACGCGGACGCTGCGGCCCACAGGCACGTGCACGGCTTCCGCCACGGCATCGCAGACCGGCATTGGCACCTCCACGGCAACGGCCACGCTCACCTGCACCGCAACGCATACGGGGACGCAGACGGGGCCGCAGACAAGAACGCCGACGGGGACGCAGACGCAGACGCAGACACGTACGCAGACGCAGACGGGGACCCACACCCGAACGGCATCGCCATCGCTGACTGCCGCCCACACGTGCACATGCACTGAGACACGGTCCGGCACGTGCTCGGCCATGCCCTCGCGGTCCGTATCCCTCACGCCGTCCCCAACGCGCCCCCAAACAGCGTCGGCCACCGCGTCGCCCACGCCGTCTTGCTCCCGATCCCCGGCCCTCACTACGTCGGCTTCTCCGTCACGCACCGAGAGGCCGTCCCCAAGTGCCACCGCCTCCAGCACATGCTCCGGCACGCACTCCCATACACCCACGCCCACGTCCACAGCCTCACTCTCCCGCTCTCTGACGGCCACTCCCTCTCGATCTGCCACGCAGTCCAGGACGCCCACGTCGACGGCCTCCGCGTCGCCCACCGCCACGCCACTACAAACGCATTCCGCGACCGGGACCGGCACCCCGTCCGCTACGGCGACCGCGCCCGGCACCGGCACCGCGGCTCAGACGCAAACTCCCTCGCGAACCCGGACGCCGACGCCGAGCGACGTCTCGACCGGCACCACGTCGTCGACGCCGACTCCGACGGCAACGCGCACGAGGCCGGCCACTGCCACGGTCCCACCCACAGCGACCGCCCCGCAGACCGCCACGTCCACGACAACCCCCACTCCAACGTCGTCGCACAGTCCCACGCGGACCCCCACCGCGACCCCAACCGCATCGTTTGCCGCCACCGCAACGCCGTCGCTGACGGACACTTTGTCCGGCACCGCGACGCCGTCCCTGACCGCGACGGCGACGTCCTCCGGGACCGGGTCCCTCTGTGGCACCCACACGCCCACCGAGAGCCCCAGTGGGACGGGGACTGCGACGGCCGCCCCGACTTCCTCAGCGTCCCGGACGACAACACCCACCGCCTCGCACTCCGTCACGGCCACCGCAACGGCTGCCGCATCGGCGTCCAGCACCGTCTCCCGCACGCGCTCTGCCACCGCCACCGGCACCGCATCCACGCGCCTCACTCGGAGCTTGACGCCCTCGCCTTCGCCCTTGCTGTCGCCCAGCGGCACGGGGACCGCGTCTCCGAGTGCCACAGCCAGCGGCACATTCTCCAGCGCTGAGACTGCGAGCCCCGCCGTCACTGCGACGGGCGCGCCAACGCACTCGGAGACTGCGAGCCCCACCGCGTCCGTTTCCGACACCGCCACACGCACGGCGACCGTCAGCCCCACGCGCTCCGCCTCACGCTCCTCGACCCGCTCCCCCAGCGGCTCCGACACGGCGACCGCCGCGCCGTCCGCAACGGCGACCGCAACGGCGACCGCAACGTGCACTGCGTCGGCCACGCGCACGCGCACATTCACGGCGACCGTCACCGAATCGACGTCGCCGACCCGCACCGCCACGAGCACCCGGACGCGCACCGGGACGACCACGGGAACGGCGTCCCTGACCCAGACCCTGACCGTGACGCGGTCGCAGACGGCCACAGGGACCGCCACTGCCACCCTCTCCCGCACCGGCACCGGCACCTTCTCGGCAACCGCCACCCCATCGCGCTCTGCCACAGTCTCGGTCTCGGTGACCACTTCGGCCACTGCGAGCGGCACCCCGACACCCCTCCTGACCCCCACAGCCACGCGCACGCCCCTGCCCTCTGCCACCCCCACGCCCTCGCGCACGCTGGCAGTCGTGACGTACGCCCCGTCGGAGATCCCAATGGCCACGGTGGCCATTCTACTGCTTTACGGAGACGTTGCGGCTGCGGTTGGCGACGTCATCGCTCTATCGGAGAGTGGCCCGGGGTGCATGGCGCGGGGGCGTCCGTTGCGCTGGGTGAAGAGTTCAGCCGTGCAGGTACGGTGGCGCGCAACGGAAGGGAAGGCCCTTGAAACAGCCTCCTGAGCGCCGGGGTACAAGAATGACGAATCAGACACAGAGCGGTGACCGGCCATCGATGCACGCGCCCCGAATGCCACCTCCGATGTGATACGTGCAGCGCGCAAGAGGCACCCTGTTTTTGGTGGAAAACGTAAATCGAAGGATTACAACAGCGCACGTGTCCCGGAAGTGTTCTGTAGAATGTGTGCCGCATGCGTACGTAAGTGCGCACACCCGACCGGGAAGGGGAAAATCAGGAAGAGGCGAAATTTGGAATAGCAAAACTTGGTTGAAGGTCCAAAGCCTCCTTTCCAGGTGTCATGTTTAGCTCTCTTGGCATGCACATTTCCATTGTGCCCAACAGCCCCCACGATATAAGGGCAACCATCCAGAGGCCTCCAAGAAATAACAGCAAGCAACCAAAGGCCCACAGGAAATAACAACCACCACTCACGGTCATAGCTTGTGATTGTGCCACAATTTGGGAATTTTGTACCAAAATTTGGGGTGGTATTTAATTAAGAATTGGTGCCAAATCTTCTCCGCACCGAATTTCGCTTTTCCAAATTTCGCACTCCGCGGTACTTTACGTGACCTGCAGCAGCAGCCCGGGAGGCCTGAGGCCGCGAGCGGAGGCGTTTCGGCTGCGCCTGCTCGCACCGCCACCGCAGGGCCAGCCCTCGGGCTGCGTCGGATGCCGCCCCCGCCCCTACGCAGCCCAGCCCCAGCCCCGAGGGGGGGGGGCCTTACAAATTGACAGAGAGGTCCCTTGCACGCCCTTGGGCAGTCAGCGCTGGTCCCATATCTCGTTTTCAGGTGCGCGTGCCCTCCCCGAGCCCGGGGGTGTACTTGTGCCACCGTCGCAGGGGCAGGGGGCCGTACGTGACTCTGGCACACGCACTGCGGGTGTACGGGTTGGTGTCCTTCGAGCCGGCGCTGGTGCCGTACGGGCGGGCGCACAACCTCAGCTTCGCGGGGGTGCTGCCCCTCCAAACGCAGGGCTATGTGGAGGTCACGGGGCGGGCCTGCCAGGGCACGGGCCTGTCCCCCGCTGTGCAGGGGCCCCAGGCGTCCATCTGGAGCCCTGTCCCGGCACTGGCCCCGGGGCTTTATGCGGTGTGCTACTACGCGGGCCCGGCGAGCGTCCCTCAGCGGCTGGAGCGCAAACTGACCGTCTCAGGTGTTGTGTGTGGCGCCCGTGCGCACTGTCGCAGTATTGCCCGCGCGGGCGGGCGTGTGCACTCGTTGAGCGAGAATGTGGGTGTGTGCGTATGGCCGGCGGCAGACCGTGTTCAGCAGATCTCGGTTATTCAAAAACCTCATCTGAAGCAATTGAGCTGTAAAAAATTTCTTGGTTGTACCATCATTGGACAGCGGATCTGCAGTATGAATGTTTAGCAAATACGAGGCTTCGGGGTGACATGGCTTACCATGGCACAACTGAACACCCAAATCTTGACATTCCCGACATTCCCGATTGCCATTCCAATCTGTTCATTTAGGCATGTGCATGTCTGGTACGCGTTGTACATATGTATGTGCATACATATGTACACACATAAGTGCAGATTTCACCAGCACGCGTTCGTATTGTTCCTCTGTACGAACATCTTGCAGATTTCATGCGTACATATGTCCAGACATATGTACATGTGAAATGTATACATATCGATCCAGACGGCTCCGTGCACGTGCCGCACTTAACAGCACCGAATGTGCACCCGACCGCATCCGACACAGACAAAATTCCAAATCATTTTGTTTTGACGTTATATTTCAGACAGGCTGCATCTCAAAATGCCAGATATTTCTGTCGCGTCCATTTTTTCGGATACATCACGCAATTTGCAGCAAAATGCGTGCGAGAGTTGTGAGTTGTCAAGGCGATGATGTTCGATAACACAACTGTCTGCTATCACAGGGCCCACCCGCTTTGTTCTCACGGAACAGAAGCTGATCATAACCGGCGTATCGCTCTCTCAGTACGACACATATCACCTTCAACCTTGGAACTCGTCCTGCGTGCCCACCGAAACCGGACGTCCGATAGTCCTGTCCAGCTCTGCCCCTTCCCCCGTGGCCACCGTTGCACTGCCTCCGGGGCAGCACTCCCTCTGCTACAACCACAAACCCACGCAGTCCTCCGTCAGCGGCTGGCGCCTCCTCGCACCTGACCTGGAAGTGTTCGGGGCGGCCTCATGGGCCCCTGCCTCACCGATCAGGGCATGGCAGCGCTGGCTGGCGTTGGTACACGGCCATGGGCTGTCTTCCGGCGACCGCTACGACATCGTGGCCGCCACTGTGAGGGGCAGAAGGCGTGCGGCCGATTGTACGCAATTACATACCAACCCTCTTCGAGTGACCGCGGACATGTTTGTCAATCGCACGGTTGTGCTGCTGCCGTTGGTGCTGGGCAGCGGCTCGTTCTCGCTATGCTACTTCGTCCAGCAGTCCGGCTGGCATCGGGTGTGTGATGTGCTGCTGCAGAGATCATCTCAAAACAGTGGCCGGCCGGGGAGGTTACACAGGGGACATTTACCAAATGTGGAATCTGCTGAAGAAGGAGCCCCATCCCCAGGCTGCCTGTGTGCTAGTTCCACTAAGTGTGGACCCACGCCGCCGCCGTTTTCTATTGCTGTTCACAACCGCTTCCTTTGAGGGTTGGCATGATGCACATTGTGGCTGACAAGAAAGCGGCAGAAAAGTTGTTGCTTGCGAGGGTTGGGCCTCCACCATCCATTACTTTGAGGGTGGGTGGCGTTTCGGGAAAATCTCACCATCACTTATCAGAGGGTTTCAGACGCTGAGACGGCTTGCTTTGTGGGTGGAAGACGGAAGAGAGACTGAGATCACAACCACATGCATGAGGATTGAGAATCGCAAACAGTTCCCAGGGGATTGAGGCCCAATGACTTCGTCATTTCTGCTCGCAGGAAAGGAGGTGTTGAACTGTCGTCACTGGTTGTTGGTTGGGTCGTAAGGTGCGGTCGGGTGCTGCCATTTTCCAACGGTGTGTGTGCCGCGCGCGCGGAAGAGAATACCAGCCATTTGTATTTGAGGAATGCGTTGGCGGTCCCCTTGTATGTGCAGCAGCAGAGGGAGGGGAGAAGGGGGGAGGGGGGGGGATTACAAGCAAAGAAACTGGCCTGTGTCCTGTGTCACGTTGATCTGCAGTGTAGGCACGTGACCAGTAGAGCAGCCCCAGGAGAGCCTTGCTAGTGGACCCGGGGACGAGCAGCGCCACGGGAGCAGCCTCAGAAATGACCAGCTTCTCTAAGTCACTCTGACGACGCCTTCCCCTGGGCGGCCTGCTTCGGACGCCCTCCTGCAGAATGTGAGGCACTGCCCCCGAGTGGCGCAGACCTGCATCGGCCCGTCCCCCCTCGGGCACCGCCGACTTGATGTGACGGCCGCGGGCCCCCACCGCAACATCGGAGTCGTCAGGGCGTACCTGGGTACTGTCCATTGTCTGATGCAAGTCGGGCCCACAGCCGCGTAGGCCCCGGGATTTGGAGTGGGTTTCCGGGTTTTGCGTGGCAGATGGACTCACAAAGCCCCCGCCCTCCGTTCTGCCCTGGGTTTTCCAGACCTCTGACTTCTCAGAGAATTTGACCTCCAATTTCCAGGACCGGATGGTACCCTGTCCTTTGAGCGATGTGGACCAGCGATGTCTGGCCGGGGTTGCAGTTTGGGTCCCAGGGTCATGATTGTCACTTTTCCACCGCCGCTGGGGATCCTGAGTGCTCAGGGGACCCCAAAGGGGAGGGTGGGTCTGATGGCATTGAAGACAGCCCCGTTGGTATTCAAAGAAGCGGAGCTGGACGTGCCCAGGGGGTGGACTTGCAGGCTCAAGGTGGTGGTGGGGTGGGGGGGGGGGGCTCAGATGGGCCGAGATGGGGCTGCCCCCCTCACGGGGCAGGCGCGGTCGTCCATTTACTGTCCTCTGGTACAAATAGGCCCCTACCAAAGTCGCCATTGCTGATTTGTGCCGCTCCCTACTGAGCGGTCCTGCCCCCGACTCAACGTGCAAAACCCCATTTCAGATGATCCTGGCAATAGAAATCCGAGGCCTGATGTGGCGTGGCACGGCCGTGGCGCTGTCTGCAACGGGACTGGGCTGTCCCCTACCGGATCCACCGCATGCCCCTTGGTTCGTGGGGGGGGGGTTCGAGGGTGAAAGGGACATATGGTGGACGGTCGGGACAACACGTGGAGGAGCAGGGCACCTGGGTCTCACGCACACGGAAACACAGCGAGGCAGGGTATGGACGGCCTGTGGACAGCAACAACAGTCAAACGACCCCGCAACAACCAGCACAACCTCAATACGCCAACTACTGGGCGCCACTGACGCGCAAACGGCACACCAGGCCACATCCAGCACAGCCCCAACACACCAACCACTGGGCTCCGCAAACGCGGAAACGACACCAGCAAGAGCACCGGCCGCAGCGGCCGACAGAAAGCAGCAACCCGACGCAACATGCAAAGGGAAGAACGGGTGACTGTCCAGGGCCCCGTAAAAAAACAAAAGCCAGACGGAATGTCACACAGGGGGGGGGGGTCGAACACAGGCGCGGTCGAGCACAGGCACTCGCGCAAAAGCCCGCAGCGGTGTTGGGGATGGATCCCGCCCGTGCCCTGGAGCCAGGCATCGCTGTGGTCAGTTGACTTGACCTCCTCCTGATAGGGCTTAGCAGACCCGGAGGTGAGTGCCAGACTTCGCTTGAGCGAACTGGCGGGGGTGATCACCGCGACCGCCACTGGGGGCCTGCAGAACGGGTGCCACACCACAGTCGGGGGGCTGAGCGCAGGCTAATGCCGTATGGCTCCTTAATGTCTTGACTACCACAACCCGCCGCTATAGAAACAGAAATGGTGGGGTCAAGACAGCGGCTTGGCGGGCCTTCAGGAGAAGAATGACACTGCATCATGCGGTGAAGAATCAACGGGTCACTGTCCAGGGCCCTGCAAAGAAACCACAGATGGACTATATGTCACACAGGGCGGACGTCCACCCCCGCCCCTCCTACCGCCATGCCACCTCCTGTCCGCCCATTCTGACAACTCCAAAAAAGAAGCAACACGGCCTCAAAGGGAACAGACACACAGCTGCTGCGCAGGTAACAGCACCACCGGTGCACCAGAGCCAAAGTCGCGAGCTTGTGACGCCAACGTGCGAATCGAAACATGGACGCCACAACCGCCTTCCACTTTGCTGACTGGCCACTACCGCGTGTCATGCGCTTTGCACGGCTGCAGGTCCCGCTGGAGTCTGGCGTCGCCTTGACCATCCCGGACACCGCCGTCCCGCTACAAAACTGGACGTTCGTGGCCAACGGCAGCGGCCTTGCGTTGTTCCGTGCGGGTGTTGCCGAGGGATTGGGGGACATGTACGCCGCGTCCCGGGCCGGATGCCCCGAGGCCCTGCCGTACCAGCCCCTGGCCCAGCCCCTCGCCCCTTTGGCCCCCGGGAAGTATCTGGTCTGCGGCCGGTCCGCGGCAACCGGTCCCCGGGCCATCGGCTTCCTTTACGTCACGGGTCCGGTCTCGTTCCGCACAGTGCCGGGCATTGTGGAGGCTGGGACCCCGTTCCTGATGGTGTTTGACGGGGTGCAGTTAGACCCGGGCGATGCCTGGGGCCCCTCGGCCAGCGGTGTCTGCAACGGCACAAGGCAGCCCCTGAGCGTGCGCGGGAACGAGCCCCACAGCGCGATGGAGTCTGCGCGCCTTGTGCTGGGCAGCGGGCAGTACACTGTGTGTTACTACACGGGGCAGACGGCGGTGGTGCTCAATGGGACCCTTGCAGTATCGGAGCCCGGGCTGACGGGCGTTGCTGCTGTCTTAGGTACCGCACGTTCCGTTTTGTGTACTGTAGTGTCTGCCTTGTCTTGGGGTCCCTTCAATCATGCTGAGTTATGGAGGGGTGGGGCTGCATGCGGTGCGCATGGAGCGTACAAGAGACAGCAAAGACCAGTAGCGGGGGAAACATTCGCAATTGCTGAACAAAACATTGCGATATTGTGACCCTGACCGCGACTTACAAGCCTCAGATGACGCATCCACCCATGTGCCTTGGAGTGGTAGCCACAACAGTGTGAGTCAGCAGTCAGCACCTCACGGACGGCTCTGCTCAAGAAGGTAAGGCTGCCAGCGGCTAAGTCGACACTTGTCCATCTGCCAGCCAGACCTGTCCATCATCCCTCCCTGCAAATACGCGATATCGTTTGCTCTGCGCCGAGGGTGAACAACTTTGGCTGCAACCTGCGTTCGGCAGTCTGAATTGTCCGTACAATTTGTTTGCTTTGTGGCGAGTGTGCACGTCGGCGTTGCTATTTTGCTGGTATGGCATGCCCCCCCCCCCCCTTCCCCCGACCAGGATCCCCCACCCGCGCCCATGGCCCCTGCCGGTCCAACAGAGCGCGCAGACAGCGGCGGCGCGCTCGTGCACGGCCAAGTTCAAAGCCCCAGAGACTTGTTGGGCGAATTCAAGAGAACAGCGTGACGGAGCACGTGTTTGACATCGCATGGGATCCTTGTGGGAAATGGGCGGGCTTTCAGCGCTGTTTATTGGGATCTGGTTGGGACAATGGACGCCAGGGACCCCAAGCCCCTCGCTGTTGCCCCTTTTCTGGCACGTCACATTGGTCCAAGTTGAGTTGGGCTCTTAGACCCTGAGGAGGCAGGCCTGGCCTGGGGGAATGGGGCGGCGCAAACGAGGCGGCTTCCTGTCACAGAGGCACTCTGAATCACGCAAAAAAAACGTGCCGAAAATGGTGCGAGGGGCTGGCATTGGTATGAGGGCATGATGGACGCGTCGCCCGCCCGCCCGCCCCTCGCACCCTCGCACCGCACAGGGCGTCGGGTGCGGGGCAAGACACCTGAGCCCCAATCGCTAAGGGCAGGCGCCAAAGTACTGGTCCCCTTCCTCCTTCGGTCAGGTCTTGGGAGGCTCGGGCGGTCCCACAAAAATGTGTCGCACTTTACACCGGATGCCTGACCTCGTTTGGTTCTGTGCCCGAATGATTCAACCCCCACCCTCTTGAGGGATCGGGATCACGCACCCTCGCCCACCCAGACCCCTGGCAGTAATGCCTCGGGTCTTTTTTGTATGAGACAGATACGTGGGGCGGGCGGATGGGGACGGGGGATGGATGGCGCAAACGAGGTGGCTTCCTGTGGCAGAGGCACTCTGAATCACGTGAAAAAACACCTGCTAACAATGCCAAAGTCACACTCACCGTGCAGCCAATTGTGGCAGATCCGGGACTTGTACGTAAAAAAGAGCACACAGCACGACATGCACATACATATAGATGCAGCTCTGGTAAGCGGGTAGGCTATGAACCGCGCACCGCACCGCACCGCACCGCACCGCACTGCACTGCACCGCACCGCACCGCACTGCACTGCACTGCACTGCACTGCACTGCACCGCACCGCACTGCACTGCACTGCACAGTTTGTACTGCGACTGCATTGCATCCCCCCACCTCTGCATCCTTGGCATCCTTGGCTGGATGCTGGAAGTGTCCGGCATCCAGCCAATGTCCAACAACTGGGGCGGCAGCCCCCTTGAGTCCCCCTTCCTGAGGTGCATGAGCTCAAAGGCGCCCAACTGCCCTCCCCAATTGCCAAGGGGCAACTGTCTCAAGCCCAGCAGCTGTCCGGTGCTGTACACAGTACGCCCAGTGCTGTGCCCAACGCCCTGTGCCGTGTGATGGGTCCCAGTGAACTAACGCTCAGTGTGCTCGCCGTGTGTCTGGGAGTGCCAGGGACCAATCCCTCTGTGGGGCACAGGTGCCGCGGTGAGTCCGTGAGTCCGTGAAAACGCGTGGAAGCCCGAGTCTGAAAGTAGGGGAAGGGGGGAAGGACGTACTTGTTGTGCAGGGCCTGCGCACGCCTGTGCACAACACCACTGCCCTGTGCCATTGCCCCGTACGCTGAGTGCCCCGTGCCATCCCAATGCCCCGTGCCCTGTTGCCCCGCGCTTTCGCACAGAGTTTTTGTGGAAGGAGCCCAAGTACTTCGTGGTGGTGGTGCTCTCCATTGCCGTCCTGTGCCTCCTGCTGTGCACTTGTGCTGTCGTGGCCTGGCGCATCCGTGTGAAGCGGCGTCGCAGGTCCGTTTTGCGACGGGCCTCGGGGGCGGCCATTGACCCGATGAGCACGTCCCCCGCAAATCGGTCACGGGGGCCCCTCGGCGTGGGACCCTCCACGATGGGCCCCCCTGCGTCGGAGAAGCGCGTGTCGCTGCCGTCCCCTTTGGAGGGGCGGAGGCCGTCGCTGCCGCCAGCTTTGGAGCCACCGATGAAACACAAGGTGCGCATCGGCACGTGCGAAGGGGCTCAGGCTGGTCTGGTGTCGGGGCCGTGCCATCTTCGTGTTCTTCAAAGGGATTACGACTCTCCAGCCGTTGGACCAAATCCCATGTATTTTGAATAGCCAGTGATGCTAAGAAGAAGGCACCTACTAAAAAAGGGAGAAAAAAATGCTGTAGTTTCCATTTTAGTGTATTAAAAATGCTGTTTTTTTGAATACAGGAATTTCCCAGACAATTTTCCTGTTTTCATTATGATCAATTGGTGCTGTATGTTAAAGATTTTCAAGTTCATTTTTAAAGTTTTCAGGGGGGCGCCCGCTTGATCATGCGGGGGGTGCCCCACCGCCCCTCCTGCTCTGCACTGCACGTCCCCTCGTGCTCCGCACCGCACACCTCCTCGTGCACCGGATGTGCAGCGGCTGTTGCTGTGGCCCCTTCGCCCTCTTGCGCAGATGGACATGACGCCGAAAGTATCTCTTGACCCCTCGTCACGTCCGGGCCTGTCCTCGTCTCCCACGTCCTCGGGCGAAAGCCCAAGAAAACTCACGCCGGAGTTCGTATTGAGCCCAAGTCGCCACGTGACGCCCGAGTTTATCTTAAGTCCCCGGAGGCCCTCGCGCAGCACCGCAACAAAAGGGACCGCGGGAGGCCCAAGTAACGCCTCGTCGCTGTCCTGCTTGTCGCCCACGGACAAATCCGGGTCTGGATCTCACGGAGGAGGTGTTCAGGATGGCTCAGTGCATAAGGTCTGTGTCTGATACGCTGGCGGTCTTCTGGCCTCCCTATCCGCAGTGTCGACGTGCGGTGCATGTGGTCGCACGCACCTCACGCAGCCTGCGATATGCCGTCAGATTGTGAGCAACGCTGTCGTGCACCGGACGGAGGAGTACGTGTGAGTGGCGGCGTGACTCTTTTGGGAGGTTTGGGGTTGGGGCTGCAGCCCAGCCACATGACGTGTGTTGTGAGCTGTTGTGCGCGTAGGACCTCCGGCACGGCCCTTTCATGGCGGACTAGCCACTGCAGGCCCCGCACGCAGCGGCCCTCCGTCCACCCGACTGAACGTCCAGCGTGCCGCTGGTTGACGGGCCGCTGTGGTGGCGGCGCTGAAGAGGCCGATGCTGGGGCCCCGGTGCCCATTGATGTCGGGGTAAAGGGGCTGATCCCCCCCCCCCCCCCGGGGCGTCTGCAGTATCCAGCCCTGGTCCCAGTGTCAGTTCATGGGACGTGCATATGGGACCCCCCGTACACACCGCACGGGCACATCTGTTTGCTGGTCCAGAGGTGGCACAGGCAAGGCACAGGCCCGTCCACTACAAAAGGGCCTGGGCCTGATCCGATGCAGGCCCCCCACCCCCCCCCCCTCCGGGCCCTCCATGGCCCGGATGGTGCCACTTGGCCGAGGCTTTGAGACCACCTCTCCCCCCCACTGAGAAGGCAGGGGTTATGTAGCCATTTTGAGCCCCCCTCCCCCCCCCCCCCACACACTGCCCCTGCCGAGGCCGGCGCCCCCCCTCCCCCTCCCCAGGCCCTCCGGGCCTCAGGACAGAGCGGGCCGGTCGGGCACAGGTCTACTGAGCCGGGCGGCCGTGGACCCCGGGGGTGTCCTTCATGATTTTTTGAAGGACAGCCCTGAAGGACAGCCCCAAGGGACCACCAACCCCCAGACGCCAACCGCCGCCAATCGCCGCCAACCGCCAACCGCCAACCGCCGCCAACCGCCAACCATTGTTCAACCCAATCCTGTCCTGTTCTGTGGTATTGTGTCTTGCCCATGCCTTGACCTTGAAGCAGAGAGAGTCTCCGTGGACGTTCGTTTCGTTGCTGTTGGCGTTACGAAGTCTTTTTTTCCTTAAGGACAGCCTTGGTGGACCCCATGGCGTCTGTCGTGGCATCGACTACAGTTGCCGCTGCCGCCGTTGACCAACAGTAGAGGCGGCCAAAAGTGGGCCGTTAGCACTCCATTTTCAGTGGTTGGTCTGTGTCTGGCGTCACCGGACGGCGGCCTTTGGTGTTACTGACACAACACACGGAGGCGTGCAGGGCAGTGCGCTGCGAGCCGCCCCGTTTGCTTTTAACACGGACGCTGATGCCAAACTGCGTGGCATGCGATGCGGCACAGAGGGCGTATGATGGCGCACGCCCCGGCGTTGATCCGGGGCGGTTAGACCCTGACCGCGGGAGAGCACCGCCGGGATGTACTCCCCAACAGAACACAGATGACTTGTCGCGTGAGAAGGTACACCGTTGAATGACTGCCAAACACAATCCGGCCGGACGCAGCTCCTGAACGATCCCCGACCCCTTCCAGAGCCATCCCCCGGGACCTTCTGGAAGCGATGCCCCCGGAGGTACTTGAAAGCTCGGGGGGCAAGCGAAGAGAGGCACGCCGATAAGGCGCGGACAAGGAGCATGCGGTGCTCGGGCTTTGCAGTGGTAAGGCCCCACTCGATCCTTGCTTCCCTCTTGTGGCGGGAAAGGGTTGCAAAGTCCACTTTTGGAAAGCTGCGCCAGTGCGTGCCCTCAAGTAATGCGGCAACGGTGATGTGGTGCGTAGCTGAGGCACTGCGGAGGGCAATCCTTATCTCTAAATCAATTGTGATTTTCGCATCGTCTGACCGCTTCTTTCCTCGTCCGCCTCTTCTTCTATTGCAGACCATCGATCCCCCTCTAATTCCGTGGAGGAGAGCGTTGATGCAGCAACCGGGTCTCTGTCTGCTTCCCTGCTCGCCCTCTGGTCCCATCCTCGTGAACCAAAAGCAATCCTGACGGCAAATGCGGACATCGCGAATATCTTAGAATTGGCATAAGCGCGTGGGGGGAACCGGCCTGAATTACGAATGATGGCCAAATTTCGCGGCCCACGTTAATGGAAACTCGAGGGAAAACAATGATACCAACAACGCACTCAAAATGTCTAGAGTAAGTGAAGAGGGACGAACGGAGTATACGGGATAATGCGGGTTCCTGGATTCTCCTGGGCCAATCATAACATCGACCGCCCTCACCTTGGCCAATTTCTGCGTTCTTGACGACTCTTGTGCCTGCCTTGAACGAGCTGGTGCGGTTCCCCGAGCCTCACCTTATGGTCGCTCTCACTGTGTGTGTTTATTTTTGTGATTTCGCGTTCCCTGTGTGATTTGCGGTGGGCACCCCAAAATCCGTCCATGAGCAGTCCACTGGTTGGAGTTTGGGGTGTCACAGGGTGCGGGGTCTCTCCCCCCTTTTGTTTTGAGTGTGGGGGGTTTTCTTTGAAGCTTTAGAGCCCCGCTGGGCGACATTGCTGCTGACTTTGAGAAAGGGGGCCCCAAAACCTGCCAAAACAGGGCCTGGGCTGCTGCTGCCTTTAAGAGCGGGTTTTCACGGACCAGTCTTGCTCCAACACATCACTCCGTCACTCCAGCCAAAACAACATTGTGCATTTGGATGTGGAAGATCCGAATACGCAAGAGCCAGCCCTCAACAAATGATGTATGGGAGAAATTGTGCAATCACTACAAACCATACCCCCTGAACAACCCATATTTGTGAGGGGCACTCTTTTGTCATGCAAATCATTTCTTTAAGGCTTGCAGCAGCTCTGCCATAAGCGGAGCATGCCATAGTCCGGGACCCACTGCCCCTTCCATTGGTCCCCTTTATGAACGTGTCCAGTGACTCAGAAATCTCCGACTACTACTGCTGACGGGTCCCGAAACTCGAGCACAAAATTGTACGTTCTGTGCAAAAGGATCGCGAGCTTACATCCAAACTGTGCTGGTTTCGCATTGGATCTGTTTTATGTTTGTATCAGTCTTGTTATTGGTGCAGCTCAACACAACCTCAACACACAAACCCATAAAAATCCAATACAAACCCAACGCAGACAACCCAACGCAATTTGGATATAACAACAAGGGCAAACGACGCAGACCTGTACAAAAAACACCCCAACACACAAATATGCACTCAGGGAACGCACCACGTCACCTGCAGTCCACCGCAAATTTAGAGGAAAGAAAATGGTATTAACACGCAATCAAGTCGGTATCTGCGGAAGGGGAGGATGAACAGTCAGGTACAGCCCTGGCACAAACCCCAGACAAACCCAATACAAACCACTCCTCCCTCCCTACAGAGGTGCTTGCGACAGTCTCTTCGAGGGATGCGCCAGAGCCCACGCCATGGATGCCAGTCTCTCCCCCAGGAATCCATCTCCAGCCGCACGACATCCCCCTCACGCCGTCCTGGAGACAACACACCGGCCCTCAGGCTGCGGATGCGCCCCCTCGCCGCCCGCCGTGGCCCTCCGCTGCACCCGCAGCGCCTGACCACCGGCCGTGGCTTCCCTCTTGGCTGCCAGCGCCCACCTCCGGCCCTCCGCCCCGCAACTCTGCACCGGGTCGCCCCCCGCCCTCGCCCCGCACCTCCGTGTGGCACCCTTCCGTGCCCCTCTCTGCCCTGGTACCCCCCCTGCCCTCGCTGCCCTCGCGGGAGCCCTCAGAGCTCCTGCTGTTGCCCGCCGTGCCAACACCCCCGTCTCATGCTGCGAGGCACCGGCCCCGCAGTGCCTCGTGCCCACCGGCCCGCCGGCCCGGGGCTCGCAGCAGCGCCGAGGGCCCGCCGGACGTCCCCGTCAGCCCGCCCCACAGAGGGCGCTCCCGGAGACTTGCGGAGGAGGGGCGAGCCGACCTCGACAGCCTGGGGCAGTTCCGAGACGCCCGGCGATCGCAGGGGGGCAGAGGGCATCCGCGGGACTCCCGGCGACAGGCCGACGAAGACAGACGACAGCTCCGTGACTCCCGGTGGTCGGAGGAGCGCACGGGGCACCCCCGCAATTCCCGGCGAATTTCAGACGAGGACCAAAGGCATTCCCACGATTCCCGGCGGTCGGGGGAGGGGCGGTGGCACGGCTCTCATCCGCACCGGGCGGCAGTCCGGCCCGCCCCGGCGAGTCCACCGGTTTGGGCACCACAAAACCCGCTGAATCCCCCTCCCCCTCGCGGCTCCGTCCAGGGCCCTGGGGCCGGGGGCACGGCGGTGCGCAGCGCCTCACAACATCAACAGCAGCGGCTGGGACTGGACCTGGGCGAGTCCCCCCTGAGCCCTGCGGTCCTGGGGACTCGCTCTGACCACTGGGACGACTGGTGAAGCTTTTGTTGGACGTTTTTGCCAAAGGCCCCGGGGCACAGGGATGTGGCCTCGCACCTCCCGCCCCCCCCCCCCCCCCCCCCGCCCGGTCCGAGACTCGACGGCTCAGCGGCAAAGCATTCGGCCGATGCCAAAGAGGAACCGATTTCGATGCCGGTGCTGCTGCAGTGCCGCGCTGGCGGGTCGCGGGTGTGAACGAGCCTGTCGCGGTGTGAACGAGCCAGGGGAGCGGCGCTTGCAGCACCACCTGCCCGGACTGCGGGATGCCAGTCCGTCCCATACCGTATCGCCCCCCCCCCCCCCCCCCGCCCGCCCAACAACAACAACAACCTCCGCCAATGAGGACCTGGTCGTATCTCAGATGAATGACGGTGCACTGCAATGCTCCGCGAAAAGAATTGAGTCAGCCTTCCCGAGGCTCTGTCCACACGGACTGTGTGTCCGTCAGATGTGTATTCTCAGTCCACGCAAACCGCTTTGCTGATTTTGCCTTTATAACCCTCGCCCCCCCCCCCCCTCCTCGGCCCGGCACACCATCCGCATTGATGGTGGAGGGTGCCCTTCATATGCTTCACAGTCATGGCATCGAAGAAGCCAGCGGGTATGGGCACGGAGTGGACTCCCATGGGGCAATAGGCTGCATCACTTGAAGGGGGGGCAGGGTACGCGGGGGGGCAGGGTACGCTGTGGGGCAGGGCGGGGAGCGTAGCCTGAACGGTCGGGTCGAAATGATTGCCTGAGCGGGCTGTTTTGAACACTGGTCTGTAAAGACGGCAGTGCGTCGGTGAGTTAGTTAGCGGCTGAATAAGTGTGAGTCAGTGGATGAGTCAGTGAGTGACTGAGGACCCCAAGGCAAATCATGCATGAACTGCGAGATTCAACTGCTAAGCTCCTAATCGCCAGCAATGGCCATGTGTTGTCCAGCGTCTTTCGAAGGCCCTGCTGCTGGACTGTGTGTGTGTGTGTCTGTGGGCGGGTGCCATCTTGGTCTCTCTCTCTCTCTCTCTCTCTCTCTCTCTCTCTCTTTCTTCACTCTCTCTCCAAACAGTCAAGCGCCTAACACACTGGCGACGCAATGCACAGTGGGAGGAGCACAAATATTCCGCCCGCGTTTGTGTGTTTGGGTGTGGCACCCAACAATTCGGGCAGAACACAGGCTCCGCTGCGGATAACTTGCGATCTGTGGGCATTGGACGGGAGTGCACGCTTGTCTGTCTGTCTCTCAGTCTCGGTACGTCTTTGCACTTACCGGCACTCACTCATTGCATTTGCACGCCCTTTCATTGCTGCCAAAGAGCGAAAGACCTCTCGGGCTGCTCTGCGGCTCCTGAAGATTTCTCTCCAACCGCTTTTTGTTTGCGTTTCTTGCGGTCCTCATCGTGTGTGTGTGTGTGTGTGTGTGTGTGTGTGTGTGTGAGTGAGTGAGTGAGTGAGTGTGAGTGAGTGTTTGTGTGTGTGTGTGTGTGAGTGTGTGTGTATGTGTGTGTATGTGTGTGTGTGTGTGTGTATGCGTGGGGTGGAGGGGTAGCCTATCTATGTGGCAGGTAACTTCGGCGAAGCAACAAGGGCCTTCATTGCGCTCCGTGGGCTGCATGTTGTGGAGTGGGGGTGTCCATCATTTCCACCGTAACCCACACGTGGGGCAGTTTTACCAGTCACGGAGGCAGCGGGGGCGATATCAAATGTACTTGAGTGGACCGAACGCAGTAGCCCTTGCCAGGCAAGCCATTGACCACTGCCTGGTGTTCACTATTTTTGCCCGTTTTCTCTTCGCCCCTCCAGGCCCCACCCCCTCCCTGGCAACACACGCTTCTGCCCGTGAGCCCGTAGGCTCGACTACGCTTACTCTGTACATCGATTCGGTGCCATTGGCGCACAAGGCTCAGCACAGCGGACTCTGAGACGTTGGATGTGTGCTGCCACTCATCAGCAGACGACGCAAAGCACGTGTCTGAACAGTCCTCCGGAGATGTGGCATTGCGCTGCATGTGACAGCCCCGAGGGGAGTATGCAGATACACAACTCGTCTGGAAGCCCGAAAAGGGCCTCCCTCTTGCCCGGCGACTGCGAGAGCGTCTGCACTGTCTGCACATTGCGTGCGGGCGCTGTGGTAATGATAAGCAGCCCCACAAATACTATAATCCGGAAATCGCGAATTTTGCAACTGAAGGCGTTTCGCACGTCGCTTCGCAAGTGCAGCCACACTTCCTGGTGGGGCAATTCCTACTGTGCCACAACGTGCACCCTGTGCACATGCAAAACCGACTCCCACCCTCTTGCCCTGCGCACACACGGCGCAGGGGCGTTCCCGTCTGCCATCGAGGGCTTTGCACGATGCCATTGTATAGACCGGCGCATGCAATGCGGAAGACGCATTGATCCATGGGGCACTGCCATCCCAATGGGAATGAGTGCCCCAGATGACGCGGCATGACCACTCAGATCCAGTGACAACCCCGGGACAAGTATAGTTGTAGCACCCCTCTCTCCACTCCACTCCGCTGCGAGTGAAGCTTGCTTCGAGATGCCGTGGGTGCCTCTGCACTGGCTGCTTGCCACAACGGATGCAGTGCCCGGTACCCTGTGCCATGGCCTTGCCAGGGTACACCAGAGGAGCGAGGCCGGCAGAGCACTGGCGTACACATTGCATCATCATCTGTACTGTCTGTCGGGGTGATATGGTCCCAAGAGTTTGTTATTATTATTATTGTGGGTGGGTGTGGGTGGTATTATTATTATTGTGCCAGAATGGCCCCACAAAGAGTTTCCTTCGGTACACTTCATTTGTCTGTACAATACAAAGTCTGGTCCAGGGGCAGGCGGGGAGTGCGTGCCATGAAGGCTGAGTGCATATGCGGGTTGGTCTTTCCGGGTGTATCCCCCCCCCCCCCTTTGTATAAGCTACGCCCTTGTCCAAGCTACAGGCGTAGGGACCGTATTAATTTGGTACCTAGTTTTACTTCGGTACCAAATTTAGTGCAGCCACATAAGACATGGGTTTGACGAATTTGCCAGGTACATAGGGTCATGTACACATTTGTTGTGAGTGTTTGCCCACTTGAATCCACATAACTCTGATTTTGGGGATATTTGTGCATTGTATTACCCCTTCTTGCACTAGCTCACCATGCAATCTTCTCTTTTTGCACCTGGGCGCCCGGTTATCTTCACACGTTCCACCGGTGAGCGTGTGGATGCCACAATGAAGGGACCATCGGAGAAGGGGGACCAGTTTGCGGTGTTGGAGTACATGAAGGCTGGGCAGGTGGTCACACACCCCCAGCCCCTAAACCTCGGGCAAAGGCATCTTCAAAGACATCTTCAAGTGGCGGACATGTGCAATTGTTCCGCATGGTGTATGATCGCAAGGGTTTTCAAGCCGTACATTTGTAGGCTTCTCATGCTTGTGAGAACATGGGTGTGAACCTGTATTTCCATGTTTCAAACACTTTCTTGTGTTTGCATGCAACATGGGTGGAGGTTGAGGTGCACTCATACTATGCGCTCATTTACGTGTGTGTTGGTAGTTGTATATGCCGCGCGCAAGCTACGCCCGTGTCCAAGCTACAGTAGGCGTAGGGACCGTATTAATTTGGGACTTTGGTGTAGCTTATACAAGGGGGTGGGGGGTACGTAAGTGTTCCCCTCTTGAGGGACGTCCTCCACGCGTGGATGGGGGTTGGTTGGTTGTCCCCCCGTTGGGTTGGGGTGCAGGGGGCGGATCCAAATGTTGCGGGAGGTGGCGAGGGTCAAGGGGGTCCACGCGTCAGCCATTCTCATGAATCCATGCTCCCCCCAATTTTTGTGGGGGGGTCCAAGGGCATTCATAAATCCCCACACTGGAGCAGTTCTAGCCTTTGAACCGTCTATTCAATGCACTGCGCATATTTTGTGCGCTTCCACTCAGTGTGCTGCTCCGCTGTCAGTGATAGCAGAGGTCGCGGCCCCTTCGGGGAATGCCACCGTGACCCCAACTTCCCAGTGTCCTGCCAATCTCTCACGCACTTCTGAACGCGGTCGGGTGGGGGTCTGCATGCCCTCCCCAAACCTGTAGCTTACACAGCCACGCTGCAACGAACTCACATACAGTCAACAGTGTTCCCACAAACAGGCGCTGACATCGCAGCGCCCACGCTATCGAGTCCTGCCCAGTACATTAGCCCCCGGTCAGTGGACAAGCTTTGGAGGGGGTACTTCTCAGGCAAACACTGAACTCGCACCCACCCCTCGAGTCCCCGGTATCCCCCGTGGGGGCGGGCCGTGCTTTCTGCTGCCCTTCCCTCAGCGCCTGCCCCCTGCCCTTCACCCCCTCGGGGCTCGTAGGGAGCACCATACTTTTTGGGTGTCCTCCCTTTCTTCGATTTTCCGGGGCCAAGAGCACCCCGGCCCTCCACCTGCGGGTGACCCGACCCCCACTGGCTCCATGTCAGACAGCACACTACCTCACGACGCTCGGTGCGGTTGCATGTGAGGCCCGCTTGGCGCCAACAGCGGCTCGGGCCCCGTGGGGGAGTGGGGTACACAGGGCCCGTCCGCGTTGTACAGTGACCCACAAAATCCACCGCGGGCCTGGCCTGTGGCATGTGCCTGCAAAGCGAGCGGCGCCCAGGGGAGTGCACCCGGGCGCGCTCGCGGCGCGCACTGTCTCTGCGAATCCCGGAAGCTGCCAAGCCTGCAGCCGAGCATTCATTGCCGGGATGTTGCATGCTCGCCGGCCGTGCGAGAGGACAGAAGCAGGGGGCATTGGGCAAGAGGGAGGGCAGAGGGGCAGAGGGGCAGGGGGCGGGCCAAACACGCTTTTCGAAAAGAAATTTTGTACAGAGGAGGTCCCCTCCACACCCTGGGCCCAGCCCCTACTCCTGCCTTACACAGCAGCCAAAAGTTGGACTTGTGGGAACTGGGGGGGAAACTGGTGCCTTCGGCGCCCACGTGTGCACCCCCAATGTTACGCGTGGTACGGATGGTGTCGTTGATCGTCAAACCTTCCGGTGCTGCTGGTCCCTTTTCACGCACTCAGGGTCGTCCTCATCCTCGTCATCAGATTCTTCGTCAGGGTCTGATTGACATGTTGACATCACATGCTGTGTGACATGGCAGCTGATCTGTGTGATTATGTTTCTCTTGCAGCTGCCCTGCTCGACACTGCAAGTGCCGTTTCCAAGAACAGGGGGTCAACCCGCCTCCCACTTCCAGATGCCCCCGCTCTTCTCCCCTCCTCTGTTTTAGCGTGTGTTTGCGGCAGGGGCGGGAACTGTGCGCCCACAGGCGAAATCTGATCTGCAGACACGGCTTGGGCGAGCTTAGGCACCAGATAGGCTAGCGAGTAAACCCCTGCCTTCTAACCCACTTTGCCCATAGGCATGTGGAGGGGAGGGGGCAAGCCAACCGCAGGTCGTTAAGGATCCTTCAAGAGGAGGCAAGAGGAATGCAGTTTAATGGCTGATGCGTGTGGCTTTCTGGTCTAGTCCGCATGCGATTTGGCTCTTGTATTAACCAGGAGGTTCTCACCGACGCAAGGGGTGTACGATCAAGGGGGCCGTTGAGGTGCCTGACCCTTCCCAAGCACTGCTGTGCCGACTCAAACTGGCCTCCTGCAGGTGCACCCTCGGGAATGTGTTTCCCTGCTGCCTCCCCCTCGTCGTCCAAGCTACACGACCCACCAAATAGAGTGTCACCACCAGAGGCCATGTGATTGTTGAATCTTCACAATAGAATAAGATGGACCTTCGGTTTTCGCTCATTGGTTGCCGTTTGCCTTGTTTTGAGCCATTCCGACGTCATGAGGAGCAGCGATATCCCATGCAACAAACACCGGCGGCTCATGCATAACCCAACCCCTGCCCAAGCAATACCCCCCATGGGGACTTCAATTTTTCGAGACCTGGGCGTAGTCTGGACAAGTTGGAGGGGAGGGGGGTACGTTCCGCTCCCCCATGTGTTGAAATTGCTGCCACTGTCAAGCCTGCGACGCAAATTGGCGCTGACCAATTCGAAGTCATCATTTGGCCATTCCGCTGGTACACAGATGCAGTGTTCCGATACAAAATGCATTGAATGGGCATAAGAGTTGGCTGTCTTTGATATGCAATGGTCCGACGAAAGCGTGAACATGCATCTGAACAGTTTGAGCCTCAAAGCCCACTTTCGCGAACCCCCACCCCCCTCCGCTGTTTTCATTGGGCCACCGTAGCAACAAGGATATTTGCTTTTCATTGGTTCACATTGGTGTCTCCCGAATAGTCTACAAAGTTGTGCGTTCATTATTCCCCCTCATAGTCGGCATATTGTCTGCCTGCACTGTTCAACAACCTGCTTGTTTTTTGCTTGTTGTGGCTTCACCCTGATTTGAAGGTATTGAGAGGTTTCCTGACTGGAATCCAGAGGGTGAGAACCATTGTCATTCCCATACCAACAATTTGTGTGTCGAACGCTCATCAGCACCTCAGGTCAGGTTTGATGCTGCTCAGCAACAGTAAATGTATTCTGTGCAGCTGGTTCACTCCAGGTTCGGATGAGATTTGATAGTGAGATCCATTTTCCTTTGAGGTGCCATACTTTTTTTGTGAAAATTCTGTTCAAAACAACCTTGTACATCTCACCTCACGGATAGAGGGCAGCATTTTTTTTGCAACAGACCGAAGACTTGACTAGAGTGCTTTACACTGTATCTCAACTGCACCATGGCGTGCAATCCACTTCTGACACACTTCATGCTTTGGACATGGCAACAACAGGAGGGCACCTTGCATCAGCAGCAGGTTCAGGACAGGTGACCGCTTCCACAACAGTGCAAACAGCTGCACAACTCTGCACAGCTGTAGGGGAAAGATAAGGGGCTCTGGTGACCATTTTTGCATTCAGTTTCACCTTCACTTGGTCCTTCAGTTTTTGATTGGTGTTTCTCTTTTGCTTCTCTTCTCATTTTCATTTATCTCAGATGGTAAGCATGCCATGGCCGTCCTCTTGCACATGCCCTGTGCATAATTGCTGATTTTTTCTGTTGAGCGGTCCCAAATTGTGCCCAAGTTACTCATCCTCTTGCATGTGATTCTACATAATTACATGGTCACTGCAGCAATTGGTGCGGCTTTTATCCTTACCACATTGTGATAATAGAATATACTGCGTGACCAGAACATGGCATTGCGCCCTACCAAAAGCGTGTGATTTAATTTTTGTAGAACTTGTTGTGGAACTTACAGCACAAGCTGGGGAAACCTGTCATATCGTTCAGCCTGAAGACACTTCCCTTGCAACACATTTTGTTGGGGCAGCTAGGGACAGAGCACAAGGTGTGGAGGCACCTGTGGTGCCTCTAGAAACCCTAAAGAGTAGCAACCAGTGAACCACTGCACCCCATTTCCAGCAGTCAAGCAGGAATGGCCCCTGGGGAAGGCATCACAAAGCATTACCGAGTGAGCCCATAACCGTATGTCTCCTCTCTGTGAGGAAGGAGGGACGGTTGTGTAGAGTCTCAGACAATGAGTCTGAAGAGCAGGAATAATCTTGCACAATTGTCGATGGAACCAGACAGTTTGTAAATTTTTTTTTTGTTGGGGCAGCTGGACCACAACATCAAAAATTGGGCACCCTATTTGATTTGCAAAAAGGGCGTTTTCGCACAGCGCGTGCACAGCACCAACTATTACGGTGTTTATCCTGGGAACACCACTGAAAACCACCCGACACAAAACGAAAGAGGGCAGAATGGCAAGCATGGGGTGTGCCAGCCGGGAGCAGCAACTGTAGGGTGTAGAATTCAGGACCCTGGGACCGGAGGCAAGCATCAGTTTTTTCGCACAGCGTACGCACAGCAGATGGTGTGCACCCAAAGACAACAACAATTGAAAAGTCCATTCTGTATCGGGGGCAAAGAATAAAACCACACATACCATCCCCCGTTCTGTGCCAATGGCCCGGGCCAAGATTCTTTCCCGAAAAGGGGGCCATTGAAGGGGGAGGGGGGCATATTTCTTGTTTCTGGGTGCGAGGGGCATTGGCATGTAGGAAAGGGGGCTATTGGTTCTGGGTACTATTATCAAGAAAATTTGAAAAAACCGCCATGTGGGCATTTTTTGCCCGTGCATCTTGTTGAGGCATTATTTGGATGCATCTTTTCTCGGGCGCACATCTTTTGAATGGTTGTGGGTTTTGTTTGTTTTCTGTTTTTTGGCTACTCACCTGTCATGCATACAAAGCACTGTTCAGCTATTAGCATCCTTCGGCAGCTCCTAGCTGCTATATGACACGTCAGCTCAAGGGTTTGCATGTCCCAAAGCTCAGGCAGCTCCTACATGGGCAACTGTGCAATATCGTCCAAACAAAGACCACAAGCATTTCCATCCATGATGTACGTCCCCTTCATGACCAAAATACTCTTGTATGTTCAATTGGCAACATTTTGCAGCCACAAAACGAGCCAAAACATGGGACTCTTCTACAAAAAACCCTTCAGGGGGGGGGGGGGGGGGCTGGGGCAATATTTGGTGTTCTTGAAAGGGAGTCGGTGACAGAGGGGGCCATGATTCTTCATTTCGGGTGGGGGCCTTTGGTATGGAGGGGCTATTGGCAAGGGGGTAGGCAAAATATAATCACCGGCATGATTCATTGGCCTGAACCCTTGCTACTTCACATTAAACATGAAGCCCCCCCCCCCCCATACAGCCGGGGTGATTCAGCCATTTTGACATGTAACTTAGTGTTGCAACCCTACACAAAACACCAAAGATTGCCATTCTCATAGAGGCAATTTCAAAAGGAGGGAACAATATAGCATAGTCACAGATTCAGCCAACCGTTAATGGCAAACATTAATGGCAAACAGCTCGTTGTGCATGATGGCTATGCTAGTCCAGTAACCAAATGCATCGCAACCATTTGTGGGACTAAGCATAGGGATAAACGGATGCAGAGTTGGTGCGTTTAGTTGCCCACCAACCGTTGCTTGAAACAACGGCTCATCTGGTGCCTTACCCATAAGCGGGCTTTCGAAAAGCTTTGGGTAGTGGCAAACACCTCCAAACATCATTGGTGTACCCATACGCTTTGGCGGAGCATTTGAGGTTTAGGCTCAACAACGAAGTTGCCTAGCATTCTAGAGACGTTTGACAGCTCCCCCTTGGTATTCCGGTTAACCGCCAATAGTTCGAGTTCAACTGAGAACATTACCTCGGGAAGATTGGTCTTGACATGGCAACATTCGAATGCTCATGGTATGTTGGGAACTTGTTGTTGCAGACCGTGTAGTCTTACTTCACAAGGGTGTTATTGCTTTGATTCTCCGTGATTGCCGGGTGAACAAGAGCATCTTTTGCTTCAGATTTGTCGAATGCCTTGCCCATTTAGCTCCAACGTCCAAATGCATGGCCTCAATAACTTTGGCCTTAACACGGTTGCATTGAGCATTCGAAGGCCTCAGATACTATGCCCAACACGAGGTTTCACCATGACTGATGACAGTGACAAATTGGGAGGACTGAAGGTGACGAGATGTCGCCGGTGGCTCTTGGCAAGGGGACGGTAAGTTTTTGGGTGTGAAAGGTTCTTCCATAGAGGGGGCCAAGGACTTCAGGCAATGGGAGGGCAGGAAGGGAAGACTGTCAGGCTAGGCAAAGCCCTTCTTGTCTAGAGTATGCTTTGAGAATTCATGCAATGCAAGATCCTAGACTTGTGCCCTACATTGATACTCTTAGGTTGGACATTGTCTTATGGAATATGGAAATCTTTTTGGGAACTAAAACTCCAATTTGCAGACTCAAAAATCTTTTTGTTCCTTTCTTGCCAAGCACCCTAAGTACAACCATTTTTTTAAACGGTATCAAAGGTTGTTTGATACCGATGTATTCTAAAGTAACAATCAAGAAAATTGCCGATTTTTTTGAGATAGGGGCGAAAGGGGCACCGGAGACAAATGGGCCATTTGCCTTAATGTAGACCAAGCAATACTATACTTCTAAGGTAAACTGATTTTTTTATAATGTGAACAACAGCGATTCAAAATTTGAGTTTGGGTTTTTTAATGAATGTGCCAAGCTTTGCGAAACGGAAAACCAATTTTTTGATGTCAAAAAAAATTCAAAACCAGTTTCTCTTTGAACGTGAACCCTAGTCAGGGCCCACGGGCTCTCTTTGGTTGTAGGCCCATCGCAACCAACAATTGGTACTGGTCGGTGGTGTTCACGGGTGTGTGGCTCGGTGCCATATGCATTATTTGTGCACAAATGTTTTGAAGACATCCACCTGCACATATTTGTAGTTAGATCTTGATAGGATAAACAATAGAACATTTTCTAAATTTGTGTGTGAAAACCAAAACCAAAACACATGATATTTGTTTGGGTGGAACACCAATTGCTGGAAAAGAGAACATAGCAAACACCACTTAGGTGTCACTATGAAAGCTGTTTTGACGGGTCAAATGCATCACGGAGTACTATGTAGCCGCAGAAGGGGTATACAAAAAAGGGAGGAAGAGATTTCATCGTAGAAAAGGCACGCCATCTTTATAACTAAGGTTTTTTTTAAGTTTCAGTTTGATTTTTTTTAATATCCAAAAACTTTGAAAACTAGTTTTTTTGAATGTGAAGGCCAATTTGACAAATTGGAGTTTGTGTTTAGCTCGGAAGTGCAGTAGTTGTGACTTTGCTAATGTTCAGAAATAGAAGAAGCAAAAGATCAAATAAAAGTGGAGCCGAAAGACACCATGGAGGAAAGTCAACCCGTTTTAGTTCTTGTGGGTTCCAGTTTTTTTCAGTCATACTTCATCCTCGCGTGTTTTTTTTATGTCCAATAGAATTTGGTCTACCTAGGGTTTTTTAGAATATTTTTTAAATTGCCAATGGCATAAAGTCACACCTCTGGCGGCATGACTCACAACACAACTGATTTTCTACAACGGTGTCTTTCGGCACCTCTTTGTATCCCATAGGGCCAGAAATGGTACTTTATGCCAGTTTGGTGTCCCCGCAAAGCATAGGTCGGTAATAACCGCAACATGCCTGCGGTGGACCACAATATGCAATCATCTATAACCCAATGTCATGAAAATACTCTATTATTACCACTGTCCATTTTGTACGTTGCCAAGCATGAAAATCTAGAATGCAGATTGAAGACAATAGTGGTAGTGGAAAATGGCCCGCAGTGAGCGCCGCCCCACCCCCCTCCGAGACAGCAAACATGATGTACCCCTCAGACAGTAGGGTTGTTGTGGGGAGGAGCATTTTTTTTTAAAAAAATTAGAACCCGTTCCCAATCTATGTGCACCAAATTTGGGATTTTTACGTTCAAATTGTGCCGTATTGGGCCCAGCAGCCCGCTGCAGCATCATTTTTTTTGCAACCCTTGCGCTGCAGGGCAAGCGCACTCCATGGCCACTTTAGGGCCCAGGATGGGCCAATTTACGGAGAAGTAGAGGGGTTATGGGGTTGGGAATGTGGCCAATTATCCGCACAAATCATCAATGCCGAGATTCCTTTGTTATGGGTGTTCATATTTTCGTCGTTGCCTATTTTTTTTGGCTCTCAGGTTTTTTGTCAATATTTCATGGTGTTCCCGATTGGCTCTATATTAGAGCACCTGCCAAGCCCACTAGCCAAACAATGGCGGTTTCGGGCCAACCATTGTTGCTGAACCATCAGACGCCAGCTGTGTTGAATGGGTTGATTGTTCAAAAATCTTGTTTTAACCCCACTATTTTTTGCACACGTCCGGGATGAAAAAATCTGTGTACTTCGCACAATCTAGGGCTTACATAACCTGAGAATTTCCTCATGGGATCGGGACCGGGGGCTTGTGTCAAAAAATTGAGAGCGTGAATGAATACTGCACACTTCATGACCCATGAATGTACATGTCTCCTTTGCTCTCTTGGCCCATTCAGGGCTGAACGGGACGCCCTGATGCATGCTATGGGGCACAAATTGCGCAACACATTATCTGGAGACAACGACTTATGGCAATGCAATGAGCTATAGCAAAAATGAAGCAACCGCATGGGCTGTGGATCATCGGCATACCCTTTGCTCATCTGATCTCCCTCAATGCTGCATCCCTGCTTCTGTGTGGCCCACTAGGCATGTCCAGATGGACTTTGGCACCTCGCAATGCCCAATGTGGTCAATTTCCCAACCCTCCGCTGCACTTGCATGGGCCCTGGTGGACCCCCGTTGCACAATGGCATTTCACCAGTGCCTGTACCACTAGTACCTGTCAACGAACCGGTCAGGCATTGATGCGTTCATCAACAAAAAATTCATTTGTGGATTCCATACTGCTTTGTTGCTTTGCCGGGCCAGGGTGGGTTTTTTTTGTCCACAGCGGGGGGGGGGGGGGCAGTAATGGGGAGGTGGGGGCTGTTCTGCACGTATAAAACCAACCCTGCCCGTGGGGGTTTCCGTCCACAATTGGGGGTTGTTTTTGTCCACAATGGTGGGTTTTTTTTTTGCACCACAGCAACTGGCTAGCAAAATGGATTTACGTTGCACAACCAAATTATGCTTCTTGTTGCCACCTTTTTGGCCTTCGTAAACTTGCAAACTTTGCACAACAACATGTCCAAAATAGTGTGAAATCACCATGTTGAAATTTGCATGCAACTAGCAACAACAAGATAGTTTGGAGTGGAAAGCAGATCCTTGCACACAATGATCAACCAGCACAAAACAGCCAGTTGATTTCTCAACTTGATCATAACCCAAATTTTCTATCAACTTGGGAGTTAGTTTGTTTGGTTTCAAATGTGGTTCGTGTTGTTGCTGCCCGTTTCTTGCAGCTTGTTGTTTGTGACCAGACCACCCCTCCTGACAGGCAAGCGCAATTACTCCACTTGCTGCATGTGCCCCTGCTGCCCGTTTGCTTTTCCTTGCAATACTGGGTTGTTTTGCTCTGTAAACCTAAAGAGTCCAGAAACATTAACCAGAACCCTGGAATAGCCTTTCAACGCAAACAATGGCGCATAAAGCACTCTGGTCAGAGACACAAATCATGCAGCATTCTTCCCCAGACAGTCCAAAGCTGCCATCATGAGAAACCAAACTGGTGCACTGCATCACAGCATGGTTCACAATTTAAAATGCAGTGCAATGACGATGTGATTAAGAACATAGATAAAGATCGACGGAAATAAAGTTGCCACCAAACATTAGTCAAATCCCAGGTCTGGAAAAAGAGAAACACAAACCCCCAAACCTCAGGGCAAATCCTGCATATTTCATCATGCAGAATTCATCCTGGACAGACTCCTCCATGTCTGCATTCCTGGGGCATGTCCAATTAATGTCAATTAATCCAAAGCTGGGGCCTCACCACCGCCAGCGCCTTTACCACCATCAGCAGCAGGAGCCTGCACGCATTGACGGGCAAACATCCACCAACGAATGAGAGAGGGGAGGCAATCGAGCAACACTGCAGGTGCTGGAAAAAAATGGCATTCTATCGGATTTCCCAAGAGGCAAGAGGCATGTGATGGCCCATAGAGAGAGAATGTTGGTCTGTTTGACATTTGTGGTCCAAGCTCATATTATGCCTCGTAGTTCATCAATTGCAATTGGGGGGTTCGTGTCTATGGGGAGGGATGCGAGCATTCATGCAGTTTGCTTTCCAGGTGTCCATAATGATTTTCATAAAAATTCTTTGCAGCGCAATTCAACGGATTCAACCTTGGGCAACACCTGTGCCAAAGCTCAGGCGCCTATGTACTGCGCCGTGACGTACCCCCAGGCCCCCGCCCTCTCGAGCAAGTGCAGCAAAGCCTCAATTGGGCAACGAGTCACTGCCGCACACAAGGGGGCACTGCCGCATGGAAGGGCCCTGGACCGAATGGGTATAAACCAGAGCAAAACAATGGCCCCGAGGGAGAGGTTCGAATGCTCTTGGAGACAGTGTACTGTGTAATTTCATCCTCTCGCTTAGATCTCTTCTGCAGGGCCTAAGCATGTAGACTCTGTACTGCCTGCCATCCTTCCTCTCTGGGCTCGGGGGTGACCCCGGTTCGCTCATCAGATTTCCGAGGTGCATTCCCAAGTGCCCTGCCCTGTGCCTGGAGGGTATCAGCATACCTCCTCCGAAGTCGCCTGCTGTGGGGGATGGTTTGAGTGGCCCCATGGCCTTACTGACTGGGTTGGGTGCCTACTCCACAGCCCGCTTGATTTTGCTGCCCCTACGCCACGGCAAAAATGAAGCCTTCTGCTTGTTGGAAGTTGAACGCCCATGGTTGGTGTGGGGTGAAAACTTGCCGGTACCCGCATGTATGTCAGGTCCCTTGGTTTATCTGGTGACAACTGGCAGGTTTCAACTGCACGCTCGGAATTCAACTACACCGCAAGGGTCAGAACAGGGCATTTTGTTCAAGTTGCAGGGCGAGTGCAGGCCCCTCTGTTCGAGTTCAATGTGGGTGGCAAATTTTTTTTTTGTGTGTGAGCATCCCCTCTGACCCTGTGGCGTGTACAGGCAAGTGACCCATCTTGCAAGGGCAAGCTGAATCATTGGGGGCTGAAAGGGGAACGCACCTTGGGTGCCATTTCTTGCATCATCATTTGCAGCAACATTGACAACTCAGGAGACAGCAGTTTCTCACGCATCGAATCTGCTAGAGATTTAATTTCCGGATCCTCTTCGTGCTGAGAACACAGGCGTGCATCCAGACCAAAAACGCACAGAAGACCACTGCGCACTCGAAGGCAGAGGAGGGCAAGATGACCAGGAGAGAGCGTGAAGTTACTGTATAGTCGCACAGTTTTTTTTTTAAAAGTAAAGGTTCAAGGAGCAGAGAGGCACTGGTCTGACAGCCTCGTGTCGACACGAAGTGGAGCTTTACACGGTGCACAACCAGGGTACAGCAGATACCACTTTTACGGCATTGAAGAACTGCATGATTCCCGATTGATCAGCGGGAAATCCAAACTTGGTGAGCGTGGGGCTCAAATGTTCAATGGCAAGCGGCATCAACGTCATCATCAGCATCATCGGATTCCCGGCAGCTGCGGCTTTGGCGTCGTCAATTTTTTTCAGAACGTCGGGCTTGGAGACAATTTCATTGCACAGGGTGACGGTTTCTCTTGCTTGTTCCAATGTGAGAGTTGTCATTGTGTGGTCCGTCTGTTCCAATACCTTAGAGCGGCAGGACGAAATGATACTGCCAGTACTACTGGCACGAGGGCTCGACTCTTTGTGAGAAAAAACAGACGAACAGCAGGTTGAGGGGCTTTGCCTGCGGAATGTCTTTGATGTTCGCAAAAAAATGACATGAAATATGAAAAATATGAGCAAGTTGAACTGGAACTGCCGTCTCGGAGGGGGGGGGGGGGCTGAAACAGTTGGTGAAAGCCAGAATCGCCTTCTTGCCGGGCTTTGTTTTGAATCGGAGTCGCGCAGCGCATGCGACCGTAATTATGGTAGAAAATTATGGCAGGTAGGTTCAGTCGCATGCGCTCTGACATTGGATCATTCCCGAACGTTAACGGTCACAGTTTGCCACACCCAAGCCTCTTTTATCCGACTGTCCAAAGTGAATTACATCAATATTAGCGATCATCCGCTGTATTATTGTATTTATTGCATTTTTTCATTTACGTTTACGTTTCACTGTCCTTGGTGTTATTTTGTAATATCAATCCGGTGTCCATATGCACTTCTTGACGAGAGGGTCACCGTGAGGCCCGACCCACTAGTCGAGTGCTTTACTCGGTCAAGGAGGCGGGTGAAGCATCCCAAGAGGGACCAGAAATGTAAGCCGAGGCACAATTTGGAGAATGTCATTTTTCATTCTCCGGGTTCCCTCCCCGTTAATAGTTACACTTTCCGTCCTCGCATTCTTGGGCCTCATCGTTTTTTCAACATTTACATGTCACATTTTCATGCTTTGTCTCCGTTATTGTACTACGCCGCCAAAGAAAAACAAAGGGTCGTGTTGAGTAGCCCGCTGGAGGCAACTTCCTTCAAGCCTTCCGGACTTTCGCACATGGTTACTTGTTGGGGGGGATCCGGACAATGCAGGCGCGTGGGCAGTTTATTAGGGGTTCATCCCAAGGAATTGCAACCCTTTGGTGCGGTGCAATTTAGAGGTTTGCGAAATTTGGGCCAATTTTTTTGTATTCGCTTCAGCATTAGGACGCTTTGAACCGATTCTTGCAAATTCCATCATAGAAAGGGCTGCAAAAAGACCACTTTCACATGAAATTCAAACAAAACCTCTTCCCCGTAGTATGCTCACCCAAGAAAGGGTTCCCACGAGGCCATTCTCGTCGTTTCGATGACCTTGATGTTGCAAGCGTGTGTGTTGGGGGGTTGTCGTTGTGTGCAAAGGGCGTGTGGTTGGCATTAAGCTGCAAGTATTCAATGAATCTTGATCCATGCACCATGACATGGCATGCACGCCGAGACGAAAATGTTTACCGAACGCGTTCTACATTTCATTACCAACCGTGGGTTCGCATTTCGGTGCCGCGGTGATGCGACTTTTTCGATGCGGTCTATCTCCTCAACTCTGCAGTATTAATGCTTAATAGTTTGGAAATCCGGTCATCCGGCGGTGTATGTGCCGCGGTTACCCGGCCGGCTATCCGATGTGTTGATGCTAATGCCCTTTGGGCTTTGAAGTGGCAAGAGCATTTTTCATTGGGGACGGTGGCGATTCAATTCGTCGTTCCACTCATTCAAGATTTCTCCGCGAAGCTTGAAAAGCGCCTTGAGAAGGAGGATGAGGTGATTGCGTTGCTCCCCCTCACTCGCTGACTTGTTGGTTTAAGTCTCACTTTTCCTGGGACGTGATGAGCCGTCGTCCTTTGTGTTGCTTATGTATATCATGCCCAAGCAACTAGGGTTGTTCGCTCCGGAAGCGACGTTGCGGAATGTGCCTTGCACCTCCACAATACCGTGGGGCAAAGATATTCCCCCTTTTCACGAGCCGACGCTTTTCAAGACCATTTTGCCTTTGTGCCATCCTCAAGCATTTTCGAAGGAAACGGAATTTTCCTCATCAGATGGAACACGGGCGGAGGGCGTAGCACGGGGTCAACCCGCCTGGGTACAAATGTCTTTCTTATGGTCGTTGACGGTGAGTTCCAACGTTTTCTAATGCTTCTTTACCCCTCAACGTGCGCTTCTCCTATCCGAAGCCATTTTGCCTCGGCAACATGCCTTGCCCAACTTGAGACCGGGGTGATGTTGATTTTGTAGTGCTCACCATTAATGACTCGATATGGGAGTAGTCGTTGACGAATCTTTGATGGAACGACAAGCTGCTTGAACTTAGAGTGTGCATGACAATCGCCCGTACAAAGTGCTTGAATGCGGAAAAGCACGAGTTGCATGAACATTGTGAATATGGTCACCGTCCGCGGTGTGGTTGTGCAAAATGAAGTGTTGTTGCGCCAAACCTTATGAAACGATTGCCCGCAAATAGGCGAATCAAGGGCCGGTGGCGTGTGAAAGTGCTCCCACGGGGATCATCCCCTCTACATACACGGCTTCATACGGCAATGGAGACGACGAGGCTAAAAGGGTCCACGGAGACGATGGGCATCCCTTCTACTCGGGCTTTGGCACTCTTCCACTGCATTGCTTGCGCTTTGTGTGCTCGCCAAGATTGTGTAAGCGGTCCATCTTGATAGCTTGCTTTGTGTAGCAAGGGGAGTAAGCACGCGGCACCTTGGCCCGAGGACACGGTGAGGATTTGACCCCCTCCCCCAACCCCGCCCCTCGCTGCCGGTCTCACTTTCTCCTTTGTCCTAGGACTTTGAGCCTTATTTGGTAAGTGACGCCAAGAGCTCCCTCATCAAAACCACCAACAACTATATCCAGGGGACAACCAAGCAAGGCGTCTGTGTACTTGTGGGCTACATGCTCATGCTCCGAGATGGGGTGCGATGCTCGTATTTGTGTCTTTGACCCTGCCTTCATGCTAGCGTAGCGTTTACCTAATTCTCAAAGACTCTAAAAGTGCCCCTCTAATTCCGTCATGTGCATGTGTGGATGCTGTAGTTTCTCGACCGCCAAGAACCCAGAGCGACGCGGACTCAATTCGATGTAAAGTCAACGGCACGCCGACAGTGGCGTTCCTGGTAATTTTCTTCGCCTTGATGGCAACACCCCCCTCCCAAAAGCAACTCTTGGAACACATCTTCAGTCGTGAGAGCACTTGCAACCCATGGTTGTTTCGGAAAATACGTCTCCGATGGTTGTGCACCCAGAAGTTGTAGTGGAAATACCGTCACCATTCCCGAGGCTTGACGATTGGGGCAAGTGAACCCGAGGGTGCACCATTCCAATTACAATGGCAAAACGGCCTTCGGGAGGAACATCGTGGGGGTGTAGCATAAGGGTGACTACATAGGATGGCCACCACCATATGGAAGACGTATTCACTCACTTGGGCACAATATTGTGCTTGATGTGCACTGTCGGGATCATAGCGGGATTTACTGTTGCAACACAAGTTGGGTAGAAAGAGTACAGGCAGTTCATCCGCGGTTCATCCGCGTTCCATCCGTGGCTCATCCGTGGTTAATCCGTGGTTAGTCCGAGGTTAGTCCGAGGTGTGATCTTTTCTCTTCTGGAACCGCGGTCGACGCGGCCATTTCTGTGCGTCCACCCACACCCAAGTCGGTTTCAACTTTCTCTTCAATATGAACAGCTTCACCAATGGCGGAGGCCTTGGGTCTCCATCCGCCCCGTGTGTGTGCTGTGTGTAGTGCATCTTCGCTGACTTGCATCAACCCATTCCATTTCGGAAACAGATCGACACAACTTGTGCAAAGCTAACAGTGCCTCGCAATATGGTCTATTATTGGGACAACATTGGGACCCAGTTGCCCCAATATTTTTACATTGTGCTCGCAAAGGCACTACGGTTTCCAGAGCTGCTTGTGCGGCTAATGGGAACGGCCCCTGGCTCTGAGCACGTGGACTATTATGCCTACTTGTGCAGCACTATGCAGGGGGCGGCAGCCATGAGTATAAAGCAGGTGCTTGCGCATGCTCGTAGATGTGTGTATGGTCGCATGTGCGTTTGTGTCCGCAGAGCTTAGGTGCGTGCATATGTTGGATGTCCTTTCCGTTGCCCAATCTGTGCTCTGCTGGCGTCGCTTCGCAGTTCCTAAGCGCCTGAAGAAAAGAAGCGTGAAGAAGAGGGACCCGCACGCATTGCATGTTGGATCTTGCATCTCAACTCCTGCATCCTGCCTTCCTAAAATTTTCCGACGCCACCCTCAATTAAAACTGCGAGCTTGAGATGCTACGAATTCAAGGGGCCTGTTGGTCCATGCACAAGGGGCACGTGCAGGCTTATCCACCATGAATACTACTGCCGGGGAAGCAAACGATCGGGGCAGGTGGTGGGATAAAGGTTGGCGGTGTGATCGGGTACAGCAGTGTTGTTTCCCTGCAGTCCGATCAGCACCGGCGGTCCTGCGGCCCTGATCCATGTGCCGGGACATAACACCACCGGCCTCATCACCCCGCCAGGAGAAACCCTCGCCAGCCCTGATCACACCACCAGCCCTGATTGATTGTATGCATGCTTCTTTCAAAGACCAGTTCCTGCAGGTCTCCGTACAGGGGCATTGCCTCCACTTTTCAATGGAACAAACGCCTGCAAAACAGCGAATTTTGCCAACAGGGGTGGTGTTTGTATGCAAGGGCCCATGGATCCCACGAGCCACCACACTGCCTTTCCAAAATAGCATGGCAGCACCTCACCTAGGCCTCTTGTTGGCAGTAAGAGTCCCTGCAAGAGGGGCGAGAACCCGAGTGGGCAAACTAGTGGCAGAATGGCTGAAGCTATCCCTTTGTGCAGCATGGTCAAGTTTTGATCAAACTGCACAGCAGCCAAATTTCGAGAAATGCCCCCCACCCCTCCTGCTTGTGCCCCCTGTCCTCGACCTTGTGACTAGTTGCCGGTCGCAATTTTCAGCACAACCAGGGCCGTGTTGCAGGGAAAACATCTTTGCTATCATAATGTAGTCAAGGACAGCCCTCAAGGACGGCCGAACGCCAGTCGAAGCAGACCTGACGGTAACCATATTATTTTTTTTTCAACGATGAAACACAGCCCTGGGCGCAACAACAGACCTGCTGTGGTCACACTGTGCAGTCGTGGATACCTGCGCTTGCGGATTTCATCGTCGAGGGGGTGATGTCTGTGTACGACTGGACGCAGCATCACCTGTTGGTCAAGCTACTGCAGGAGTGTGCCCGCAACGCTCTGGACAAGGCCGTGCTGTTGATCTTGAAGTCCCTTTTCGCAGCCCTGGGGTCACGGGTGGAGCCTGTGTTTGGCACATATTGGATAGAGCTGTTGGGTGCTGCGCTGCTCAAGGGGGCGGTGGTAAAAGCCTTGTGCAAGGCTCTTGCCTTGCCCCCTCCGCCAGAGGAGACACAGAAGGATGCAGACTCAGCCCAACCACCCACGCAACTGTCCCCGCACCCCGCAACGAGAGAATTTGCTTAGCGATTCTTGACCTGAAATCCAAAGGCGTTGTGATTTGGGGCATCTGGTCTCTGGCCCAGTGGGGCATACCATAGCACACCAGTGCCCCACGGAGGCACTGGTGCAGCACTGGTTCTGCATCAAAATTTTGTCTTCGGGAACTTGCACTTTTTTTTCTGGGTTCCCCTGGTCTTCACCGATTCGTTGTTTGGATGATTATGCGGATTTGCTGGCGCTTAGCTCTTTCTTTCCTCCAGGGATATTGTTGGAGGACGCATTTTGGGTTATTTTGGATATCTATGATTTTTTTTGCCCAAGGTGTTGGGTATTTTTGGGGCTCCATAACCACATCCCCTGGGGTTTGGGTCATTTGGGGCATCTACGACACGCGTTCCCTGATTTTTGGGCCGGTGTGGGTGCTGTATATCATAGTAAGGGTCACAGTGATCCTCTTTTGGATCCCATGCGGGTTTCCACGTCCATGGCTCCCAGTAATATGGAGTCCGTGATGGCGCCATGTGATGGGATGCTGTTGGCTTCTTCACAGTAGCCCGTTGTGTGAGGCCATGAAAGGCGTGGGCGCCTCGATGCTATGTAACAATGTGTGGGTCGCCAAGGGGCATCAGCTTGGCTCCTGTGGCAAGCCACACATGAGCCTGGGTATTTGGTGCGATCGAGGGGTTGATGACATTGGGAACAATTCTTGGGGAAGTCGTTTTTGTATTGCCTTCCTTATTAGTTAGAGTCAGATGCTTTTCAACGGCTGTGTGCATCTGCATGGACTAGTGCAAGGAAATGTTTCATACTGCAGTGATCGTCGCCCACACAACTGGGACCAGACACCTGACAAATGAGAAGTGGCTTCGGCTGGGCCTAGGCTTTCATGTGTACAGAATACAGCAGCAGCAGCACTTGACATTTCATCGGCAGCGGTTCGGGGTCAAACGAAGGCGATTGCAGGTCATTTGACGACAGTTTGCAGAATCGAAGCAGTTCCTGGTGGATAGACGCTTCTTTGGGATTCGGGCGTGACACAAGTGTTTTGCCGTGCCCCAGCAACATCATGCCCTGTTATTGGGCCAGATTGCCACCAGTGGGTTGGAAGTGGTTTCTCTATCACCCTAAGCACCCCTTGTATGTGGCGTGTGCACATATACTGGCTGCCTACTAATACTGCTGAGACAACCGCAGAGATCAGTCGTTTTCTAAAATATTTGGTGAGGATTACCCGTGACACCCAGAAATTGTCAATGCCCTTCCACGACACATTTTATTTCGCTGTACTTATTGGATGTAGATGTCTGTTGACTCGGTGGTTGTGACCAACACAATGGAGCGCTCAGTGTCCACCCAAATCTCTTCCCGGGGGCGAACCATCTTTGCATCCATGGTTTCCGGATCGTAGGAAATCTTCAAGGGTGGGTTCCATGAGGGTCTTCGGGCTCACTGCGGCTCAATGGGGCTCACTGGGGCTCAGTACATCGGATGGGCCCTCCGTTTGATGCCAAGTCCACGAACAATTTACAATAGAACAGAAGCATGTTGCAAGTCATGTGCACCACATTTATGTGAAGGCACGCAGGGCCCATGTTTTGGTGTGGAGCTCTAAGGGCTCACTCGTTTGTCAGGTTGGGAGTAGATGACTTGTATTCGACGTTGTTTTGAATCGGGTCCGCTTGCTATTCGTTTGTCGTCCGGAGCCAAGGAGGACGTGCATGTTTTTGGCACCATTGACTCGCTCTGTGGCACAGTGGCATTAGGGGGTAAACAATATCGCACTTGGTTTGAGGTGCAGAAGCCTTGGGGTGGGGTGCCCGTTGGTCTACTTGGCATTGCACATCAGATCTGGTGGATGCCAACACTGCAGTGGTCCGGAGAATCACAGGGAATCCATGTTCTTTTTGGGATCGGCATGAAATTGTTTACAATGGACCACATGTGGATCAAAAGCGTTTGGGGTGTGGTGGGAGGTCAGAAGATTCTTCGGAACTCATGGCAAGTCACACTTAGAGGAAAGGCTGTCTTCGACCTCTGGACTCTGGCTCATTGCATAATGACAAGAGTCTCAGGGCTCATATATATCACTGTAACATGCAGGGCAGGGTTGTCGGGAACATCCAGTAGTGCATGTGGCCTTTTGGTGGAGGGGGGGTAAGGCAGATCCGTGTCCTGAGAACCCCATCTTTAACCTACTGCCCTCATCCCTTGGGGCGCAACAGTTTGTGCATTGAAGTTGAGGCCATTAGGCATTTTCACGAAAGGCCGCTCTAGGCCACGTGCACTGTGCCATTATTTGTACACAGCCGAGAAATTAATGGGGTCTGATTAATTGCTTCTTCACTGGAACCACCAGGGATTTCGAAACACGTGGACACAGTGCGCAACAGTGAATATCTTTCGCTTTCCATTGGAACGCTCGCCTTTTGACACGGGATGAACGGACACTGAATGGGTTTCGGGCGTAAGGGGGCTCTAGCAAGCAAGCAGCAAGCAGCAATCAAGCTGGTGCGAAATGGCACAAAATCCTAACTACGCCCTGGCTCGGCCGAAATTCTGGTGGATGACAGCTTAGAGCATGGAGCTGAATTACACAAATTTTGAGCAAACAAATCAGCAGTGGAAATGGTGGGGTTCCAACAACCAGCAAAAATGGGCAAGAAAACCCCCTTTTGAACAATTTTGGTACGGAAGAGGCTTGCCATGGATGCCATATGCATTCAAACCAGCTTAAATAATGAAAATGCATTTTTGTTTTGTCCTAACTTTTTGGCACCTTGTTGACCCAGCTGTCACCCCTGGTGACCTGTTTTGGGCCCAAAAAGCGTACACAGGTGCTGAAAATGATTCAAAATGCCCACATTTTCAACATTTGGCCAACTTGACGGCTTTAAATGCCATTCATTGACTCTACGAGCCTCTTGGAGATAGATGAGGATGAAAGGGAAAGCTGTAAGGAACACACACGTTTTTACACACACTCTGGCACTCCAGAATGATGCATTTTGTGATTGCTGGGGTGGTTTACATGTGCCAATTCTGGTCAAAAATGGGGTGTTTTCCAAAGGTGCCTGGGGAATACCCGGTATGGTGAAATGGTGTTGTTAGGCTGTGATCATTCACTCCAGGCCCGTGTGCATCCCTGCAAACCATCAAGATGCTTCAGACATGGTGCATTTTGGCCCCAGAAGTGGGGCAGGAAAAGGTGAAAAATAAATTTCTACACAGCTGCAAGACGTAGTGCACAGTGTCGGGTGCACAATCTGCAATGTGCACAATTCTTTTCTGCAGTGTAAAGCACACACGTGCGCAGACACACATTCACACACACACACACACACACACACACACAACCAGTTTGAACAATTTTTAGGGCCTGGGTACGAGCCGGCTTTGCCTGCCAGGCTGCAGCATTTGCAAAATTCATAGTGCACAGCATGGAAGATGTGTAGGTGTGTAGTATGTGTGTGCATCGTGTGCACTGTGTGGTGAGCGCAATTTCTGGATTGCACGGTATATCCTCTGAAGAGTGCATGGTGTAAGGCGCACATTATGTAGTGTCTTTTTACTCCCCAGTGGGGTCTCAATGCTAAGTTGTGATTAGGCTCTGGTCGAGCGGCTATGAAAAGGGGATGCAGGGGGGATGCTCTGTTCCCAGTGCTGTGTCCCGCTGACACCAGGGTGTACCTGGGCTTGATTAAGTACACAGCCTGGCGACCAAGAGTCACGACTCGTCCCCCCCTGTTGTTTGGTCTGGCCACTTTGGGTTGTGGCCCACTCGTGACCTTGAAGGCTCAAGTGTTCTCAAGCAGGCATGACCACTTGAGGATGCCCAGTGCAAAATATGGGCACGTAGGGAGCTGCCACACAAGCATTGGTTGTGATTCAAATTTTGGCAGGAGATGAAACCATATTTGTGTCAGTGTCGGCAACGTGCCGTAACCTAGGTATTGCAGAGCAGGGATAACCTTGCCCGCATGAAGGCGCTTTGGGCCAATGTAACGACGTTCATACAAGGGAGTTTGCACGCGCAGATGAACAATGATCATGAAGATAAACGGAAAGCATCACACACCATTTGCACCCAAATCAGACTCTCACTAGTTTGGTATTTGGATGTTGCCAGATGCAACAGTCCCATCGCCGAGAGCTCCACAACCTTTGTTAGGATGTATGCTTCCTTGTGACACAAGCAGGTGACCCATTCCAAGATTGCGCAATTGAACAGTAGGGGGTGCATTTAGCGCGGGGCACGCTCAATTCGACTATTTGGGCGTCTAGCCGTACTAGAAACCCATACTTTGTGATACTCTCGGCATCATTGTTGTTTGGCAGCAGGTTTGATGCTTCTTCCACATTTGGGATATGGCATTTTTGAATTTTCACCCAACTTCACCTAAAGCAGAAGTGCGTACACAATGCGCTTCCGGGGACAAGTGTTGAGGATATACCTTTGCAGGACATCATACTTCCCTCCTCATTTCTCATACCCGCTTTCTCCATGGATCTCAGTATTGGGGATCGGGTGTTCTACACCCGCTCCAACGGCGTGCGAGTTTCCGCCACGGTGGAGGATGGACTCCTCCACTTGGAATACTACCAAGATGCAGTGAGGGTGGTGAATGGGCAATGCAAGATGGAGTCCATCTCCTTTGCCATCCCAAGTTCGGATTCATCACCTCACTGCCCTGCATCTCCATGGCCTAACGTAGAGCCAAAGCCCCCCCGGCCCGAAAGCCCCCATTTTGCATGATGTGAAGGGAGGGTACCTTGCAACTATCTTGAGCCAGGTTAGTTAGGGTCGCCTAATTTTAAGGGCCTTTGGAAGGGGCGTGCCTGCGGGCTCTTCGGGGGGAATCTAGTCTAAAAGTAGTGCGCAGTGCACACACAGTGCAAGGACGCCCCCGTAGGCAAATGGTTGACAATTGGGTGCGCGTTGAGTATGCATTCCATCAGGGGGCTATCAAGAAAGAAGGGTGCCTTTGCCACACTTTCTTCTGTATTTGGCAGATTATCAGTTTTGTGTGTTGTCTTTTGTGATACAAGAATGTGGATAGGAATGTCCATGGGCACGCATGTATATCAATCCTTACCACACTCTCACAGTTGAAACATAGTTTAGCATAACAAAAGTATAAACTGTGGTTTACTGCACTTGACTGCTTTACTGAGTTGCTTTCTTAACTGTCTTCTGGCAATGTGATCTTGGGGAGGCAGTCAGTGCCATGATGTTGGCTCCAACCTGTCCCCGATTGATCCTCCCCCCCCCGCCGCCCTTGATATGCATATTTAAGCCCCTCTCACACCTGTTCAGCCTACAAGGGACTGGGCCACATATGTGCAATTTCCATCACCCATGATATGTGGCGTTGACAAGTCCCGGATTATTGAGAGTGGATCATGGCGCAACACCCCCGTGTTGGGCTTCCAAGGGAGCAAATCTCGACATCCCAGTGGGCCAAATGGCGCGAGATAGCATGCTGTACCTCCTCCCTTTTCAAGTGCCACCCAACGGGTGCATGGTTGCTTGGCTTATTGACACACGACCCATTAATTTTTTTTGGGGGGGCCGGCCCACACCCGGCGCTTGTACCTCCTTTGAACAATTGGGAGCAGCCATGGCCTTGGCCAAAGCGAAGGCCATCTCCCTGTTTTTCACAAAACTTGACATTTCCGACATGTTCCATGCCTGTAAGTCACCCGTGGAGTACGCGGGCGTCCTGATGGTCTCGTAGCCCCACCCTGACACATGAACTCTTGGGATTTATCTGGCCCTGCTTCACCCCGCAACGGTGCTTTGCATCCCATACCGGCATAGAGGCAAGGCAGACGAACACTGGTAAAGCTCCCAAAAAGCCCCTTTGGGCCACACGCCCAGGGAGCGTAGCGATGCCCTTTATGGCCAGCCCATACGTGTGGTCTGTCTGGCAACTAACGCACAGTACATACACCCCGCCGCACAGTTCGTTGATCGGCCATGGCAGTGATAGCCGCTGCACCCCATTCCCCCCTTTGCAGTGCAAGACACAACCCCCCATATACGTGGATGTGGCCCCGTACAAGTGGGTCTACGTCGTGGGCATATGCCAGGAGATGACTGCAACCGCATCTGGCATCTGCCCCCCTAGATTTGCAACCACTAGGCAGCTGAGCTATATGCACTCAAGAGGGTGGTGAGCTTCGCAGCACACACAAAACAACCAATCACCACTGTGGTGGCGGACAATTATGGTTCCCTCCTACAAGCAGCGAAGGGAAAAGCACGAACCGGACCCCCAGCCCAACAACGGCTCCCTAGACGCATTGCGCACGACGCACAATGGCCAGGGGTGCTAATGCAGACCATTCAGGAGGCATCTGAGTACAACCTGCAGATTGCATATCATGTGGCCTTGAATACAGCACTGTGCCACGGATCCTACAATGCATGTGCTACACATGAGACAAACTACAAGTGATGTCCATGTCCTGCCCCTGCTGGTGCCCTACCACTTCGGTGGCTCCAAGTAGCCATTGACCCTTTCCATAGGGTGATTGTCTGGTTTGTGAGGTTGCGGGCAGGTGGGCCGGTTGGTAACGGTGGGGGGTGCAAGGTTGGGTGGGTGGGTGGGTCATTGGGAAGCACTTGAATTCAGGAAGCAGCGAAGGAAAACGGTCAGGTTTGCGAAACCATAGTTTATGCTAAACTATGGTTAGCCAGGGCTCCGTGGCCCTCGGTCTGTCTACCCTCCCTGCGTTCCTCTGCGGGCATGGGGTTAAAACAAAAACCCAAAACCCTGGTTGGAGGAGGTCCATTGGGTGTCCCTGCCGTCGCCTGCAGCCCCCCCCCCCCCCCCCTGTTTGCTGGGTTGTGCGCGGTGTCTGATTGTGCCCACCGATCAGGGCGACACCCAATGGCCCTCCTCCAAACATGGTTTTGCAGTTGCCCAGTGCGAGCGGAGGGCAACAGAGGCCTGGGGGGAAGGGGGGCTGGGACACAGACCGAGGGACACTGCTCCTCAGCTAAACTCCTTCACAACCTGAGGTTCAAATAAAAGGGCAGCATGGAGCTATAACTTTCCTTCTGTAGCTGTGTAATTGACACTTCCCCTCTCAGGGGCCATGAATAAAGTCAATCAGTGGCCACACTGTGGAGGTACAACTGCATCCCGACAGTAGCCATATATCGTAGGAGATGTGTGGCTTCACGCACCAAGTTAGTTTGCCACATTGGCTGGAATACTGTTTCCCCACACTGGATTTGAGTAGCATGCTTGCAGGGCAGATGCCCGGCAATATACAGGGCACTTTCCCAGCCTGATCACTGGCCAATTTGTACGGGCACTTGGCCTGACTGGTCAGGGCCGGTTTGTCCAGGCCCTGCAGCGAGGCACCTTGCCAGGTGCCCCCTCCAATTTGTCCAGGCACCTTGGTGACCCAATGCCTGGCCCGCCTCGTGTTCTGGGTGGTTGCCTTGCCAAGCGTGCCTGGCGTTCGGCCTCAGGGTCCCGGCTGAGGTACCCGGACAAATCAGTCAGCGCACCGGCCGGGGGTTGCTGGGCACCTGCCCTTGGCCCTGCTGGTGCCTGCTGGCCCGCAGGTCCCTGCTGAGGTGCCCAGACAAATTAGCCAGACAAATGGCAAAAGACCCATGGGGGGGCAGGACCCATGGGCAGCAGGACTTGTGGGTGGCGGGACCCCTGGATGGTGGGACCTGTGGGCGGCGGGACGCATTGGTGGTGCGACCCATGGGCGATGGGACCCATGGGCGCCAGGACCTGTGAGCGGCAGCACCCGTGGGCAGGGACGCATGGACGGTGGGACAGGGGGGACCTGTGGGCGGCGGACCCGTGGGCGGCGGGACTTTTGGGCAGCGAGACCTGTGGGTCAGGCAACACAGGGAGTGGGGGCAAGGTGCAACCATAATGGAATGTGTGAGGGCATATTCTGCTTCCTGCCTAGGGCCAGCTGTGGCTCGGTGCAAGGAAGTGGATGGCGGTTCAAGCAGATTGCAACACAAAAATGCTCTTAACTCCGATGAGACCTTCTGGCAAGCGCATGCAGAGACTCCTTACGTTTTCATTGGAGAATATTTGGTGCATGCACCCATTTTCCCAAATGGAGTAGTGGAGTAGTGAGTGTATCAACTGTGCCTCCCCTTGCGGCCGGGGCACATCTTGTCACCATCGCACATATCATTGCTCAGGATGCATATTGTTTCAAATTCTGCTTGGTCCATTTGTTCGACTGTCCGCACTTGATGTGTCTCGTTTTTTTGCTTCGCATCTTTGGTGGATGATTGGTTGTGTTTTGAGACCAGTCGCTTCCCATATGTAATTCAAACAATGAAAATACAGCAGAATGCTCTTTTCATTCACGACAAACATTTTTCCTGACCAACATTTATCACAAGACTGTGAAGTTTGCTACCTGATTGTGCCTGCTCGTGATGAGTCAATCATGTGTCGATGAGTTTACGAAGTAGGGAACTTTCAAATCAGGTGTCAATTTGAAGGCGCAGTAACAGCCATCCTCATCGCCCTGCCCTTCTTACAGGAACGGAGCCCACCATGTTCCTTTGGGCGTTGTTTGTTCTATTGAGTGCGATGATTGCGGATGCATTCCCGAAATTCAATTCCGCCAATTTCTCCTTCCCCAAGCTGCCCAACATCACATTACCCAGCTTGCCAACATTGCCTTCCTTGCCCCAACTCCGCCTCCCCAGCCTGCCGGGTGTTGCAGTGAAGGAGGAGACAAAGCTCTGCATTGGGCCTCTCGATCGTACTACCGTGCGGGAGCGCTACTCCACTCTCCAAGGAGACGTGCAGTATTGTGCTGTGAAGTGCCTCCTTCTTGGGGCGAGCTGCATGCAATCCTGTGTGCAACGATTGGGATTTTCTGCTGGCTGTGCATCATGCTGGGTTACTCTTGCAACCTGCTCGAAGCGCAGGTGCTTGAGGGCCTGCTTGATGCCCACCTCTCAGAAATGCAAGACCTGTGCTTACAACCGGTGTTTCCCAAATCTCATGACCTGCTCTGGTCTTGCTGCAGATCAGCTTCCTGGCTTCTGAAGACTGACGTCTCTGGGCCACAGTGGGTGAGAGAAGCTGACTGACAAACTGGGTGCTGAGGCATCTCCGTGCTGCCAGCCAAGCCATGGCAAGACGGAAGTATGATGCATCCACTGAGCAGATCAAGAACATACCGGGCCAGATTTACAGCGTCCCTGTGACGTTGGACTGTGCCTCCCAATATAAAGCAAAAGTCCATGTATGAACAAGCAGCAGCATTTCTTGACCTCGCACCCGTTATGTTGCGGACATTTCGTTGCCCTGTGGGATTCAGTACCCTGAATATTTGCCAGGCTGAGAGACAACCTGAGTCTTGCAAGCCGTTGCTGTGCCTGAGCCTGTTCTTCGAAGACTGCTATCGAAAGTCCCTAGCGGCAGATCACTACTGATCTATCTGCAAAGGCACAGCACTAGCGTTTGTCACCAGTCAGCACATTTAGCACGACACGAAAAAGAAAATCTGAGGCTGATTTCAGGTGCAATTGGGGGCCTCAGGCTGACGGCCCCCCAGGGCTAGGGTATTCTCAATAGGCAATCAGCCACAACACAATTTCCCCCTTTGTTTCCTGTTGTGTCACCTTTGCAAAGCATAAAACACTGACAAATGTAGTCACAAAAGGAAATATTTTCTTCGTTTGACATATATTTGGCCCCACTTGTAATTTATCGCATAATCGTTGCATTGCACAGCGCTCGAAATCACCCCATCTGAGCATATACAGTCATCGGTCCAACACCAACGCCTCCAACACATAGCAAGCAGGAGTGGAGTCATGCCATCCTGCCTGCAATGGGGACCAGTACACAGAAGTGGGAGGTGGTGGTTGGGATCCAAGTACAGAAGGGGAACGAACTGGGACAGGGTGATGCACGAGGTTGCCGTTTGATATACTCCACTTGTATCCACAACCGGGGTAGAGTGCATGTAGACGCTCGAGATGCTTCTTGCCTTCGGTGTGCTCTGGGATGGCTCATTCCCTGGAATGGCTGCACAGTCGGCGGGACATAGCGGTACTAGGAGCAGTCAGGCCGGCGGCTCTGGCAGCTAATCCCGGCAAATACTGTACAAAGGCGTGGGGAATCGTTTGGGTCCATCATGTACGCAGCGGCCCCATTGCACAACGACTGTCTTGCGTAAGAACCAACCCCTTGGTTCAGCGGTGCGTTTTGGTCCTTAAACATTGTCTAACAACCGAGGGCCAATAATGTGGCGGAACGTTACTGGTCGCTGTGCACAGGGGGGGGGGGGGGGCTGAGCACACACAGCAGGCTGTCCTGTCAGTTCTTTCCATATCTTCCATATCCACAAGCACACATTTGCTTGCAAACGACAGCGTGTTCCTATCTCTTTTCTATGTGATTCTGCCGTTATAGAGTCCATTGAGGACTCCTGCGCAATACACCCTCCGCCGGTCAATATTGGTGGGAAACAGCCACGCAAGTTATAAAATGCCATGCATTCAGTTTTGAAAGAATTGCCATCTGCCCTGACGTTACGGAGGCCAACGCAATCTTGATGCAGGCCAACAATCGTGTTTTGGCACCCGACGATCAGGAACTGCGGAGCGCACCAAATGCCTCAGAATCTGTGTGTAGGGCACAGGCGGTGTATATGCGGTGCATCCCCATGAGCCATTGTGCTGTGGCTTGTGCAAGATCGATTGTTGTCTTGCATCCCACTTTTTACCATCTTCAGCTTTCGTTCACCCGTGCACCACTGCACCATCTGTTTGTTTTGCGAAAGATTCTTTGCTTTGCTTGGTCAGCACTGGTTGGAGCTTACATCCGCATTTCAACATGCTGGGTGCGGCTGTTGACGAATCCTTTGTGTTACGGACTGATTTCCTGATTTCCGTCTTATTTTCTAATTTACTGAGTTTCCTGTTCGTGAGAGTTCTATTTGTGAGGTATTTTTCGCCATCTTTCAGATTCCAGAACTGTCTAAAACATCGCTGCAGCAGGGCTTCTGGAGCGATGGGTTGAGAGCGTTGTTGAGGACTGCACTGCGTACAGTCTGGGAACCTTTTCCCGAGTGCCTTACTGGAACATACCGATGGTTTGACCATAAACCGGAACCACTGGACCGCCGGTGACCAGTTCCAGACTCATTCAGCAAGCTGCCTCCAATGCAGGACTTTGGTGAGGACCTGTGGAGTGTCGCAACATTGAGAAATTCAAGAGGTGTTTTGGTCGGCATTGGAAACAGCACTTCGAACCACAGGCCTGACACCTGCCGCACCCGATGCTGATCGCCATCAATATTACCTGATTCCAATTGAACGTTTTGTAGGGCTGGTCTCCGAATATGATTTGCTCAGCACCAGCATCCTTTCCTGAAAACCTGCTTCACACTGATGAGCACAACGCAGAAGTGATCGATGCGTGCTGCAGGAATCCGGTTTGTGCCAACGCCATTCGCCCCCATGCGATGGTGGTGGGACGGTCCGCACGAGTCATATTTTTGGTGCAATTTCAGCATTGCACGGCATGCACAGGCTGCCATTGTGCTGAAGTATGGTATTTCGGGGCATGTGGCCACGATAGGAAGGATGCATGGCCCAGCGTGCTGATCGAAATCATGTTGCATGGCAACAACCCATGATTAACAGTTAGTTAACATTAGGCCCTTTCCGATGGTATTCTGTCACATCAAGCTGCCATCAGTTCCTGTGCAAACTGCAGCCCCATCAAATCTCCTGTTTTCGCAAACACTGTGGTGGCACAGGGAAGTAACCCGCCGCGAAAAGATCCAGGCTCTTCTTTCTCCTCCCCCTCGACAACTGTTGCCACTTGATGTGATGCAGGCAACAAAGATGCTGAGAAGGCCATCTTTGACATGCGTTTCTGATTCCACTTCTGGTTCCTTTCTTTGCCGTCCTTCTGGGCTGCCTTCGTACCCCCTGCTTGCGCAGGCGTCCTGGCTCTTTCTGAGAGGGAAAAGCAGTCCCGGCGATAACGAGCCTGAACCTCAAACAATCACAGTGGAAACTTAGTGGTACCCCGCGATAACGCATCTGTCAGGTGAGTCAGAAGATGTCTGACTCACAGTGCTGAATTTCACGACTACAGCAACAGAACCCCTTGTGCTCATGGAAGAGAGGATGCGGGTGTCAGGTGCAGATTTTCCTCACTTCCCTTACCCCCAGCCCAAACATGCCAGTTTCATGGTCCCCAGTGAAACATATGTCCAGTTCAGATGAGAGCTTCTAGTGCACGTTGCATACTTCCCCAGCCATGCGTGGCTTGGGGGAAAAACTGGAAGCAGAGCAGCAGACAGAAGGGACAGGGAGTGGGCCTCGCTCTGCACCTTTGCCTACTGCATTTGGCAGCGTACCCCCGACCTCTCTCTGCCAGCACAGCTTACACCAGTGTTGAATGTAGTTTCACCTGCTGCAGCTGGTAGCGTTTCTGACATTTTAGACCTCTCTCCTACAGTCGCTTCTGCATGGCATTGAATTGATTTTCCAGGGCAAATTTGTGACTGTCCTCTGTCTGAGGTAAAAACCATTCCACCATGCTAGATGGAACTCCGCAGTGGCGTACAGCATGGCAGCACAAAGGCCGCGGACCAGCAACCTCCAGTGCAGAAGCCGAAAGAGGAAAAGCATCGAGTTCCCAAGCACGGGACGGGGGGTCTCTACATTTAGTTCAGCTCCTGCAGCCTGGAACAGGGAGAATCCCTGAGGCTTAATGTGAATGGGCCTAAGCCCTCTACTATGCTTTCCTCCATCCTGTGCTTGCAATGAATTAACGTTTACGGTGTTCACTAACCCTTGGGACACGACCCATTTCACTACGGTTGAGTGTGGCACGGGGTGTCGCTCCAAGTGCTTGCTTGCTGCTTCATGATACCACGGGGGGGGCGTCTCCTCAGGGTACTCCCCCCCCCCCTCCCCCACTCCCTGCCCTCCGGGCCCACTAAGTTGCCAAGGGTCAATAGCTACCGGCCATACATGTGGTGGTGCCAAAGGCACCCGAAAATTTTTTTTCATTCCCCTTGCCCACATGGCACCCCTCCCTGCCCATGCGCTGGAGCGTGGATGGGAGGCACCCCCCCTCTGTTGTTGTAGAGTAACCCCTTAGGCTACCGCGTCTCTGCCAGACTGGACTAGACCTTTGCTAAACCTCTCACCCGGGCGCCCCCCCCCCCCTCCCCTAGTGACTAGCCAGTCCCCCAGAGAAGCCTTCCCCCAAGAATCCCCCACCCCCCCCAAGATGGCACTCCGCGATGTCCAGGTGTACGAGATTATGGGTATCCAAGTACTGGTGACGGCGTCCACTGTCCTTGACCCAGACCTGACATGCCTCCTCCGGGAAATGTACGCTCTCGGGCCCCTGTGACCGACTAACAACTGTGTTCGCATTGATGCCCTGTCTTGCTCACGTACCCGTGCATGTCTTTGTGCGAGAGCTCCAGCGTGGTGGTTGTCCGGGGCGCAACCCACGGAGTACCCAACATGAAGGATACGGCCCTCGCCACGGGTCACCAGCGCCCGGGATGGACGACCCCGCGTGATGGGGGCAATGAGCTCCAGTTGCCTGGTGCCCATAGCTCGCTGCCCACTCCTCAACCGGGTGACCCCCTCGCGCCCCCCCCCCGCCACCCCCCAAACACCGGATGCACTACACAGAACAGCACAGCGCACTTGGCCGGCAGAGCCATGGGGGGAGGGGGGTTATGGCAGGCACTCCCACGCAGGCAGCTTCACCCGTCTATTGCGAAGACGGTAGTGGCTCCACCCTTGTGGCCTCATGGACCCGAAGGGGCAATCGCTGACGATTCAGGGCAGCGGCAGCCACACGTCTCGGCACAAGGGTCCCACCCAAACCCAAACCCAGGGGGCGCACCGTTCGCTGTGAGCGCGCTGCGCCCGCGCTGTGCGAAAAGTCGGCTGTTTTCCACCACCGGTAGCCACGGATCTTGCTACCGGAGAGTAATTCTGTGACTAAAGTCGAGGGCACCAGTTCAGAAGTCAGGGATTCACAGTAGGGAATCACCAGATTTCCCGAACTCCTGCCTCTTTGGATCTCAGAATGTTTCTATTTTTGTGGGTTCACGTGTCTGTATTCGGTTTTGCTCTTCTGGACGAGACCCAGGGAGGGAAATCAGTGTGCCAGGCAACCCCCCCCCCCCCCCAAATTGCCAGCACTTGTTGAGCTGTTCTTTTTCTACTCGGTGCTGTGCAGAAACGCCCCATTAGGTTGTGTGGTGTGGGTCCACTTGCCTTACTAAATGGAAACAAGCCGATGTCTCCATCCTAGGAAATGAGAGGACCCACCAGTCAGGGGCGTCCACAGTCTCCACTCTATCCGGCCGAACCTAAAGACCCCAGCCCACCATCCCCTTCACCCCAGGCTACCCCAGTAACCTGCAGCCTGGATGTTGTCGACCCTGCAGGGCCACAGGAGCGTGCCACCAGTGTATCACCCCTGTGTGCCCCCCTGCCCCGCCCCCACATGCACTTTACATGCCCTGGGTTTGGGAATCTGATCCATACCCCAGAATCACAGTGCACTGATATAATGAATACCACAGCTTCTACTGTTTCTTATGCCCCTTCGCTCTCCCCATTGGAGAGCCACTTTTTGGAAACCTGTTTTTGCCCCCCTTTTGCAAGTGCTGGGCTTGTCTGTCATGGCCTCTCGGTAACTCCCCTCGGTAGGCCGGAAAATTGTTACCGCACTCTTACCACCCCGATCATCGGACTCCCTAGTTAAGCAACTGTTGCTGCCCCTGGCTGATGCCTCTAGGGACGGCTTTGATAATGTGTCCTCCTTGGGACGCTCATCATCCGTCTTCAGTAGATCTACCTCATCAAGTTCATGTGACACAGCGTCGGGCTTAAGACACACTTCGGGGGGGGGGGGGGGGGGCTACACCATGCACCCGTTGCGTGCACTTTCCAGATTATTTCGCCTGAAATAGCCCAATTGCCACTACTACGAACAGCAAAACACAAACATGTGGTGCTCTAGCAGTGGCAGTCCACACTTCTCAGTGTGTTCATTCAACCCCTCTAAAAGGTGGCCACACAAGCCCTACAAGTGGCACAGACCATTGATGCAAGCAAGCTTGCAAAGCAAAAAGCCATGCCCTAGATGCAGCATATGGATGGGTGGCTGAGGCTGGTCCGGAGCACATAAGCCAACCGCAAAAGCCCAACCTCCGCGGCAAGTACTCCAGCTGTAAGATGGTACACAAGTTCCAAGAGCATTCTTTGACCATGTCTCCACTTTGAGTCCTTGGGGAATAACCTACTCTTCGAAATGTAGATGCACTCACAACCCAGGTGGGGTTCATTTTGGCATTAGGTTAATGCAAGGCAGGAATGACGCCGAAGAGTGAATTGAAACTGAGCCCACTGCAAGCGCGGGCATAGTGTGCGTAGCACCCAATAGTAAGGTAGCTTTCCCACGACCACCCTGAAAACCATCCACCAGATCGAGATCGAGGGCTGGGTGAGTAGAGAGGTGGTGAATGGGAACTTGGTATGGCGAAGGAGATAGAGATAGGGTGCCCATTTTCCACCTTCACCGCATCTTGATAATATTCCAACTGAGCGAAGCATTCTCGTGATGTCTCAACCACTTGAGCAGGAACTCCCACACCGTTGGAGCAGGTGTAGAACACCCTATCCCCCAATACAGATTCATGGACAACGTGAAAGTGGGTCAAAGGAGATGAGGTGGAAATTATGATGTCCTGCAGCCGGCATTGTGAAAATGTATCACTGCATTTCGCCAAACGACAGCATGGATGAGGAACTACAGCAGTATGAGGGAAAACAGGTGCCGGATAGCCTACTTTATGCCTAGCGCACGCACAGCGCACGGTGTGCCCCCTAAGCCCAAGCACAAAGGCACATCTATGGTGCGTTGTGGTGTGCCCAAGATCCCTGTGGTGATATGCCGGGCGTGGTCTTGCGCCATGTTGGGTGGCCCACCTCCTCCATTATGGTTCAGCGATCACTACTTTCAAGAAAGATGGAGGTGGCTCGGCGAGGGGAAAATTGGCTTGCGCGGGGGGGGGGGGGGGGGTCGTGGGAGCCCCCCGAAGGAGGGGGGGGGGTCTGGCAATGGGGCTCCTGTGACAGAACCCTTGGTAAAGTATCAATCACCTTGAAGAGAGGTTGTTAGATCAAGCGCAAGTGTGGGCGTCGTATACCCCCCTTTTTTGGGTCATTCGCGTAGCATACCCCAAGGCTTGAAATTTGTGGTCAGAAGGCTCCAAGCAATGGGGATGCCCATTGTTGTCGCAGCAAACCACAGTCGGATGGTAACGCAGCCGACTGCAGATTTTTTGGTCGGCGGTTCGAATCCTTGCCGGTCGACTGTTATCGGCCCGACCGACCGGGGTTCAAACCGCCGACCAAAAAGTCTATGCTCGACTGCATTACCAACTCTGGGAATACCTAACCTCCCCACTGGTTGGAGCCGAGTCTGCCACTGATAAAAAACCCAAACTGTGTGTTTGTGTCTGACCGGACATACATACAACCACTGCTGACCCCCCCCCCCCCTCAATGGAAGTTCAACTTAATTTGCCACCATCGATGACCTTTTTCAAGGCCCCGTCACGGGAGCCAAGGAGGGGGGGGTCCGGGAAAGGGGCTCCAACACCCCCCCCCCCCGCAAGCCAATTTCCCCCCACCCCTCGGGTATCATCAATAGCTCCTTCCAAACCACCTTGTACAAAAATATGTAGGATAAAGGGCCGCCTCTTGCTTGGATGTCCAAAACATTCAAGGGGGTGATTTGCTCCACCAAGGTTGCCAACATAGGTCCTCTTTAGCCACACCAACCCACCATACCCTCCAACATTGTCCCCCAGAGGCAAATCATGTGCAACCCACCCAAAACATGGTTGGGGCCACAAAATGAGGAAGTGAATGCAGCAAAACAATGCCTAGGGGTGTTTGAGCTATTAAGATTGTTGTCTATCATCATTTTTTAGCAGCCGCCACTTCAGTCCGGTGATGTAGTCCACGGGAGTTCATGCGTGCCTAAGGGGTAGGGGGAGAGCCATTGGGTAACCTGAGGCTAATGGACTTCCAGCCCAATTCTAGCCCGCGGATGAATTGACCTTGGCTGCAAGGGTAGGTCCAAGAGACTTGGTCCTCACCCATAGTCTGCGAAACATTGGATAGCGTGTGTCACGAACTCAAGGCAACATTCGGTACTTGAGCAGCAAGGCTCATTGACCACTATTCTGCGGCCACTTGACCGCGGCATGGTCAACTTGCTCTCCCATTGGAAAATGTGACTGTCGGCCTTTCTCTTCCGCTGTGTCTGCATGAGTACAACTCCAATTAGTCATTAGCAATGACACCTCGTATCTGTGCACAATCTTGTACCAAAGTTGTGTGTCACTCACTATTTATAGTTCGATCCAAACAACGTGGCTCCTTCCTCCTTGGCGTATATTTTTTCCCGAGGCACACACGCGGTCATACCCCACATCTAGGTTTGTGTCATAGTAGGCAGCATCCAACCTCAAGCTGGCAGCTAGGGCTTACCAAGAAAATCAAAGAAATGTGACGATCCCTTCAGGGCAAGACACTTCACCGACATCAATGACACAAGGAGGCGCAGGCGCAGGCGTTGTGGCAGTGAGCCCGATTTCCTTGGTCCTACATGTCATGTGCTTCTGCCTAGCTATGCACTCCATCAGTGATGATCATCAATCGAAATTTCCCTCTTGATTCGGTCTCCCCCACCTCTCCTGCCTGTCCTCCCGGAGGCGATTGCATGTTGCCCTCCACCCTATTGCATGTGCACCACGGAGAGACCCTACCGTTGTGTGAGCACACCTCTGCGGTTCTGGGCCCTGATCCAGTCACTGCCCCAGTGCCAGAGTTGCAAGCCTGCACCCCAGCCCCAGCCCTTTCATAATAAGAAGGGCAAGCACCCCTAGGGTCTAATGCTTGTGGCACTGAGCTTTGGTGACAAGCCCGTATGCTGGCTCAAAAGCTACTACGCAGATGTGCAGGATTCTCAGGGGGCTCACTTAGCGCAGTGCAACTATTTGGTCGTCTGGCCGCACTAGAGACCCATACTTTGGGATACTAGGGGCATCATTAGTTGTCAAAGGTACCAGCCTAGGGAGTCAATGGGTGCCGAGGGCTCCCATTTGTCTACCAAAAGCAACACTAGTACCCTCAGCGCTTGAGTTGAGGTGATGGACACACAACAAAGGAGCAACGAGAGAAGGAATATGACGAAGAGGAGTGCCGAAGCCCGGAGACCTCGTCCCCAAGACAACACGATAAGATCCCTGGATGGTCGCCGTCATGCGGGAATGTGATGAACATGGTCATCCATCATGTACATGATCATGATGATGCCTAAGGATGATAATGATGATCAAGATCGAAATTCAAAACAATCATCGAAGGTCAGAATTCACCCCGCCGACATTATACAAGGTAATTATGATATTTGGGTGTTTGGTGCCTCTGCCATTGTCTTGGATTCAGGTGTGATTTTGGGAGATTTTGGGCAATTTTGCATGATTTCGGACATGATTCGACCAATCAGGTCGTCCTTAGGAGCGCTAGTGTGAAGGGAACATAGCTTGCATTTGTCTTCTGCTAGGGTAGTTTGGGTGACCTAAATTGAGGGGCGTTTGGAAGGGGTGTGCCTAGGGGCTTTTCGGGGGGAACATCGTCTAAAAGTAGCGCGCGGTGCGTGCACGGTGCAAGGGCACCCCCTCAGTGTCACCTGTCCCCCATACAGGCAAGGCTGAGAATATGCAAAATATCATATACTCAAGTGTAGTGGTCACTAACGGTCCACAGAGAGTCCTGAGGTTATTGCAAGTGGGCGGCATTGGTCAAAAGATTCACGCGCACATTGTGGCGAAACCACAACAATGCAACTTTGATCCGCCATTGCTCATTGGCACTGGAAGAAGAACACGGTGTGTGCAAAGAAGCAATCAAGGAACCCAGCGATGTACACGAAGTGCCACATGAACCCCTCAACGGCAAGCGGTTTGTGGCCCTAGCACTCGGCCATACAGGTGGGTATGAAAACAGGGAATCCTACGTAGCCATCCACTTTACACCATTTGGGCTCAGACAGGGCAGGGGGTGCACGTGCTGTGCACGTGCACGTGCACTGCAACGTCCGGACTCCAACTCTTACTATTTTGGTGGTATGCCCACTTATAGGAGTCGGATCCTTGCATATTCATGAGACTCGGGCCATGCCCGGATCGATCCCATGCTAATGTTTTGCTCACCTCCCACCCCCTTCCTCCCCTCCCAGTTCACAGCAGACTGCATTTCTAACAAGCTGAACGCTATATCTCTCGCGGACTACCGGAATTGCGCCAACTCGGTGGGTTTTCGGGGGTTGGTGCCATTGTTCCCTAATTTGTGAGTGTTCCGGAGGTGGGGGTATGTGGGGTATATTTGGAAACCCCTTGAAAAGGGCTATTTGGAACACCCTGGGTCTGCATACTAACGACATGTTTGAAAATTTTGTCCGTTTGGGACGATGCCTGTGTTGCTTGCTGCCTCTTTTTGTCACCGGGCAGCCACCATGTCTGCATACAAATTCACCCGACAGGCTGTTGCTTCCCTTGATGCACCACAAAAGCCTTTGATGCGCAAAAGGGCTCGCTCTGGGGTGCAGAGTGGGTGCCGGTGACTCGGCATCCTGCCAAGCAAGCCAAGAATCCTCGTACAGTCGGTTCACGGCAACAGAGATTCATGCGCGTATCGGGACAAGTTTGCGATTGTCTACTCCTTGACACCAAATGGTCAGTATCTCTATCATATTGTGTCGTTGAGGCCTAACTCTTGCTTTTTTCAATTTTGCACATCAAAGTTCATCAATATAGCCCATTTGATTGTGTTGTGAGGTAGCGATATGTTAGAGCTTCCCCCGGCACGGGGAAACCTGGGCTGCAGACCTGTGCAAGCTGCGCGGGCAGATCGCTGAAAATCCTAGCAGCGTCCAGCTTCGGCCTCCGATTCTGCAAAAATTTTGGTTTGGTTTTGGACCCCCCGTAACCCATACATTTCTGAAAGAGCCGTTTCTCACAGATTTCAAAAAGTATACACACGCATTGGACCAAAAGTTTACAAAACCCAGGAAAAGTGCCAAAATCCACCGTGTTGGCGCACTATGAATGTCCTGAGAGATATTGAACGTGGACTGCGAAAGTTTCAAGATGCATGAATATTTTGGGTTGCGACCCCGAGCTATTTCCAAGGATGCTACACCCCATTGCCACCGCTGCACATTGCTTTACCCCTGCGCCTTGCAACTGCGACCCATTTTTGTCTAGTCCTCATGCGTAGTGCTGAAGATGCCGAGAACAAGCCTTTGCTCGCCAAGGCCCCGACCATTGTATTCGACGCCGAAACAGGCTTGGCCGTGCCAATGGTCGGTATCTGGATGGTTTACCTGACCATTTTCATGGACACTCTGGCCAGCACAATTTCTAGTCCTGTCTTGCCATACTACGCCCGGGTCTTCAACGCCACCAATGCACAGATTGGGTACCTTTTTGCTGCATGGTCCTTCACAAGTACGATCTTTGTGCCTTTGCTGGGAACTCTGGCAGACCGCATTGGACGGCGCACGGTATGTAGTTGCAAAATGCCTATACACTTGTCCTAAACCAAGTGTCGGTGTCCTGGGCTCGATCCGGTCGCACTCAGATGTGAATACTTACGGGTTGGAAGTCGAAAGGTTTTGTGAAGGCTTTTGTACTTCTAAAGGTTGTGTAGGTTGTAAAAGAGTTGTAAAGGTATTGTACTTCTGAGAAAAACACGGGGATACTGAGAAAGCCGCAAATGGGTGGCAATCGCCAAGCACCCATTCTATATTCCCCTTCCAGACAAATTTTATCGCATGGATGCCATCAATAGAGTGAAACTCAATTTCCAGCCAAACCGTCAGCCTTTGGAAAAAGGCCCAAAATCAGGGTCCGGGTAGTTGCAGATCTACAAAACTTTGCACTGCGTGCATGGCATTCCCTCAGGATCAGAATGGCGCATCGGGAACACATCGGGAACGATATAAAAAGCTGAAAGTGTCTTGGTTTCGACTTACACTGGTCGCATTTTTCCTGGGGATACCTGGCCTGTGGGTTGCATGGGCTTCCAGCATCCCAGTGGTGTAAGCAGGTTCTGGACAAGCTGCAACGGTTGGGCACGGGGGAGCCTCTTGCCCAACAGGTCAAGTGGTTCCTGGACAGTCAAAGGAGCCCCTGTGGCACGGATGGAGATGTACCCAACAACACACGCACCCTGACGTGGAAGCTCGACAGCCTTCCACGCCCTTGGCCCCGCAAAATGCGACCACGAGTGTAGCGATGCGTCTGCCTGGGGCCACGAACCCCGTGGCAGAGAGTCTCGGAGACAACGGCATTGAGGCAGTCGGGTCCTTTCTTCTGTTAAAGACCCGCCCAGTCGCTTAGCTAATGGCCGTTGGCGGTCCACCGACGGCGTGTGACGCGTACCGGAGGCCAGCCCCCCGTTCAGGACTGGAGACATGGCGGACACCTCCCGAACCCAATCGCTTTGCTCGGGGCCATGCCTCCGAAAACGGGGGCGGGCGGGCCGTGCAACACGCGCCTGGGCACCGGACGTGGCCTTTGTCCCGCAGGTGCTGTTGCTGTCCCTCTGCGGGGCGGCCGTTGCAGCTCTTGGCCAAGGAATGGCGACGTCGTACTCCGTTTTCTTTGCCATGCGTGCCTTGTCCGGAGTATGGGCGGCCGTGGGGTCGTCTGCACAGGTCTGTGAACGCCGTGCCGCTTGAGTCAGCGTCCTCATGGGGCATTGGGCTGGGATCTGTGGGCGGGAGGGGGTGCGGACCAGATGGTCAGGCAAAGGGTGTGGGGGGTAGTGTGGCTGCCGCTGTTTTGCTCTTGCGATCCAACCGACCGTTGCCCACCAACTGCCGGGCCCTTATGACGGATGCCGGTGTGTGTGTTGATCTTTCTTTTGGCTGTGCCCGACCCCTCCAAAGGCAGCCCCCGTCACCGTTGCACCACCGCTCACAAAACAGGCGGCACGGGTGCTCTTTGGGAGGCCTTCCTGCACCGCGCGCCCGCAGCCCGTGCTTTCTACGAAAAAAGCAGGAAAACGAGGGGCTCTTTCGGTGTTTGTCATTTTTCTTGCTCCTTCAGGAGTCGTGCAGCAGCGGAAAATGGTGTTGAGTTGCGGGAGTTCGCCAACACTTATTGTGGTCGCGCGCTCTGCGGTACGTACCACTGCTTTTGTGCGTCGGCCCTGGGGGTGTCAGACCGCAGTGGGCCCAGTCTCTTCTTGGGAGGCGCGGGAGGCTGGGGTTGAATGGGTGTTTAAACCACCAAAACCACCAAAACCACTGTCATGCAGCAGAGCGCCAAACGGTAGCGGCATGTTGGCCCCTGCGGCAGGTCACACGCCACCCACGCAGTGCTCTCTGTTTGTCAAATGGTGACCCTCCATCCGGTCCTCATTTTAGGACAGTGCACGCCGCATTTCTCTGCCCGTAATCAAATCGGGCACTGAAGTGATGCCGTTCGATCATCCGGTGATCGTTGGGGCCGCCCCCTCGTTTCTGCTCATCACGACACTGTCCTGGACTCTGCAACCCATTTCCAATTGTTTTGATGTGAATTGCAGCGAATGTTATTGCTCTGGGGCAAAGCCCACCAGAGTCGCTTGTCTATGGGTCGCGTGTCAGCACGGCTCCATCATACCACAGGAGTGCCATCAGACTGATTTCGGGCGTGCTTGCGCAGGGAGCGCCGGGAGCGCGCCCCGCGCTTTTTGGAACAGGCCCCCTTGCCAGCGATGGCAGGGGAGTGGACGCCATGGGGGCGAAATGCCGGTGAACACTGGAACAGACATTCCAATTGCACTCACGAAGCCCCCTTCCTCCCCCCCCCCCCTCGGCCCTCTGGCCCCACAGCCCCCCCAAACCCGATCAACAAGCAGGTCCCACAAAAAGGCATGACAGTGGACACCGGTTGTACTACGCGGACCTTTTGCCTTCATGGACCCCTCCCCCCCTCAAATAAACTACTTGGCAGTGGTTTGCCCACAGGATATGACGTCGTCGCCCGTGTCCAGGTCTATTTGACGGATGTGTGCACACCTGCGACTCTTGCCGTCTACATGGCCCGGCTCTCTGCTGTGCCCAGTGCTGCCATGATCTTCGGGCCCGGTCTCGGGGGTGGGCTGTCCAAGTTTGGCCTGAACGTGCCCATTCTCACCGACGGCTGCATCTGCCTGGCTGCAGCCGTTCTGGTATATGTTTATCTGCCCGAGTCCCCTGCGTGGAAGGCAGGGGCAAAGAACGGCAAAGGCTCGACGGGGGCACCTGCGCGGCCTGTGGCGTATCAGACGTACATTCTCGGCCTATCGCAGATGCTGAACGGGATCATGTTCAGCACGCAGGTGTCGATGCTCGCCATCGCACTGGATGCGAAGTACGGCTTCACTTCTTTGCAGGTTGCCCTCTCCGGCCCTGTCCCGTTGCAGAAATCGCTGGAAAGTAGGATGACTGCCCCACATCGCACCGAGGCCCTGTCAGCGCATTTTTTGGGGAAGAGATGCAAGAGACGGCTGGCACGAGGCATATCGTTGGGGCAATGCAGCAGTGCACGGCATGCACAGGCATCATGGCTGCGTAGGCCCATGTAGCCTGGACCATGGGTGCCCCAAAAGCCCCCAGATTGCTGTATTTTCGGTTGTTTAGTGGCACCTGGAAATTTTCGACAATTTGGCCTTTTCGGAAACCTTTGTTGCCTTTGGGAAGGGTTTGGGTGGTCACTTGGTGACAATACGGGTACTCTAGCTCCCACGGGGACCCACGTAGTGGCTGCTAGGCCCATGTAGCCCGGGCCACGGGCCCCTGAAAGCTGTTTTTGGTTTGGCACTTGGTTGGCCTCTTGCTGCCACTGTCCGTCGATTCGGACTTAGGTCCCATTCCACTTTTTCCTTCTATGTGGACCCCCTAAGCAATGGCGGGGGTCCGGGTGCTATCTCCAACTTTCCAACATCGGCCAGGACTCCGCCGTTTTCAGGCCGGCATGGGTTGGCTGCAGAATCATGATTTCGGGGTGACCTCCAACGACCCCTGGGGACCCTTGGGCCCTTGTTGGGTGATCATTTGGACTCAATGGGAGTACGTATACACTCATGTAGCGCCGATTAGGCCCTCCTAATGGTGCTTATTGGCGCCCAAATGCGCCCTTTTGGGCGTGTTTGCACTGCGATGAGTGAAATTTCGTCCGCCTTTAGTTTACGACTTCCCCACAACGCTGCTCATCTCTCTTGGAGGTGCCTTGTTGAACGCAATAGAGTATGACTAGTCATTATTTATAAAATGGGGGGGAAGGGGCAGTGGTCTCTTGGACCAGTGCCAACTGGGAGACACGGGTCAATATGAGTCCAGTTGATGAGTGGTAATGGGAAGGAAAGTAGTCAATTTGTTCAGTGCTAATTGAAGGGGCAGAAGTCCACTTGGCACGGGGGCACTGGTCCATTTGTCCACCAGAAATTGAGGCGCACACTTCCCTTGGATTGCCACTGGTCCACCGAAGCACTCAGATTGACTCAGTTGCCACTGGTTGAAGTGACCGCCGCCCCCACATTAGTGACCACTGTTCAAATGGACCACTGCCCCCCAAATACCACCGAATGAATTGACCACTGCCCCTCCATTGATCTGGACTTCCACTCTGCCATTTCATGTACGGGCACGTTTTGCACGACCTGTCATCCTCCCCTGCCCTGCCCCCGTACGCGACCCCGGACCCACAGAACAGACCCCCACTCCCCACGGCCTCTGCCCGCAACAGGTCGGGTACCTGTTTGTTGCGATGGCCCTGGTCATGATCTCCGTCAGCATCTGGGGCACGACGCGTCTCCAGCAGATGTTCGGGCTTTACAATGTCGCCATCGGCGGCACAGTCATCGGTGCCTTGTTTATGACCGCAGCCATGGCTCTCACCGACAGCATGTGGGCCTCCATCGTGTGCCTCGGTATCTCTCGCCTGGGCATGACCCTGCGCATGTCCTCCGGGGGCGCCATCAGCGCGCTCTTTGCGCACCCCACGAATCGTGGCAGCACATTTGCCCGGCTGCAGATGATGGGGAATCTGGGGCGCTTTATTGGGCCGCTTGTGGCCGGGCATCTCGCGGTCGCAGACCCTATCAAGACTCCCTGGGTCTTTGCCGGCGCCTGTGGATTGTTGTCTGCTGCTGTGCTGCTGGTATGCCTTTGTCATGCCCTATCTTCGAGCGGTAATCGAGGGCGCTGAGGCGGTGGTTGACGGCGGTTGAACCGTTGTTTTGGGAGCTCTGGATGGGTGCTCTTTAGCGCAGACAAGAAAAGGACACAAAAGCCGGAGTGGTAAAGGAGCGCCCCAACCCCTGCGCCCGCCTGCCCGCAGAGTGACAGCAGTGGAAACAAGCTCTGACACAGACACAAACAATGATTGAGTGAGTGGTCGCCAACTTTCCTTTTGTCTGGGAGCGCCCTTTGGGGGGTAAGCGGTCGAGGACCAGACCTTTGCTTAAGGTGGGTCCCACTGGAGTGGGTGGGTGAGGGCCTCAGGGCCCTCGGGTTGGTGGTCAAAGAACCGACTGCTGGGGTAAATTTCATGTTTGCCCCGATGACAAGGTTTCTGATGTCGGTAGACCGGCTCCATGTGCCAAAGCGGGAATCTTTCTCCTTCTGTGCGGAACTGCGGACAAGTGACGGGAAGAAGTAGAAATGGGGGAACGTCCGCCACTAGCCGACCGCAAAACCTGTGGCCGCCTTCCCCCATCTGATGCCACCAGACACAGAGCGTATGCTGCCCCCCTCACCCCCCCCCCCCCACCCCAGGCCCTCATCAGGTAATGCGAGGGGACATAGGGCCCATTGGCACGCTTGAATGTGTGCCGCCGAGTCTCGTCGACACAAAAACAGACTGAGACTCGACGAACGGCGAGCCCCGGCAACACTTTCTTGCCCGTCTACAGCCCGGCAACACGCTTCCACGAAACACAATTTGCTATCAACCGGCAAACCTGCTCCACTTTTGGTGCGCCGGCTCAATCGTTTTTTGGTGTTCGCCATGTCCGCAAGCCCCCCCCCCCCCCCTCTCAGGCACGTCTTGTTCAGGAAGGTGAGCGCCTCCTGCACTCAGCACCTCCCCACCCCCGCAATGCGCACAGCACAAAAACACACACAGAAAACGAAAGAAAACCCTCCCGATGAACCTCCCCGTCGAAACCCGAGATATGTGCCCGCGGCGAGGCACAGTGCCCGGCGCCAGCCCCCGCAGTCACGATGCGGGCGTGTGGGGCACTCCCAAAATGGGGACATCGTCACAGTGGCATCGTGAGCAGGCCCCCCAACCCGCCCCCTTCACCCCCAATCCCGTGGGCCGACACCCCACCACCCAAGGCCTGTGCTGAATTGGTTTTTCCCGCAAGGAGGACCCCCCCCCCCCGCCCCCCGCCACCTGGATTCCCCCCATCCTGACCAAAGGGACCATCGTGGGAAAAGGGGAAATCTTGTCAGGCCATTTTTGGTACCCCCCCCCCCCCGTGCCTAGGAACCGCCTTGCGCAAGAACCGCCCCCTGGTTCCGCGGTCGAATTCTCGCATCACTTTTCTTACCAGGGTATTGGGTTTTTCATGGTTCTGGTGGATGTAGGACAGCTATTCAGGTGTGCAGGACATCATTTCATGTGTGTTGCTACGGGTCCCCCCATCAGGGGGGACCCTATCAGTCACTCACAGGTGCACATACCCCTTAAACCCCTCCCATGTTCCGGCGCAACGCGCCGGAAAATTTTTTCCGCGGTACGGGGCTGCCCACGGTCATGCGCAAGAACCAACCCCTGGTTCCGTGGTCGAATTTTGGGGGGAAAGTGTGCGCAAGAACCGCCCGCTGGTTCTGCGGTCAAACATTGCCGGTTCCTGGGCACGGGGGGGGGGGTACACAAACTTTTGGGTCCCAGACCCCCCCTCCCCCCGTTACGCACACCCCTGCCACCGCCCTCTCCGCGTGGCCCATCCCTCAGCCCTTCGCACACGCATCGCAGGTGGCGCAGCCCCCGGTCCAAGAGGAACCGGCGGAGCCTCAACGCTTCATCCGCGGCTTCACCGACCTGCACGAGGCCGATGCGGTGCTGGAGGATGAGGTGGGCACCGCGCACGACTACGAGCAGCTCGGGCGCTACGTGGGGCAGCTGCTGACCCGGCGGCACTACCGATGGGTGTCCCACCGGCAGTCGGTGTACGCGATGTTGGACCAGCTGCTGCCGGAGCTGAGCACCGACACCCCCGAGCACATGGCGGACCTGCAGCGGCTCATGAAGCACGCCACCGATATGCAGCGCAACTTTACGAAGATCGACTCCCGGCCCTTCTGAGGCCAGGGGCGTTCTTAACAAATGCTGTGTTTCTGTGCCCACAAGCGTTGCAATTCTCAAAGCGCGCGCACACACACGTGAGCGCACGGGACGCAGCACGGGGCAGAAAAGTCAGATGCCCGAGAAGGTGCCAACTCCATCGAGGGCAGGGGCATACGCGGCAGCTTATGGCTTTGGGCGCCATTGAAAGCCACCAAATTAACTGTAGAACCTGCTTTCTCCTCAGGTTTGCCTTATAAAGCGGGGTGGCCTTCAGGCACCATGAATAGTCCAAGGCGTTGGAGGTGAACCGGACCCCACAACAACCGACAGCCGTTGGGGGATGCAGGACGGTATTGGGAATGAAATATAGCCTCAGGATTGCAGCTGCAAAACCGTGGATCAGAGAAAAGGGTTGTGCCGGGCCCGGGGGAATTGAAGACGCGGCATTGAGAGGGGCTCATTCCTCGGAAGGCAGCGGAGGGGGGAAAGGTACATATCGTCGGCCCACACAATTGTAGCCATCCTCAGTTATATTGTCGCGCAAGAGGCAGGTCTATTTCAAGTTGTGGAAGCCTCCAGGGCCGGACAATCGCCCCTGTTCGGTCCCATGTGGGAGGGCTGGCTGCATGCGCAGCCCTCGCTTTGAAAATGTGATGCATCCCCTCCTCGACGCTAAGTCTCTGCCATCAGGTAGAGCACGGTCCGCACCGGTTTCAGTGCCAGAATTGGGAAAGGTTTTGGATTGGACAGTGAGCAGACCCACATGCGCCTGGGCTGGGGTCTCTCGGCGTGCGTGCCCCGTTCGCCATCCGCCTGCAGCCAGATCCCAGGCCTACCGATTCCGCGGTGCACCCACCCTCAGAACCCCTGTGTATCATGCCGCTTGTCTTATCAAAACCATCCGCCACATTCTTGGCCAAGGTATTGGCAACATTCCCTATCATCCATTGCGGATGATTAGGTCACCCCTCTTTCCTGTCTCTCAGCAGGCCCAGCTCAGCGGGTTTTCTGCTTGGAGCCTCATGACAAGGCTTGCACTACCACCATATGCCTGAAGCCCCCTCTGAGTGTGTGTTGCAGGACGGGGCGTCATGCCCAAGGTGTTCTGGCCCGACTCGTGAGATGTACTGCACATTCTTTAATGGCATGCCCACTGTGCATGGTGACACAACGTGTCACGCGCTGCGGCATGCCGGGCACAGGGTGTGCACCCTGAGAACTCCCCCCTCACATCGGCGCCCCTCCGCTGTAGGCGAGCGCCCCAGTAAACTACTGTGGCCATGCACACACCGTGCATGCACATAATATGGCCTCTAGGTCGCCACACGTCCCTTCCACACCTCCAAACACTCTACCAAAGCACACAAGGACCAACTCACCCTGTCCACTCCCTCCCCCGCGGTGCTTGTTCAACGGGGGCTGCACGATGAAGACGAGCACACACACACACACAGACTCTCCATTGTTGTTGTTGTTGTATGCAAACGTCAAAACACTCACGGTGTCTCCGGTATCATCATTGTATTCCTATGTGAAGACACTCACAGAATCGCTAGTATCGTCGCTATACTCAAACGTGAAAACCCCAACACCCCAGTCAGGGGAGGGGCGGCCAGCGCAAAAGCCAAAGCACGACACGGCAATGACAGGGGAGTCGTCGGTCAACACCCCTCCCAAACCGCCAAGCGAGAGCTCACGCGGAAGGAAGGGGAAGGAGCGGGTGGTGTCGAGGCAGTTGTTTCTGTGACTAGCAGGCAGACACATGACAAGCATGAACAGCGTCCAGTCGGTTGCACAGCCGCCACGCATATCCAGCAAGCTCGCCTTGCGCGTTGCGCCAGGGGCATGTGCGTGGGGAAGCGGCCAGCAGTAGGGATGCATCACTTGTAGTCTTGCTGCCGTGCAGAGAGGAAGGAAAGGCCGCGCGGAGCGGGTGATGCAGTGCGGACAGAGCTGTAGATGTGGTGTACGATAGCGAACGCTACGATTGGATTCAAAAATTTGGGCGTCACACACACACACACACACACACACACCCACCCACACCCACACCCACCCACCCACACACACACACACACATAAAAACACAGATCGCCGCACTCTGCATATCAGTTCTGCCGGGCTGGTTGCGAGAATTGCCCATGGCCGAACCAGAGTGAACACGTTGGGTGTGTGCTCGCGATTCAGAATCAGAAAGCCCTTGTGTTGGCATCAACGCTTACCGAGTGGACCAGCAAGTCTGGGCCACTGATCCCTCTCCTCCTTGTCCAAGCTACAGTGGCCGCAGGGACCATATTTTTCTTTGGCACAAGAATCACTTCAGTGTCCATTTTGGTCCAGGCTTTTTTTTTTAGTTCATTTGCGGTTGGCTGCCTTGTTCTCACCCATTCCCAGCCCCAATGCCCAAGGTCAACCATCGATACCAGGGATATGGCCCATTAAAAGTGTATTGATATTTTTATAGTTTGCGTAGGAGCCACCACTTGTCTAAGCTGCACCCCCGATTAGGCACTTTTGTGACCCGTGCATAGCTTGGACAGGGGAGTGGGGGCAGGAATGCACTGGAAGGAGATGCGGGCGAGAGCAAGATATCAGCAGTGGTCAGGAAGCCGGTTGGACGGTGTTGGTAAAACAATCCGCAAATGTTTCTGTTGGTTACAAAAGCCGTTGGCAAGAAGCGGTTCCTGCAAGAGGCAGGAAAGTCCTTGAGTCCCATCCCCCTTCCCGCCCTTCCCTCTTACGCTATTTGGAATGTGATTGCATACGTGAAGGACCATGAGGGCACAACCGTGCTACCCCTTGGCACCGCGGGCTTAATGCAATGTTGCCCCGTATAAGGCGCATGCATGTACACACAGCGTTGCATGCGCAAGCTCCCAAGCACACAAACGTGCCTTTCCATAATGGGCAAACGCCACAGCCGGTGACCACGTCAGTTTTGCAAGTAGTGTCACGTTTCGTGACCCTTGCTACAAAGGGAGTCGTGGCAATCCCGGAAGGAAACACTTTGATATTGATAATGCAAAGCTACAGAAAGAAACAACTAATTGTCACCTCGCAGCAAACCTCTGAGAGCCCAAGGAAGTGCAAGTGCAAATACCAGGTCACAGAATTTTATGCCTCCACCCCCGGCAGTACTCGGGGCAAGCACGATCGTTGTACTAGCACCGCTGCACGGTGAGACTGTCAATTTCCGTGTCCGAAGGGTTCGTATGTGTACAGGGGAAAGAGTTGTGTGTGTTTTGGTTGTGAGGGCTCTTTTCTGGGGGTTGTGTTTCTGGTACTTAGAGATTGATTTCCGGTATTGAGACTGTTCTGTTGTGGAGGAGATCCATGGGATCGTTGTTCGGGGGGCACGTTGGACCCCTGGTCGCAATTGCTGCACGTATGCACTTTCCCGAGTGCACAGACATGTGCTATGGCATCGGGTGCTGGATACGTGATTTAGGACGACCCTGTTTAAACGTCATTCTTTTCTGACCGCAGGTTTTGTGGCACAGAATTCCAGACGACATTTTTTTCAGTCGGTTGTAGTGTGAACGAGGGGCTGGGTCATGGCTGTGAAGAAGTGTTTCTGCTCATAACAACACTGTTCTTGAACACTGTTCTTGAACCTGCACCCCACTTCTGGTCGTTTTGATGCTAATTTCAGTGGCTGCTGCTGCTGCTGCTGTTGGCCCATATACGTGTCCTCGTGTAAGCGAGGCCTTGTTTCAGCACGGGGTCGGCGGCTTACTGTTGTTTCCCCCTGAGTTCAGGGGTGCCTGCGCCAGGGGGAGGAGAGTTGGTGAGGGGTTATGAGAGAATGCCCATCGCTTTGCTGATTCCTCCACATTCCATGCACACACCGCACGTCATGCTCCAGACGATTTCCATTGGCCGCACAGTGTGCCACACTCTGAGTGTTGGCAACTGCGGGTATTTCTGCGCAGGAGTCCCGTGTCGGGGACCACCATCAGCCTGTCAAACCCCTGGTTTGCACCCACGACCTCTGGGTATGTTAGGGCTATTGGGTGGCGTGCGGGACCTTCGGCTTCACTCCTGGCGCAGTTCGAGCAGTTGTACCCTACTCCTGGTCCCATCCTGCAGCGTCGCCGAAGTTGCTGCGTGCCACAACCGCTCGACCAGCCGGAGTCTCTTGGCGCCTGTTCTTGCATGACACCGTCAGTGGTCGCATTGCTGACTGGGCCGTGAAGTACGCTCTCGAGTGTGTCCCTACAATGCACGCTTTCCCGTACAGCGGTCCGGCGGTCCGGCGGGTCTAACGGTGTTGAAGGTGTGGGTATTCGGGGGTCATGTGTCTGCGAGGGGCTCGCCAATGGGGCCCCTGTCGGCCGCACAGCCTTGTGGCATAGCCCATGAGGCACACACGCACATTCCCATGCTACGGCCACGCACGGACCGCAGTCCAAGTTAGGAATTGACTGCGACGGGCACTTTTGGGCGGGCACCCACACACCCCGAACACGGGCGCTTTTCCTCTGCACATGCAGCGCGTTCAGCCCTCAACAGGCGATGGTGGACACGGTGTGCGCCCGATCAGATGTCACAGCCAACACAAATTGGTTGGCCTTTCTGGCCCCGGGCAACGGCCTGTGCCCCAGAACGCAGCCCCTGCTCTTTGAATCCACTCTCCTCAGACGCCAAGGCATGCATTGATGCTTGTGGGTTGCCGCAGCGTGCGTGTGTGTCTGCTTTGCATGTGTGCGTGTGTGTCATTCATCACACGTCCAGTGCTTGTCTGTGTTAGGGCTGGTGCGGGGCGACTCATCATCGTGTGTGAGGGGGAAGCTGTGCATAGACCCTATCATCAATCGGAGGCAGCTACGGATGGCAGCCAAAGCAATGACTTGCATGCCCCAAAAACTGCAAGAACTTGTTGAACGCAATTTCCAACTGAATGATGTGCGACAGGTTTCCGGCTGGTTTGAATGGGTGGTGGGGAAAGGAGCATGCCGCATTGCTGAGGGCGATTGTAAAACAGTTCGATAACATAAACCCCAAAAGCGTGGTGTTATGTGCCGAGCACGCTGCATCCTGGCCATATCAGAACAGGGGCTAGAGGGTGTCAAAGGTGGTATGGTCTGTGCACTACCAGGTGTCAAAGCTTGACCGAGTATGAGTCGCCAACAGCCACAACTTCTGTCACATGCCACATGAAATGTTGGAGCCGCTGCTGCAGTTTGAACTACTCCACAACAATGTCCTCCAAGCATTGGTGCAGAGAAACCGGTTTTCCAATGGGAGGGCAATTTTCTGCACAGAGTGCTGATGTGTTTACACTGTGGAAAATCAAAAAGGCAGGTAAGCACCTCAGATGTTGGGGGTAAAATGCATGTTTTAGAAGAAGGCTTCGTTTTTGGGACCAGAGGTGATAAATGGTTCTTGTTGGCACAATTTAGAGACAAAGTACTGGTTGCAACAAACGTGCAGCTAGGGATGAGAACAGCCCTCATACAAATGATATGCGGCGCATTGAGTGAAATCACCTCAAAGAGATTTTGTTAGATCAGGCGCGGGTGCGGGCGTCATATCCCCCCCCCCTTTGGGGGTCTTTCGCGCAACATACCGCAATATGTGGTATCAGACGTCTAACCCCTTGTAAAATCATCATTTTGGGACAGAAAATGATCCCTCAATGAATTTTTGCATTTTGACCCCCCTACCCATCCAGAGCCCATCAGGAAATGCTGTCAGGTACCTTTCTGTGAGGGTCCGTTTGGGGGGTAAAAGCTGTGTAATTGCCCAAAACGGTGCGCCCCGTGCGCCCAACGTGCACCCACGCCCAAGTATAATATTCTAGTCCTGCTGCAGCCTGGTGTGTTCCCACTCCAGTCCGCCTTGGTTTGCCTGTTTTAACCCTCTTGCCCCATTTTCGTTCCTCTGTACAGCACTCCTTTGACCCTGCAGTGGTCGAGCTCTGCACCTGCTTCAAGCGAGTTCCATTCTAGCTCTGTCCCACTGTCATTGGATGGTAGTCGGGTGGGTGACATTGTGTCATATCCAAGGAGGCCCCCCCCCCCCCCACCTCCCCCTCATGGGGTGTCACTTTCATTCTCCTGTCCGTCCGACGTTTATCAGTCGACCGGACGCAGTTGACGGCCAGCGGAGATCTTCAATTGGTACTTTAGGGTTTGCCTGAGGGGAGTTGTATGTATTTGACGTCCCGATGTGAACGAGACCAATTTTGTTCTCCGACTGCGCTCGGTTGTGCATGCATCCGGCAGCCATTGGATGATGTGCGCTGTTGTCTCAGACACCACCTACTAAATCGCTAGCAGCATGTGTTTTGTTGCAGACTGCTCCTGAGTACCTTCGAGCCCCAGAGAGTTCTCGAACTGCTCGGACGATCAGCAACAAACAATAACGGTTTTGGTGGGTTACTTGTTTCAATTTCGGGAAAGTCATGCTTTGTTCTACCCGTCCGTATATCTGTTCGCCCTTCTGTTGCCTGGTCTTGCGAGTTCCACTCTGTGCAATGGCCAGTGCAAGGGCAAGTAAACCCCTCTATGGGGACACAAACCTCACGCACACAGAATATCCCCCAGCGAGAACGTAATAATTCTTGAGAAACATTCTAGAACCCTCCTACAACCCGTATGCGCGACGCTCTGGTAACCCCTCTACAACCCTTGCACAACCTTTGCAGTTCAGATCGACGGTTTGCTGCAGTCCAGTCTGCAGTGCGGCGCTGTCACGGCTCCAAGCAGTCCATCTTGAACTCGAAGCCCAACACAAAATGATCGGACACGTACAAGGACACTGTAACGGTCGCTAGGCCCTATTCAATTCTCAACCCCAAACCGTACATTTCTTAAAACAGAATGAGGGGGAGCACAACAGAACCAAAGATGAAACTGGGCTACAATTGAACTTTAATGTCCATTGAACAATACATGCGGCTGAATTTCCAAGACTTTGGTGAACTCTGTGCCAGCAGAAGATGTGTTGGAACGCGCAAGTGCCTATGAAACCTCGTTATTGCCCGATTTTCAGCTTGATGTCCCGCCTTTTTTTGTGCAACCAAAGGGCTTGTATGCGGCTCAGGCAATGTATTTATGGGAGTGGTGTCAACCATTTTTTTCATCATAGGCAGCTCATTGTCGCATCTGAGACCGCTTGTCTAATGCTCGCTTTGTAGGCTCTACCCAGTATCACAGTCACTGGACAAACTAAACAATTGATAGACTCCACACAACACCAAAACCGAAAAACCACAAAAAGCAGTCCATGTGTGTTGCTGATGGCACCCTAGCGTCCTTTCCATGGTCCATAATTTTCCATAGTCTTATTGAAAGGACCCCAACAATGAAAACCAATGCACAAAATGCAATGGACAGAATTTGAGACCGAGATAGAAAACGTTTCTCTATGTAATTGCATGTCTTTCTAAGAATGCCGTTCGCGTATGCATGTAGTCTTGTGTGTCAGCAACTACTCGGTTCCTACTTTTGGCCCTTTCCCACAAGTTGCTGTGTTTTTTATGGTGTAAAATGAGTTTTAATCCGATTGATAACATGCATTTCATTGGAATTTGTGTGAAAAGGGGTGCAAAAAGGGTGTTTGGTCATGGCTGAGGGGTTTGGCCTGCGCAGTGTACACACATCTGCGTCACGAGCACGTCACTCCTCTCTTTTTCTTCACTTTCTGCTCCTTTGTAGGTAGAAGTTGGACTATGATCACGCGGAATCACCCATCATAATGAGTACATTTACTTCTCTCTGCTCTCCGAATCCCCGACATGGCAAGGGTTGCATAGCCATTTCACTTTTCCCCGAGATGGTAGGAGTTGTGCAGCCACTTTACCCGGGTACGGTAGGGGTTACGTAGCCATTGCATTTTCCCCAAGATGGTATGGTTTGTAGGAACGGAGGATGGGTTTTGGAGGATGCAATGTGTGGATGGGTTTTGCCTTACAGGGGGAGCGGTAGTGCACCGGGCATCTTTTTTTGACCATTCCCCACCCGTGCCTGTTTTCGCCCCCACCTCACCAAACAACCACAACCCCCACCAACCCAGTTTATGAGGATGGCAAGGGTGGTGGTTGGAAATGGTGGGAGTGACATTTTGTGTTGTTGAATTCTCATATTTCGGCTTATCAAGGTGCCTTGCAGAGACGGTTTTCGGTCTAGTGCGGTCTACTTAAGGGACTTCCCAAGGTGAGGATACACTTGGGGCTAGAGATAAGATACTTAATACAAAGGTAGCGCACCGGGCATGCGCCGGGCGCGCGCCGGGCAAACATTCCCCCACAGTTGCATGGCTTTTGCATATTTCGCTACACCTAAGTCAATTTTGTATCCAGAGGCAGAGTTAGTGTTGGCCTTATGTACTTGAACCCATGTGGGACATGAGGGAGCCTCTGCATACGAAGAAGAAAATGATGATGGTGTTTGTTGCCAATTGTGTGCATTGTCTAGGTGATATTTCTGAGTGTGGCACTTGTTACTTCAACATGTTTACATGTTTACAACCCCTAATGCGCATTGAATGAAAGTCATCATGTGTCCGATGATATGCACAAAATCACAGGCATAAGTAGCATAGCCAATCATGGCACAATTACCACACAAAAGTAGGATTTCGTCTTGGGGAGGGATTGGTGTCGGAAAATGCTTTGGGTTCAGGGACAAGCTTAGAGGTGTCCAATCTGAAGATTTCTGGCTAGGATTATTTCTCAGCTCCAAGTATCAGAATGGCTTACCCCCACAAAACACCTGTGTTTGAATTTTATGATGCAATGTGCAGCCCCACAATGAGGGCTACCGTATATTGAAGGCCATATGTATTTATGGTGCAATGTGCAGCCCCAGAATAGGGGCTCAAATATATTTTAGGCTAAATATATCTCTCGGGGAGTGCACAATTGCGCCAACTCGGTGGGTTTTCGGGGGTTGGTGCCATTGTTATGACAAAATAAAGTAGCTGGATTTTAGTATAACACCTGACCCTGAGAACCTGCAGCCCCATCCTGGCTTTGTCTGGGTGAAATCAGCGGGTGAAATCAGCGTGCATGGGTGAAATCAGGGTACAGTGAGACCATTGCGTAGTGCAAGGTCCGGCTGACCAAACAGCACAACTATTTTGCCCAATAAGACAACCCCCCAATGGATTTTTTGATTCTGAGACGTCTATCCCCTGAAACTGGATATCGCTTTTTTGAGGGTGGGTGGGTGGGTGGGTGGGTGGATGGGGAGGGGTTGGGGGGGGGGTTGGGGGGGGGGGTCAAAAGTTTGTGCTCAGAAGGCTTCAAGCAGTGGGGAGGATCAGTAATGCCAGAATATGCAGTGGTTCAATGGTAATGCAGCCGACCGCAGACTTGGAGGGCAGCGGTTCAATTCCCCAGGCCAACTTGTGAGCGCCGCCGCTGCTGTTGCGCACTGGGGTCGAACCACCAACCCACACAGCTGCGGTCGGCTGCTTTACCACTCACCCGCTGCAGTAGCTGTTCTCCCAACTGCTTGAAGCCGAGTCTGCCACTGAAAAAAACTCAAACTGTGTGTTTCTGTCTGCCTGCCTGCCTGCCCGACTAACTTTCTGACTGACTGCTGACCTGACTAACTGACTGATTCGCAGACTGTCAGCCTCTCTTCGAGGTGCACTGCCGAAGGCAATAGAATTTTCAAAAAGTATACACATACCCCCCCCCCCCAAAGGGACGAAATTTTGGCGCATTGGACCAAAAGTTTACGAAACCCAGGAAAAGTGCCAAAACCCACCGTGTTGGCGCACTATGAATGTCCCCAAGAGATATTTGTAGTCTCCCTCATGGCCAGCTGGTGTTGTTTGGGAGCCTGATGAGGGAGTACAGCCATGTCTTGCAATCAGGGATGGAGAGCGAGGTTTAGTAACGGCAGTGAAAGGGGCAAAGGAGGTAAAAGGACAGCAAGACGTGGTGCAATTCAGAACAGGCTAGCTGGATCATTCTTAGGTGTTGCAATCTTTGGTAGCTGTGCTCTGTGAAACACTCAGGAGAAAAAGTGTCAGTTGCAACCAATTTTATCAAGGTGGTGCTGTTTTCTAGAGGCTTATGGTTGGATTGATTATTGCAAGCTGGGTCGCAGAATTCATGTCCCATTTGGCAATAGCAAGCCAAGAATGATCCGACCCTGTGTGGGTTTCCCCTTTGTGCAGCATGGGCTTGTCCAAACATGGCGACCTTGTGTTTCTGCATGTTTGGGCTTTTTTTTGGAACCATTGTTTTTGCACTTCCTATACCAAGAGAATGTGATTTGTAGCTTTGTGCAAGCTGTTTGAGCGGTCAATTTGGGTGTCAAAGTGGTGGTGCAGCTGCAATTCCATGTGCTCTTGTGACCAGGTCCATACGTTCGCCAAAAGTTTGGTATGGGTTTGTGGGGAAATTATGGGGCATTATGGGGTTTCGGGGGCAATTATGTCAGGGTTGCTGTTGATTCTAGTGTTTTTGTTATTCGTTTTCGTTCTTTCCTGCAAACATGTTAGATTCACTTTTTCATCCTTTCAATGATGGTTTGTATGTTCGTTTGTCATATCCCTACAAAAACCCCCAGGAAGTACCTGTCGTGGGTCACTTGACCACAGGCATGAAGAAGTAGAATGTCAAGCGGTTTGGCATTGCTGAAATTGGCCTAGCTAGTGCCGGGGCCGTCGTGGTGGACCATAGGTGTCCTACACAGCTGCACTGCACTGCAACCGGTACCGCCTGGACACAGTGAAGCACATGCACCATAAAACCCCATATTTCCATATGTTTCCCCATATTTCCCCATAATTTCCCATAATTCCCCATCAACCCCCATAAAACCCATATTTCCCCATATTTTCCTACGCCCCGCCCCCCCTTTGTCCAGCCCCCCCCCCCCCCCCTGTCCATCCCCCCTATGGGGGAGGATTGAGCTGTATGATACGTTCAGCCGAATGGAACTGATGAGCATTGCTGCATATGCATATCAGGACGTGCATGTGTGGAGCGCTCTGTGACCTGCGTGTGGCCAGGAGGGGGGCAGCGCCACTTGGCCCATGGACGATAAGAAATCAACCGGGAATCACAGGCGCTGAAGGCACCGAAGAAAAATTTTAACCTAGTATACTAGAATTCAGGTTATTGTTGTGTGGTCTCCATTCCCCCCGGGGGTGGGGGCAAAATGTCGTCCCTTGGGGGGGGATGGGCATGGGGGGGCCGGGGTAAACTTCCCCATAATTCCCCATAATTCCCCATCAATCCTCGTGATTCTTGTGCTTTGGTGAGCAACAGTCGTTTGGTGCTAGAGAGTGCATAGGCCTGAACTTGGGTTCCTGTGTGTGTGCTGGCCTGCTCGGCACCCTTTTGCAGTCATGAACAATTCTCTTTTAATGCCGCATTGCCTGTCACATATTAGCGATACACAAAGAATGAATTTGTGCTTGTTCGAGTTTTGGGTCCGTCTGCACAAGGTGAGCGGTATATTCGCATTGTGTATGTAAGCTGTACTCTACAACAGACGTTGTGGATGACAGTCTTGTTCCTAAGATAAGAAAACCAAACCTGTCCCTCAGCCAGCCCCTGAGGCAACCTCAGGCAGCCCCTAAGCCATCCCCGAACGGCAAGCATGTCCAGCTTTTCAAGAGGAGGCACAAGGTGGGCAAGGAGTTCTATTTGGTGCCTGTCAATCAGAATGCAAGCAACTCAGTGGTACCTGAGTTGTGCACATGAGGATAAATGCTTCGTGTTGTCATGTTTTGAGGGGTAGGGTTGGAATATGTCTGCAGCGTGTGTTCTGTGGTATGTGTCGTGCCAAGGTAACAGTGTCCAAACACCGTGACTCCGTGTTTCCGCCTTTTTACCCCCTGAACCAGAATCTGGCCTGTGTTAGCGCAAGGGGGGGGGCGGGGTTACATGCACAGTAAATGAGCAGCAAATTTGTGGTAAGTGTGCAATACATGCGCAGCAAATGTGACGTTATTTCACAGTAAATGGACAGTAAATTTTGCAGTCAAGGTGCAGTAAAATGTGCAGTAAATGTGCACAAATGTGCAGCGAATCTGCAGCAAATATGCAGTAAATGTGCAGTACATGCGCAGTAAATGCATGGTAAATGTGTGGTAAGTGTGCAGTAAATGTGTAGTAAACGTGCAGTAAATGTGCAGAAATCCGCAGCAAATCTGCAGCAAATGCGCGGTAAATGTGTGGTAAGTGTGCGGTGAATGTGCAGTAAGGCGTGCAGTACTATACAAATCCTAAAGATTTGCTAAAATATTTAATTCACGGCGCAAGGTGTTGTTGTCCACAAAAAAAAAAAAAACGTAAAAAATAAATTCATTTTTGGCATCATGCGCTACGCAAAAATGGGTTCCGCAAAAGAAATTGCAAAAGTAAAATATTTTTTGCCCCTGCCCCCCCCTTTTTTTTCCAAGAATGCCAGAATTTCCAAGAATGGCATTTCTCTTTCACAGCCATGTACAGTGCTGCAGGTTTTCTTGTTGTCTGATCTAGCAGAGTTTTCTGTGTCATTTTTTCAGCATTTGATGCACTATTATCGAGACACACTGACAAGGCAGCATTTCATGTGCCATGGGCACTATTATGGACGAGTTTGGAACTGGTTTGTTGAAAAACTGGTCAACCCGAATCATGCTTGTTGGTGCTTATCTGTGCTATGGGCTGCTATTCCAGAGTCCAACTGATCCACATTTGTATGCCTATGTAGGAATGGACTGCAATCCCAGAGCCCAAGATACGCACGGTCTCTTGCAGTAGCAACAAAATGAATCAACACCAATCCCCAAAACGTAAAACAAACGCAAAAAATAAATTAATTTTTGGCGTCATGCCCTACGCAGAAATGGGTTCCGCAAAAAAAATCGCAAAAATAAAATATTTTAGCCCATTTTGGATGCTGTCGCAAAAATTTTGCTTATTATCGATTCAAAACACCCATCGCAAAAATTAGGATTCCGCGAATCTTTAGGATTTGTACGGTAAATTTGCAGTAAATGCAGCCAAATGTGCCGTAAATGTGCAGCCAGACTTCTTCATTTTTTCCATGGGCATTGGTTCAGAACAGAGTTTTGGAAAAAATAGGGGTGAACCAGATTTGCCTAAAGTTTGTGTGAAATCACTTTTTTGAACACTTTCAGACGTGCTGCGATGCTTTTGGGGGACAAGCCGTTGGAGCCGAATTAGAGGGGGAGGGCCTGGGAAATAGGCTCAAAGGGCCCCTCTCCCCAGAGTTGCAATGGACTGCGGGCCCCAGGGGGAAGGAGGGTACTGGGCTGCGTGAACAGTTGAAGGCCACATACTTCGGTGCTTCCTGTCATTTTGCTTGTCAGGCTCTTGGCCCAGTGATGTGGTATCGCTCATTGTTTTTCGTTGTCTTGTTGGTGAATATGCCTTCCGCCTCGGCGTTTGTTGGGATGAATTTCGCCCTCAAGCTCCAGAAAAATCGCCTGGCCACAACTGAAGCCGCATGGATCATCCGCGAGGCATACAGCAAAGTTACCCGTTTCAAGATGTTCGATTATGATGCACAGTATGTCTCGGCTCTCGCAGCAGCTGGTGCGACGGACGTAATGGTGGCTGTACCGAACGGCGAGTTGGCTTCCCTTGGCAAAGTGACATACGCAGAGCAGATTGTCACGCGTCTGGCACCCTTTGTGACCGCCGGAATGACTATCACCCTGGCCGTTGGCAATGAACCTCTGGCCCCCTGGTACAACGGCAGATATGCCCCACATCTTGTCCCTGCAGTCACCAACGTGCGCCAGGCCATTGCTTCTTTGGGTCATGCAGGGACCATAAAGGTGACGGTGCCTCATTATTTTGGGCTGCTTTCGAGCTCCTACCCTCCGACGGCTGGCGCTTTCCATGCCCAGTACGTGAACACCATCACATCCGTTGCTCGGATGCTGCGGGATGATGGGAGCGTCTTCTGCATCAACATATATCCATTTTTTGCCTACAGGTTTCCACTTCTCTCCCACCGCGTTCTGCAGTCTTGCTACCTCTGTGGCAGAGCCACAACTGCGCCAACAGCACAGTCGAGGCTGCACAACAATGTCGGTGATTGCATGGTGATTGTACAAGGGGTTAAAAATCCAATTCCATACCTTGGGGTATGCAACGCGAATACCCCAAAAATTGGGGGTATATGGCGCTCGCATCAGCCCATGGCCTCACAACCCTCTTTCATATGATTCGGTCGCCTCATTGGAGCTACCCCCCCCCCCCCCCCGCCTTGTATAAGCTACGCCCTTGTCCAAGCTGCAGTAGGCGTAGGGACCATATTAATTTGGTACCTAATTTTAATTCGTTACCAAACGTAGTGCAGCCACATACAACATGGGTTTGACGAATTTGCCAGTCACATAGAGTCATGGACACATTTGTTGTGAGTGTTTGCCCACTCGAACCCACCCCATTTCTGAGTCCTCTTCTAGAAGTGATGATTCTAGCGACTCCGATGATGCTCCCACTGAATTTGTTTGGGCTAAGGCTGCCCGAGGTGTGTGGGGAATGGCCCATGTCTTTGATGGGAAGTTGTATTTCACAAGAGACCACATGCAAGGCAATCTTATTCCCAAGACTTTGAAGTTGCCTCAGCCCAAATCAGCCCCTCAACCTCGCGCAAGCTATGCCCGTGTCCAAGCTACAGTAGGCGTAGGGACCGTATTAATTTGGGACTTTGGCGTAGCTTATACAAGGGGGGGGGGTTACGTCGAAACACTGGTGGTGGACAGGGGGAAGTGCTCCAAGCGGACCGCCTGGGAAGCCGAGGTGCGCACGTCTGGTCCAAATTTGTCCTGAATATCCCTTTTACCAGCCCTGCCGCTGAGGTCAGCCTCCAGTCTTGATGGCAACTCACCCACGCACTGCCACCCCTCGCCCTGGTCCAACACAACCACGTGCTGAGACATGGAACAGAAGCGCAGAGGGCCTTCAGTACGGAACAAAATCCGATAGGGTCGGCGAGCTATCTGCTACCGTCGACATCCGGTTCAGCACCACAGGAAGACACGTGACATGAAGGTCCCCCGAGGAATGTTCGACATTGCGCCCCCCCCCCCCCCCCTGCGGCTGTGAACGACTGGCTTTGCTGCAATCAGGTGAGAACCTCGCAGTTGGAGCAGAGATTGTGATGGGATGGGGGTGGTTGAGATGAGTTGGGTTGGGTTGGATCAGGGCCTCGTCTGGTGGTTTGGTGGCCACAGTTCTGGCTCCCGCACCTGCCGCACACAACTGGCCCCTGTCCCCCTCACGGCCCGGTCGCAAGGCCTGCCGTGCTGATGACAGCCCCCTGGCCCCGGCCACGCGAGCGAGCGGGAGATGCCGCCGTGCCTGTGTGTCGAGGGGGGCCTGGGGCGGGCGGGTTGGGGACTGAGGACTCGGCACGCCGGGTCTCGCGGGACGCCTGCGCCTGGCCCCGCTGCGGTACATACCATTGTTTTTGTGCGTCGGCCTTGGGGGAATCAGACCGCAGTGGGTCCAGTCTCTTTTTGGGAGGCGCGGGAGGCGGGTTGTTTTTTAACCACCAAACCAGCCAAAACCACTGTCATGCAGCCCCGCAGTTGTTGCGTAATGGCCAATCGGAACGGAGAGCGCAAAGCAAAACGATAGCGGCATGTTGGCCCCGTCAGCAGGTCACACGCCACCCACGCAGTGCTCTCTGTTTGTCAAATGGTGACCCTCCATCCGGTCCTCATTTTAGGACAGTGCACGCCGCATTTCTCTGCCCGTAATCAAATCGGGCACTGAAGTGATGCCGTTCGATCATCCGGTGATCGTTGGGGCCGCCCCCTCAACACGGCACTGTGCATGACGGCGGGTTTGACCGGGTTGTCTCTTCGTTGTCATGGCCCAACTCCCCAACCGATTATGGCACGTACCCACCAAAGGTACTTGCGTCTGCTGTTGGCACTGGACTTGAGCGCATCGCTCTGGGAAACAAGAGGGGCCCGCTCCATGTGTGTTTTCTCGCGGAGCTGCCTGGGCCTCCAGTGAAAACAGTCGTGACAATGGCGAAGGGGTGCCCGACAACACAAAACTACGACTGCACGGGGGATGTCGACCATCAAAAGGGAATGTGCGGATGCAAAGAGTGTGATCGCATGCGACCCATGCCCCGAACTTTGACGTCACTAGGGACAACCCGCAGTCCATCCCGTTGCAATACGCGCTCCTGGAGACCACCCACACCGCAGAAGGCATCACGTACCCCAACATGCTGGCGGCCCAGATCGCCGCGGTGCGCGCCGCGTTGTTGCGCTTGGACTCCACCCTCACGGACGAGGCCCTCCCCATTGTCGTTGGAGAGACCGGGTGGCCGACTGCAGGCCACGCCGCAGCCACGGCTTCCAACGCCGCGAAGTACGTGCGCAATGCCGTCAAGTCGGGCCTATCACTGTACCTCTTCGAGGTCTTTGCCTTGCACCCCTGCATGCCATTTGATTCCTGCCACAGCAGGCCACTTCACCTGTGCATGCCACTCTGTGCTCCCGTACTGCCTCTCTGCACTTGGGGGTGACCCCACTTCTCAAGCACCTTTGGATACATTCAATCGATGCCTGCAAGCCGTTCCCAAGTGCCCAGGGTCTACCAGACATGAACCCATGCCTCTGACTCATATTGCGTGGCTGGACAGGATCACCAATATGCCTCCGCTGCAAAGGCAAAGGAGAAGATGAACTATTTAGTACACTCTCCCTGTGCCGCAAGAGCACTTGAAACCTCTTCCTTGGGGGCTTCATCATGCTCTGGATTGTGGGCCGCCACCCAGTTGGTCGAAGGCGCCTTTGCATGAGGCAGTTCCCCGAGCCACCCCGAGTGCATGCCATAATAGCGGGTGCTGACAATCCTGGTCCGTAAGGACTAACCTTAAGAATGCAGCGCCTGAAAATGGAGGTCCGTTGGTGGGGGCGTTTTGCAGCATGGCCCATGCCGCTGCGGCCAAGGCTTTTTCTCCTGTGGTATCTTCAGCCCAGAACTGATGTATTTCATTTGCTTTGTTCCTTGGTTGCGGGCTGGGTCTGAAAGCAACGGATTTCCCTATTTTATCGTCTTTGGTATACCCGCTTTGCATGCCATGTAGAGAGGGCCTTCAGTTTGTTGGGTCATGTCTTGACCAAGGACCGCAATAACACACTGCGCGGCTTGGCCATTGTGTATGTCAACAAGACAACTGAGTTGAACGCGGCAGAAACGGAGCGAGTGCGCTTCCGTTGACCGAAGGGATTGTGTGTGTGTTTCGGGGGGCTGGGGGGGCATTTTTAGGGCTGTGTGTGGAATGTCTCACTGCTCAGAAGTGCAGCTTCTGCCGTGGTGCCAGCGCCAGTGTTTAGACCTTTGTTCGGCACGTGGCGCAGGACACCAGCTGTACTCACAGCCACCGAATAGCCTTTTCGGACACCTCTGCCCCATCCTCCGCAGATTCGGTCCCCAGACGACAAAGTTTTCCAACCCATTTCTTAGGAGCAAATTGGCCCTGCGTGCTGCAAGGAGGTGACCCGGCGTTCCTTGTGCTTGATCCCCCTTCTTACTCCCCCCTTCAAGCCAGGCCCCCCTTCCCCATCCGCCCCTTTGAAGCGCAGAAGTGGACCAGTGGTACCTCTGAATTGTGTGTTCCTCTGGTGTCTGTCCTCCAGAGCCCTTTGCTGTCATCAGGCATTTGACGAGAAGAAAAAGTCGGCCGACGGAGGTGCCGGAGCTCTAGGGGACGTGGTCGAGAACAACTGGGGGCTGTTCACGGAAGCGGGCAGTGCCAAGTTCCAGATCCCGGAATTGGTGGGAGCTGCCGTGACCCGATCCACATCCCCCACGCCCAAGGCCGCGTCACCACTGCCTCCTTCTTCCCCGTCTCCCTCCCCATCTGATGATACAAACACGTCCGGGGCTCTCGTTGCCGGTGGTGAGGGAAGTAAATGGATGGTGGCCTTTGGGCTGTTGTTGGCGACTGTGGTCACTGTATTGGTCCGGAATATGTGAAAGTGCCACCGGAGGCCCCTGACCTCGGTCGTCAGTTTTGAACCTGAGCTCACAGAGAGCGGAGGGCAAGCCGCCTTCACAGACGGGGCCAGCTGGTGTGTGCGCCGCAACACCGCGGCGGCAAAGGGATGATACCCTTTTCTTGGGGATCCCTCACCACTCGCACGGGCGGGCGCACAGACACACATTCGGAAATCCTCCGACGTCAGTCCCTGAGCGTACCAGTGCACATCTGCTGGCGGAACATGGCAAATGGGCGCTTCATGAACCCAAAGGCCTGCTGTGTTGGAGCATAGTTGGTTCACGTGTCCGACGCGTTGGAGTCTGGCACGTCAAATATCAGTCAGAAATTTGGGTGTTGGGTACAGGAATGGAGATAGTGGGGTGGGCAAAGTGGGGGCGCAGGGTGCAGAGCCACAGGAAAGGAGAGACTGAACCGTGCATGGCATTGTCCACCTCGTGGTGTTCAGCTTTCCATATGGCATCTTGAACTGAGCTACAATTGTCCTGCCCTGGTCCTCTCCGATGAGCTACCGCCTACTCTCTTGCCATAAACTGACCTGATTCGCAAGCAACAACCCGCAAAAGCCTTCAACTACCCAAGCTTACCTCACCCAAACCACATGGGGGGTTACTAAGATGGGAATGGTACACATCCCGCTCCCAAGCTCGTTCTTGAATGGGGAGGGGGTTGGAGGGGTGCACCCAAGAGGGAGGGATTCCTCAAGATGGTGACGCAGTCCGGCTTTGGGCCTATTTACCCCCTTTGTTCGGAGGCTCCCAAAAAGCCCCAAACTGGCCATTTCATTCATGACGATCGGAAGTTGTCCTCGAATTTTGTTCCAAGCGTACATGGTTCAGCCGTTTTACTGGCAAGAGACTTTTTATTGATACTCATTTTAACAGTGTGCGTGTGCTGTAGTTTGGGACTCGCATGTGGCATGTGATGACCCAAGACTCGCATCCACAATTTTCATCAGCACATAATCCTGCAGCCTCATCCTCATATGCATCAGCAGACAATGTGCCTAAGGGGGGCAGCACCTGACGCGGCGCACGTTCAGGGCGGCATTTGGCGACGTCCACAGGAAACGTGTTTTGTTGTTGTTCGTATTTGTCCTGTTGTTCCGAGCACCGCTGCGCATGATGCCCAAATGGAAACACGGTAAAAGTCTTTGACCATCTCTACCACCGAAAGCACCAACCTCGAGAGGCGATCCTGGGAACAGGAACTTGCACAGTGTTTGTGTGGTTGCAGTCGAACTTAGGGCCCCACGGGCCGGGACTTCTCTTCCAGTTGCCATTCTGCTCAACAAGTTTTCACTGCCCCTCAATGGTATGATTCAATTCAATCCGATGGCATGCAACTGAGGAACCGCCGCCCCTCCCACGCCAGACGCCAGTCAGGCCCTGCCAGACCACATTCTCCAGGTCTCTCACGAAAAGTGATATTTCATCTGACTGCATCCACTTATGTATAGAACCCCCCCCCCCTTTTCAGGAAGCCCAAATGGTTGGTGAGGCTGTCGGTGTATGGAATATGCCCAAGTGCGCTGCATGCTGCCAACCCTTCTGCTTCCCCGCCTTCTTCCGCCCACCTACAACCCAAACAGCCGTCCCAAAATCTCCTGATGATGACATGAGCCCTCGATCTGATTTTCTCAACCCACCTGAATCGTCACCTTTGGCAGCCGTCTTGTGGCCTGCCCAAGCGTGAACAATGTCTTGATCCGTATTGTCGATGCGGTCGGTTTTTGGATGTATTACGTCCGCTAGCTGCGGGGCCGCGTCCATTGCGCATCTAGGATCCAGCATTTGGTAAGGTGTGTTCTCGCCGTTGTGAACATGTGTAAAGTATGTGCTACGTTTCTTGGCATGAAAGCGTGTTGCAACATGATGATTTGCCTGGCAAGAGATTGTTTAATCTGTGCTCGGGCATAATTGCCGTTGTACACTATTTAAATGATTGCTCTCACGTTGCTGCATCGTGAACGTTCAAGGGGGGGCTGGTTGGCGGAGGGCATCGAGCCTATCCATGATCTCCCCTCACCCTGTGACCCAGGATGTCCCACCTTCAACCCATTCCCCCTGAGTGGGCGTTGTTCTCTCAAAGGACGTTGGATGCAATAATCTGAGAACGCGAAGGGCCACAACAGGCCAAGGGCCCTTTCAAAGATTTAGTGGGTGCCAATTGCATTGTGCTCTTGATTGTGCCATATTTGTGGGGAGGAGGGGTGTTTCCACGATTTTTGTGGCCAAAGTGTTTGCTCTCTGAGGGGCCATTTTGGGAGTGTTGATGTACACGGTGGATGGGGCTGTATGATAGTGTGTTGCTGTATTCAGTCCAAGGGATGGGACTATGCGATGTAGGCTCTGAGATGGTGTGCTGATATCTGCTATTAATCAAGCTGTGTGATAGTGTTGAATGTTTCCTGGTGATGCCGGGCTGACGCGTATTGTGGATGGGGCTGAGTGAAGGTATGCTGATGTATTCTGTGGATGAGGTTGTGTGAAGGTGTGGATGTAATCTGTATTGTGTGCTGATGTCTATTGCAAATGAGGCTGTGTGCAGCCATATCCATAGTTTCTTGACAGGCACTATCGGACGGCCTTCGCATCCAACTTATGCCTCAAGGCGGCCCGAAAATTGCTTTGCAGGGGGGGGATGGCATGGGCGCCCGGCGAAGGAGGGGGGGGGGGGGTCCAGAAATGGGCTTCCGTGCCGGGCCCTTTGTTTTGTGTAAGGACGGATGTTGCCACCAAAGGCACCTGAACACAAATTTTGGCCCGGAAAATTTTTTTTCACGAAAAAGTTTTCCCCCACACATGTGTAGTCAAAATGATCAGCGCGACGTGGGGATCATTTTGAGCCATGTATGTTGGGGTCGGACCCCCCCCCCCCCGGCACGGCAGGTAGGGCAGCGCCAGCCCAAACCCCCCTCCCGGCACGGCGACCAAGGAGGGGGAGGGGGGGGTTGGGCTAACGGGCTTCCGTGCCATCCCCCCCCCGCAAAGCAATTTTCTTCCTGCCCAATCCACCATCACACAGCCTTGTTCACATAGTATGGGCCCACACACAACATACATAAACACACCATCATACAGTCTCAACCACAATACACTATAACACACTATCATAGCCTCATCCAAGGTATACATCAACACACTTTACGCAATCTCCTTCTCTGTACCAAGCAACACACAACACATGGCCTCATCCACAAACACACACACACTCAAACACACATATGGTGCAAATAGGTGCTCCCACAAGCCATGAAGCGAAACAAGGGTTGCCACGCTGGTGGAATCGGAAGGAACCACTTCCAAACCCAAAAACGCATACTCCATGTGCAGCCCCATCCACAGTATACACCAATACACCAATACACAGCCTTGTCTACAGTACACATCAACACGCCACGTGTTTGTCTCACGTCAGTCAGTGTGTTCGATATGCGCATGGTTCCAGGGGCATGGTCGTCTTGACCATGCTTGACATATAGGCAAGCAAAAAATAACGCAAGTTGCCGTTTTGGTTGCCAGCTCATGTGTTGTAATGTTGTATATTGTGGATGAAGCTGTGAGACACACGCCATTTGTGAAGTTTCAAAATCAGAAGTTGCCCACATATGGGCTTGGTGGCTACATCACTGCTACCATCTGGGGGGTCCCCGATGCTTACAAGCGGGGGACAGAATCAGAAGTGGCCCACAAGTGGGCCGGGTGGCACATCACCCTTGCCGTTAGGGGGGTCCCCAACACTTTAGAGCCGGGGACAAAATCAGAAGTGGCCCCCAAGTGGGCAGATTGGCTACATCACCCTTGCCTTCTATGTGGTCCCCAACGCGTTAGAGCGGGGGACAAAATCAGAAGTGGCCCACATGTGGGCCTGGTGGCTACATCAACCCTGCCGTTTGGGGAGTCCCCAATGCTTTAGAGCGGGGAACGAAGTGGGCTCGCTGTTACTCCTCTTCACACACGAACCCACCATATGCTCGCTCCACGTACAATGGCCATTCCATACTTCCTCCCGGAAGGTCTTCCTGCCACCCCCCCCGATGGTCCAAATTTAGCAAATATTTAGCAAACAACATCTTCTGCGCTATTTTGGCCTTGTGATATGGACGTCTCGAGACAACAACACCATGTGGGTGAACCCGGAACAAGGTATAATGACAGCGAACATGAATTTTTACAGCACGGTGACCAAGTCGGCAGTCATGGTCCACGAGTGGCTTGGGATGTGGTCGAGAGGTTTCACGGTGTCGTGGTGTCATGGTGTTGATGCCCGGTACCGCCTCCCTCAAGAGACGTTGTCTGCTGGTCGAGAGGCGCGATTGCGGGGGCAATGACACCCTTCCTGATGGAGGTCACACGGGCAAGTCAAAACATGCTGTACGTATGATGGTACCACCGGCGAATGTTTGGTCCTCAACAAAACGCAATTTGTCGCCAATTCAATTCTGCCTGGTGCCATGGCGATTTGTGCCTGGTGGTGGCAAGGCACCCAAGATAAGGCAGCATGTCGAAAAGGCACCAGGATTTCCCCCAACGGTACAAACACTCCAAAAATGCAGCCGAAACAATTAACATAGTATACACACCGGCTCTGCAAGCTCACTAACACCCTGGTGTTGATGATGTATCCAATCCCTATCCAGCCTGTAGCCACGCGCAACCCCTAGAGGGAGTTCTGCCGTCTGTGCAATTGTGATCAAGTCTGGGCATTGGTAAGCTTGTCACAAAGCGTCACGTGCAGCACAGCTGACGACTTTCAATGGCCTAGGGTAGGGTTGCCGTAGGGTTGAAAACAGGTCACAATTTTTTTTCCAAACGTGGCCGCGCACTCCCTGGGACGGTAGAAATAGCGTTTCGCTGTTGGCCATTTGTGTCAGTGCAAAGTTGGGAACTGCCTTCAAAACGACCCACGCTGAGACTGAAAGTGTCTACAATGGGTGATTTCTTCACAAATCTTCCATGTTGATCCAAGGCACCAAAATTGGGTATTTTTAATCATGGCAACCCATTTGGAGCCTCACGAAAGTCATTTGCCACTCGAACAGTGTGCAGCTCACTGCACTCAGTATGTAGGTTTTAAAGTGTGCCGTGCACCAGCTACCCACTGTGCACCCATGAAGCCACCTGCCAACCACCCACCACCCATTGCGTCACCCACCACCCATGTCGTGCTACCACATACCACCCACCACGTCACGTGGCAACCATGACTTAGTGGCGGACTCTGTCTACCTAATGCTAACAAACCACCATGCTGAGCGTCGATGCTAAGCACGTTCAATTGATTGATTATGATAATAGTAATACATGGCCATGCATTTCTTACTGCGAATGTGAATGCAAAGTGCAAAGAAAACATGACAACAATAAAAGTAGGAGTACCAGGGCACCACATGCAGTGACCTGCACTGCACGGGGAAAGTGTGCACTGGTTACACCCTGAGCCCTGCAAGCCAGTGTTGTGGCTTGTGGTCACACATATTGATCACCACACATATGCAAGGGGCATCGAAATGAGTATTCCCAACGGCACAAGCGTATTGCTTGATGCTAGACCCACAGAAAATTGCCATCTTCTGCATATTGTAGGACCCACCTGTCTCTGAATCATGACCTCAGCAACTGAAGCAGCAGCCATACTACTACACAACCATCTTTCTTCATAGATGGTCTGGTAAATGAAAAGGCGAGGGTAAAGAGAAGTGGTGGATGCTTAGGACCATAAACTTGCAATCTACATTGGGCCACCTATCATGTATTGACAGTAGGCAGGTCATTTACCCACACAATGTGCTATGCGTGTGACGAGCGGCGGAGTTGCAGGCGCACCTTTTTTGGCGTCGGGTGCTTATTGGGCACATAACGGTGCTATGTCTTCCCAGACGCTGAATTTTCCAGCACTGGATGGGTCTGGCCCCAATTTACCTGGCCCTGAAAAGAAGCAGAAGCATGGGTTGGGCAAAGGTGGTGCTGGCCAAATATTGCACCATGTCAATGTCATGTCGGGGGTATGTATTCATTGTTGTCATTTCACGGATTGTCTGAGTCATGGGTGCTTGGATAGAGTGTGGCATGCGCAGCAGTGGATGTTGTTGTTGTGATGTTGTTGTTCCTTCGCTCGTGCTGTGCATGCATCAAGCGGTGAGGACGGAGGCAGGTTTTAACCATCCTTTTTTTTGTTTTCCTTATTTTTCTCGGACGGCTGTGCTGCAAGTTCGTCCATCTGTCTGTCTGTCTGTTTGTCCATGTGTCTGTCTGTTTCTGTCTGTCTGTCTTTCTATTCGTCTGCCTGTCTAGGTGTCTGTCTGTCTGTCTGTCTGTCTGTCTGTCTGTCTGTCTGTCTGTCTGTCTGTCTGTCTGTCTATCTTTCTGTCTGCTTGCCTGCCTGCCCGCCCCTGCCCGCCCCTGCCTGCCCGGCTGGCCGGCTGGCTGGCTGTTTGTCTGTCCATCTGTTTGTCCGTCTGTATGGCTGTCTGTCTGCCTGTCTGTCGGTCTATCTTGCCGATTCAGTACTCTGGGTACGAGGTCTACGGGACCCTGCATGCGTGTTTACTGTCCTTCGCCCCATCACCACCACCAACAACACGTCTGTCTGTCTGTCTGTGTATGTGTCTGTGTATCTGTCTGTGTGTCTGTGTGTCTTGCTGATTCCCCAATCATGCCCCATAACTGTTGCTGTTGCGGTTGTTGGGGTCATGCTGTAGCAGTGGATGACCTGCGTTCGCAGGGACATGTGCGCCTCTTTTGGTGCTCGCTTCATTAATGCCGAAGCCAAAGAAAGCCGCCAAAGGCGCTCACTCAGGCGCCCCACAGAAGGCGCCCAATCCTGCATCTTTTGAGTGGCCCCAGGACGTTGTGTTTACCACTCAGAACATCTTGGACAGTCGAATCACTGCCACGGAGCGCAAAGCGTTTGCTGCAAATTTGTCCCAGCAGCAGGTTACAAGCCTCACCCATCAGTCACAAACCCTCCATCTGCAGCTGGGAATGGTGCTTCACCTTGCAGCATTGCGATTCATACTCGTTGACAACCCCCTCCCCCGCCCCAGGCGCTGACAGGGACGAAAGGCTGCAGAGATACGCAGTTCACTCTGACCGAGAACAGCTGCACTTCCCCTCTCCATCCCCCCCCCCCCCCCAAACGGCCTCAATCGACACAAGCAGGCCACACACAACGCACAGTACTGGACACTGGTTGTACTGCACGAAAACTAGCCTTGATGGACCCGCCCACCCCAATCGATCCTTGGCATCAAGACCTCTGTCCAGTGAGCAGCCACGACCACGGAAGGGCACAACCTCAGGGTTTTTGGCACCGCTTTCAACACTCCAAGTAAGTCTGCACGTGGTCCCCAGCGCTCAAAGCAACTGTTGCATAACCACCACCAGGTTTTGATTCACTGTTGGTCGCAGAGGCCTCAGCAATCTACATTCCCGGAGCCATTGCCTCCAGCTGATGCTCGTCCACGTGTGCAATTTAGGGCGTTAGTGCATTGGCCCAGAACACGAGCAATGGTGCCAGCTATTTTTTCCAGCCACAGCCTGGTCCCCAAAAATGTTATGGCCCTGGAGTTGGGTAGTCTCAAGGAAATGCTGCAGTGCGAGAATCGCTTCCCACAGGTCCCTGTGGCCGACACCATTCCATCATTCCCTTAACCACGCACTTGAAATCCAAAACCGCTGCCAATCGCCCCTCCCCTGCAATGCATGTGATATCCCCCTTCAGTTGATCCTCGGCTGACGCTCTGCCTCAAATGCTACGGCAGCGGTGCCCCATGGTTACACTCAGATGCTTTCCTGAAAAGGACGCCATTCCATGCCTGCCACCAACCTGATGGCTACCCGTCAGATACCAGGATTTCCAATTGCTTTCATCATGATATGCCCCCCACTTCAGCTCCTTCTTCGATGGACAGCCCCCCCCCTTCCCCCTGTGCACAGGCCCCCTTGCGGGGGTGGTTTGGCACAAGGCCTTGGGGGGGGGGTCACTTGCCCAAATACTCTAACTTCTACCAGAAGGGTGGCCTCAGCAGTCGTAGTCCCCAGTAGTCCCAATCCACAACCCACTGGTTGGGTTTCGCGTCACCAAGTTCGTGCAAAATCTTAGTGCCATTGCATCTATGGGGCTGTTGTCATGTGACACAGTGTGCGCACCAATTTATCGCTGTCCTACAGATGGGGCGTCGGTATGAATGCCCACGCTGCAAATTGTCTTTGGTTGAAGCATGCATTGTTCGAACTTGCACTAATTTCCACCCGATGGGAGCTCTACGCAGATGATGTATTTTCACTTTGGGGGGCGCCGGATGGGGCACGATGGGGTGCTCTACAGATACCATGTGTTGCCCATCTAAACACAATGCTGCTGCGGCCAGACCGTTGCCAATGGCCATGAGGCCCTCCATGCCTATTGGCACACACATGACATGAACAGGACCGCTTCACATCGTACACAAGCAGCAGCACAGTTGATTATATTTCCCTCTTGATGTGTGGGAAGGAGGAGTGTTTACACCAGTCTTGTGGCCACTGGGTTTGCTCTCCTTCGGGGCCATTTGGGGGGTAAAACTCAGGGTGTACTCGCCCCAAAAGTCGCACTGGTGTGCACACAGAGCAAGTACTCCCCCTCAGCATTCCGTGCCTGCTCAGGCGTCCAAGGACAGCGCACACGGCGGTGCATTGATAAGTGGCTGGCAGAGAGGGAGGGTAATCGAGATATCTGCCCCAAAGCCACTGGCAGTATCCTCCCAATCCGCACTCTTGGCATTCAGTTGATGCTGTGGTCATCGGCGCTGCTAACCTTTGCAGACTTCCTGCAGACTTTTCGTGTGTCATGCTTTCCCATCATTTTGTCCTCAGTCTCGACCAGTCACCTACGGCAAGGCTACTCGCTGTCCTTTGGTTCGCGTGCAGCCCATCACGGATCCCAAACATCCAGCCTGCGGACAATATGGGCTGTATGCACGGGTCTCCTCCTTCCAGCCCTGCACCCATCAGACACTCCAGCCTTACACTCCCCTGCCCAAACGGCGCTTTTTGTGAATGTGGTACAGGTCCCCCCAACGCTGCGTTCCGATTTCTTGTGTTTTGCTGCTTTTGGAGGGTATTCGGGGGTGCTGCCTCGGACCCCCTTTGTCCAAGAGACGCCCTTGTCCACGGTACAGTAGGTGTCCGGACTGCATTGATTTGGGTCATAATTTCTACGGTGCCCAATTCTGTGACGCATCGAGAAGCGGCCGCTGGTGCGAAGGTTGCCCCGCCCCAGTGCGCATGCCATACCCCACTGCAGCACCTCTGGAGGTCCTGCTGTTGCATGAGGAAGTACTCATGCGTGCCATAGCCCACGGCGTACCCCACTCTAGTCCCTCACTGTTGTTCCCACGCATGCGCGCAAAACACCTTTGCCGACAGATTATCAGGGTCGCTTGGTCATGTGCCCTGGAAGTCGTTGCCATCGAGGTCGCAATTGTGTGCGTAAATGTGCCGGGAGTCAGACCTGTTTCTCCTTGTCAGGTGGATCTGCCTGCCAACAGCCGTGTAATAGAGTACTGCGGATATCTGTGCAAAGAGTGCCATGAGTCAAAGACAAGTCAATATGTCCTTGCGTTTGCTGATGGCTACTCAATCGATGCAGAAAAGGTCATTGCCTTCGCACTGCTTCTTGTGGCTCACATTCAGCATGCGGCGACCGCCCCTCCCCTCGATTGCTTTTTTCCCCCTTAGTTTCCGCATGAGCTGCTCATATGTTGGGGGGCCAACTCACAAACTGTGGCCCCAGGGGAACTTGCGAACTGCCCATCATTTCAGAAAAAAGGCATCGGATCAGTATTCGTCATTTTTGTAGTCGTGCACATTTCCACAGACAATCGCCGGTCCCTCGCATTGAATGCTGAATCAGGAGCCCTCAGTCTCCGTGATCTGATTCGTGATATATAGCCATCTCGCGACGCTATCTTGCGGCCATCACCGTGATCCAGCTTCTGACAGTCCAACCAACGCACATGCTGCAATATGAAGTCAAAGACCCTCTCCCTGCACCCGCCGATGACAACTCCAACATTGCCCGCGATGGGTGGGCAATTGCACTTTGATCAGGTGACCCAACCACGGGACAGCGTCTGACATGGGTATTCTCCAGCCATTCCAGGGAAAATCTGGTCGGCAAAAGACTGTACACCCTGTCCAGGCGAAGACCACGGGGTGCGCTTCCGTACCTGTGCATTATCCAAGCCTGCACGCTAGTGCCACGACACTCGTCCTCTGGACACATTTCATTTGAAATGGTCAATGAACCAGCCATTGCTTCATGGCAAATTGGGTCAGACGCCAAAAAAAAGTTTCTGTGCGTGATATCGGCCTCCAATTTCGGGACTCTTTTGTAAATTTCATTTTTTCCGGAAGACCATTTTTCTGATGTTGGAGGGGGGGGTCCGCCGCGGCTGGAGGGCCGCAGATGAACACCTCCCCCGCGGGGTCTGTACGCAATGGCCTGCAATGAACCCCAGAACATAGCACCCAAACTCAGTTCTCCAGGTGACACTGCTACATCCATTTGTACCCCCCGGTGTTGCAGATGGGAAATGAGGCGCGGTTTATCAATGATTTTCGGAACACTGGCGGCAAGCCCAACGTGCGCTTTGAGATCGAGCAGGACCACCAGGGCCTGCCTCAAGGGATGGCGTTTTATGTCATGTCCAAGCCCATTCCAAAAGGCACTGAGCTCCTGGTCACGTATGGCAAAGGGTACTGGAAAGATGCCTTCGGGGCTGATGCTGTTCTGGCGGAAGATGATGGTTCTCAGTATGCTTGAGGCCCTCGGATTGTAATCAGTCGTGTGAGCGACGGAGCGGAGCACGTGCGTGCAATATGTACAATATGCACTGTATTGGTCTTGGAGACATTGTACTTTGAAGCTGACTCGCGCTTGGTGTAGCTAGCAGCGCTTCCAGGCCCCCCCACAAGGGGTGGATTTCTGTTTTCGAGCTCTCTCCGGTTGTAGTGCACTTGGACTGGATGGTGGTTGAAACCGGTTGTGTTGTTGAGTAGAGGGAAACGTGTCCCACTCTCACCAAAATTACCTTTCACCAGTGGGTTGGAATAGGGGAAGCCACATCATCACGTTTTGAGTCAGCTGCGAGGTAGGCAAAAGCACATTGTGGACGCAGGCAGTGGCTGTCCACCAGGGGCTGATGGGAGTCGATTCACTCAAGATCCGGAGTTGTCATCCCAGTGCGGGTCATGTCATATGTACCACCGTGTCAAGTGCTATCGACCCAGTGCCGGAGGGGGGCTCCCCATGCACCGCCCCCTAAATTGGGTGCCAGCTGCACGCAGAGCTAACTTGCGCGTGCCCCACGCGCAGACCCGCCCAACCTACGATGCCGATGGATGTACCGGAGTTGGGCATCATCGACCTTGTGCCGAAGACCCCTGAAACGTTTGCAAAACGTTCGTATGTATGGCCCAAAGCGCGCGCGGGGGGGTAGGCTGCGTTAATACCGATGCCACTGGACAACACTTGGCCAAGAGGTTTCATTTTTTTTTCGAACTCCGGACTTGTTTCTTGTGACCGATTCAAAAGCGATGTTTTTGTTGTTGACCTCAACGGTCGATAAGGGAGGGGAACTGTTTTCTTTGATGACAAATTTTTTTTGGGGGGGGGGGCTGGGGGCTAATGTCTGGGCTGGGGAGATGCGTGGCGAGGCTGCGTTGAAAGGGGTGGAGAGCAGCGTCACTACGAAAGGATGGCGTGTTCCATGGGTATTGCGGAAACGGAATGTAGGGCCAGCTACGCCATAATTATGTTGGTGATGGAGGAGGTACGCCATCAGTGTGTGGGTGATGGAGGAGGCATGCCATTGGTATGCGGGGGATTGACGGGTGATGCCATAGGTATGTGGATGAAGGAGGAGGTGCCCTATAAGTGTGTGAGAGGACAGGACGAGTGTGTGGGTGCAGATGATGAGAGCACTATACATGCCTTTGAACCAGAAGGGATATGAATGGTTACTTTTAACCCCAACGGCGTCGAATCTCCCTCTTCTGCTGACGGCTGTCGTGGCCTTTGCAGCTGATTGCGGGTTGAAAAGAATCGAAAAAAGACATGCTTTGCGTGTTTTGGCACAGTTCAAGATATGCCACTGACGAGTTACAGGTCAATCCACGATGGCAACTGCTTATGATAACAAAACAGACGCCCTCTGTGCCCAGTACATGCTGCTTGTAGCAATTGGACGCCATGTTAGGAGCTTGGGAGGCCAGTGCAAGCGTGTTTGCACGTTTCGCCCACCGACCTGTCATTTCCAATGCATTGGCACATCTTGGGGCATTGCATACTGACACAATAGTTCGTTGATGTGGTGAGAGGGTTCTCCTTGTGGATCCACGTGGATACCGCAGGTTTGTCTATGCTCCACGTTTATATTAGCGGAAAGGACCCCCCACCCCATAACCAATGGGGAACAGTGGGAAACAAGCAACTTGGGCGCCAGTAGTTCCCGGACATTTTTCCCGGGCCTCGAGGGACAGGGGTGAAACAAACTTTTCACTCCATGTGTTTATACCCAAAATGCTGAGATTTGAACGGAGAAATCGAACATGACTAATAGACTGGGGGGTTATGCAGCCATTTTGATTCCTCCCTGTTCGGGGCCCCAAGAAGGCAGGGGTTGTGCCACCATGTTGATTCCCTTGTAAAAGGGAACACTGCAGCCTTCACACATGGTTCCGAGTGTGGTGTGTTGTGTCCTTGCCTTTGTTGCCTGGTGGAACGTGTGGTTCGCAATGCTTGCCATGACCAACACACATGCTAAGTGATGGGGAGCGCAAGGCTCCATCACCAGGAGGATGCGAAATACCACCAGCATTCGTCCATCACAGTAGGGCTGGAGTGGGGATGGCGTACCGATTGCCCCCCCTGTCCAAGCTCAAGCTGCGCCCCTTGAAGTAACGTTGTCAAGCACAAGTAAGCTTACACTCACGTTTGCATCCAGCGAATTGGGGAGACTCCACCAACACGTGGCCTACAGAGGTTATAGTAAAAGTATGCCCATGGGTCACGACTACTGGAATAAAATGTGCCTCTCATACAACCATACCCATCAATGCAGCCAGGAGTGTCCGTCTATCAGATTTGTGACAGCGACACACACAAGTGTCAATATCATGAATTTGACAGACCGGTCCAGGCTATTCCAACTCCAACACCTAGCCAAGATGCCTAGCCAAGTCAATATAGTTCCATGGCGGATGCCCCCCCCCCCCCCTTGTTGGTTGCCACATGCTACATAACGGATTCCAACACCGGCTGCCATCACTTTTCTGACAGATAGCGGTAGCCCTACCTATGGAGGAGGTAGGATAGAGATATGTGCACCGGTTTGCACGATGCATATCGGTATCTAGCCTTTGGTATGGACAAAAGTGTTTGTGAATACCTGAGGGACTTTCTTAGCTAACATGTGTGGGACAGTCCCAATGCTCTTCTTGCTGGTGCGTTGCAGGAGGGATCCAACCGCCGTGTATGCGTACGGTGCAACCAGCGAGTGTAATGAAAGGCAAAGTACAACTTGATATTTCGGTGCACACCGTTTACTCTCCCATGACAGACCTCCGTTCCATACACACATAGCCCTTTCATTTATCGGAGCATGGGACTGGTTTCAACATTGAAATTTTCCTTTTGAGGTTGCCACTGGGGGAATGCCGTGCACGCAGTGCGCATGCAGTGCGAAGTTTTGGATGTCGGCAAATACTCAAACCCTACTTTTGCCCCCTTTTGACAAGTTTTTGGTTCCATACTGGGGTTTTTTTAGCAGGGGTGATGTAGCCATGCTGAGTGACAAAGGAAGCCGGAGCATCTACGTTGATCGCTTCTGGGGGCAAGGGCTAAGGAAGTACCTTCAGGGAACCCAAGGCTGCCCTGAGCTCTGCTTCGGTGGTTTCGGTACCTATGGGGAACCTAACCGTCCTTTGTCTTCGATTCAACCTTCTGGTGCTATTGAGGAAACCGGGCCAATCTTTCCTACGGTCGGTGTTACGGTTGTATCTCAGCCCCCTTCTCTGCGTTCATGCCTCTCCATGTTTGTTGCCAAATGTCAAACTGGCACCATGAGCCTAGTATGTGGTGATACAACTTCAGGGTGTCTACTGCGGAACTACTGTATTTTGTTCGTAGAATACACATGTCAATCCCCGCGGACCTTGAGGAGTTTGTGGTACGGCCTTCCCACCACACCACATCACATGGGGACCAAGTGGAGTACCAAGTTGAGGGTAGTTTCGTTGTTCTCATGTGGGCTTTGCTTCTTCGCTGTGCAACCGATCAAGTGACAAGTATTCTTGGGTGAGTATCCCGGCCTCTGTGTGTGCAGTATGCACGCAGTGCGCACACAGTGCAACAACTTGGCCTTGGTGGCAACTACTTCACATGCAATTGCACTCTGCCTTGCCTGTCGTTTGTTTTGTGTAGGCCTCTGCACATCCCGGTACAGTGCTAAATGTAGATCTTTGCAAATAAAAGATTCATTGCTACAAGGAAGACCTACAACTCATAGTATGAAGGTCCACTTGGTGTGCGGTTGCAATTGTTGGCTGGGAAAGACTCAAAGCGATGCCAAATATGTGAATAGTTCACAATGTCCAAAAATATTGAAGCGGTCATCCTTTGTTGAAATTGCCTCCAGCACTTGCTTGGGTAGGTACTCTGACTGTTTTTTTTTTTCTTGAGCACCATTTTCGTGTTCGAGAATGTACAATGAAACAGAAACATGGGCTAGGCCATGCATGTAAGAGCTGTTGCTACACACGGCAATACGGTATCTTGGACTGCACCCACCTCTTATGGGTCTATAAGGTGGAGTGGGTTGGTGACGGCGATGTGTCCACATTCAGCTGGGACATGTGACGGAATCTAGTTGTAACACATAAGCACAGCCCTGGCGGTGGTAGTGTGGGGCTAGGGCACTGGCATGTCCTTTGAATAGGCACTGACCGTGCCATGGCTCTTGCCCAGATTCGTCCAATACTCTAGCACTTATCCTTAGTGATGCCGTTTGTTCAAGCTTGTTTGTCCGCTGTTTGTCGTCTGGGGTGGCCAGATTCAAGCTGGACCGCCCTGCTGCAGACATGTTCTCTGTGTGCATTACTGCTACAAAATGGCACAAAGGCGCCTATGGACATGTTCTTTTGTGCCTGATGTTCAACCGAAGAGGAGTTTATGATATTCAGGACACCATCTTTTGCCTTTGTGTGCTTGGACCAAACGAGGCGGAGTGCAATGTATTGGCTGCATTTTGTTGCTTGTGGGTGTGGGCTACGGGTGGACAGGGCGGACGGGGGCCAACAACCAAGCAAAACCGCACTGTGGGCACACTGAGTGTTTTTCCTTCAAAGGGCGGCCCAGAATGGGTTGTGATCAGTGTTTAGCATATGAAATGGGGGGGTAGAGTTGTGATCAGTGTTCAGCCTATGAGATGGGGGGGCGGGGGGATGTCCAGGAAATTCTGGGTGCAGTGGTCCAAGGTTCCCAAAATCTTGGGAAGTGTAGGCGACCAAATGCTGTTTGGGAAAGGGATACATGAAGCCTTTATGGCTAAAGGAACAAAGAGGGGTAAGTGTGGGAAACACTATAAAGTAAACAGATGGGGGGGAAACGGGAAAAAATGGAGGAAAACGGGGGAAACGGGAAATGGGAAACGGGGGGCGAAAACGGGGGGATGGGGTGGAAACGGGGAAAAGCGGGGGGTAGACAGGGGGGGGGGTGGGAAACCCGGGCACCACAAGCTTGCTTCCTTAAGCCACCGCGTCCCTGCATCTATCAAGATCATAGTACCCCACCCCAGCCCATAGCCCCACTTTGCCCCCTCCCCCCGGTTTCCCCCCCGGTTTTCCCCGTCCCCCCCCCCCGTTTCCCCCATTTGCCCCCCCCCCTTTCCCCCCTTTCCCCCTCGTTTTTCCCTGCTTTTGGGGGCCAAAGGCTGATTCGCTACGGGAAAATTGGGCCCTGTGGGTGGGTGGGTGTCCAAGGACCTTCCCACTCCACCCCATGAGTGTGGGCCGTTTGGTGGGGGAGTTGGGTCGGCTCCAAAGGTGCCGCAGGAAAAAACATTTTTTAGTCCTTTGCCTTTGGTTCAGTGGCTGGGAGGCTAGGTGGGGGTCGGGGGATGGTGGCTTTTGCCTTCCATACACACACACCCTTCCCATGGAGTGGGTGCGTGGGGCTGTTGCTCCCCACTCCCTGCTCATGGGGTACAACATTTCTGAGTGCGTGTGGTCGGCCGAAGTTTTGGATGGATGGGTCTCCCAGTTTACTCCCCCCCTCCCCTTTACCCTGTCGGTTGGCTCAGCACAGCCGCGGGCCCAAGGCTGGAGGCATTATATGGGAAGGAAACAGCAGTGTAGAACTTGAACAAAAACTCATGCACATTCTGGACGGCAGCGAACAATCCCTGTTCCATTTCGCAAGGTGTTGGTTCGGCAACGTTTGGTGCTTTTGCTGTTGTTTGCACAGGCTGTCCAGGATATGTTTCTACAAAACACGGTCGCCAACAGATGCATTGAATTCGATGCCGATCTCAAGCGGGTCGCTTTTTTTCACCCCTCGTCCTTGGGGCTGCGGTGATTTGGGGTTCATGTGGGGCTTCCTGCTACGCATTGTCCTCATGTTGGGTTTCTTGTGGGGCGCTTTTGGTCGCTGCTTCGTTGACAACCAGAAGGCCCAACTAAGCACTTACCCCCCCGCCAGCACCCTCATCTCCATGGGATTTGGCCACGTGGTGTCCTTCCTGACGGCGGTCAATGGTAGCGTAGTTCTGGCCTTGGAGCTGCATCGCATGCCCAACATATCGTTTTCGTGGATGTCCTCTGACCTCTACACCACCCGCTTCTCCCATGAGGTCTGGGCGGTGGCGTGGCCCATGGTACAGACCGCCTACCGTGCTTTGGACTTGCAGCTTCCGCGGGTGTTCGACATGTTTGGGATAGATTGCTATTGGCTGGTGCAGGTACCCGAATACTTCTTTCCGAAGTGCTGCGAACACGACTGGGTGGCCAGGACCACGGAAGGCATGCTGCACCACCAGGGCCATGCGTCGTTTGGCTTTTATGACAGCCCTTTTGACAGTGCACTGGTGGTTAGTATGGACGGGGGTGGCTGGGAAGGGGCCTTTCAGATATATGTGGCAAATCGCACCTCAGGGCTGGCCAATGTGGCCAGTCCCCGGGTCAACTTTGGCTATGCCTACGGTATACTCTCCCGTACCAAAATGACTCAAGGCCCTGCGGATCTCATGTCCTTGTCCGTCATGGGAGCACTCAAACAGGACCGGGGCATTGCCAGTGTGTTCGACGTCTCCCCCCTCCGGAAGGACTTTTACAACGTGGTCCGCACGAAAGCCCAGAGGCTCAAAAAAGCCGCGGGCTCCCAAGTTCAAGACTACGCCGCCACTGTACAGGCGGAGCTGGAGAAGCGGGTTCTGTCACAGCTCAAAACCCACTTGCCGCAGCCCCCGCAGGTTCAGGGTCTCGTGTTGACTGGTGGCGTGGCGTTGAACGCGCGCCTCAACAGCCGTATCCAAGCCGCATTTGGCCGCCCGGTGCACGTGCCGCCTGAGCCAGGAGACGAAGGCTTGGGCACCGGGTGGGCGTGGCTGCTGCATCCGCCGTCCCTGGAGGACCGGGGCCAACCCTTCATTGGCCTACCGCTGTTGGACAAGCACACGCTGCCGCTGCATGTGGCACGGCACGGAGCCGTGCCAGCTGATCCACAAACCGTTGCTTCGACGTTGGCGCATGGCAGAGTCTTGGCTTTGGTTCGTGGGCGAGCCTCTATTTCCCCGTTAAAAGGCCTTGGCCACCGCAACATCATCGCCTCTACGCACATCGAAGGCATGGCCGACCGCCTCCGGCGGTTGGTGAGGCTGAAGCCCTTCAGGTACGTAGGGGTCATTGCCACCGACGCTGCAGCCGCCGCACTCTTCCAGGGCCCGGCACTGTCGCCGTACATGTCGTTCACTCCCACCCTCAAGCAACCGCATCGCCACCGGGAGATGTGCCTCAGGGACGGCAGTGTGCTGCTTCAGACCATCACGCAGCAGCAGGACCCGTGGCTGCACGCAGTCCTGGAGCAGCTGGGCAGGGCCTGTGGGGTGGCCGCAGTCCTGACGGTTGAGTTCTTTGTGGACGGCCTTAAGCGGGCGACGTATGTCGTGGATGCGCTGTCCGCACTGGACAGCCCGTTGAGCCTGGACGCGGTGGTGTTTGAGGATTGGCTGTTCAATCATACGCCGCCGAAGGCTTGACCCTCTGAACCTCGAGAACAGACTTGCTGCTACCGGCCGGCCTCGACCTGTGAACTCAGGCGCGGGTCCCTCGTCCAAGCGTCGTTTTCCCTCGGGTCGGGGGTGGCGGGGGGAGGGGGCAGGGTTTGGGTGACTCGCAGAGACCCGATTCCGGTGGTGGTGTGCCCTGATGTTGGCCCTGCTTGTGCAAAGGGTGAGGGGGTATGCGGATGGGGCCGATCGAGGTGGGTCGGCCAGGGTCTGACCAGCCAGGGCAAGGGACGCGGGGGTCGGGTTGCAGGGATCCGAATCTGACCTGTGGCCCAGAACCATTTGCCATTCTTTGCGGCGGCGACGTCAGGGAGTTGAATGGTGCATTACGTTGCTTCTGTGGCGGGTACTGGCCACGCAGAGTCAAAACGCACGCCATGCTCCAATTCCCTCTTTCAACAGCCAGTGGTCCACCTTTTTTGGGGGAGAGAGAGTGAAGGAAGCGTCGTTACTGGCCGTGTGCCGCTGTGCACGCGCCGTGCAGGCATCCGCTAAGAGTGGTCACTGCAGTGCAGGGCACGTATTTCTCCGGGCTTTGGCACCAATGCACTCATCGGTTACCACTGACCACTCCTGTGCACCGCCAATTTTTGGGGTTGCCCGCAGGAATCAGAGTAGCCCGCGTCGGATATAGTGGTCAGCCTGTGTTTCTTTTCCTTCGCGAGTTGTGGCGGTCCTATATACACGCAACCACCCAAGATATGACCAGCAGCGGACAACGACGCTAACCTGGATTGGGTGGGTCTGGCCTGTCGTGGTTTCTACGGCGTCCTGTCTGTCGCTAGAGAATTGAGCAGGTAAGATACCAGTGAACCTGAACAAAAAAAATGTTTCAGGGGCATACGGGCATAGTATGTTGTGTTGGTTCAAGTTGGCATTCCAGGAAGCAGTTGTTCGCTGTTTCGTTGATTCTTCTCTTCATTGTTCGTGAAAGCAAAAGCTGTGCCCCGGAGCAAGGATATATCTCTGGACTCAGACCAGTGTTGGATTCTTTTAATAGGAACAGATGGTCAGGCTTTCTACGTGTGTGGCCAATCATCCCCGATTCTGCCAAGTTGGACACAACCGAGCTCCATTGCTCCGTGGCCCAGGATGTATGCGTGATGGTTACCATGATTGTGCTGCCAGGGACCGCCTTGCGCCAGTCGCTGCTTCAAAGCAGGGAGCAACTGGCCCCTATTGGGGGATGGCTGTTCAAGATCATAAGCGTGTCCTCAAGGCCCTTGATGGCTGTTGCATATCATATCCGTGTGGTCAAGGCCCTTGATGGCTGTTTTGTATCATATGCGTGTCCTCAAGGCCCTTTATGGCTGTTCTATATCATATCTGTGTCCTACTCGCAGGTTGGGGGATGACAAACAGGGCTGAGGGTGGGATGATGATCAATTTAAAGCATGCTTACAGTGCCAGTTTCAAAACACACCCAGCGACCCGATTGCACACTGTTGCGAAAAGGGGGTCGGTTGCAGAGTTGACGCCAACAACTGGCAACAAGGTGCGGCATCATCTAGCGGTGGCTGGCAGGGAATTGGGTCACGTCCGGCGGCCACTGGCAGAGGATTGGGTCACGCCCGGCGGCATCCGGCATTATAATCACCACTCTCCCAAAAGCATCAGTAGCCGTTTTTCGGAGCCCTCCCCCATCCGCTAGATGGTACATTTCTTTCTTCCACGATAATAATTTTGTTGCCTTATTGCCTTGTGACAGACTGCCACAATCTTTTTGTGATGAGAAAGAAGCCAAAGCTCGATATTTCATCCCCCCATGGCTGGGACGTTATGCTCCGCAATCAAGGGGGGCACCCTATTTCAGAACCAGCACCCCCCCCCCCCCCGCCCCTGCCACAAACTCCACACTCCCAAAGTTCTCCAACCTGCCTTTCGCCAATTTCACATTTTGGCTGGAACCTGGCTGCCTGAATCACCTTGGTTTTTTCCCCCATATGGCAGCGAGTAAAAGCCCTCACAACAACCAAACCCACTTTGGCTGCTTGGCCATCCCCCCCCCCCCTCTCCTTTGGAGGGGCAAACTTTTTTCCAAAAACTTTTTTCACGAGATTGATACTACGGGGGGGGGTCCAAGGACAAAGACCCCCCCCCCTCAAGGCGCCTCCGGCCAACAGCGAGTTGCCAACGGTGCCGGCCTCACGAGTCCATGGGCACCAAAGGCGCCCGAAGGAATGTTTTGTCCACTTTGCACTCCACCACCATCCTTAAACCCAACCCTAACCCTAGCACCCACCCCAACCCTAAGCCTAGTCCTAACCCTACCCCTACCCCTAGCCCTAACCAAGGTTGACTATTGGGACCAAGCTGGTGGGGGAAGCAACATCATCTAGGAGACTTCAACAACAAATGAGGTGCACATTAGAAAGTGGATGAGAGCGGCTCAAAAGGGGCTCAAAATGAGCTGTATTCATCCGTTTGGGCACCGCAACTGGACTAGGATCATTTTTGGAAAACCATGGTTTTGACCCGTTTTTGACCCATTTGTACCCCCCTCCCTTGTATAAGCTACGCCCTTGTCCAAGCTACAGTAGGCGTAGGGACCGTAATAATTTGGTACGTAATTTAATTGTGTACGAAATGTAGTGTGGCCACATAAGACATGGTTTTGTCGTCACATTTGCCAATTTCAGCACATGTGGCCCCCTGCTGGTGCACCAGGAATTTTTTTTTTATTCTGATGCATCCCATGGGTCCTGAATTGCCAATTTCAGCGTATGTGGCCTGCGCACGTGTGTGTCGGCAGCTGTATGGGTTGTGCGTCCTTGTCCAAGCTACAGTAGGCGTAGGGACCGTAATAATTGTGTACATTGGCGTAGCTTATACAAGGGGGGGGGGTCCCAAATTGGCCCATTTTCAAGGCCCTTTCGGCTTTGAGAGGGGCCAAAATTGCTCAACATGGGCTCAAAATGGCCTCGTTCCACTTGTTTGTGCACCCCAAATCGTCCAAAAGTATCTTGGGAAGAACACATTTTTGCCCCATTTTTGACTGATTTTTGGTCCCAAAACAGCCCATTTTCAAGGCATTTTGTGACTCCAGAGGGGCCAAAATGGCTTGCAATGGGCTCAAAAGGGGCTCATTTCACTTGTTTGTGCACCCCAAATGGTCTAGGATCATTTTTGGAAAAACACATTTTTGACGCCTTTTTGACCCTTTTTTTGTCCCAAAACAGCCCATTTTCAAGGCATTTTGGGATTTTAGGAGGGCCAAAATGGGCCACCACGAGCTCAAAACGCACCAAAAACACTTGTTTTGGCCTTCCATGTGGTCGAGGATCATTTTTGAAAAAAGTCATTATTTTTGCACCCGGTGGACCTTGTTGACCCATTTTGGCACCCACCTCTTTGGGCTACCTCTTGCAGCTTGCCGCAGCCCACCGGGCCTAGGTACGTGGGTCTAGGCGTTGGTTACGGCAATTTTGAGCGGTGGAAACCACCAAAAGTGGGTGGTTGCGGGTGGAGTAGGTGCGCTCGAAATCGCGTTTTGAGCCACGTAGCCCGAGATATGTTTTTGATTTGGGGCTGTTGACGGCCAATGTGGACAAATTCTAGGGCTTTTGGGGGCCTTTTGGGGATGGGTCGCTCACATGTTGTGGAGTTAGAGGGCCCTAGAGGGCCCTTCGGCACGGGGAAGTCTAGCTGCATGTGTAGAGTGGCCACTATTTCCCTTCATTTGGCCGTGTTTAGCAAGTTCTAGGGCGGTTTTGGGCAAAAAAAGGCTGATTTTGGCCCTAAATGGCAGATTTTGCAGTGGAGGTCCGGCACTTGCGATGCCGGTTCCTACCGCCACCGTTCAATTTCTAGCTCACACTTTGTGTGGTTGTCCCTCGTACCCATAGGTAGTATCCACCAAAATTTTGGCCAAATCCGAAGCACCACGATGGAGCTGTGATTTTTGCCCATTTCGCGCATGCTTAAAGCTTGCTGCTTGCTTGCTTGCTGCTTGGTTGCCAAACCTGTTAGGTCCACATTAGACACTAAAGAGGGATATAAAACCAAGTCTGGTTCCACCACCTCGTTGACCCTAGCCCTAACTCTAACCCTATCCCTGACTAGGATTGAATATTGGGACCAAGCTGGTGGGGGAAGGAACAACGTCTAGGAGGCTTCAACGACAAATGAGGTATGCACTGGAAAGTGGATGAGAGCGGCTCAAAAGGGGCTCAAAATGAGCCGTATTTATCTGTTTGGGCACTGCAACTGGACTAGGATCATTTTTGTGAAACCATGGTTTTGACCCGTTTTTGAGCCATTTGTAATCCCAAATTGGCCCATTTTCAAGGCCCTTTCGGCCTTGAGAGGGGCCAAAATTGCTCAACATGGGCTCAAAATGGCCTCGTTCCACTTGTTTGTGCACCCCAAATCGTCCAAAAGTATCTTGGGAAGAACACATTTTTGCCCCATTTTTGACTGATTTTTGGTCCCAAAACAGCCCATTTTCAAGGCATTTTGTGACTCCAGAGGGGCCAAAATGGCTTGCAATGGGCTCAAAAGGGGCTCATTTCACTTGTTTGTGCACCCCAAATGGTCCACGATCATTTTTGGAAAAACACATTTTTGACGCCTTTTTGACCCCTTTTCCGTCCCATTTTCAAAGCATTTTGGGATTTTAGGAGGGCCAAAATGGGCCACGAGCTCAAAACACGTCAAAAACACTTGTTTTGGCCTTCCATGTGGTCGAGGATCATTTTTGAAAAAAGTCATTATTTTTGCACCCGGTGGACCTTGTTGACCCATTTTGGCACCTACCTACCTCTTGCAGCTTGCCACAGCCGGCTGGGAACAGGCTTCGCAAGTGCCGGACCTCCACTGCAAAATCTGCCATTTAGGGCCAAAATCAATCTTTTTTTGCCCAAAACCGCCCTAGAACTTGCTAAACACGGCCAAATGAAGGGAAATAGTGGCTACTCTACACATGCAGCTAGACTTCCCCGTGCCGAAGGGCCCTCTAGGGCCCTCTAACTCCACAACATGTGAGCGACCCATCCCCAAAAGGCCCCCAAAAGCCCTAGAATTTGTCCACATTGGCCATCGACAGCCCCAAATCAAAAATAGACCATATGTCTGGCTACATGGCTCAAAACGCGATTTCGAGCGCACCTACCCCACCCGCAACCACCCACTTTTGGTGGTTTCCACCGCTCAAAATTGCCCTAACCACCCTTGAGTTTTTGGCTTCCACTTTGTGTGGTTGTCCCTCATAGCCATAGGTAGCATCCACCAAAATTTTGGCCGAATCCGAAGCACCACGATGGAGCTGTGATTTTCCCCCATTTCGTGTGTGCTTACTGCTTGCTTGCTGCTTGCTGCTTGCTGCTTGCTAAACCTAGTGGGTCCACCCTAGACACTAAAGAGGGTTATATAACCAAGATGGGTTCCACCAGCTTGGTGACCTTAACCCTAGCTCTGACCCTAGGCTAGGGTTAGAGTTCGTGTTGGGGTCCAAAGTGGAGAGCAATGATGTGGCAAAAAGCAGCCATGAACGACATTTGGACGATCTTGTTGAACCTAATCAACATGGCTGGCATGGCCGAACCAGCTCGCTGCAAAGGACAGGTTTAGGGTTAGGGTGATGGTATTGTTAGAGAGAGGGCAAAGGGGTCCTAGGTCCTCCCCTTAAGTAAGGGCTTTTTCTGGTGCCCTTCTTTGCCATTGACCTCAACCCACCCTCCCCTTCTTAGGTCGATCCGTAGAAAGTGTTCCAAGTAGCCACTCTTGGTCTTAGGCCTTCTCTTCTTAGGTCGATCCGTAGAAAGTGTTCCAAGTAGCCACTCTTGGTCTTAGGCTCTCCCCTTCTTAGGTCGATCCGTAGAAAGTGTCCCAAGTAGCCACTCTTGGTCTTAGGTCCTTCCTTTCCTTTGCTCGAAATGTTTAAGGAGGAGGCTTGTGCAACTGTGGTGTAAGCAGGGAGGGGTGATGTACCATGATGGCGGTGTGGTCCAAGGCCACCGCCTCGAGTCGCTATGACCACAGTTATGCGCTTGCTTTCCAACCCCTATATATATATATATTTATATAAATAAATAAATAAATAAATATATATATATATATATATATATATATATATATATATATATATATATATTTATATATGGCATAGCGCGTCTACGGCCACCCCCCCCCCCCAGGGCCCCACCGGCCGGGGTTGGGTTGGGGTTAGGGACCCCCCCCCCCTATTTTTGGGTCGGGAAACGCAAAAAAATAGGTTTTACGGTGATTGGAGACGGTGGTGGGTCGCTATGACCCTTCAAAGTTGCTAAAAATAGGTATTTCCTATTGAGTGACATCATCACCAAAAATACCCTCAAAATCCAAAAATAGCGCTTTTTGCATCACAAAACCCACCTACATCCCGCACCATTGCCGACAATGCCTTCCACTAGATGCATTCCTCACCCTTTTGCCCTACTAGGGGCCAAGGAAGGGGCACCTTAACCCCACGGTACCATTTTTTGAGCCAACCTTGAATATTTTGCTATTTTGAGGTCACTGGTTAAGACCCTATTTTTGGTGATGTCATACCCTGTTTTTAGCCCTACCCACACCTTTGTATGCCCAAATGCTCCACCCCAACCATCCAAAAACCTTCTCAAAGGTGTTTATTTGTGTTCACCACCCTTAAAATAGGGGGTGTGGTCCTTACGTGCCCTCCAATCCTCCCCAAGTCACAGGGGTGGGGGGGGTGGCCGTAGACGCGTTATGCCATATATATGTATGCATATCTACGTCCCGTGCCGTTGCGTAACACTAATTCTATGACCGCCTCAGGAGCCCAACCCCCTAGGTTCCCAGTGTGGCAAGGAATACCCAAGCCGATGATACCCTGCCTTCTGTTGGGGCAAGGGGCGGTGTGAACTGTTGGATCACACCTGGGCCGCATACCCAACTGTTCGGAGGTGCCCGACCCCCCCTCCCCCCAGGCAACCCCCCCCCCCCATCGCCCCTCCCGGAACCCCCCCCCCCCCCCCCAAGGGGGCCTCCGGCCAACGATTAGTTGGGGGGGCGGGTAGTTGACATCCAGAACCGAGGAGTCGCCCCCCCCATGTTCCCACCCCCGTGATTTATACCAAAATGATCAGGACCACGCACTGATCATTTGAGGTATGTATGTTGGCGCTGGATCCTCCTTCTAGCTCCCCCCTCCCCCACCCACTGGTGGCCGTGGCACGTGCAACCGGCGGTCAGTTGTTGGCATGCAATGGGCTTGGTTGTTCATTGTGGTATACCGCTAGTCTCCCCTATAGTGGCAAGTGGAGGCGGTGGGGCGAACTCCACTGTTTGTGTAGGAGCGTGTCTTGAACAACTCACTTGAACAACTCACTTGCCACAACACTACAGACACTAACACACGGGTGATGTCGTTGGCGCCTGATGTTCGTTCTCTACCCCCCGTATCCCGCCACAACAACTCTCTTGCGCCTCCTGCCGCACTAGAACCGTCTCGCTCCGTCTACTCTTACCACAACCGTGCGTGAACCGTGCTGACATGCCGCGTGATGGGGTTGAGGGTACAAGGTATGATGGAGGGTGGGGGTGCTATCCTCGGGCTCTGCCTTGGGTGGCATGAGGGCCGTCCGAGAGCGGCTATTTGAGGCGGGGCGTTTTTGGTGCTCTTGTCCTATGTGTCCCATGCAGTAGAAGTGCTTGTTGTCGTGCGCTAGGCCCGTGCTATTCGTCGGGGAGCACGCGGCACCCTTGCCTCTCAAGGTTCTGCCCCGTTCTTTTGGATCTATTTCCCTCCCTCGTCCGTATCCGTATACCCTCTGCTGCCCGCGATTGTGAACGTGACCCCCACACTGCCCCTCATCCACCGGCTCGGGGCACTGGTTTTTGCAAGAGGTCGTGGGATCATCACGGTCCAGGGTGTTGAAGAAGGTGGTCAAATACAAGGACCGCTAGGCACAGTAGATCGCCCCAAGGGTGCCGATGTACTGCGGGCTGGGGCACAACCCCTTGTGGTTGGGAATCACCCAGGATCTGCCCATGCGCAATGACCAGGCCGTCCAATCCTTGGATCAATTTGCTGCCTTGGTACAGTGGCACGCTTGGGTGCTATGGCCGTCCGCCTGGCTTTAGTGGCACTGCGACAAGGGCGGCGTGCACCTGGGCCCCTTCACCGCTTGTACCCGGGCCCCGATCCCAAACCGTACCTCAGTGTCGGGGTTACCATGCACGGTGACGCTGTGCAACTTTTTGCCCTGTAGGGCCAGTAACAGTAGTTGGATAGGTTGGAGGGCATGTGTTTTGTGAGCCCTCTGCGCCCACTGAGCCTCCGGTGGCCACCTCGTCCTCGTCACCTTCCAATGGTCTTTGATTGCCTCGCGGCCCTGCCCCGCCTCACCTTGGGCCCTCCCCTAATGTGCCCCCGCTATACCATGTGTTGTGTCCCGGGATGGCGGATGCAGCCCCTTCCCGGCTACCGAGGGTACTTGCTATGGCCTCAATGGGCATGGCCTAGTTCGGGGGGCCCACTGAATCTTGGCCAGTGCGTCGGGGGGCACAACGTCCCCTTGATGTGCTGTCGCCCTACGTAGCGAGCCTTTGGTATTGCACTTGCTGTAATGCATATCTCTCGGTGTCGGTACCGATTGTGCCAACACAGAGGGTTTTTGGGGGTCGATGCCATTGTTGCCTCATTTGTTTCCACTGAGGTGGGGGAGCTGTATGGGTTTTGGGGGGGTTGCAGACCCATATTTTTTCGAAAATTGGCCATTATAGTTGATCTTTTTGGTTTCCCTTGTTCTGGTTAGGTTTCAAGTAGGTTGCACTGCACCGTAGGTATGTGGTCCATGATTGTTTTTTAACCACTTGTTTTGATATCTTGGGCTTTTTTTGGAAACACTTTGCACACACAAAAGAGCAGCAAGCATCAACACTGTCAGAAATTGACCTCACTTGGCCTTGACTGCCACTTTTCCCCAAATTACGACATGGTGGTCACCGGTGCCGCTTTTTGGTCTTTTTGGTTGGGCCTCCACCCCCTCCCCCCTATTTTTGGGTAGGGGAATCCATTTTTCAGAGTGTTGGGTTGTGGTTTGATGATATAATATGGGAATTTCTGATTTTCAGGCCGGCTGCGTGCTGTGGGTGCCTAGAGATTGATACACTGGTGTGGCTTCCCCTGCCAGCAGTTGGGCAGCAGCAGCTGAAAATGGCCAAAATTTCAACCAAAACCAGAAGTTCTCATACATATCATTGATCGGTGACCTGGAACCTTCAGAAATGAATTCCCCAGCCTCAAAAGGAAAGGGGGGGCTCACCACCCCACAGCTCCCAAACTTGCAAAACTTCCCAGAAAGTGCCAAAACTCTCTGCGTTGGCACATTCTGGGTGGGGCCAAGAGAAATGGAATCTGGTGTGAACTGGAAACCTTGGCTGGCGGTCATCAAAGTTTTCTTGTTGCTTGTTGCTTGTTCGTTGCTTGATTGCCTGCTACAACCCCACCGTGCACACATGTGCAGAATGTTGCACACTGCGTGCAAATCATTTGTGAACCCCCCTTCGAACGCAGCAGAACATGAGCAAATAGTCACACAGGTGACCAACTTACCAGTAATTTTTGGCGTGCATGCATATTTTACCCCCACCCACTGTTGTTGTGGGGGGGGAGCAAGATTTACGATACTGCTACTGCAGGGGGTTCTGCCGGCCTTTCACCAGTAACACTCCACTGTGTCAATGTATTTCACCCCACGGTGGTTCCCACAAGCCGGGCAGAGGGGGGGGGGGCTGTGTGGTAGTGACTAGAGTCCAAAAGGAAAGTATGTGAGTGTATTGTCGGAAGCCTCAGGGCATGGGTGCCACTATCCTGGGCAAGGATGTTTGGGGACATGTAGTAGGTGAGGCCACTGCTTTGTAATGTTTTGATGAACCAAGTGTGTCCCAGTACGGATGCCCAGGTGTCCTGGGCATCTTACGGGTTGAGGCACTGCCAGCTTGAATGCCAGCCAGTTTGCACGGGCACTGTAGCGCCAATCTTCCGACCGAATGGCCAAGATGGATTGACAAGAAGCCAAGCAGACCCCAGGTGATTTGTATCAGCAGTACATGGCTGGCGTCCGAATGGCTGTATAAACCGCCTCTATAGATTGGTTGGATCTCGGCAAGCAACGTGCCTACATGCTGCTGGCGATTTAGCCTGGCGTTTCAGGCTGCTCAGCACCAACGTGCCTATGCACCTCGGATGGAGGTGGTGGTCAACAAGGTTTGGAGAAGACAAAAGCGGTCCTTTCGAAACTGATACCATGTGTTTGGGCACCAACAAGTGTACCAGAAGAGATTTGTTATTGGAATAGGTGTGATCCAAAATATGCACAGAATCGGAGCGAAATACTTTCATTTCAAGTTTTATGAGCGGAAAACCCAGTTCGTTCCTTTGTCTCTCGAAGTTACGGAAGTAGTTATTCCAATCATTCGGTTCCTCCACCAGAGGTGAGCCTGGCAAAGCAAAGAAGGATGGCAAAGCTGGCTCAGAATCAGAAAAACCATACACACTCACTCATTTGTGGAATCAGGGCGGAATGGGAGAACAGAGGGGAAGCATATTGAGACCAGGGGATGGCTGGTCACGTCAGACGATGGTAGCATGCTGCTTTTCAGAAACTGCCCTTTTAATTTCTTGTGCCCCCAAAATGGTGCATTTGTGACTAGGCCACCACACCGAGCAGCATTATCCCAGGTTGCGGTGCTATCCCATTGGAGGCATTCTTTCGACATATTGTGCAGTCACGTCCCCTGCCTGTTTTGGGGACGCTAAATGGCAGGGGTTGTGCAGCCATGTTACCTTCCCAGTTTGACAGTGTCAGTACGCCCCACCCAGATGGAAAGTGAAAGGCTGGGTGCTCATCACGATGAACAATGCAAATCACTGGTGAAGCTGCCACGTGCTGCAGCGTGGATTGGATTGCTTTTCAGCATCGGACGCTCTGGTTGCTGGACAGCCTCCTCCCCACGCAGTCTCCCCTCCACTGCTCCATTGCCCAGTGACGCATGACCACATCTTCCTGATCGCACAAGCGCCCCTCTCGTTGTCATCGAGCCACACATGGGCTCATGCGCTATACGTGGCCTGCCGCGATCACCGCCGTTGTGTTCTGTGCCAGCGTGATCGTGCTTCGGACCTCCCGTAGCCAGACGACCCATGTGCAGCCTCTGCAGCTCAGCACACAGCCCTGGCCACGGACGTCAGCCTCTGACCAGCGAAGGCAGGCGTCTGGGCGCACCAACGGCGCCAGGCCGGCGGTCAAGCAGCAGCAGCGGCAGCCGGGGGCCACGGCCAGCGCGCCGGCGGCGGGGAATCGCTCCGGCCCTTCGCCCACGGGGTTTGTGGTGGGCCATTACGACGTCATTTGGAATGGGTTCGAAACGAGCTCTCCGAAGAAGCCGCCGCACATGGCCATGCCGGTGGGCAACGGTGACGTGGCCCTCTCTGTGTGGCCGAACCGCACGTCGGGAGGGGTCTCGATGTACGTCGCCAAACAAGACGCATGGGGCGAGTGCGGCGTGCTCATGCAAGTGGCACTGATCACCGTATGGCTGTCCCCTTCGCCCTACGAGGCGGGGCCCTACTTCCAGCAGCGGCTGGATCTGCAGGCGGCCACCATCCGAATGCGTCTCGGGGGCCGCTCCGCTGGCGACTACGCCCTCGCCCTGGACGTGTGGGTGGATGCCAACCGGAACACGGCGTACGTGGAGATGCAGCGGGGGCCCGGCGAAGCGGCCGGTCGCCCGCGCACCGTCTCGTTGGAGCTGATGCCGATGAAGCATGGCATGCCCCCCCCGGTCTGTCTGGACTTCATGTGCGAATACACGGACGATGTGGTTGTGGACCCGGTCCCCAGGTCCCTGCCTCGACACGCGCTGCTGCAGTATCACCGGGTGTCGGACAAGGACGGCACCGTGTTCTTCTGGAACGAGACGTTCGGGCAACAGGGGCTGAGGGGCGTGTCCCCCCCAAGTGACGTGCGGGACACGGTCAGTGGCACTCAGTTCGGCGTGGCGGTGGTGCCGTCCACTCTGGCCCGACGGAACCGCACGCACCTCTCGGGCCCGCTGCGGGGGTCCGAGACCGTCCATATACACGTGATGACTGCGCAGGTGCCGGACCCTGAGGACTGGCTGGCGCGGATGGCGCGGCAGGTGGCCGCAGCGCCCTCCGCTGTGAGCGCGCGACCCCCTCATGACGGTTGGTGGGCCCTGTTCTGGAGGCGGAGCCACATCGAAGTCACGCTGAACGCCGCGGTCTATGCGGAGGTGGCGCGATCCCGGAATGAGAACGACACCGCGCAGAGGCGCGGAGACCCGGAGGCCTTGGTGGACTGGCTGCCAGCGTACCCCGAGACGCAGGCCTTCACGGTCACCCAACAGTACGCGCTGCAGCGGTACCTGCAGGCCACGAACTGCCGGGGCGCGTACCCCATGCGCTTCAACGGGATGCTCTACAACGCCCAGCCCCCGGCGAAGGCCGACCATCGGGCGTGGGGCGACTTCATGTGGTGGTTCAACACCCGCCTGCCGTACCAGAACATGCTGCCGTCGGGCGACGCGGACCTCTCGGAGTCGCTGTTCGGCTTCTACCGTCGCGTGCTGCCGATGCTGCGCCTGCGCGCCAAAGCGCTCTACAACTTCACCGGGGCGCTCATTGTGCTTGAGACCACGTCGTACGTTGGCGGCAACCCCGACTTCGGCTGCGCCCCCGACAGCCGCCGCATCAAGGCCCTGACGCGGCCCAGCGCGCTGCCGAAGAACGTCTCCACGAACCTCTACACCCGCTTCCACTACACGCAGGCCCTCGACCTGAGCACGATGATCCTGGACCACTGGTACTACACCCGCAATGCCACGGCGCTGGCGCTGTGGCTGCCGTTGGTCACGGGGACCGTGCAGTTCTTCTCCCTCAATTTCCCGCGGAAGGAGGGGCGGCTGTGGCTGTACCCGAGCCAAGTGCTGGAGACGTACCAGTGCACGAAGAAGGGCCGGTGCTGCCTCAACCCCGTCACCGACGTGGCCGGCCTCCAGCGGGTGCTCCAGCAGCTGCACCACCTCCCGCCGCGCTTCACCACCGCGGCCCAGCGGCAGGACTGGCTGCAGCTCCTGACGCAGATCCCGCCCTTGCCCCTGGGGCCCAAGGGCGTAATGGCGGGCCACGCGCACCACCAGAGCAAAGCGTGGGCCTACTCCCGCCGCCGGGGGCTGCAGGCGTTCGAGCCGTGGTCGGCCCCCGCGCTGGAGGACGGCACGCCGGCCCCGCGGGGGTACGGGGAGGGGCTGCTGCCGGCGCACGCCTACGGCAAGTCACGCAACACGCAGAACGTGGCCCTCTACGCCGTGCACCCGTTCCGCCTGTTCGGCCCCGGGAAGCCCAACGTCTCCGTGGCGACGGGCACCTTCCGGGCGCGGCCCCACCCGTGCAACGTCGGCTGGTGCCTGGACGTCATCCACGCGGCGTTCCTGGGCCTCCCCCACGCGGCCGCGCGGCTGGTGCTGGGGCGCGCCCACGCCCCCACCGCCAAGTACCGCTTCCCGGCGTTCCACAAGAAATACCAGGACCACGACCCCAACTCCGCGCATCTCAGCGTCATGAACACGGCGCTGCAGGCGATGCTGCTGCAGCCCCTCGACGACCCCCCGCGGGACCGCCTGCTGCTGCTCGGGGCGTGGCCCTGCGCCGCATGGGACGTCGCGTTCCGGCTGCACGGCCCCCGCGAGACGGTCGTGCAGGGGCGGGTCGTGGGGGGGAGGCTCGTGGAGCTGGAGGTCACGCCCCCCGAGCGCCGCAGGGACGTGCTGGTGCATTGTGCGTGCGGTGGTTGTGCGGACGCGGAGAGCCCGGCGGAGATGTTGGAGCTTGGCCACGGGGCTCGGGCTGGGCCGTGGGTTGGAGCAGGCGTATAAGACCCTGCGTCTGAAACCCAGTGAAGACCAGTGCGGTGTTCATGAGACCATTACTGTGTTTGTCTGTTGTTTGTTGAAGAGATCACCCTGAGCCGGCCCCAGTAGCAGAACCGAAGGTCCACGGCACCGGGTTTTTGTTATCATCCATCGTGGATGCTTGTCAACCGGCGGCGGTTGGCGCTCAACCGATGTCGATGACGGCGGCTGGCCCCCGACCGACGGCATTTCGTCGGTCGGTGCCATGTTGAGGTTGGGGCAGTTTTCTTTTCATCGTTTCTTGACGGTGCTGCCCTGCTGACCTACAACCTGCAACCTGCAGACCGGCAACCCGGAGATCGGATTGGTGTGTTGCCTCTAGCTCTGCAAACCCTGGAGTTGTTCAGAAAAGGGGCGCGACTGCCAGGGCATTGATCGGTCACGATGCCCGGCGCCGCAAGCACCATCAGACTCCACTGTTCGGCCCTGGACCCGCAATGATGCTACTTTTTGAAGGCCGAAGGGCAGAGCAGCAGCGTCCAGCACATCAGACGTGATCAGAAGGAGCTGGATCCTACTGAGTCTGACACGGCTCCGGCTGGTTCCTTACGAGTTTCCGCCGTGCAAAGAGCGGATCTGACTGAGTGTCACACTGGTACTGGACTGATTCTGAGCGAAACTCAGTTCTCCTGCCGGCCACTAGTGGCCTGCCTGCCGGAGACCGTCCTGAGAAGGGCTTTGCCCGAGGCCCCGCGAAAGTCGGCTTACTGCCGTCCTCAGCCGTGAAACCCGAGGGCTCACGTTGCGCCGTCGGACTGCCCATTATTTTTGTATTGTTCTGCATGGCTTTTACTTGGATTGCCTTCCTGCGCAAGTGTGAGGCAAGCCTCTCAGCTACCCCTTGTCCCCCACTGCAATTCTGCTCGGTTTCTCACAGCAGGTCTAAGAACAGCCACCCATACCCACGGACCATCTGCCAATGTTCCTCGTTGCATTACTGTCATTCTACATCGGTGTTTCTCTGCGCACACTGGGCATGTGCTCAGGGTGAGAAATTGATTAGAAATATCGGAAACCCAGAATGCCTTGCCCACTGTGAGACTGCAAATGGGTCAATACTTGGTCACTTTCTCCGCAATTTCTGCAGGACCACCCGGGTCACAAGAAAGGGGACCCACGAGAACCCATTTTTGACTGCATCCTCCCCAAAAGTCTTAGAGTGGTCTGGAAGACAACAGTGCACATTGCAGAGTGTGGTAGGAGTGATGCCTACGAGGGGGCATTCGTTGAAAAGGTCCAAAATGGGTCCAAGACTATTTTTTGCACAATACTCGCCCCCCCCCCCCCCCTTTGCGGTCTGTAGTGAAGGTAGGTGCCTTGTCCCCCATGTCTGCTTTGGGGCATGCCCTCTCTGCCAGTGGGGTGTGTGAGGCGAGGCTGCACACAGAAGTGGATCTGGCCCAGCAGCAGGGTTTTGGATCTGGACATTGGTTTGCTGCAATTCTTTGTGAACCTCGCACTTTGAGCAGAGTTTGAATGATTCATGGCTCCCGTTGCGCTAACAAGCCTTTGTCCGAACGCCACAACCCCATGTTTCCGCACGTTTGTGACGTTGTTTTTTGCGGTTCCAACAACAAGAGAATGCAGTTTGTAGCTTTGTGCAGGCTGTAGGAGTATTCAAATTGGGCGTCAGAGTGTGGGTGTAGCTGCAGTCCCCTGTTCTCTTGTGTTGTGGTGTGTATGCTGGGCTGTTGGGCACCATTTTGTGTTGTGAGAGGTAGATTTGGGTTATGTTTGCGACGCGTGTTCCATGGTGTGTGTCGCGTGCAAACGCGCCCTTGTCCCAACATCGCCCCCCCCTTCCCGTTTTCGCATTTCTACTGAACCTGGCCCGTGATAGCGCAGGGGGCGGGGGATGCGTGATCAACACCGTATTTTAACTCCGTGACCAGCCTTATGTGAGCCGTGTGTGTGGCTGTTTTGTCCCAGGATGCCATGGGTCTGCCTCTCTGGGGCCCTACACAATGAAATATTCCGGGATGATGTGACTGTCCCATTTCTCAATGTGGGCCATTCAAACCAGCTCAGTCCCAATACTCAGTCCTGGTTGTGGTCTTACAGGGTGGACAATGCATTTTGGTATTCTCCGACAAGGTTGCTCAGGGGAGTAGGGCTGCGACACCTCACCCCGACGGTAGAATACTGATGGATGCTAAACAACAGTGCTTGGCTATCTTGAATGCAGTTTTGAAAATGAAACGATTGTCCTTGACGTAGAAAGCCAGGTTTTTTGTGTTACCTGCTTGTTGATCGGCGTCGAGGAAAAGCGGAAAGGGGGATGGGTGCGCATGCTTCAGGGTCGAGTTTGAGTGGTTGAGGGTAAACCAACCCCGCCCTTCCTTTTGGTTTGTGTTGAGAAGAGAAGAGAATTAACATTAGTCATATATCCTGCAGTGCGTGCCTTCTTGTCGTTCATGGATTACATATAGACCAAGGAGTGCATTTCCCCCCCAAAAATTCTGCGATATCCAAATGGCTCTCTAGTGTACACTTGGCTACTTGGCTATGTGGACACATAGCCCATACCATTTCGAAGGATATGTGTAACCAAACATCACTCAAAAACATGAAAATGCAAAAGAAAAAACTAAAAACACATATCCACCCGATGTAGCTATTTTGGGGGGGGGGTTCAAAAAAAGGGGGGGGGTTCATAAACCAACCCTACATTTTTTGCTCGGAACCCCACCGCCCCCTCTTTTCCCCTGCCCCGTGAATAAAAGGATGGTATTGAACACAAACAACAAACAACAAAAGATGGTATCCCAACTACTTCCATATGCAAACATGCCCAACACGATATTCATCCAATTGCTGAACTATGGTGTTGTGTCTATGCATGGTTGTGTGTGGAATGGCACCGATAAGCCAAGCGGCCAGCAATGGTGTTCACGACAGTGAGCCGCGAAGCTATATGGCCGATGCGACAACCCCACCATTGGGGCCCCTCCACCAGATGGCCCAAGCCGCTGCTCCTCTACACCTCTTGTGCCGCCGTGCCACGCTTGCGAGACGGGCTACACCACCCCACATGCACCACCACCACCACAAGACGGGGTTCCCCACCATGCACCATCTACGAGATAGCCATGGTTGTTGTGCACACTAGAAGGCTATTCCATCAATCATCCCGGGTTTACATCCTTGTGATGTTATCCCTCGGCACCTCACCCGGGACTACTACAATCAAAGCATCTCGCCACGTGGTCTTGGTAACATGGCTTCATGCCACAAAGCGTTGGACATGTAGGACAAAGGGATGTGCTAAGCCGGTTGGCCCTGTACACTCATGGCACTATTCATGTCTCTCTATCTTCACCATTTTCTTGTGTGCCATCGTGCACATCCTACTACGCACATCAATTAGCTATGCCCATCCCATCCCGCTTCGCCATACCATGATTTCATACTTCCCCAATGACCGCACTATGGTCAATGTTCCATGTCCCCGAAATGTTTGCTTACCCTCTCCAACAACGTACACTGCATGCCCGGGCTAGTTGACGGTCCCAAGCTCACCTCTCCATCTTGACCCTCAATGTGCCCGCCGCTTCCTCTCAATGAAGCGCTAGGGCCATCTACTATGTGACACTACCGCCGCGGAGCTTGCAGTCATTGCCATGCGAGTTCTGTTTCAACGAGGGCCCCATGGAATGTGATGACAACAACTTGGACACGCAATTCGTTGTACATGTTGATGCCCGGGCTGCCTAGGCTTGGAAAGATGGCCAAAGCCATTCGTCTAGCCCTACCCAAGTAGTCCCCCTTTACCATTGTCAACATCCATGGCCCCTTCATGCATGACCAGCAAGCGTCACTTGACGCATGTGCGGAGAGAGACCTAGGCATTTGAACTCCACGGCCGTTTGAGCGAGATTCGCTTTTTCCTTGTCATCAAGATTTGGCTCATGACCTGAGTAGATGTGAGATCCGGCTGGTTGCATCTTGTTGGAGTAACACGGGAAGTTACGGAGTGGTATCTTGGTAGAATTTTGCCCATGGTGGGCTCTTCGGTGTTCCGATAAGGCGCAATGTATGGTGGGCATAGGTAGAAGCAGGATACCATCGTCCAAGCTCAGCGCAAGCCCCCACCTTGGAAAGAATGGCGAGATGATTGCGCAAGGGAGTGGCATGGGACGGTATGTCGTTGGCATCATGGATCATGGCGGGGTTGTGGTCCCCAAAAGTTGGTCTACATGAGGGTAACGAACCGGGAGCAGTATGAGCAGTCAATTTGGTGCAATGTGAAGCCACCAGCCTTTTGGGGGAATGTGACATAGAGCGTTTTGTGGGATCGGTGTATATTGTCACAATTTGCATTCCATCCCTTGAGTGGCTGGGACAAAGGAGAGACACATGGTGTCAACGGTACATCCATCGTGGCATAAGCACAATGTTGATGAGCTAGTCGGAAGACATGGAGGGGGAGGCGACAATATCGTGAAAGGTAGACAGATACCGTCCCGTCAAATCCTCTTATGCCTTTGGTGCCCATGCAAGATGGGCACTGGGATGGCCGAGGTAGTGGAACATGGGCGGTAGCAACATGTTGCAGATACAATGCCATTGCATAGTGTCAAAATGTGGTTCTACACGTCGTATTGGGCCTTGGCGACACGGTGGTGGGGTCTAGCGGTAGAATTGTGTTTTGACGCTCACGGTGCACAGGCCTAGGACCTCCGATGGTTGTTGTACTTGGTCAAGGATGCGTTGTAGTTCCTGTTGCTTGGGGGACATGATGGCAACATCATCCATGTACGCTAGGATGGTAGTGCCACGGAACTCCCAAACTAGCATGCCGTCAAACGCCTCATACACTAGTATCGACAACACTGGTGACAGCGGGCACCCTTCTTTGATCGCCGTTGCCGGAATTAGACGTCGCCATATGGCCTTTGCTACCCTAGTAGATGGTAACAATGAGGACTCCGATGTTATCACGGGCCCCCAAGAGGCAAAGACCCTTAAGGATACAGGGATGTGCGATGTTCGGGTATGCCTTGGCCATGTTCGGCAAGCACACCATGGCTCCATCTGTGTGTTTCTGTAGTTTCAAGGCTTGCATATCGCCTGTTGTGATGTGGTGTGCCCCTCCGACTCCCCGCTTGCGTGTTGGACGGCGCAGCTGCAATAGGATCACAGAGGCTATTGAGGATGAGGAGCACTAGTATCCCATACATACACGTGGACACGTTGGTGGGATGGTAACTCCAGGTGTGTTGTGGTGGCCAACTTTTGTAGAGCATGGATATATGGAGAGTCAGCGAATGCTTGGGCATAGTACCTTGGATCAAGGCGTGACATACAACAATATAGAGGTCCCATGGCGGCCGACGAGGCTACTACTGGAACAGGTTAGGGGCTTCGTGATCTACACATGGGTCTTTTTGGCTGTTGGAGGGCAAATGTGAACTCCAACCATGTGTGTGGTTCACAACAGACATTCTGTTGTGGTTTGATGACTTGCTTCATATGGCATGTTCACCCCACGGTAGGCCGCTAGCAAAACACGGAAGGTTTTCTTGGGCGGATAGGGGTTAAAGCTGGTGGCTAGCAGACGGCAATCACCCTACCATTGAGATGGCCACCTACGAGGTAGCCGAGGAGGCATTTACCAACAGCCGCTTGCATCTTATGACATGAGTGATGGGAGCCAAGCAATCCTCAAGGGCCAAAGTGCAAGGGTCAATCATTGGTCCCGCCCTCGCCAATGATGATTGTGACAAATAGTGCATTGACACCAAAGGTGTGTTGACCATGTGTGCTGACCGGGAACCACAGCGAATGCGCTCATTCGGATCTTCGATCCAAGGCGCGGCGCAATCTCATGTCCAGAATCGTTACCCTACAATGGAGTCCGAGGCACCGGATAGAATCCATGGCTGCCATGGCGCAAGAGTGGAGCCATATTAGTCGGAACGCTGAGGTCGGCCTCCTTGCCAAGATGGTGACCAACCTCTGGACGGTTACAGTGCAACCTTGAGGGCCCAAGGGATATAGCCACCTTCGGAGGGCTGACACACACACCAGCCAAAAACTGGTTTGTGCAACGGCGACACACAACCCGGTTCGAGGGGACACAATGAACCTCATGGCACCCATTGCATGGTACTCGTTGCATGATGTGGGTGCAATGGTTGTGGGGCCACGTATGGTGGGGCAGCACTTGGCCTCCATGGGAACACAACCGTCCTCAATGTCTTTTGTGCTGTTTGCACCACGGTACAACGGTGGACCGTTCACATGTGTTCTACCTTTGCGAGAAGGTGGCCTTTCGCAACAGATGGGTCTACATGTGGGACTCATGGAATGACTACACTGCAGATTAGTTGACCACGTCCACTGCAGATGACGCTGATGACGTCCACCATGCAGTGTGCCTGCATACCACAATCATTTTGTGACCGATTGTCACCGGCCTACGGCGCCCACTTCCGGAAACACGTGGCACACACTGCCTCCCTGTTGCAACCCTTGAAAACCCCCCACCAACACCCAGCACACTATGGCGAAGTGTTGTGTTGTTAATACATGCACCCAAGCTTGTTTTGGAAAGGGGGGTGGGTTGGACCCGGGAGGAACCTCCTTGTAAGCAACAATAGAATTTCCTGTTTGGGGTCCCAAACTCTTGTGGCAGCTCACCATGCTGCCGCGTGACCCGATGGCACCAGTTGCCGCATCCGCAGGCATCCCTGGTTGGTATACCAAGTTGAGGCCCTGCACAACATAGCCCAACCCCACCGACGCCGTCTGACGCCAGCGAGTGTGGTCCATCCCATCACGCGTGAAGCGTGGAGTGGCCTGAAGCAAGGCCGAACACACCCTGCGTTAGCCACTCGGGTACTACACCAAGGCACGGATGGTGTATTACCTAGATAGCTACCTTTAGGACTCTCCATGCTGGCCCATTGCCCAGGAGGCATCACGGTACCTAGCCTAACCCTAGTTTCAACACTATTGGAACATGGTGCTACATGACACCCTCCCTAGGCAATGACCTCTTGGTGACATGCCACCGTCACGGCCCTCAGATGGATGGTGCAGTGGCTCCAGACATTCGTGCTGGCATGGCACGCCACACATACCTGACAGAGCGCTATTGCCTCACGTGTAGTTTGTGGGTAGTGGAATGCACACAACACTCGAGGCACTCCCCCTCACTGAAATGCCAATGTGGGGCAGGCGTCCCGGGGAAATGGTGTGATGGGTATCCGGGCGATTGACAGTCACCCACCAAATATCGCATCATCATCACTTCTATGCACTTTAGCCACACATTGAAGTTCGAAGTTTGTTTTTGCCGATTGGGCAGCCTACAATGTGGCAGTCGCGTACTGCAGTAGAGAGCATCATGACGTGCACCATGTGACCTATGGGTCAGTGCCTTTGTGCCCCGGTTTTGCCAGGTATTCAATGTGTCATATGATCCAATGCCCGCTTTCCAAGAATTATCTTGAGTTCGCTGATTTTAACGGTTTGAGCCAGCCCCCCTCCCCCAAAAAATGAAACACCAAAGCCCAAAATGGTGTGCAGTCTGCCCTCACAAACTGTGCCACCCCAGCCCAAACCCTGAGTTCTCAACGCATTGCGACGTCTGGTGCTGAATCAAAATTAGGTCCGAAGCAGGTGGCAGCTCATCCTCTGGGAGAGAGTGGGGTTGGGGTGCGGTGGGGATGGGTTGTTTCCATTTGGTTGTTACTTCCGGACGTACTATCACGTGTGTTGAGGAAGTGGAATGCACAGCTTTGGTCATATGTTGTGTGCTCTGTAGGGGAGGGTTAGGGGTTGATTTTGGTCTGCTCTGGAGGTTTCTGTCGGGTAGGGTAAAGCAGGGGCTACAGGGCCCCCTCAGCCCCAGCTATACCTGCAGCCAGCTTTGCTGGCCAAACCCCTACTGCAGCCACCAGTGTGAGCCCTTGTCTAGCCCTTTTGCAGGCCGCAGACCAAAGGAACAACTTGTCCACCACGGGAGATGTGCTGTTCTGTCATGTGCTGTGCAGGGACTGGCTGAGTGGGCTGAACGGGTGGCAAGTTGCTGGTCCAGGGTCTGAGGTCTCGGTCGGGGCTGAGGTCTGGGACCTTTGCCGAAAAGAAGCGCACCGCCAGGTGTGAGCCAGGCAACCCCCCAACCACCGTGAATGGCACAAGACTGCACAGGGGTGCAGACGAGGTAAGCACACAGGGATCACTCGCAGGGCAATGCTGAAACTCCCGGGAAGCCCGGTTCAGCCAACTCAAGCCCCCCCCCCCCCCCGGGCCCTGTGGGTCCAGAGTAGTGCCACTTGGCTGAGACCTGTAGGCCACCTCCCCCCCCAACACGGGGAGCCTGAGACTGCAGGGGTCATGTAGCCATGGATGTGCACTACAAGGAGGCCCATCCTTCTTTGGCAGACCACGATTGTTGCAAATGCTGGGGAAAAAGACTGGTGCTGGCATGGGCGCACAAGGCTGAGGCATCCACGGTCACTACTTGGTGGATGAGCTGTGGAGAACCCCGCCCCCCTTTTTTTTACCGAGGCCAGAGCCCCCCCCCCTCCCCGACATCCCTCCCCAAGATGGTGCAGACCAGCCTGGTCCAGCTGGACCTACTGATTCGGGCTTCCCTTCGCCGACACTCAGTCTGGGTTGGGCAGCTTTGGGTCTGGTCTGGGGGTTTCGAGCCTGAACCCTCATCTGAGACCAAAGCAGACAGCTCACAGGATAGCGGCAAGTGCCATTCCCCAGAAGGTCAAGTAGGGGGGAGCAGATCGGTACCAGCGACAGGAGAGGACAGGACAAGCAGATGATGACTGACCCTTGTGCAAGGGTTGGGGGTGACTGGGTATCTCAAATATTGACAAAGTGTCGGGGGCTACATCTTCGCAGTGCAGTCCTGCGAAGCCATGCTCACCCCCTCCAATCCATGCCCACATCCATGCGTATGTGCGTAGGTTTGGTGCCTCGACCCGCATGCACACAAAATGGACACCCCAATTAAAGAAGTCGACCCAAACAACCGGACCATAACTTTGTCGAACCTCCCGAAAGAAGACATTGAGGATTGCGCTCCCCAATTGCGACAGGTACCGTTGCCCCAGTGCTGCAGCCTCGCCAATTGAGCAAATCTTGTTGCAACGTTGTCAAAATTGGCCTGCTTTGTTGGACTTCGCCTCGCCCCCCCCCCCCACAGAGGACACGAGGTGGATACGGAGTCCATTATATCCTGCAGTACTGAGGGGTCCAGATGCCAAACACCCCGCAAAACCGCACCCCTGGAGGGCTGTGTGTTGTATGTTCGTAACCGGTCCAGTACGCACTGAACCTCCGGCCAGAAACAAATGTTCAGAGGGGTATTGGCCGATTGGGCCAGCCCTGTGTGGGTATGCTGAGGGACTGATCCCTGACCAGCACGCACGCCACACACCCGGGGAGAGTCTCAGCCCGGTCGAGGATAGGCAGGCAGAAGGAGGGCCCAAGGCTCGGCGGTGCAGAAAAGACAAGTGGCAGGCCTGAGTGCAACTTGAGAACGCTCCAAGGAAGGCAGGCCCACGATAACACAGGCGGAAGCACTGGGACAGTCGCCGAAGAAAAACCCGGACACTGTGATATTGAACTCCCTGGAGAACAATGGCTGAGAGGGTCCATGGCAGGAAGATGCAGCTCAGCCTACCAACCATTTGATCCCCCCCCCCCCCACCCACACACACCTTTTGCGCCAGCACAGCGTTGTCCGCGCACGGCGACCTCGTCTGACGGCTGTTTTTATGGTGAGAATGTGAGATGACGTGTTGTTGAGCCGAATGTTGTGGGAGTGAGGCGCTGGATCATATCTCTGGGAGGGTTTCCTGCCCACAGCAGCATCCTGCTTCAGACTGGTTGCCCTGTGGACCTGCCAGCGAAACTCCCAGGCTGTGGGGAGGCACCATCACGTGCCCCAAAAGTCCACGGCGCTGAAGGTGCCGAAGAAAAATTGTCCTCTGGATACAATGGAGTTGTAGAGGGAAGGGCAGGTTTGGGTTCTCCTGAGCTCACCTTAGTTAGGTCTCACCCCTCTGGGGGGCATAGGTTCTACGTTCTAGGGGGACGGCTCAACAGGGGGTAACTTGCCGAGGAGGTCGTTGAACTGAGATCATGTTGCCTTTTGCATTCCTGCGGTCCTGCGACCATCCAGACCCTGTGATTCAGTGCCTGCTCGCCCCTGCCATGCACAGGACCTTGTATCACGTGTTGGCCCTCTTACGTTTGCCGCGCTTCGATGGCCTGGTTGGCATCCCTTTTCCACCCCTCTGAAGTGTTGCAGCCGTCTGGGACCAGCGGCTTGACAGGAAGCGTTCAGAGGTAAAAGCAGCGGCGTTTGACCAGAGAAAGGTCATTGGACAAGACCGGCCGGGGCGAACTAGTAGCGTTGGAAAGAGCGCTGTTTGATCAGGGGGTAATCGTTGCCCAAAATGGTACGATCTGCGGCAGTGTGAGCCAGATTTGCCCGCAGCATCCTGACCATCTGAAAATCCCGATGCCCGGGAACGATTGGGAAGGTCCAACAGGGAGTGGGGTGGGCCCGGGGGGGTGGCCGGGCCCGGTCCTTGTATGCGACACCCCCCACACCCCCCCCCCAACCCCGGGTTTTGAGAGATAGTGGGTTGGGGGCATGGCACCAATGGCACCCCCTTTTTTTCGCATGGCGCCAACAGCGCCCCTTTTTTTCAGTGTCTGCTTCCTTTTCATGAAATTTTAGCCTATTTAGCATGCCCATTTAAATACGGGGGGCCTCTTTAGCATACCCATATATATATGTCGGGCCTATTTAGTATGCCCGTTTAGATATGGCGTACAAGGTATGCTGTTTTATTATGGAACAGAAGATGGGAACATGGTGTCCATCGTTGTGTAGCTTGGCTGTGGACACGAAGCTGCCATGCATTGTCTTGGACAGGTGCTGGGCAATCCGGAACTGGAAGAAAGCGCGAATCAACATGAGGATTACTTGGCACGATATGTGGTGATGGATGGGCGTGGCATTGCAATGTCTACGGCGTTCCCAAGCTTTGCGAAGGATGGGTTTGTCGCGGTCCACTGCAAGGACATTGAGGTGATGAAAATGGATTATCGGAACGTGGGTGTCTATGCCACTTGCGATAGCTGGTTTTGCTTGGGCATGGACGAGTTTCAAAATACCACTGGGGCCTGCTCACGTGGGTGTGGGAGTGGAAGAACAGCATCATGGGCTGTGAGATTCTCAGCCGTGCTGCGAGATTCCGAAGGGGAGAAAATTGAAGCGATGTTTGAAGGGCACTATTGCACGGAGGTGCTGTTTGAGAACAAGCGTAAGGAAGGCTGGCACATCAATGCGCCGGGAGTGCCGTACGAGGACGATGTGTTCACCAGATATCGCAAGACGAGGCGCTATACAAATGTCGTTTGTTGCGAAGTGAAGATCCTGCATTCGGGGCAAAACCCTGGCCCAAGTGCAGCGCCAAATTCTTTCAGGGGCGAACGCAATACTGCGTTCTTTCTTTCTTTCTTTCTTCTCTTTCCCACGCTTTATTGCGTGGCCCCTTGAGTTGGGGTTAGGGACTTGCAATCCACGCTTTGTTGCATGGCCCCTTGAGTTGGGCGACAGTAGGCACCATGTTGGTCCGCGCAACGCTGAATAGGGTATTGAGGGTACGTTGTGTTTCGTCGTTGTTGTTTCCCCTTTGAAGGGTGTGCCATGTGTTTGGTCCTTGCTTTGCTCCCTTTGTACAGCCTAGCGACACACCATGGCGGCACTCCACCTTGAGAAGTCATTGAAGCGAGGGAGTTGTGTGGTGTGCAAGAAGAAGGGCTGCCACAAAGCATGTGTTACATGCCTCGTAGCCTACCACAACCACTGTGGACACGCTTGCCCATCCGCGGCCCCCTCTTCACAACAACCACCAGCAGTTTCTCCAAACCCGCCAGCAGCCCCTGCTCAACCTCCGAGCAATAAAAAAGCCCCTGTCCCACCTCCGGACAATGACCCACCTCTTGCCCCTTAATCCGTTTCCCATGCTGCCTGTGGTGGAAAATGTGGCTACAGGGATGCCTCTTCTGGTCAATGCAGATGCACAGAGGAGATTCGTGGCCGTGGGTACCGTTTCAAGGGTCGGGTTTTAGGGGGTGAGAGGTTGCAGCATTTCACTTCGGTGAAGCACGAGGCATGGGTGCATGCTCCTCCACCCCAACCATCGATTTTTGGTAGCATTTTTGGTACCACCTTTTGCCCAGTTTGAGCCACTGCCGCGGTCTTGCAAAGAAGGACACAATACCCTTATCAAGCGAATTTTCGTTTGCCTCATGCTCTCAAGCATGGGCGGGGAAACCGGCAATTGGCCTCACGGAGCACCGCGATGACATTTTTTTGACCCCTAGGTTGTCCCTTGGGAAAAGGGACATGATTGATGGTATCTGCGAGTGCACCCCTCCCAACTGTTTTGAAGCGCTTGCCGATATGCAAGAGGTCATGGAAAAGCTACATTGTGGAGAGTGGCACTTGGCAAAGTATGCACGCGTTTGGCATGACCGTCTTCATGCGCTTGCAATGTCGTTTCCTGGTACCTATGTCCGGTTCATTCGTTTGCAGGTGAATGAGGATAGCAAATGGTATGCACCAACTAGTCAGTTGGATGCCCTTTCAGAATGGTGTGCCCAATCTGCACCTCAAAAGGTGCCTCCGTTGAAGTGTGAGCCTTATGAAGGCTTGTTTGTTACAGATCGTGGTGACAAAGGATTGACCACGGACATTTCCCGCTCAGTGCAATGCAAGATTTGCGAGGCAACAGTGCCATGTGTGTGCATGCGTACATATGTGGGTAAGCACCTTCTACGAAAAGAGTGTGTCAAGAGTCGGGAAGAGATTTCTTTGGCCACCGCTTGCAGGTTTTGTGGCGATTGTGTCACTTGCTCCACCCAGGTCGTGATGCGTAACAAGCGAACACATGCCTTGGTCACCCTCATGATCTCTAACTGTCCCAGTCAACCAGCTAAGCTGCGTTGGAACACGCTTAAAAAAAAATCTGCAAGCAGCCTGTGCACAAATCATCGTGTACGGTGTCCCCTATGCACAAACACGGTTTGGTCATACTGCATGGCACAACACCATGTAGATGTGCATGGCACTGCAAAGCACCCTGATTTGATGCACATTGCAGATGCAGAGCAAGAGGCGGTGCTGAATTGGGTGCCTCATAAGGCAAAGAAAAAAAATTCAGGGCAATGCACCTGCATAGGCTTATGATGCCCAGTCTGATGCAGCGGCCTCATCTGCACCTGGCGACGTTGCTTCATCGTCGTCAAGCTTGCCTCCCCTGCCTTTGCCCTAGTCAAGCCTCCTGCCCCCCCTGCTCCCAAGTGAGTCCGAGGCAACGACCCCTGGGGCTGAGCGATCTCGTCCGCTTAAAAGCGTCGGGAAGCGCAACAAGAAGAGGTGGGACGAAGCCCAATGGGAGCTTCAGTCGAAGTGCGCCCGCCGAGACTCCTCCTCCTCCTCCTCCTCCTCAGAGGGGGAGCTTTTCAAGGACCGCTAAGCAGAACTCCATCCATTTTTTCTTTTAACCCCCAACTCTAACCAAGCCTCGGGAATTTTTCTCACAAACTAACCGGGGGGCGTGGGGGAACAAGGGGGGAGGGGGAAAAGGGGAGGGGGGCAACATGGCGACCCTTAAGACTTTCTTCTCGGCAATGACAAGAAAGCGCTGTTATTGCATACATACCTCCGTACCCCCAAACCCCCAGACACACATCCCCCTTGGAGGTATGCATTTGGTAGTAGTCGGTCGCGCTCAAGCTCCCCCCACCTTGGGAACCCCCCCCCCCCACGGCCGAAATCCCCCCCCCCCCACACCCCCTAGCTGACCCCCCCCCACAACTACCCCCCAGCCCCCCCCCCCGTTTTGACAGATAGCTGGGGGGGGGGTGTCGCATCAGGACTGTTGGTAGTCGCCCCCCCGGGGGGGGGTGGGATAGGACAAGATTCCACGGTGCAATCTGCACCCTGGTCTTCACAGGTCCTCGGTGTCTGCGGAGATGTGGAGAGGTTTGCCACCTCAAGACAACCGTTTTCCGGCCATGTCATTTTCGCTACGATGGCTGCAGCCCGCAGTGCTCTGAACTGCCTGGAACTTACGGGACTGCTGCTGGGCAACGGTCATATAGTGCAAGTGAGTGCGTACAAACCTGATGCCATAGGGGGACCATTTGGGCTCCATGGTCTGCCTCCTTCGAAAGAAGGTCTGTCCCTGGCCCTCACTGTCAGGGTGGCCCCTTGTGAAACGCTGCTTTTCTTCTTTTATCAGTTTTCCAAAAGCGTCGCGAGTAACTGCCGGCGGTGGGCAGTGACTGTGTAGACATGAAGGGACATCTCAGACCAGTAATGCCCTGTGTCAGGCCCCCCCTGCACCAGACCTTATGTGTACGAAGCACAATGTGTTGTGTGACTTCGCTTCAGGGCGTGCAAAGGTAATGCTCATGCAGTCAGAGGGCCGGACGTGCCCAGCCCAGTAGCGCTCCCTCCCTCTCCAAAGCAGAAGTGGGTTGGGCAGCTTCTTGGGGAGCGCCAGTCGGGAGCGCTTGAAAGTTTGTTCACGCAGTGGACCTGAACGTTGCCCACTGCGCGCCCAGTGCAGCCACATTCCCTGTGTGTGTGGTGGTTGACCCAATTCGAAACCGGAGACAGGCTGTTTGGCTTCAGGACCATACAACAAACCAGCGCTATCCCCGGTGCTATCCAAGACCTCCCTGCCTTGGGGACCCCGATATGGCGGGGGTTATGGAGCCATGTGAGTCCTCCTCCCCCCCTGAGGGAATTCCGGTATGGCAGCAGTTGTTTGCCCGTTTTGAGGCCTCCGATACAGCGGGGGTATTGAGAATGTACAATAACAGGATTGTGCTGAATGTATTGACGCACATACTTTTCGGGACAAGAATAAGCACGAATAGTCTTTCTGGTGCAATTTAAATTGACAGATTTGGTGTTGTGCACTGCAGGTATTGTTTGGGTTGTAGGGTGACACTTTTCTTGTGCGCGTTGGGGCCTCTCTCTGAGAGGGCAAATCTGGGACTAAAGTCTAGGACACTCGTCTAACAGTAGCATGCCGGGCAGGCACTCCCTGAGGGTTATGTAGTCATTCGAAATACGTCTTTGGGGTGCTCTCTACGGGGCTTCTTCCCCGTGTTTGCTCTGTTGGACTACCACTCATTATGTTTCAAGTACACAACATTGTGCCGTACAAGCGGTACAAACAATGGACATTGGCCGGATCAACAAAACCAACTCACACAACGCAGGACAACGCAAGGGACACCGGTGGGACACGCCCGGGGATCGGAGCTGGCCTATGCACGAAAAGCTGGTTGATTGATGAGGCAAGTCTCGGTCGGAATTTGGGTTTGGGATTTCCACGGCGAGCACCGCCATCCTCGTGCCCTTATGTTCAGATGATATGAACTCCTCTGTGCCGGAGCTTCCGAAGGAAATGAGACAGTACCACTGCACTACCCCACCGTTATCTTGACCAAATGGAATTGATTTTGTTTGGTACTGCATCTGCATTGCGGTTCTTCAGTGACGTGTGATGCATCCTGTTGCTGACTGCAATTGTGGGAGAGGGGCAGGGGAAACGGATTTGCGTTTGGAAGGCCGGGGGCTGAGGGGGTATCGTTTGAGCCCCCCCAAAGGGGGGGAGGGGGGGAATGGGCGAGGCGGGGGCGGGGGACAGTTCCACTAAAAATTATAAACGGCACCAGTTACCATGACAGACAAAGACTTGTATTTCAAAATGATCAGCGCACCATGGGGATCAGTTTGATGTCAGTGTACCCCAGCCCCAACACCTGGGTCATCCCAGGGTTAATTCCGGGGCTCTGTCGCATGAGCCCTTTCTGAGGGGGAGGGGGGTCCAGAAAAGGGGCTTGAACGATCCCTGTAACCCATTCCGGACGCCCCCCAGTCCCAACCCCTGGCGACCCAGTCGCCTTGGCATGGACGGCCTGCAGTGGGCACTTGGATGTTTTCCTATGGCAAATTGTAAGTTTTCACACGAATAAACAGCCATGTGACGAAGGATGGGCCATCTGTGGGATTGGGTTTGGCTGAGACGTGCTGCTATACTGCGAACATGCCCACGGTGAAACACCCACGCTGTAAGGTGTCCGTGTTGCGGTTGCCAGGGTACCAGTGTGCCCTGGTGGCTATGCCATATACCCCATACCATGGACGGCAGGGCGCACAGGAGGGGTCAGGCACCAGTCATCAGGCCCACATGCCGTGTGCCTGGCAATGCCCGAAATTCGACACAAGTTCTGGTGCCACCGACGCTCACATTGAATTGTTCATGCGACTGCGATGCGGACTGCACAAAAGGGCATCAGAAAATCAAATAATTTGCTCGGCCTCGGCGTTTTCCTGCGTAGCACCATTTTGACTGCCATTTATGTTGCAGTTTTCGTTGGGATATGGAGAGAAGCGTGCATGCGGTGCATAATGCGGTGCGAAATACGGTCCACGGTATTTGGGGTGTTTTGTGCATGGATATGAACACCCGAACATGCTGTGTGCTTTTGTTTCTTGTAGTTACTCTTGCAGGGAACACCAGTCTCCCAACCAGTCATTGATGGAGAGTAGTTCTGACCGCAAAACGAGTTGAAATGACAAAGTCATGTAGATGGGCATCCAATTACTTTGTAAACCGAAACGCGAAACATCCAAATTGGCCTCACAGACTTGGGCACCCTGTGGGGTACGGGCTCTTTGGTCTGAGCCGTCCTACCGGAGGGTTCTTCTTCCTGTTCCTCTTCCTGCGGCCCTCCATGGCAGGGGTTTGTGGGCGGCCATAACCACCATTGATGAGGCAGTAGAGTGGAGGCCTCCCTTGTTGTATGTTGACCCCTTAGGCCACGCGTCCTGTCATTGTTCGAATTTGGCAATTTTTGCAAAAACAGTGTTCAAATACTTGTACGCGGTGCACGCAGTGCGCATGTTTCGCTCTGGCGGTTGCTCTGGGCGGTTTGCTTTACAATCTCCCCACACCGCAGAACTGTGTGGCAATCCCAACAAAACAGGATTCGGTGTGTCACAATGGTCACACTTGGTCCTCCCAATTTTTTTTTGCACTGGCATGGGGATGGGACGTTTTCTACACTGGGGCTTGGGCACTACGAGCCAATGGCAAACTGCCAGGGGTGTGCTGATCAGCCGAAGCATTCTGCACGTCCAAATCCTTCTTGCGTGTCTGACATGATTGCAGCAATGAGCGCATCCGAAGGGTAGGGGGGGCGTTCGCATCAGCAGAATTGTAGGAACCCGCCAATGTGGGCACCGCCTACCGGGTGCCCGTCCAACGGCGCCTTATGCCCTCAAATGGCCGCACCACATCCCATGGTATACCCATTTGAGTATGGGCATAGGTCAAGGTCCACAGTCACTGGTTATGTATGGGGTCCGAAGGTCCTGCCATGCCGTGTCGGAGTGCATCTGATGGTCACGGCCCACGAAAGACAAGTACGCGCCCGTCCGGAAGGGTGGGGGGTATGGTGGTGTGCTGTTTAACCCTCTTACCTGCTTGACCCCCTTACGAACATTTCCTGTCCGGCGAAGTGCTGCTGGTCGAGAGGAAACCCCAATGAGGCCAGGGGTCATGCCAGCAGAACTGGCGAATTGATGAATGTAGCCCCTTCCAGACGCCACACGACTCGGCCCCTTGGAGCACAGCAGTGCTTTCCTTTGTTGTTCCCCCCGCCCCGCCTCGCGGTCAAGCGACGGCCGTTGGTGGTCGACGAACGGCGGTTGGCAGTGGGTCGCCATTCAACTTCAAGTCGAAATGCACCGTCACGTAAAGCACAGCACTTTGTCTACCTCCTCAGTGCTCTCCTCGACCCCGCCCTTCCTCCCCTCTCTCAGCCTTCTCGTCATCAGCACCGTCCTTCGTTGAAGGCGGCAGTGCGTTTGACCTGTTTCGAACCCGCAATCGTCCTTCCACACGATCTTTCAAAGCCATTGCACTTCCTGTGGTCTGCGTCCTTTGGTGCAGCGACAACCAGTCAACACTTCAAGTGTGCAGTGACCCCTGCCCGCCTTAAACAAGCATGATCTTGTCATAGCATGACTACTCCATGGTACTTTTCTGCTGGGGCTTTCTGGGACCGTTGGTTTTGTGTGGACTGTTGGTTTTGTGTGGTCCACATGCAAGACAGCATCTTTTTGAAGTGATTGCAGTGGGAAATCAGGGGCTGTCTGGTGGTTGTGAGGGTTGTGTTTGCGCATAGCCACATTCTGGTCAGCAATACCAAAGATAGCAAGATCAATCATCAACAATTGCCACAAAGCAGATCACATGAAAACGGTGCCTTAACTCTCAACTGGATGCGGATGCCGCTATTACAACCCCAACCCCTTATTGGGGCCAATTTCCCCTATTTGCTTTGGTTTTGTGCCCGATTTGTTGGATTTTTGGGGCCCGTCCACCAGCGTTCCCAGTGTCCCTTGATCTTCCTTTTGCATGGACACCACCGTAACTCCCGGTGGTGTCCGCATTTTTGCTAGAAATTCCTGGTGGTGTTTGAATGTCTCTTGCGGCTGTTTGGATGTTTGCTGGTAATTCACGGTGGTGTCTGCAGGTTTGCTTGATGCCACAAATTGCATACATTCAATCGCCGCATGAACAGTGGCTGCAACTTCTGCACCGGCCAAATGTGTGTCATGATAGCCATACCACCGCGAAGCCATGAAAGAGACACTGTTCTCCAAGACAACAAACAAAGGGTGGTGTGTACATAGAATTTGCGGCCGTTTGCCCTTCCAAAACCGTATGCATTACCCTATAAATTAGACGTGGTTCATGCAACAACTCTAGTATCTTTTACCCCTCATAACCCCATGGGGAGCCATGTAGCACCAATTAAGCCCTCCTAGGCATGTCCACTAGGACCTAAATGCGCCATCCGCTCAGACCCCAGCCCGATGTGCATTCGTTTTTTGTCGACGTGGGCCCCTTGAGTCTATACAATGCCTTACTAGCCTTTGTAACCTCACCACCACCACCACCATCTGTACAATATTGTACCCACTTTTGTAACCCAATGTGGTGCATCGTGACTTGAAACCCCAGAACATTTTGAGCGACGTCAATTGCAATATCAAGATGTGCGATCAGCGGCTGCAAAAAAAGCTATGGCCCCCTTCCAGGAAGAGGTCATACTAAAGGCTCAAATTAAGCGGCTTGGAAAAGACATTGAAATCTTGCAACAATCCAAGGATACTCTAATGGCGGCTAGGCTGAAACAACAAGCATGCGCCATGAGTGTACTCTACCTGGATATGTTGATACAAGCGACGATGACAGAAAGGAACCATTGAAGCAGAGGAATAATGAGCTGCAGCAGAAGTCTACAAGGCTTCAGAAACTGCAGATACAATTTCAAGAAGCCCAGGGCAAGGCGGAGGGGAGAGGCACATATTCAGTGGCAGGAGGCATAGATTCAGCAGCTTTAGCAGCAGCAGGAGGCACGGATTTAGCAGCTTCAACGGCAGCAGGACGTACAGGAGGTACATATGCAGCAGCAGAAGGCACCGCTTTAGCAGCTTCAGCAGCAGTAGGAGGCATGGAGTCAGCAGCTTCAATAGCAGCAGGAGGCACAGATTCAACAGCTTCATCAGCAGCAGAAGGCAAAGATTCAGCAGCTTATGAGCACTTTTGCTCAAAATCAATCAAGGGACGAGAGTCTAGAGAGGACAGAGGCTTACAAATGTTTTTCGTGACCGTGTCCCTTTTCCTCGGGTCTCATTATTTGTGTTTGTTCTGGTATGCAGGCATTATCCCCATTGTAATCTTTTCACCAGCCCCAGTTGTGTGTGCCAGACACGTCAAATCTTCCCATCCCTCGGTGAGCTGGGTACCCTTAAACCATACATCATGGGCAACCTGGTGGTACCCATGGCTGTGGGGACACGTCCGGCAGTGCGGCTAGGTACCAAGTGCAACCGGCCCCATGTTGTGTGGCCTGTGTTGGCAGCATCAAGGAAATCAATGCACTGCCCCCCGGCTCACTGCCATGCATGGTACATGTTTTGGACAAATTGGGTGCAGGGGTGGGGTGATGCAGTGAGTGACCCACGCACATATCCGGTGGGTACCAGAAAGTGCCTAAATGCTTCCCTACTCATCTTGGAGGAATTACCACGCATTGCACACTACAAGTTTTGCCCATTTGTTGGACTTTTCTTGTTTAGAGTGTGACACAGCGTGCAAACACTCATACTTGCACAGGAAAAAGCAGTGGACAATTGCAATTTTGCCATTGTCATTCTGTCATCTTGAGCCTCCTCAGCCCTCCCACGCCCACTAGAATAAAGGCGTCATTACCTGGGATTATCACTGATATCTCTTGAAACTTGTCAATCAGTCCACATGCAGAATGGTGTCACTTAACAGCTCAACCACACAACAATGTGAGGAATCTGGGACCCTTCAAGCAACTGGGGTCCGACATAGCTTTGGACTGGAAGGGGGGGGAAGGGGTAATACTGTCACTGGTTTGGCACATTGTTGGCGCGCGCAAAGTTTCTGCCTCCGCTGTGTCAGACTCCACCTCCTCGAGTCTAAGCACAATGACACCCAGACATCAATTTCTGGAACCTAGTCCGAACTTGGGTGCTTGAGGTGTACATCCTTGTCATGGAAAGCACCCGGGACTGTGGAATAGAAGCCCTTTCCATTACTGAAGGAACCAGCAATAACAATCCCCTGACCCGCCAAATCGGGGGAAATTTTCCAACAAACGGGGGCAATAAATCTAGGGGCAGTTTAATCCTGTTTTCAGGGTGTCTTCCAAGGTCCAGCCTATCCCTACCACATCTCTACCCAAACAGAGTTCATGGGGACCAACTGGCCAATTCCACGTACCAAACTATCTACAAAATGTATTCTGCGCATTCAAGAATATGGTCATTCACATCACAACACATCGCAAGATCTGAGATGAGAGTAGGTGAGAGGGTTTGCCACATTACAGGCGCAACAATTTCATGAACTGGCTGACAAGTGTTGTGTACGGCATCAAAGTTTGAATCAAAAATCTGCAACCACGTCTTTTGAATGAGTTTTGGCAAAACGTGTCAAAAAGAACCTGTAGCATGCTTTTCACAGTGATGTTTGGGCTGCATCATTGACCTCTGTCCAGTGCTTCGTCTTGTGTCTCAGGGAGGAGGGGCTGAGAGCTCTTACCGTGCCCCATTTTGGTCAGCCTGCATTTTGTCATCGTCATTTCATTAAGGGCGGCACCCCACTATCCACTATATCCACCCTTGGCAGAGCGCCCATGGAGCCGGGCATTGCACCCCTTAAGCTGGGCGTTGGGTGTTGCCACGGTGTTCACTGTTTGGAGCACCCACCCACAAGTACGTACGGACCAACAACAAACCAAATCTGTCTGGGTCCCCTCGTGTTACCATGTGCTGCTATTGTTGCCAAGTGATGATGCACATGTGGCCCAAGGGGTTGCACCTTGCTCCATTTGAAACCTAGGCTACTTTGGACCTGTTTCTCTACGGTTCCCAAGGTGACTACAATAACTTAGATGTTTTAACTCAGATGATGAGTGACAACAAACTATGTTGCACACCAACATCCTGTCACCACCAAGAAATTACCGGCTACAACAAACATCCAAACACCACCAATCACTGGCAAAGATCCGAGCATCGCGGCATCATTGTTGCCCCTAGCATAGGTTTTCATGCTTCTTCCACATTGGGGATATGGCACTTTTGGATTTTCACCCACTTTCACCCATTTCCACCCCTTTTCACACTTTTTTTTTTGCTCATCTTCACCAAGGACTCCCACACTTTGGTGTGGGCCCTTGAGTTGGGGTGATGGACTCCCACGCTTTGGCGTGGCCCCTTGAGTTCACGTGACAGACTCCCCGGTTTTTGCCTTACCACAATCGAATGCCCTACGCAAGGCCGCATCCCCGCTGATGAGGATGCGTGGTTGTACCACAAGTTGAAAACGGAGGTTGATGTGGATTCCCTCGTGCAAGCCACTTTGCCCCCCAGTGCAGTTGAGGATGAGGTGGACACATACATGGCTTTGGGACTAGCTGGTAGGGTGAGTGAGCTTTCAATCGAAAAAAAACGATCACATGTGGGTGGCTTTCCACATTTTGCATGATGTCTTATATAAAGGGAAGGTTGCTTGCATTTGTCTTGAGCTAGGGTAGTTTGGGTGATCGAAATTTAGGGGCATTTGGCTGGGGTGGCCTAATTTTGAGGGTGTTTGGAAGGGGTCGGTATGGGGGTTCTTCACAAGGGAATCTAGTCTAAAAGTAGCGCACAGTGCAAGCGCACCCCCTAGGGGAATAATTGTCGTTTGATAACACGAATTTTGATGCTTCTTCTACATTGGGGATATGCCACATTTGGATTTTCACCCAACTTCACCCTTTGTCACCTGTTTGCACCCACCACATGTTCTGCTTTCTAGGTTGATTTCTCCCCACTATGGCAGCTCTCGGGGGGAGCGTTAGCGCCCTGAGCACGCGCCGGGCATCTTTTTTGACCCATGCCCCACCGGTGACCTTTTAGGGGGTGCACTAAGCGCAGTTCGCGCACAATGCAACTATTTGGACGTCTAGCCGTCCTAGAACCCCATACTTTGTGATACTATGGGCATTATTGTTGTTTGAAAACAGGCAATTTGATGCTTCTTTCACATTGGGGATATGATCTTTCTGGATTCTTAGCCAGTTTCCTCATTTTCATCCATCTTTTGCTCGTTTCCACCACATCCACTCCTTACTAGGTTGATTTCTCTCCACCATGGGAACCCCAAGAAGGCATAGGTGATGTAGCCATATTGATTTCTCCCCACCATGGGGACCCCGAGAAGGCAGGGGTGATGCAGCCATATTGATTTCTCCCCACCATGGAGACCCGAAGAAGGCATTTCACAGACTCCATGCCCATCAATTCCATTGGCGGGATATGGAGTGCCGACCTGTGGAATCCTGAGTATGCGTTGCATTTTTATAAGGTGACTGTTGCCGTTGATATGTTGGCAACATTATATGGATTTGCCCCTTGGCCCCCGGTACATCAGCTGATGTTTCAATTTGGGAAGGGTATGGAGTTCTAGTACCCGAGGTGAGTTCTTTGATTTCGAAGTTGGGGGCCGTCATGGTGCTTATAAATGCCGGTTTCATGTCATTGTGCCATTCATTGGAAGAAAGAATGGCACATTTGGAGTTGTTGAATTCACAGCTATTGCCTTATCATGCAACGTGTTTTGTAGGGAAGGTGTGCAATCCAACGTGGTCTACTTGGGGAAGTTCTCCGTGCGAGGGTAAATCCGGGGCTGAAGTCGGGATAGTTAATAGAAAAGTAGCGCGCCGGGAAAGCGCCAGGCAAACATTCCCCCTCAATGTGGGCACAATGCATCAACCCCCTTTGGTTCGCACCCTGCATCGGATGCACTTTCAGCCTTTAGTCCACTGGGGCGGAGGGGGGGGGGTTACCCATCAGAGCTCCATATTGGCACGAAGGAGGTGACAAGCATGATGGGTCACATCCACCTTGCATGCAGCGGCATGCACCTTGGGGACCATGACTTGCATAGGCACATAGAACGAGTATGCCACCCAAGTGAATAATATAGCCCATGGGCCAAACACTCTCCCATGTGATCATCCGGTACCCCACTTTCCTCGCTCAAGATCACCTTGTACTAAGCCAAATTCTGGATGGTTTTCTTTGCACAGAAGAAACAAACAAAAAACACGAGTGTTCCAATGCGGGCCTAATGCCAAGTTTTCTGATAGTAAAGGTGTCGGAAAGGTTGTATCACGACAATGTCTCATCAGAGCTTGCCTTCCAACATTGGTCCCTAGTGGACTTGGTGTGGCCTTACCCAACGTGCTGACGCCATACTGACCTAGTGAGGCCTTACCAACTCTGGTGAGGCAATCTTGAACCGGTCCCTTTTTTCGTTTTCTCTCCAGGAACCCCACCCATACCTCCAAAAGGGGCCCAAAACAGGACTAGTGGGTCGGAAGTCCCGCATACTGCAACACATATGGCAAAATGTCCACATGATGCACTAATAGCTTCAATGCAGATATCGTGGGGGAGCACATTACATACCTATATGCGCTCCTTCATGTGTGTGCAACAAAAGGCAGATAGACTGCATGCTGCACCAAAATTAGATGGTGTTTCTTTCTAGTATCAGATGAAGAAGGTGTTGCAGCGCCTCTTCGCGACGAGGCATACGTGCCTCAAAATGAAAAGATGCTCTCTGACGTTGGGATAAAGCAGCATGTACGTAGGCAGTATTCTGGGATAAGTTTGCAACCTATTTTGACCTTTGTACTGGTCCAAAAAAAAAAGAATGAACGGTCAATGTGTGTCTATCAAGAGTAAATAGTTTCCAAATCCATGGAAACCTAAGGCGGGTGAAAAAATTTTGGCATTGGCATGGGAAAATGGGGGAAATGGGAGAAGACAAGGAAAAACAGGGGGGGAATGGGGGGAAACGGGGGAAAATGGGAGAAAATGGAGGGAAATCACAGGGAAAAATTGCACCCAACAGTTCCTTCAAGTTTAAGGACAAAATGTGTAAACCACACACGGGCTACAAGGAGGGTCTTCTGTGTGCTGTATGCACTGTGAATGCACAGCATAGAGATGATACAACCTCAAGAATGACGACATTCACATGGAAAGTGGTGCACGTCTAGCATCACATTGGCAGATTGAGCTTTAGAATGAATGGAATTGTACCTCCGGTTTTGGTGAAGTAATTGCCCCGTTGTGTATTGCAATTGTTGCCTGTTTATCCGACACCTCACGCCGTTTCCCCCGTTTCCCCCCATTCCCCCCCCCGTTTACCCCGTTTCCCCCCATTCCCCCCGGTTTTTCCTCTGATTTGGCAAGTCACATTTCTTTGGCATGGAAAGCCCTCGTCACTGCATCGTGGGACATGATTGGTAATGTGTCACGGTCTCTTATCAAACCTATGCAATTATCAAACCTGTGCAATAAACAATAGTTTAAAACCATCGGCGTGACATGTGGTCTTCCTCAGAACTCACTGCGTTTTTGACCCCTTGCCTTGCTCTCCAACCCTCCCGCCCGCCCTTACCACATGGCTGCCAATCCTTCACATTGTCTACTCATATCGGTGAACAATCCCAGGACAGGGACTCTCGCCGAATGCCACTGTGTCAACCTTGTTGCTCTCCCTGTGAGGGGGTGAGGGGTACCACAAACATTAAACCTTACCAAAGGGCACGAGCTCATGCAAACTGTCCACTTCATCTCACAAACCCTTACCATCAATCATTGCAAAATATACTTGAATGCAAGTGGACACAAACCCATGGTCATCAACCCCCAAATAATTCTAGCCAACTAGCTGCCAAGAAACATTTAGCACCGTTAGAAAAGGTGCCCCGCTTCAGCTGCCTCCCATGTGGTCCGACAAAGACACATGTCATACGGTTTGCTCCACTCCTAGAAGCACCAATTGCCAATTGCTGGTATCTTGTAACCCTTCTAGAGGCCCCAAGCTCTAGCAAACCTTGCCCCAGCCCAACAATGACTCAATCACAGTTGCTTCGAGGCATGAAAATGCATTGACTGACCGTTGTGGATGGAATAGCTTCTTTTACATGGCCAAAGGATTGTGGCTTTGTTTTCGTGCAAGCATTTCCCACAGCGAAATTTACCACTGTGAATTTGACTTGGCACGAAACCCCCCCCCCCCCCTCCCCTGTATTGATTCGATAGCCGTCTTGTGTGGCGAACACAAAGGCAACATCAGCACGGATCTGGTTTGCGCTGCAGTGCAGCAAGTCAAAACAATGTACTGTGAGTCGTGGCTATGACCATATGCCGATGTCACGGGGTATATGCGAGCTCAGTATCCGTTGCTCATGGCCCTGTATTGATTGTATCGACCGTCATGTCTGAATGGAAAACACATTTCATACTTTTTGCTTTTCGGGTTTGGGGTTTGGGTTTTTGTTCTTTTGTTGTTGTTTCTTTTAAGGTTTTTTTGGCATCTTTTCACAAGGACCATGTCTCCACAAAAACCACCATCACTCCTTTGTTTACAAAAGTTTTTCCAAAATAATGACCACCACCACCACAAACAAGATTTTTGTGAATCGTGTGGTGGTGCATACAGCGCAACAAGAATCGCGCAACATGGATCACATCTCACAAAAGTGCATTTCTGGCATCCATGAATTGTGTCATTTGCTGTGTTAGTGAAGGCAGTTTTCGAAAAACACCATCCTTGTCAGCCAGTTTTCTTGCCCGTTAGTATTGGTTTGCACTGCTACACCGTCACCATGCCATGCATTTGAGAATACAAGCTGAAAAGGAGCTTCCAGGAGCAAAGAATTATGTGTGTGCACATAGGATTGAGCATGTGGAATGACCTGGTAGGATGTGCAAAACCTAGCAGCGTAGCTCAGGAGGGCCAGTCTTGTGACGATCCACGTGGCTGAACTGGGACGTTAAGCATCATGACGTTAATGATGTTAAGCATAATGTGCAGGTTGTGCATCGTGATCTCACGGCAAAGCAATTACAGATGTCATGGTGGAAGCCACCGCTGGTGGCGTCCTTTGATAAGTGGGGACTGTCATACGACCAATTCCGCCACAGCAGACCACATGCAGTGCAGTACAGGCAGTACAGTACAGCAGTACAGTGCGCAAGCCCAGGTAGTAGGACCATGTACCGTGTGCAGTTCAAGGGCGACACATGTAGCATACAAAGCATGGTATAGTGCCTGCTGGGCAGACAGATGTTACTTGAGTAATGCAGTAGCACACCATGCATGAGAAAGGCCAGTACATGAACCCGCATGCCAGCATGTTGTGATGGGGCAGGGCCAGGGTGGGGTTGCACGCTGAACACATGCAGCTTGGCTGCTGCAACCTTCTTTTCATGAAACACAGTGTTATTGGTGGTGAGGTGCAACAAATTTGCACAATTGCAGTGGTTCATGACCATGGCGCGCCTGCACTGCATTATGCTGGTGTGGTGGTGGTGTTGTGTCATTGCTCATATGCCGAGCAGCAGCAAACCTCAGCAACTGGCAACACTGGCAAGCAGCAGCCACTAGTGTGCACCACAAAGCACCAGCGGGTGTGATGTGGGAAGTTTTTTTTTGGAGGGGATGTCTGCATGTGAGGACAGTGGGGAGAAAGAGTGTGGCGTATTCCCATCCACCTGAACCAGATGTTACTCAGCCCAATTTCTACCTTGGAACACTCTTTGTAGAGTCATGGATGCAGGAGAATTGCCCCCCAAATCTCAGGACAAGTCGCTCATAGGGGGTGCTCATAGCTTCCTGCCACCGCTTGCTTCGTTGCCTGATTTCATTGTGCATGTGGGGCTACACGTACGCGTAAATGTAGGCGTGAGCGTAGGCGTCAGCGTGGGAGTGAATGTTGGGGTAGATGTGGAGGTTGGTGTGGACGTTGGTGTAGATGTGGGTGATGGTTTAGGGGTTGCTGAAGCTGTTGATGTAGGTGTGGCTGTTGGGGTGGCTGTTGGTGTCCTCCACCTTGATGACCCTTCTGCCCTATCCTCTGCCATAGGATCAGATATGACGTGCAATACCTCGGCAATTGTTGGAAAATGCCACCGCTTCTCAGGGGCGCAAGGCGTCTGTCAAATCCCCACTGCCCCTGGAAGCTTGTTTTGTTATTTGCACTGCTGCCCAGCCTGTGGGGGTGAGAAGCCCAGCAGTGCCGCCCGGTGCAGCTTGCACGCGCCCCCTCAAGAGCGCTGCCGTCGCTTCTCCTCTTTACACGGAACGTGTGGCAATCCTGTAGCTCCTGGACAACTGTTTTGTACCCTTCACTACTGCCCAGTTTGTGGAGGTGAGAAGGCCTCCTCCCAGAAGGACTGCAACATGCACTGCAGCACCACTAAACGCTGCGCGTGGCAGGATGACATCTTCGGTGAACGCTGCAGATGGCCAGCATTGGAAGGCTCTCCGTATTGCGAGGAGCACGAGATCCCAATAACAGTACTTGCCGCCCAAGTTCCGGTCGCGCTTGGCCTTCCCCAGGCGGTTGCGACCGGACCTCGCTGCTGCCGCTGTGGGCAGGCAGTGACCGGCGAGGAATTGGTTGACATGATGAAGGCGGCATTGGTGGCTGATCCAGTAGCACCGGTGCGTTGAGGGCAGCACAGCGCTGCTCTGGCGCCAGTTGACTGAAATTCTCAGACCCCAAAGTCACCAATTGTGGTCTTTGCATGAATGCCAAAGTATCAAGGCCCTGGGCTTCAATGTGGTGCCCACCGACAAGCAATGATCTTGAGCTAAAAATGCACATGCTCCTTGCCGACCAGTGAGAGACGTGAGAGACGTAAGAATGCGTCTTTTTTTTTGGGCTGGGAGTGCACGGGCACGGGTCGCAATACCATTCCCTTTTTCCCCTTCCCCTTTGTCCAAGGCACGGCTTGTCCGGAGTACAGTAGGAATCCAGACCGGATGGATTTGTTACCTACCTACTTTTAAATCCGTCCACACAGTGTTGATGCATTCAAAAGCCCGGGTTTTGGGTTTGCATTGCGCAGTGATTCTGGGCAGGCTCCAAATGAATGATTTGCCATTTGCGCGTTGCAGGGTGTCTGGTGCTCAGTTCCACGTGCAAAGATTTCTGTTTGAGTGTGTGCAGTCTTCCGATCTACATGAGTTTTCCCGAGCTGCCCGCGCAAGGTACGTCCTGAAGATGTAGGGGGCATGCCAACTGTGAAAATTTGGTACTTTGCCGCACTCTTAGACATGGCCCTCGGCCAAGTAATGGATGCAGGCACTGGAATATAAGTGGTGGTGGATCAGGCTTTGCTGCGGAGCTCATAACCTGCATTTTACTGTGTATATGCATTCTTTTCGGTGAGTTTTCGTGGTCTGTGCCCCTCAAGACGTATGCAAAGCATCATGCACTCTCCTCTGCCGCCCACCATCTCTGCTAGAACACAGGACACCTGCTGTGCCATCCGTTTACATTGCTGCAGTCGTGGTCCTCAGTACTGTCAACGCCTGAAGTTGGTGGACGTACACATACTGTACCCGTGAAGCAACCTTATCTTGAGCACACAGCATTGACACACATACCTCCCCATCCTCGTCCGTCGGATGATGCAGTTTGGTGGCGAAATGCAACCATTCAATTATACCAATTGCTATTTTTGTTCTCCCGGTCGTTGGTGTCCACAACTCTGCGGCCCCCTTATTATCACAGCGCAGTGCAATTTCAACTCAGACCATTTGTGCCATTGCATCTGGAAGCGAATTCAATTCTGTGCCGGTTTGGCCCGGTATTTACGCCCACTGTACCCTAGACAAAGGCGTGCTTTGGACAATTAGTGTGGGGGTAATCTATGCCATTGCATTAGGGGTCTGCTGTGCAACTGTAGTCCTGTCACGCCAAAAATCCTGCTGTGTCCTGCCGTGGGTCATGTCCGCAGCGATGACGATGCCGGCGATGGGTTGTCATATCTACTGGGCCTCATCAGTCGCCGCCCACTGTTGGGCAGAGTAATGTACTGTGAAGTGCATTGCAAGGAACCTTCAGTACGAAACTGTACATACCCCCCCGCCGCTCCTAGCGAGCCCAAGTGAACCCTGTTGGTGCCTCCAGCGCTGTATCTGCACTCCATGCGTGGGGGTGCCTTATCAGTCCTGCACTGTGTGTCACATGTTGTCCTGTGGTGGATGCCACAGTGATTCTGGTGTGACAACCATCGTCGTTCGTGGCCAAGTTACGGTGGCGTCCCAAAGTAGTACGGTACATGCTCTCTGTATCTTTGACAGGGTGTATCTCACCGGTTCACCGGTCCAGAGCTAAGACATCCGGAGCATCACCAATATTCTCCTCAGTCTGCTCTGCAATGCCTTTCTGCTTTTTGGTGGTGGTTCACTGCCTGCACTGTATGCTCCTGTGCTCGCATCTAGGCCCCAAAACGCTAATATGATAGCAGCATGGGTACCATTTGCGGTGTCCTTTGTCAGAGGCTGTCGGTGATACAGTGGCGGGCCTGCGCATGTGGTTTCCTCGCCATGCAGCCCTGGCATTTACCACATCATGGGCTGTGCTTGGGGGGGGTGCACTTAGCGCAGTGCGCGCGCACTGCAAGTGCAGTGCAACTATTTGGGCATGTGGCCGTACTGGAGACCCATACTTTGTGATGCTAGGGGGGCATCATTGTTGTTTGACAGTAGGTTTTGATACTTCTTCCACATTGGGGATATGGCATTTTTGGATTTTCACCTAGTTTCACCCATTTCCACCTTTTTCTACACTTTTTTTGCACATTTCACCACATCCACTCTTTCCTAGGTTGATTTCTCCCCACCATGGGACCTTGAGAACGCAGAGGTGATGTATCCATGTTGCTTGTCCCCCAATCATGGGCACCCCGAGTAGGCGCCACTGATGTTGGACCTCACGATCATGATCAAGGCCAAGGGACAATGCAGCATCCTCTCCAAGTGCTGTATCACATCCAAGTACTATAATCGAAGGTGACCTCACGGGCTTGATCAACGCCAAGGATCCTTCGTACTAGCCAAGACGTACCATGCCGTCATCCTGAGACGGTTGGCAGCGGGGCTATGCTAGACGGCCATACCTAGCACCCTAGGTCCATCGTCCCACCCCCATTCGTGGAAGATGGACCACCCTCCACCCCCACGGAAGGAGGTCTCCTAGGGTCTACAGTGCGACATGCTCCTGAGGTAGGGGTGATATAAGGGTGTTTGGAAGGGGTGTGCTTGGGGACTCTTCAGGGGGAACTTGGTCCAAAAGGTAGCGCGCAGTGCACGCGCAGTGCAAGGGTGTCCCCTTGGTGTGCGGACCGCTCCACCTACAGGCCTTTGTGAGCTATATGCCATTGCAATGACACTGTGGATTTTCACTCATCCGATGGACTACATCACAGACTGCTGTCCTGTTGCAATGAAAGGGCCAGCCCCGGTGCTATGCCCGTCTGCCACACCAGTGTGGGGCTGTTGTGGAATTTGGTGACTCGGTTGTATTATACCAACACATTCTCAACAGCTTTGACTGTGTGATATGTCTTTGCGCCAGGGCTTCTAGCTGAGTACAGCATCTTGCTCCTCGACATGTTCTTGGGATGGGCCATGGAACAAATGGTTGGCACTTCCAAAATTAATGCATAGGCTCCGACCAGACAGATGTCACTCCCCACCAAACTTTTGCCTCTTGTAGGAGATAAGATGTACATAAGGGCACATGGGACTCCACACTGATGCGCATGAAAACAGCACAATTTGGTGCCGCGTGTTCGCTCATCATGGTAATGATTGGTTGCATGTCCAAAAGAGTGCCACAGTCTTAGGCCTGTGCACTCTGAAATGCGGAATTCCCCAAGCTGAGTGGCCTACGGCTGGCGAACTCAGGCACACTTGCTGCACAAAGAACACATGAACAGCCAGGGAGACCAGCCTGCTGTTACCATTTGTGGACTACACCACGAGCAGAGAATTGGCCTGTGCCGGCTGTGGCATCAGAGGTGGCTTGGGTTAGAGGGTACCCAGACCAACCCGAGATGCACTTGTTGCGAAGGAGATGACTCCTTGCGTGGAGGATGCTGTGCAGCTGTCTTTTGGGTTATCACCCTTGTTGTGCACAGGAACAGGAAGTCCCAGTTGTGCAGCCACAGCACCCTGCACCTTCCATGTGTCCAGTATTTGACTACAACATGGAACTCTTTATTTGTACCTGGTAGACAGGGGTTCTGCCATTTTCGTTTTTTTTTCATGCATATGTGCATCCGCGCGCGCGCACACACACACACACGGGCACGTGCACAACCCCGCCCCAGTGCCAGGTTAAGTATGTCGGCTGCTCCCTCCAGCCACAGGTGGGTCTCCCTCGTTAATAGAGCCCCCTCGCTTAACCCATCGCACAGCGTCCAGGACTTTAATCGGCCTTTGCCCTCGTTAATGGAGCACACACACACACACACACACACACACACACACACACATATTGACGCAGCCCATGAGCGGGAGCCCTACCCCCAGTGGAGCGCATCAGAGCCTGCCTCATGGCAGCCCAGAACCAGTGCGGGGATGTCGGTCCACGCCTCCCCGCCGGAGTGGGAACAGCCGGCAGCCGGGCGAAGAGGCAATTGTTGCTATGACAACAGCATGTGCCGTAACAGCTCCACGTCAGTCATCCCATCGCTGTGCGCGGGTGCAGACTTGCCCGTGGGGGCCCCTGCTCAAGGAGCGGAGCATGCATATGTGGGATGCAGGGCGCGGTAGGGATGCAAGCCCTGTTCATAGTCTTGCTGTTGTGCTGAGAGGGAGGAAACACTGCACCGGACGGAGATACCAAACATTGCTGCAGTGCGCACAGAGCTGTAGAGCGGTGGTGTATCATAGCGAATGCTATTGCTTTGATCGAAATGAATGGGCATCACACATGCACACAAACACACACACACACACACAGACACACACACACATCGATTTTCTATTAGCTTCTGAACCAACTGCAGACAGGTGGGTCTCTGCACAGACCATGTCCCTGTGGTTTGATTTCTCCCGCATATATACACAAATCTGTTTGCATCTGCAATTTGCTCCTCTCCTCCAACACAACAAGCTCCTCATGATGGAAGGACTCTGCTGAGGTCCAAGAAGTGCTATGTTATTACTGGGCATTTGAATCCGGTCATGGGAAGTGGTCCCAATGGCTGTTGTGGCTTTGCCAACTGGACAGAAGTCTGCTGTTTCGTTTCATATCACTATTGCAGCTCCCAAGTATGACCAACTAGTCTAAGTTGGGCACCATTAAGGCAGAGCGCACTAGTTTTGCTGGTTTGTGTTCCGCCCTCCGGTGAGGGTGCTGCCACACTCTTTGAGCCTTCGGTTGGACTCTGCGACTCTCAATTATTGAACGTACAGTTTGATCTGATGACTCTTTGTGGTTTGGATGTAAGTCATGGTGCTCCTCGATTTGGTTCATCTAGATAGAGGGGTGTGCCCTGCCCTTTGAGGGTGCCGCCTGCACCGTGCAGCGCGCGGTGCAACGTCAGCCTGGTACGCACAAAGTTTGCACATGACCATACCCAAGCTGCATAGTGGTTCCTAGTACCAAGTAACAATCAGCCTTGTTGTGCATCTATATGTGTTGCTTGCATGCTTTGCCCTCGTGTTGTGCATCCTTTCCTATAGTTTTTGTTGTATCTATCAAGAATTTGGATTCACATTCCGAGTACGAACTATGGTGATACATTTGGGTCCCCTTTCCAGTTGGGGATATGGACTGGCCCCTTTCCAGTGGGGATATGGATTGGCCCTATTCCATATGGGGATATGGACTGGCCCCTTTCCAGTTGGGGATATGGACGGGCCCCTTTCCAGTTGGGGACTTTAGAGTGCTCCCAGTGTCATCTCTTTTTGTGCAATAAAAGTGTGGCCGATCGCTCATGTGACTTGCTGGATGATAAGTCATGATTATATTGCATTGGTTGAAACATTGCGAAAAACTGCGTGTTTTGAATGAATTTGCTCCGGCTGTGTTCGTAGTTCATGTGTTATTCACTATGTTGTGAGGTGGTGTTGAGGTTACTATTTGGGGCCTTCGGTGGCTTGGGGAGTGGGGGTGGGGTGAAACATCAGGCCGTCCAACATTGTGTGCGTGTAGTATGGTCTGTACATGCAAGATTGTTGCCAATTGTAGTGAAACCCCCCAAATTTCTTCGTGTCATGCATGCGCTATGCGCGCACTGTGCCAAGACGCGCCCTGTGTGTATGGGTAAGACACTCTTTAGGGGAATGCTTTATTTTTTTTGGGGGGGGGGGATGCAGCATACGAACAAAGTTCTACATTGCAATTTGTTGTCTTCCTTCGTCTCAACAGCTTACATGTCAATGAATCCAGAACTGTTGGAGCCGAGCAATGGTGTCTCCTATCACAGCACTATGAATGAGCGTGTGTCCACCACCATTGTGGTCCCATCATCCACCCCAAACTATGTGGCAATCCAATATGAACGATTTGGCCATTCCCAGCTGTTTACGGGTTGCCCACCGGACTACCTCATGTTTCCAATGTTGTGTGCCGAGTCTTCCTAGGCTGTAAGAGCCGTGGCCCCCTGTTCTGTCACAAGGATACAGCCTCCTTGGCACGGGTTTTAGGCAGTTGCAGCCATCAACACTCCTGGGATGAGGTCTTGGGAGTAGAGGAGGCCATTGTTGCATGCAAACTCCTTAGGCTATGGGGGCGCCTTAAGCGCAGTGCGCGCGCAGTGCAACTATTCGGGCGTCTAGCCGTCGTAGAAACCCATACTTTGTGGTACTTTGGGCATCATTGTTGTTTGGTAGTAGGTATTGATGCATTGGGGATCTGGCATTTTTGGATGTTCACCTTGTTTCACCCATTTCTACTTTTTTGCACAAATTTTTTTTGCCCATTTCCACCACATCTACTCTTTTTCTCGGTTGATTGATATGGTGATACACTTTGAGGGTGCCTGCTACAGGACATCATACTCCCCTCCTCATTTCTTAGGCCCACTTTCTCCATGGATCTCAAATCTGGGGATAGGGTGTTCTACACCCGCTCCTATGGCCTGCGACCTCCTGCCACCGTGGTTGGGACGGCCGAAGATGGACTCCTCCACTTGGAATACTACCAAGATGGGTTGAGAGTGGTGAATCGGCAATGCAAGATGGAGTCCATCTCCTTTGCCATCCCAAGTTCAGACTCGCCACCTGATTGCCCTCCATCTCCGCTGCTCAACACACAGTCAAGTTCCCCCCCAAAGGCCCCCGGTCCTTCACCATGCCACAAGAACCGGGAAGGTCCCCCTCAAGGTCCCCTCCAGTCCACTTTGGGTCACCTAATTCTAAGGGTGTTTCCAAGGGGCGTGCCTAGGGACTCTTCAGGGGGAACATAGTCTAAAAGTAGCGCGCAGTGCAAGGATTCCCATTATGTGCCCCTGCCTATCTTCCAAAAGGGTGCACGTTGCACGAAAATGTTACTTCCTCTGACGTCGCATTGCACGCAGCACGCATGGTGTGCACACACTGTGATTTCAGCATCCTCTTTTGTTGTGCACATGCCATAATGTGCCCCACTTTTCTGCCCTGTGTGCTACAGCACTGCGTTGTCAGGATTGATTTGCATCATGCTGCTACATCACCATGCTTGTCATCATCATCGCGCAAAACGACCAAGGATACTCGTCGCACACAACCGAAGGATACTCTGCCTCTCATAAGGCACACAATCAAAAAAGTTGCTCACATGATGAACAATATGGTGGCCATCAACCAAATGTCAAAAAAATGCTTTAACCTTTGCCCCATCCCCGTCCCTCACTTACAGTCACAGTGCCCAACACATCAAGCACATCAAAATTCCTCAGATGCGCCAGCCCAATTGAGTTTAGACCATTGAGAGACCAAACTCCATATTTGTGCGCAGATGAAAGGGACTTGTTGGCATTACTTCAGAAGGTGGGGAGAGTGGTCATGTTGTGGCGATCAGGGGAATGGGGGCATTGTTTAGGACACTATTCAATGGGTGGGTTATCATCCTGGCTGGGCCATTTCAGGTTTTATGCATATTTCTGTAACCCCTCAACCCCCTTATGGCGGGACACAAACCAGACAACTCAAAACTGAAAGTCAACGCCTAATCAACCCGGTGAGCATTGCAAAGTGCGATGGAGGTGGCCTCAACATTATGTGCCTGTACACACACAAGCATGCCCTTCCTCCTGTGACAGTGGTTATAGCAAGAGGTACAACAGCCCTAGGCAGGTTTTTGAGGGTTGATAGGTTCTTCCCCTTGCACACAAGAGACTGGGTGGCCCTGCCCATGCACCACACACCGATGTGTCGCAGTTAGCACCTGATGATGTGGAACACCCTACATTAGAGGTGGAGAGCACCCTCCAAAATTTTCAATCCCACAACAGACTTTCATGTGAAATGCCAGTGTTGGCATGTGAGGGACACCAAGGTGTTGAAGCAGCACTTGCCAAGAGACAATGCCGAGAACGTTCTGATGCGGGGCTACATGGTAGTTTCTTGCACATTATGTTCTCCGCGACCACTAATCCTATTCCTATGTATCCCATTATGGGGGCTCTAAAATAGGCAAGGGCTTATGCAGCCAACTACTTACACTCATATTGCGTGTGGGTTCTTATTTGTGGCATTGGGGCTTGGTGAGGAACCTGTGGTGGGGCATGTAGTCTTTTTGGTGTTGCTCCATTTTACCCTCTTTTTTGATGTACCCCGCCCCCTCCTTGTATAAGCTACGCCCTTGTCCAAGCTACAGTAGGCGTAGGGACCGTAATAATTGTGTACGTAATTTAATTACGTACGGAATTTAGTGCGGCCACATAAGACATGGGTTTGTTGTCACATTTGCCAATTACACAGAGTCATGGACACATTTGTTGTGAGTGTTTGCCCACTTGAACCCACATGGCTCTGATTTTGGGGATATTTGTGCTTTGTATTCCCCTTTCTTGCACCAGCCACATGAGTTTTGGAGGCATTTGATGCCATCACGGAGGATGATATTAGGGCGGCGTGCCGTGCGGCTTACTTCCCTAAGGGGATGAAGTTGTTAGAGCTAGAAGATTTGAAGTATTATGCCAATTCTGATTGTGATTCAAGCTCTGATTCTGATTCCGATTCTGGAACGGACACTAATGATGATGGTCCCAGTTTTGAGTCTTCCTCAAGTGATGATTCTAGTGATTCCGATGATGAACCCACTGAAGTTGTCTGGGCTAAGGCTGCCCGAGGCGTGTGGGGAATGGCCCATGTCTTTGATGGGAAGTTGTATTTTACAAGGGACCACATGCAAGGTAATTTCATTCCCAAGAATTCGAAGTTGCCGGAGCCCAAACCAGCCCCTAAGCCTCGGCCAAAGGCATCGTCAAGTGGTGAGCATGTGCAATTGTTCTGCATGGTGTATGATCGAAAGAAGGGTTTCCAAGCCGAACATTTATAGGCTTCGCATCCTTCATTGTTTGTGATAACATGGGTGTGAACCTGAAAATTTCATGTTCCCAAGGCTTTCTTGTGTTTGCATGCTCTTGGAAATGTGGGTGGAGGTCAAGATGCACACATACCATGCGCGCGCGCACATCACAGTAGGCGTAGGGACCGTAATAATTCCGTACATTGGACTGGCTTTTGCAAGGGGGGGGGGGTACAATTCAAGAGCCTGCAAGCCTCCTATCTCTGCTTGTTTCATGCTCCATCCACATAGGTCTAATGCCTTCCTCCTTTGTAACGGCAACAGGGGGAGCAGGTGCTTCTTCTTTCGTGAGTCGTCGTGGGAAATGTTAAAGGTTGCATAACTAATGCAACCGGTTGCATAGGCGCAAGTGGGAATTGAAGGATCACGAGTGCCTGGGATTGCTGGTCATATCCCTCACCAATCTGTTGCCGGTGGTGGAGGCCTAGTTGGTGGCACAAACAACGCCCATGTCAGAGCAACAAGAGGTGTTGATTCCGTCAAATTTTGGAACTTTAGTGTTGCTCTTGCAAGGGGGGGGGAGGCGCGAAGCATACATCCAAACAATACTTCAAGCGGGTGCACAAGATCAGAAAATGCCCACAAAGTTTCCGTCGAAAATTGGATGACTTTGCAAGTTGCACCCCCCCCCCCCCCTTCGGAAATGTGAATCATGGCTTGGGCCAACAACATTGGGCGGGGGGGGGGGGGGGTTGGACTCTCCCGACTTGAAAACGCGGCAGACCTGTGAAAAATTTTGGGTCCCCCAGGAGCGGTGCAATTATCGGAGTACTCTCACCACACTACGCCTGGGACGACCACTGCACTGCACTTGGACGATCACACTACCTTGCGCGTGGCCAAACTCATTCTTCTGGGGCCCTGCCCCAGGGCGACTGCACGGGGCCCTGCCCCCAACGGCTTCTGGGGCCCAGCCCCACGGCAATTGCACGGGGCCCTCCCCCTAACGGCTTCGCAGCAACCACAGGGCACGTACAGTCAGTCCGTCTGACGGCGGGGCACACAGCCGCCTTCTCGATCGCGTTGCCAGCTGGATGAGCGTGGCCGGCCGGTGCGCGTGTGACGGCACAGGCAACCGGGCACGGCACCCACAAGCTCCGGCACTGCTCCACTCAATCGGCATGCGTTCTGGCTGCCGTCTCCGGGAAGCAAGCACGCAGGCCGGCGCACACTGGGCCCACATCACCAGACCGGCTGCTTTTCTATCAACACGTCCACGCCTCCACAAGACGCTCGATCAGCACGCACCTTCACCGCACTGTAGGCGCACTGAGGGCGGGGGCGGCCAGGGCGACGGTACACGAACGGGTGCGCTGACGCGTTGGGGCATTTGTGCGGCGGGGGCGCTACCCTGTGGGATGGGCGCAGGCCGTAGCCGGGGCGGCGGGGCGCACGACAGGGGAGGGTGCCTGTCCCTCACAGCACTGCACCGATCACCCTCGGGGGGCTCCCTTGGGGGGTGGCAGGGATGGGCCCTGGGCTGACTCGGCGGGGGGGGGGGGGGGGGTAGGCGGTCACTCAATACTGAATTATGCCCCACCCAGGAGCCGGACACACCCACACGCTTAACAGGTGTTTTTGCCGTCGAGACACAGTGGCGTTGCCCCTGCCAGTTGAGCTCTTCATCCATGCCTTCCAGTTCTGCAGCCGCCTGGACCTGCGCGCCTTGGCAAGGACTTGCCGCGCCTTCTGTGTCGCCCTCCAGGGCGGTCTCGTGCCCCAGTACCGCCTGATCGAGGCCATGAACACAGGCCGCTGCACCCTCTGGTCGCTCCTGTCCACAGAAGGCCAACCCATCTGCGAGGACGCTTGCACAGCGTGTTTTTTTGCGGCCCCACGGCGTTTGGTCGCCTGCCAACTCCTCAAAACCTGCGAGCTGCTGCAGGCCGTGCTGCCATGCCGGCAGTCCACATGCAGGCGCACGTTTGCTGCTGGCTGGCCAGCTGAGGGGGGTCGTGGTGTGGCGCAGCAGCTGCAGCTGGAGCTGTGGCATGACCAGCACGACTACTGCTTCGTGGACACGGACCGGGATGGCGAAGGCCCAATCTGGTACCATTCCAGGTGCTCAAAAGGGACGGAGGTGCAGACAGAGGGATGGAGACACGTGATCGTGCTCTGCAGAGGTAAAGGCTGAGCCATTGATTCTTCGAAGCAGGCATTAGGCTGCTAAATACACACAGGCACGGCGGTATCTCCCACTCACCAGCACCTTGGTGGGTTTTGGGGCCGTCGGCAGTCTGGGCGGCTGTGAGACCAGACAACCGAAGGTTGGAACCCAGTCGCGCCGGTGCGGTAAGGTCACGCAGGCCGTGGGACACCGCCTTTGGCGTGAGCCGAGACCCGCCTCCTCCCCATGAGATCTCAGCCATGGACATTGGTGACATTGGCAGCTTCATATGCCCATTTCAAACGCTCTGACAGCACCACCAAGATCCTGGGCTCGCCACAGTGTGGTGCTGGTTGCTGGTCCAGAACGTACCATTTGATAATCGTTTCTTTGAAGCTACCCCACTTGGGGGCAACGGAATCATCAATTGGACCATGTTCCCTTGGGGGTGTGAGGAACTACTGTTGGGTCTGAGCTGCATGGAGGAGCGGTGGATGCATGGGCAGAGTAGGAAGGAGGCAGGAGGGACGAATGGATGAGGTGTGGGAGGGATGCAGGGGGAGGGAGGGACCAAAAGGACGGATTGAGGGAGGCAAAAAGGGAGGCGGTCTCCAGTGATTCGACCTCTCCCAATTGCAGATAAGGGCCTGGCTTTCAAGGAAGGTGGGCCAGCCCTTTTATGTCCGCCCCCGTTGTGTGATGAAGTCGAAGCATCATTCACTTGAGTGCATACTCATGAAATGTGTTGAATTTTTGCTGCCTTCAAACCAAAGGCACTGCCATTTGGCATCCCGAACGGGACTGCACGCTACTGATCTGGCACTCTTCTACTGCAGCCGTGAGCAATATTGTGTGTACAAGCCCAACATGACGGAGCCTTACATGTTGCCTTTACCCACATTCGACATTGAAGAAGGCCCACCTTCATATGAGGTCTGCTTCGCTCTCTTTTGCAGTTGTGGATGCACATCAGAATGTATTCAGCCTCGAACGTTTGTTGTCTCTTCACATGGGCGGTGCAGGACACAACGCACATGGAATGGAAGGGGAGGGGCTCAGCTCCTGTGTGGTTGATGCGGCGTCCTTGTCTTTCTGAGGCACACTATGGTCTCAGGGTGATCCTTTGTCTCCCCCCGCCCCATCACCTCTTGTGTTTGCACGAGTGACGTCCTTTAAGGGTCGCAATGGTTGTTGGGCTGACGGCAGCTGTTACATCCGACAGACAATTGTCGAAGCTGATTGAGTAGTTGACCAATTCAATTGGCGGTTCGCCTACAGTGGCTGTTGCTTCCATGACGGCGTAGTCAGGAAGGTCCTGACCCAGGTGGCCCCCCTTGTGGCGGCGGTGGCGTGGGGGTGGTATAGTGCATAAGGGGGGGAGGGGGGGGTTTGTGGTGGGAGAGTAATGGTCCAGAAAGGTCTGATGGCCGGTTTGGTCACTATACACAGGGCTGGCGCACAGGGCTGGTTGGTACGGGACCAAATGTTTTTTGACGACCTGACCAAGGGCCTCAAGCAGAATCTCCATCAAGCTTGTGTGCTGAACAGCCAATAGGTGGCTGAACAGCTCGCCGTGCACGTGTTGCCCACAATCTGCCTGGATTCCTTGCATTCATTGACGTGTTTTTTGGCTTGTAGCCATGCATGCATTGACGCACTGGGCTGCTGTATACGACTGCACAACGCTAGTGGCGATGGTTGCCCAAGGCCGGCAAGGGTTGTTGCAAGTAAATACATATGTTGTAAACGCCCCAACCGACGGTACCAAATGAAATTCAGGACAAGCGAAAGTGGTGCTTTCAGAATCAGTGCCATGAACAGATTCAGGTTCCGACAGTTAAGTTTGAATCGTGCTAGCCCAGGTGCAAAGGGGATGAGGCACGTTGGCGTTTGCCGTGCAGTCAGCACGCAGCCACCCGCGTAGCCTGCACACCTCCTAGATAGCCCCCCCCAAAATGGACAGTGGCTACCCCCCCCCCATATTTGGCTCAACCCCCCCCCCCCCAAAGTAGTACGGTACTAGTAATACGGATGCCTGCCTGTCATAGCAGAAGGTTCAAAGGCGAGGCCAATAGGCGCTGCCACAGGCTGACAGAGGCAAACACCAAGGCCTTGTGCCAACCCCCCCCCAAACCTAGTGCGTGGGTTTATGTCCCCCTCTCCAAGCCCACCCCGCCCCCCTCCCATAAACACGTGCAGTGGAAAACACGGAACAGGGAACCTCCCCCCCTTCCCCCCACCAGTCACCCCACTCAACCCCCCCCCCCCCGCCCCGGGGGAAACCATTGTGTGACAACGTGGAAAATGTAGAAAAAAGTTTTTGTTGATGTGCTCTATTTGCTCTTGTGCTTCACATCTCCTCCTAGGCAATGAATGTCTCTCGTAGTGGTACTCGCCTTACCACCCTCTCCAAAAAGTTGCAACCTGCATTAAACATGGGAAAGTGCAAGGAAGGCACCAATGTCATGGAACATTTTCTTTTTCCTCTTTACTCTAACGCATTATAGGTTTGCCTTATGGCGTGGTGGTTTGCCTACCGCATAAGAGAGCCCTCTGGTATACGCATGTGAACTCTGGGTCTTTGCCATGTGCCCCGCGTTGCGAGGATCCACTGTATCATATGCTGGAGTCGCCCACTTTCCCAAGCACATTCTTGAGTACTCTTTGACCTTCTGGAGCCAGTCAAAAAAAAAGAAAGAAAACACCAATGTCATGGAAAATGTGGGGAAACGGCTGTGTTCATTTGCCTCCGTGCCCATGCTCTTCACCCATTGCTGCCTCCCTGTGAACCTATGGGAAACATGGCAACCAGCCTTGCACTCTGCCCACAGAGTAGCGAAAATGGAGATAACATCGAAACGGTCACAGAGATTGCAAGTAGTTGCCATGTGTAGTGCCAAAGCACAACTTTGCCAAAGGGTACGGTTAGGGTCATGAAGGGTGGCAAGTTGCTATTGTGTGCACACCACGAGAGTGTTTTATGTTTTCTTTCACTCTACGGCCACCGAGCCGTAGCCTTGTGTCTGCAGCCGCAACCTTGGTGTTGCAACCCAGACTGTTAGCTTCGCCACTGCTGGCCACCGCGCCACAGCGTTTGGCCCGCGGTCCACACCCTAGCGCCCATCAACCCGGACACAACCCCACCGGTGCATGACCCCGAGCTGCACCAGTCCATTCGCGGTCGAGGTACCAACGCCCGTCAACCCTCATACAATGCCCCCAAAACGAGGCCCCAAAGCCGCCCCCAAACCACCCCCTAAATTAGCCACGTTGCTTGTGCATGATTCCGTGCCCGATGCCAACCCCTGGCAGGGGTTTGCCCAGCGGTGGTTTGACCGGGACAGGTATGTCAACAAGGCCTCCCAGGTGTAACCATCCATGAGATGATTGGTGCTAGGAAGAGGGCACCAGCCAATGGTGCTCCAAGGCCACTGGCCTTCGAGGAATGGACTTACTAGATTGACAAGCTTGATGGGTCAACAGAAATCATCATAGAGTGCTTCAGCCCAGTGGAAGTAGTGGAAGTATGGGGCAACTGCGGGCTCGGTGATGTTGACATGGTCCATACATGGTACATGCTTGGAGGTGAAAAGCTCAAGAACGATGAGAAGCCTAACTTTGAGGCAAAGGTACATGGTGATGGCATGGTTGTTGACCACTTGTGGATCCGTGCAGCCAACAGGCCTCACACCAATCAGAACGGCAACTGCTGGTGCATGGTGGTCGTGGATGAACACGCCTACCGCAGCTAGCGCAAGGAAATATAGGAGGGCCACGCCTTGTCCCTGTTGCTTTCGGACATTCGGTTAGAACCGGCACCCCATGGTGCACTCATCACCCATGAGGGGATCGTGGCACACCTGGTGCACCGCCATGGACTGAACCTCTCCTATGCATTGGCCGTGCGCCAAGTGCTGGATGGCACCATGGCCATCACGGGTCTCACCGGGGGCGTTGGGACTGGGAAGTCAGAGACTTTGGTGGCGTGTATCAAAGCCGTGTTGTGGCAGCAAGGGTGTCTCAATCCCAAAAATCGGATCCTGCCAATCTGGATACCATCAATCGGGGGAAGAAGGTCAGAGGGCCACAGGAAGACCACCCCCTTGCCCCCCGTGCATGCCTCTGGGTGATTGCACCCACCAATGCTCGTGTGGATAACCTCCTGGAGCGGGTGCACAAGGAGTGTTTGGTTGACCAAGTGTTCCATGATGTTGTGCTAGGGGACCACCTGGCACGTTGGCTGCGCTTGTGCGCCAGATGGGCCACACACCCCTCCCCCCACTCTAGAGCAATTTGACCAAGCAAAGTCCAAGAGACCCTGGAAAAGACCCCTAACTGTAGGAACACCCTTGCGTGTGCCCTCAACAGCTGCTTGAGCAGGAGATGGTGGCCGGCTGCCGCAAGCTGCTTCTACGGGTCCCCGCAGGGCAACCACACACCCGGTTTCCACACACCCGGTTTGCCTGCATCTTCGCTGATGAGGCATTGAGGCACATCATCCCCGTTGGTCTTGACCTGGCTGCCATGGGGACCCACAACATGCTGTGTGAGGACCCTGGTCAACTGCAACCACATAGCCACATCCACCTTTTGGCTGCAGGGACTCCGCATGCAGATGCACAACCGGAGGATCTGGCATAGCCATCTAACAAATACTTTGCTGACCATCAGGTAGAAATGTCAGAGGGGCCACCTTTGCACTTCCATGACTCCCTCCGCTTCTGCAGCACCGGCACCTCACACTTCTTCCTCTACCGGACACGGTGCACTGCCAATGTTGTAGCACAGTGGTACGGCATGAACTTGCCCCTAGTTGTTCCTGTACGTTCAATGTTCACTTGGGGGGGGGGGGGTAGGCTACTACCACTCAAACACCCAACCCCTTCCTGAACCAGTGTCAGAGAATGCAATCCAAACGCATTTTTGCAAGTGCTTCCATTGCCTTGCTCCATTGTACAACACGCACTGCCGATCTACTGCTATCATGTACACAGTTATCAGCATTGGATAAGTCCTCCCAAGTGCCTCACCTACGTAGTGCACACACCGCTTGAGCCACACCAATTGTATGTAGTGTGTGGTATCCACTGCCATGACACATTTCGGGTCTGAAAAGGCTTTTTTTCCCATGCGCGACCTAACCCCCCCCCCAAAAAAAGTGCACGCAACTTACACCTCAAAAACAAAAAAAATTGTTATTTATTTCCACATGCGACTTACGCCCGCCCCCAAAAAGTGCACACAAATTGTGCCAAAAAAAAAGTACGCAACTCACTTTTTTTTCAACACTAAACCTACGCTTTCCTCTTGCTTGCCTCTGTTGGAGCCCGAGGAGATGCAAAGTGGGCGCAGGTCGTGGTGCAGGTGTTGTTTTTCCCATCCTTTCTGCAGGGCACGTCACACAATGTTGTGGTGTACGTAAGCGAAGTGTCTGACATGAACTCAGCCACATCTGTTGCAATCAATGTGGTGGATCGGCACACTGGTATGTGTGTGCACCAGGGATTTGTGGTGTTGGGAGCTCTTTACGTAGTGTGTGCACCTGGGGTGTCGTGGTCTTGTGCAGACCAAAAAGGGAGCGGGTGTTCAGGAAAGGATCGACAAGCGTGCAGTTTCGGTTGTTTGCTGAGCACTATTTGTACTATTGTAATTTCATTGATCTTCTTCCACCCAAATTGGCATTGTTGGTGGTTTGGGCCGCACACCCCCTCTTGTGTGCAGCATTTGGTTGCTACTGCTTGGCGGAACAAGGTGGGGACTAAGAGAGCGAACATGCCTATAATACAAACGGCCACCAGAAAGGCCAGGACAAATACAACCGCCTTTTTTTTTATTTCATTCCATCGTCCTCGGACACGAAGCAAAGGTAGTTCCGTCTCAACCGGCTCAACATGCAGCTTATGCGGCAGCTGGAGCTTCCCACTGCATGTACGTCTTCTTGATGATTCCATGTGCCGTGCGCAAGTTACGCCTTGCCTAAGCGACGGGACCGCATAGGCCGTATTGAATTGGAACCAAGGCGTGACTTGGACAAGGTGTACGCAGGGTGCAAGGAGATGGGCAGGACCCCCCCCCCCCCCGGCTTTCGACCCCTCGCCCCATTCAGGGGGGACAGGGATGTGAAGCACCCGCGCCGCAGAACATTGCACAGACTGTCATACGGTGAACTGATGAGGCAATGAAGGTCATGTGAAGGCAGGCGCGACTCGAGCTCAGGGGCGGTTCCACGCCTGTTGAGCCCCCCTCGGCCTCCGGCCACAATTAGTTGCCCAAGGTGGCGAGGCTTGGGGGTGGCATGACCACCGGCGCTGAAGGCGCCAGAGGGGCCATTCTGTCCATAGCCTGCCATGCAAATGTCCCTGTTGCACGGATGTCCATCACCGGTGGCTGGGATGGCAGATTGCATGGTTTACCACTTCGGAAATTGTCAAAAAGAAACAAAAACAAACGCTGTGCCCCAAACCCGCACACTTACAGTGGGAAAGCTGCAGTAGTCCTGTGAAGTGCTCCCGTGCACTGCCCCTCCGTGTCCTCCAGGAAAGACGTTGTACCAGCAACCAGAGCCCATGACTTCATGTCATGCTCGATGGCATATGAGCCCCAAGATGGCTGCGTGGTGCGTCGTAGATGCGCGGCCACCTACGCGCATGTGGCTGCACAGAACTGTGCTGCAGGACAGAAGCATGCACTGGGATGTGGGGCGCGTGCGCTTGCGGCCAGAGCTCCTGAATACCATGTACTCCCTACGTGTCTGCGATAAAGACGTTTTCCTGTACAGCCCTTCTTCCGATACGGTGACGGTACGCCCATTTGTGCGGGTGTCTGCGGATGCTGGCGTCGATGGTGGCAAAGATGCAAGTGACGTGGGTGCTGTCAGCCCCAGTGGAGATGGTGGTGAGGCTGCAAAGGGCAATGCCAGCACCGTGCCGCAATGCGGTGACCAGGAGTCGCTGGTTTGGGAGGTCGCAGAGGGGTACACTGTGTCAGAAGTGCAGATGGCATTTCATTTTGCTGATCTGTTGGTTGTCTTCTTCGCTCACGGATTTGGGCTTTTCGACTTCAAAACAGGTCACGCCCATCCCTTCCCTTTGCCTGTGTGCAAGAAAGCGTGCAGACTGTGGGGATCTGTCTGGGTGTCTGTGTGGCAGGTGGGCGGGTATGTGTATGGGTGTGGGTGTGGGTGTGTGGGTGTTGGGGTTGCTGGTTCGTGGGTGGGTGTCTGTGTGGATGGGTGTCTGCGTGGCCGAGTGTGGGGCTTGGAGCGCCAGCAAGGGGCCCTGGGACTCTGCTACAGTGTTTGGAGTCCTGTGGTGGCGGGTCCTGCAAAGTGTATATGGCCATCTTGAAGTGGGCCTGCGTGATCTCGGGTGCTTCAGCTTGGTGGGCCGCTGTGGCTAACAGCCTGGCTCCCGAGGGGATCCCTCCCCCATTTGAGGCAGCAATACAGACCTGATGGAACACGTGTGTGTGTGTGTGGTGCCCCTGCTCTTGGTACCACCATCTGCTATCTTAGGCTGCACTGGTCACTTTCGGGTGGCAAAGGGGTCGGCATAGGGATAGAAGGGGTCTGGCATCAGCAATGGGATTCTGACAGGGATTCATGTCACACGAACGAAGCATGCGCAGGCCGGAGTGCTGCCCCATGGTTTTGCCCCTTGTGTGGTCTACAACAACAACACCCGTGTTTCAGACAAGCATCGTCTAAGCATTTTACATTGCGGAGGGTATGATCCGCATGTTTCCCTGTGTTCTGTGTACCCCAGCCCTACATCTCTGTTCCGAAGCGTGCACTCTTTTCCAAACAGGGAAAAGGCTGTCCTACTTGCGCACGTCCAACATTGAGGTCGACGGGCAAAGCCTACTCTGGGGTGACACTGCGATGCCTTTGCATTTGCACGAGCCAAGTCTGGCGCTTACCTTCAACATGAAAGGTCGTGTGTATGTGTTAGATCTGACATGACGCATAGCCGTTGGACAGGACGCGAGAAACGTCGAAGCGGCGCACCCCATCTTGCTTTGATCAAGGAAGATGTGGGTGAATGCACAGAGAATTCACCTCATTTCGGAACGCACTGCTGCAGCGGCAAGTCCACAGAAAGAAGGCAGTGGGCGTGGACACAGCAGAAGAGGGGCGTCTCGATAATGCAGGTTGGCGCGTTGTCAGATGTATAGCTAACCTAAACATGCATCAGGAGCACTGTGTTATCTCACAGATTATCAGCTGCATCAGTGGGGAAAAAAAAGTCATGGCCCAATCTACTGCATCTGTGGCCGGCGACCCCACCACCCCCGCCACCCTTAACCAAAAGAGTCACCAATAGGAGGGGGCGGCGAGCGGTGTAGCCTCCAGCGTCCCGTCTCGTGTGAGGTGGCCGAGGTGCAGCGGGGGCTCTGCTCCCTCAAGTGCCCCCGGCGCAGGGAAGTGCCTGGCACGCCCCAGGACCTTCCATCCACCAGGACGCCCCCAGCTGGTCTAGCACTCGGTGCACCGCTGCCTGTGCCCTACTGGGCAGTCAAGGAGCGCCACAGACTGCGCGTCCTTGCAGCGCCACGTGTGCCCCTCGGGGCTTCAGTCGTGGGCTGTCGGAAGCCGCAGGTCCTGAGCCACAGACTCCCCGAGCGGCGTTCGTGTAGTGCTGGGGCCCGAGCACTGCACACACACACACACACACACACACACACACACACACACACAAACACACACACACACACACAACGGATGTGCGCCGTCACACACGTGCACGGCAGTGCTTCCCTCCCACCAGTGCCTCGGTAGGGTTTGGGGCCTGCCAACAGTCTGGGCTGCTGTGAGACCAGACGTCCGGAGACAGGGGTCCAGTTGCGCCGGCGGGGTAAGGACATACAGGCCGTGGGACCCTCGGCTTTGGCACAACCCGAGACCCAACAGGTGGCGCCGCCCTGAAGGATGGGTCCCACACTCCCATGGCCCCCGGACCCCCTGTGGAGCCTGTGGAGTGGGGTGAGCACGTGTGACCCAAAATGCCAAAAATCCGACGGAATCAACCGCACCCGGGGGGCTTTCATCGCTAAGCAATGGCTTGCTCCCAGACCACCAGAACAGCCTCCACAACCCTCCACAGCTTTCAGCCTGTGCTGCCACCCTCAGCGACCACCAACAATCCACATTCCCAGCGTCCCTCTACACCCTTGCACAGCACTCAAATGCGCTCTGCAGAATGGGAATGCGGAGGGCATTGTTTGGTTCACGTACGTGTGGGTTCTGGGGGTTGGGTTGGGTTGGGACAGTACCTCATGCAGGAGCAGGGTCTTGGGTCTCGGCTTCCTTCCCTGCCTGCCCATGAGGCGGAACAATCTGACTGTCCGGTTCCAAGGCCAGACGGCCTATTGACAGCCAACAGACCTCACCGGAGTGCTCGTGAGCGGGAGGCACCGTCGTCCTTTGTGTATGCATGCGTTCGAGGAGGGCTGGACCACCTGCGCAGGGTACTGTTGGGCCACCGAGGCCACGCCGGATGCACATGCACATACATGGGGGTGGCAGGTCAGTGTGGTGGTGGTGGTGGTGGGGTCCTTGCATGTAAGGGGCTGTTGTGGCTTGGTGCGGCCCGGTGGGGAGGCTTGCGAGCCTGATGCTGAGCACACAGGGAGATGTAGGCTGGGGTATCACAGCCTCCAGGTCTCAGGCACATGCTGCCGACTTGGACGGGTGCACGCCCCTCACGTCCCTGAGCAATAGCCTGATCGGGGTATTGCAGATTATGAGCTGTAGCAGTGGATGTGAAGAAATGGAAAGACTGTGGTCCAATGGAGATTCCAGTGCATAAGCAGAGGGTGAAGCAAGATGTGTTCTGGTGTATGGCAACGACAGCATGCTGGCATTAGTTGAAAAGCAGGGGTTAAATTGGCTGTGATTGCTGGTGCCAAGCACCACGGACGGGTGGTCCTTTGGGAATTGGTTGTTTCGTTTTTCCTTTTTCTTGTGCTTCGTTTGTGTGTCACGTGCTGTACTCCATGGGCCAGCTAGTCGAAAAGCTCTGCCCTGCTCAACCATCAAGGGCTGGCGAGGATTTGGTTGGGTTCTGAGAGTTGTAGGCACGTTCTTCAATGACTGGTAGGAAGGACCCCTGGGAAGATGACAATATTGACACCCCAGCAGCCCAATCAGTGGGTTAGAAGTACGACCACTCAACCACGGACACTCTCTGCCCCAAAGTGTCACATGGTTGCGCAGCTGTTGCTGCGCAGAATAGTTGCCCCAGCCATGTTTCCCATCTTGTGCCATGTGTAACGATTTAGGGTTCAGTGCACTTTTGCAGAATGTTTGCATTGTTGGTCAAAATTGTTGCCTGCACACGCTAGCTGACCCACCCACCCCCACCCCGCCACTAGGAGATGTTGGAATAGCTGCTTGTGTCGAAAGCTTTGGTGCAGTGTGCATGCTATGTGCTGAAAGCCTCACTACACTACCAATTGGGTGCATAATTGGTCAAAAAAACCTTTTTGCAAAAAGCCCTGTGCTCCACTGCTGCTCATGGCTGGCATAGAGTCTGGGGACCAAAAAGAAATGTACCCCCCCCCCTTTGTAATAGCGATGCCCTTGTCCAAGCTACAGTAGGCGTAGGGACCGTATTGATTTGGTACCTAATTTTAATTTGGTACCAAATGTAGTGCAGCCACATAAGACATGGGTTTGGTGACAAATTTGCCAGTTACATAGGGTCATGGACACATTTATAGTGAGTGTTTGCCCACTTGAACCCACATTACTCTGAATTTGGGGATCTTTCTACACTATCCCCCTTTCTTGCATCAGCTCATCATGCAATTTTCTCTTTAATCTCGATGAAGTTATTTGGGCTAAGGCTGCCCGGTGTGAGGGGAATGGCCCATGTCTTTGATGGGAAGTTGTACTTTACAAGAGACCACGCGCAAGGCAATTTCACTCCCAAGAATTTGAAGTTGCCCGAGCCCAAACCAGCCCCTAAACCTCGGGCAAAGGCATCTTCAAAGGCATCTTCAAGTGGTGAGCATGTGCAGTTGTTCCGTGTGGTGTGTGATCGCAAGAAGGGTTTCCAAGCCAAACATTTGTAGGCTTCTCATGCCTCATTGCTTGTTGGAACATGGGTGTGAACCTGAAGTTTCATGTTTCAAACACTTTCTTGTGTTTACATGCCTTTGGGAATGTGGGTTGAGGTTAAGGTGCACTCATACCATGCACTCACTCACGTGTGTGTCGGTAGTTGTATGTGCCCTTGTCTCAGCTATAGTAGGCGTAGGGACCGTATTAATTCCATACTTTTGCATAGCTATTATAAGGGGGGGGGGGGTACAGCAATTTTTGCCGCAATTTTGCCGCAATTTTTTCAGGCTTGGGGGACCGTCGCCCCCCCCCCCCGTGTGATTCATTACACCCCAGCACCTAAACAACATGCTCTACATTGCTCGTTGAAGAGGCCAATTTCCACCCTATTTGAGAGGTTCCCAACCAATAGAACAACACGAAATGCTGCTGTAGAATCTTGGCACAGAGGCACTGGGTTCCAATTACAAGTTGGGACTCATGATGTTGGCCCCAATAAATGACATGGAAAGTTGTGCAAATTGCGTGCCTTCGGTGGGAGGCTGACGTCCTGAATACCCACATGTTATCATTGCCCCACATGTAGCTCGATAGGTTCTTAGTTTAGTGCCTTGGTTTAGGAGGGAATTTTTTTGGGGTTGAATGTTGGGGGCACACCAAAGATGCTCTCCGACAGTATGAGGAGCTCACAGGGGGATTCTTGAGGCGTGCGTGGTGACACACAAAGCATGTTTGGTTGGGAGGTGGCCAGCATATCCCCATGTGAGGCCGGCATTTTTCCATGCTTTTGCACAAGATACTATGGTTAGACATTGTACCTAGCTCCAAAGTGGCAGATGTATCGCCGGGCGCCTAGGGTATGCCCGGCAAGGGATTGCTCAGTGGCCGGTCCATACTATACCGGGATGGGGGTGGGGGGTATGAGGCCAAAAAAATTGTACGTGAAATCAGTTTCCATTTGCCGGCTCCCTTAAAAAGTTTGATGCTTCCCCTGAGGAGAATTGTTTCGTCCCTCGAGATGGGTGGGTTTGCCCACATCTTAGGAAGGCTTCCAGCGCCTGCCCAAGGTGGATCCTGGCCCAAAAAGGGCTCCCGGCCGCCAATGGGAGTGCATTGGGAACTTGCTCCAAATATTGCTGCCATCCCCTGGCCACGCCATTCACACGAAGAAAGTATGCGTTGAAGAGGGACCGATTGCAATACCATGGAGTGACCTACACCGGCATCCCACAGGCACACGGGAGTCCCTCCCCCTAGGGGGCATCACTTTGGACGTGGTCTACATCTCGACGGGGCAGATATGAGCAATGCACGCCTGCAGAGCACACCATGTACAATTCCTCCTACACCCACAGTGGTCAAACTGCGAAGTCATCCGCCACTGCCTCACCTAGACGTGCTGCCACATGGGCCAACCTATGCCACCCCAAGACGACGTGCGGCTGGCGTTTGCAGAGTTTTGAACACAATACCCACAACCCCTCCGCACCACGGCTAGTACAAATTACGGCACGGGGTTTGACCCGCCACAAGTGCCCCCAGCTACAGGGCCCACCCCCCTAACAATTTCCTACTAGCACTGAACTGCTTCAAACCCACACTTGGAGCAGTGACCCGGGACGGCAAGCAATGGCAAGTTCACAAACACACCATCACCCAGGAGGACCTACCATGAGCCCGGCGGGATGGCGTGCGCCACATCCCGCAAACACGCTGGGCATGTGACCCAGGGGCGCACCACCCCGACCCCATCCTCCACCTCCTAGTATGGCACTACCCTCAGCCCTTTGTGCATAGCCCCACCGAACACCACGCATGGATCAAGCCGTGGTGTCACGGGGCAGCTCCGGAAGAAGTGGCCACGGTTACTCGGGACCCAAGCAGGCTAGCCCACTAGGAGGTCACCCCCGCCACCCAATGAGACCCGTCACCATCACTTACGACGTCTAGGACGCCCCGCGGAGATTGTACTTCATGAGAAATGGGATGCACCAAATGTACCGGATGCCCCGTTTTGTGTGGACATGGCTGATGAGTGATCCCCGATGAGTAGTGCGGCGGAGTGGTGGCTTTGCTGCCGGGATTGAGTGTTGTCTCAGCCCTGCTTGCTGTTTAAAGAACATCTTTTTGCAAACATGACGGGAAAAGGACATCGGCAGTGCCAGACCTTCAAGGTCTCGTGGAAAGCCTCGCGAGGAGCATTGGCACATGCAAAACGGGATGACCGCTGCAACATAGAGGACATCTGGCGATGGCATGGGCGCCAAGAAGTTTGGGATGCAATTACGGAGGTTTGCGCAGTACGCTACACTTTTGGCTCCGTGATACAGTGGGGCCACCCAACCACATTTCTCGATTTTGGCTCACATCGCCTGGGACATCCGTGTGAGGTTGCACTTTGCCGGTGGCATCTAATGGATCGGTAAGCCAAGTGTCCACCCATTTGGGTGGGAAGTGCGGCTGCACGGCGCTGGCGGAGGGCACCAGGAGTTTGGTCAGCGAGTACGAAAGGGGGAGGGCACTACATTTGGACAAGTTGTACCCCGCTTCTCCTTGGGCAAGGGGCAGGGGTGGGGGAAGTGGCCTGTATTGCTTATGTGTTGATGTTGTCAAAGCCACGGGAGACAGGGTGAGGAAAGGGTTGGCGAGCCAGAGAAAGTGTGGAACCGTGGAGACAAGCTCCAATGTGCATGGTTCATGACTAACCGGTGCCAATGGGTGGGGCAGAGCAGACCCAGGAAACATTCAATAGCCACCTCGTGTGGTGAACTCAAGGCAACATTTGGCACTGTTGTGGATTGCATTGCGGTGCAGCGAGGCAAAACAATGCCAAGAGAGCGTTGTGGCGATGACCATATGCCTGTGACACGGGGGTATATGCAAGCTCTATATCCGTTGCTTCATGGCCCCCCTTTAAGGGGCCAAAATGTTTAAGTGATGTCAGGGTCAAGGACTGCACCTGGGCGCCCCCCATGGAATATTTGTTCCACGTCGACCTATGGCTTTGTGACTAAATTGTATTCCCTCTGCATGTGACAAATTGCTGGTATTGTGGTTCTAGTTTGCAGGCGTCCAGTTTGTGCCCCCACACGATGGTGGCAGGACAGTCAGCACGAGTCATATCTTTGGTGCAATTCAGCATTGCACGGCATGCACAGGCTGCCATTGTGCTGAAGTATGGTATTTCGGGGCATGTGGCGTCTGAGGACGCAAACACACTAGTACGCAACGCGTGTTGTCAACCCCCAGTGTCAATTCAGGTTTGAACCCTCAACCAACTCAACGAGTCTTCAGGTCTCTTCGGGTGCCTGTGTGGGTACCTATTGCTGCCCCCCCCACACATCATGGAAATCCGGCCCATAATGAGGCCAGAGGGGCCAGGGGTGGGGGTACCATCAACCTGGGGGATGGGGCTAGGGGCAAGGGGGGCAAGGGGCATCACTCCACAGTTCAACCATGAATCAGCGATGATGGTGGTTGGTATTGTGGCCCTGGGTGGCACAAAGTGGAAGCCTGTAAAAGATCTGGTTCAGCCAAAAAAACAGAGCTCAATCCAATTGGCACAAGGTGGTCCAAGTTGAGTGTGTGTCTGCATTGTGCCGTAAATCAATTCTTTCACGGATATTCATAGGAACATTGTGCCGTCGTGTGTCAATTGGAACACAGCGGAGCCTTCTGTAAGAATAATGTTGTTATTTATCGGTACCATTGGTCGCACAGTATGCACCGACAGTTGAAGAGAGAAGGGTGGAGATCACTGGCACGGCATCTAGAGACTGCATCCTCACTGATGAGCCTCAGGGTGGTACTCCGCGTCACAGCTCTTCATGGACTCCCTATTGCTGTTCGCAGAATCTTGTTTGTTTGCGAGCCCAACGTGTGCTCAGTGCGCCTCGACATTAGTGGCAGCCATGCAGCAGGCTGCAGCGAGACTTTAGTCACATGTGGGAAGTCGTTTGAAGAGGTTGCCAGTCCTTGCGGATCGCTCGTCCAGGCCACACCGCGTCTATGTGACACGAAGCTCATGCTGCCATCGTGATGCAGTTTCCCGAGATCGTCTTTTTGAACCAGTCGACAGCACACATCGAACCCCACGCCACCATCGGCACCCCCCATGACGCTTTCGTGGCGCATTGCCCCAACGTACACTCGACACATGGGCTGGTGGCGGCCATCTCCGATTACTTTGACGCGCCGCCTGCCCCCCCCGGCCCAAAGCCACGCTGTCGGGCTGGCACTTACCCTGACGAAGTGGAGTCCTTCTCCAGCCCTGTGCCACGCCTCCAGCAGAAGTACGCCGACCTTCAGCAACTGCAAGAACAAGAGTGGGCGGTGCGGCAACTCGTCCTGCAGATGGAGTCCAACTACCTCCAGGCGGCCCTGTTCTCGATGCCGCCATTTCGGCATCTGGTGACCCGGCCGTGGTCCGGGCACCGGCCCCGGTCGGGGCAAGTCCGGCCCCAGTCCGGGCACGGCCGGCCCCGGTCCGGGCACCGGCCCCCCGCCTCAGTGGACCGGTCGGCGAAGAATCCCAAAAAGAGGCCGCAGCCTGTGCTACCGCCGTTCTTGAGGCACATGGACAGGCCTCCGTCTGCTCAGGTACGTGGGGTGGGTCTGCGAGCGGTTGCCCGGCGGGTGAATGGGGGATATTGAAAAAAGGTTTGCGCGCGGGGGGCGGGACGTTCGAGGGGGAGGGGGGGTCGGGAAAGGGGCTCTCGTGACAGGCCAGTCCAAAGAAGCTGGTCTAAAGTGATAACTCACCACCTGCGCCGCAAAGCGGCCTGGAATTCTTTTTTCAAATGATTTCCCCCCATGATACACACCTCAGAATGATCAGCGCATCGTGGCCGCATGTGTTGGGGTACCTCAGGACTCCCCCCCCCCCCCCCAACCGCCCCCGTCAGCCCATCGGGAGTCCCCGTCACGTGAGCCCTGAAGGCGGGGGGGGGCTGAGGTCTGCAAAAGGGGCTCCAGCGACCCCCCGCGTGCAAACCTTTTTCCTTCCCCCCTTCGGATCCGCAAGGCAGGTACGCACGGCGTCACTACGTATGTCGCGTGCGGTGTGGAAGGCGGTGCGGTGTTGTTCAAGACTGCAGTCGCCCCGCCGCAGTCCCGCTCTGTGTGTTCGTGTCCCTTTTGCCTGTCTTCAGGTCAGCCTCTCCCCCAAGTGCGGATTGCCCGACGCCCACCGCAAGCGACGCGCCCCCGCGGCCGCCAGACGCATTGTGGCCGCTCCGGTGCCCGGGCCGTTGGCGCAGGGGCCGCAGCAGCGCCCAGCGGCCGCGGCACAGGGCAGCGCCACGTGCGGGTGGCTGCCGCCCAGTCCGCCGCAGCGGTCCATGGCCGCGATGGGCCTGCACAGCCTCCGGGCCGCCCACTGGGCCCATGCGGATCTGGAGTCGGTTGCTGCGATGCCTCGCGTCCCGGAACGGAAGGCGAGGGCGTGTGACGGGGCTCGGCCGTTCAGCGTGGGGCCTGTGGCGTACGGGGCGGCGCCGGCCTCTGTGTCGCACATGGCGGCAGACGCCGTTGCCTCCGCGTCGGATACCGACGGCATGCGGACCCCGGGCACACCGTCGGAGGCCGCGTGCAGCGCCAGCGCCCGGGGGATCGATTCCGACGCCGCCGAAAAGGACACGGCGTCGCACGGCTCAGAGAAGAGGGGCCGCGACATGTCCGCGCACAGGCGACGGAGCTCCTCGACGGGGTCGTGGGATGCGGTGCGCTCGCGACGGGGCTCGGGGGTGACGGGGCCCGAGGAGGACGCCGCGGCTGCGACAGACCAACGGAGTGCGAGCGCCACCGGACACCCCATCGCCGCAGCAGTCGCGGATGTGACGCCTCTGGACAGCCCCGTCGAAGACGCGGCAGATCACAGACCCGCTCTGGACGATGCGGGGTCGGCGGATGCCTTGTCCGCACCGTCGGGGGCTGCGTACGCCTCGTCGGAGGCCGCGTGCACACCGTCGGAGGCCGCGTGCGGTGGGAGCGCCCGAGGCAGTGAGTCGGACGCCGCCACCGACCCGGACACGTCGCACGGCGCAGATAAGAGGGCCGGCGAAGATTCGGCGTGCGGCCGACGGAGCTCCTCCGTCGGGCCGGAGGACGCCACGTGCTCACGCCCCGGCTCGCGTTCGGCGCGGACCCCCTTCCCCCCGTCCCCGATCCCGGACGCGTTGTGCGACGACGTGCCGGAGGCCTCTTGGCCCGGGCCCGAGGGCCCCAGCCCCAGCGTCGGAGCGCTGCTGACCTTCGTCGTGTCCCCTTCGGGCTCCTGCATGCCCCTCTACAGCGGCGGTGGCGGCACGACCCCCTCTTCTGCGGGGCTGCCCCGTGTGGACCCGCCCCTCGGCCATTCGGTGTCGGTGGAGTCCTACGCGGATCTGCTGACGTCGCCGAAGGCCCGCGGGGCGTCCGGCGCCCGGACCTCTGCCCCGACGCACCCCGTGACTCCCGTCCGCCGCAGTGCGCAGGCCGTGCGCGCCCAAAGCGCATTGCCTCAGCCGCCCTCCGCAGAGCGCAGCCGCAGCCTCGGCGGCCCCCACGTCCCGCCGCGCGCCGGGGCCGGGGTCGCCTCCGCCCCCGCGGCCGTGCCCGTCAATCCCCCGTGGGTCTTGTTGCCCGGCATTTACGGCGCCGCCACGCCCCCTTCCATCGGCGACGCAACCCCCAGTTCTTCGCCGGATGCGGCCATTCCCGACGTCAATTCTCCCCCCGCCCCTTGTCCAGCCCCACCCCGCGCTCACCGTCACACGCCCGCCCCAGTGCGCCACGCCGCTGAGGCCCCAGCCCCTGTAGCCCAGACGCCCCCCTCGGCGCCCCCAAGACCCGTGCGCCCTTCCACATCGGTCTCTCCCGCAGCCGGTGGCCATGACGTCGCCTTGCCGCTGTCGAGTGCCCCGGACGCTGGCCTCGCCGCGCACGCGGCGCCCACAACACCCGCACAGACCCCAACTGCCGCACTGCGCGGGGCATCGGCACGTCTTTTTAGGCCCGAGACGGCGGTCCGCAGCCTCGCGCGCGCGGCTCCCGGAGCCGTCCCCGCACACGAAACGAGTGCGGGGGAGGCCGGTCCCGGGCCTGAGACGGTGCCGCTGGACGTGTTCGTGCTGCGGGCTGAGGCCGTGGCGAGCCCTCGGACGTTCGGGGACCCGGACGCATACATTGAGGCCGCGGTGGTGACGGAAGGAGCTGGCGGGCCCGCCGCCGTGGGTCCGCGCGTCCGCACGCCGACGATACACGGCTCGAGTTTCCCGGTCTGGCGTGCCATGCTGCGTCTCCAGATCGGGGCCGACGCGCGCGCGCTGCGCCTGTGGTGCTACGACGTGGTGCCCCTGCAGGGCCCCGTGCTGATCGGCGAAGGGGCACTGGCGTTGGAGGAAGCAGCACCGGGGGCGGAGGTGTGGGTGGCACTGAGGGCCGGTGGGGCACGGCGGGGGCGGGTGCGGGTGCGCCTGGAGTGCGCAGACGAGGGCCGATTGGGGCCGGCAGATGCGATGGGGACCGTGGACGCAGGGAACGATGAAGGCGCTGAGCAGGAGCCTGCCCAACCGGAACAGGAGGGGCAGGGCCTGTCGGCGCCTGCGATGGATGAGCCTGGGCTGCAGAGGGAGACTGAACTTGTTGGCTCTCAGCAGCGGCAGGGGTCGCCGGCCGGCGCCGGTCCGGGGGCAGACACGGACACGGACGCAGGCGTGGGCGCGGACAGGGACACTGGGGCGGAGATAGGCGCAGGCCCAGACGCCGGCGAAGATGTAGACAGTGCCCCTGGCGCAGGGCCCGGACCAGGTCCCGGGCCGGGCACCGACGCAGGCGACGGCTTAGGCCTGAGCGCGCAACTCGACCACGGCATTCGAAGCAAGTCCCGCTCAGAGTCGCTGCTGGGGGTCTTAGAGAGAGCCACGCAGTTGCTGATGGACGCGGGGCACCAGCCCCAGGCGGGCAGCGGGCATCACGGGGGAGTCCCGCTGAATGATGCGCAGGAGAATGGGGAGCAGGGCTGCCAGACGCCGGTGCGGGCCCCGACCCCAGAGGGTACGGCGGAGGCCCCGACACTGGAGAGCACCGTGCAGGCACAGCCCCCGTCGGAGACGGACACGGCGGACCAGCGGGCGGCGGACACGTCCCGCGAGTCCACGCCAATCGAGCCGTTGCAGGCTCACGAGTCCGTCGTGGACATCCACGTGGCGATCCCCGACGTGGCGGAGGCTACGGCGCGCCGTGTCAGCGGTGCCCTGCGGGAGGCGCGCCTCAATGCCGCGTCTCCGAGTTCGCCCACCCGCGGGGGGCGCCGTGCGTCCGCATCGCCTCCGGCATCCGATTCGCGGGCGCGCCACCGGGCTTCAGCCCCCAAGGTCGCTACGACCTCGGACCCCGCGTCGCCCCGCCGCCGCCGCCGCCGGTCGATGTCACCCGCATCGCCCGGTCGCCGTCGTCGGTCCCGGGTCTCCTCTCAGCCCACGGCCCCATCGCGGCGCCGATCCATCGCGCGCCCCCGGTCCGCGTCCCCCCGGTCCCGCCGCAACGGGTCGGACTGGTACTCACAGTCACTGCCGCTGCCCCGCTCGCATTCTCTTGACATGGGGTCTTGGCATTTGACGGTGCCCGATTCGAAGTCGGTGCCGCCCTCCCAGTCCGATTCGCCGCCCGCAGCCGACCCTGCGCCCCGTCGCGTGACCGTCCCCAGTCGCCGCTCGGTGTCCGGGGCGCTGCCCACTGCGTCACGCCAGGGGTCCAAGGCATCTCCATCGTCATCAAGACGTGAGTCGGTGTCGCCGGCGCGGTCTGCGGCCTCGCGTCGTGGGTCGAAGGCATCTCCGTCACCAACGCGGCGCCCGTCGGTGTCGCCGGCGCGGTCTGCGGCCTCGCGTCGTGGGTCGAAGGCGTCTCCGTCACCAACGCGGCGCGAGTCGGTGTCGCCGGCGCGGTCTGCGGCCTCACGCCGGGGGTCCAAACCATCTCTGTCACCACCGCGGCGCCGGTCGGGGTCACGGGCGCGGTCTGCGGCCTCACGTCGTGGGTCGAAGGCATCTCCCTCACCGCCGCGGCGCCGGTCGGCGTCACCGCCGCGGTCTGCGGCCTCACGCCGGGGGTCCAAACCGTCACAGTCTCCGCCCAAAGGCTCCAAAGCAAAGAAGAAGCGACACCCCCCCCCGCCAGTAGGCCCAACGACTGACCCTGTTCCCAGTGCCACTGCGACAAAGTCCGCCCTCAGTGATAGTCCTGACCCGGGCTCTGATGAGAAGGGCCTCGGCAATGAGCACGGCATGGGCGACGAGCAGGAAGTCATAGAATGAGCACTGGCAGTGAACAGGGCTTGGGCAATGGCAATGCCGACCGGACGCCTGAGCACACGGCCAGCCCAACATATTGAAGGGCCAAGCAGAGCGTTCTTGTCGAGTTCTACAAATCCTACTTCTGACCCCCCCACACGTGTCCCCCCTCCGCACCACATCCGAGTCGGACAGGCACACCGAGAACATGATGAGTCCCACCAACGGCCCTCGTATCAATTTATCCGGGAGCCTCGCCTCATTCGCAAGCATTGTCTGCACCTTTCCCAGCACCACCGCCTCCACCACCCTCTCACTCCTCTATCCGTCTCTATGGCCATCGCCGCTTCCCCCTTGCGTCTCATCATGGCTGGTCCTTCCACGCTCCACTCCAGCTTCTTGTCCATACCGGTGCATCACCCCCTGTGTCCTCTCCCGCGCCACCCTGTCCACTGCCAGGGGACCCCATCATCCACCGTTGTTGTGCGGGCCCCCATTGTAAATTTGGAGTACTTCTTCCCCAGCCAGCGCTTCAGTGGGAGCATGGCCACTCTCCCGCTCGGAGAAGGCGCTCCCCGGGGGAGGCAATCACACCACCGCCACAACGGGTGTCTGCGTGCACTTGGGCGAGCCAGCAGTCCATCTTCATCACCGCAGCCACAAGGAGGGGGGGGGCTCAGGCAGTGCTGGACTTACCGCCCACAGTGCTGTCCAAGCTGATGATGTCGGATGTTTGTTTTGTTGTCAAGTTTTGTTCTTTTTTTTTTGTCAAAAGATGCTGACTTCCAACCGTCGTCGGTTCCCCTCCAACCGCCGTTGGTTGCCCTTCAAGTGCCGTCCAATTGTGCACCTGAGTACTGTGCTGGCTCCTCGACGGTCCGAATTTTTTTCGTTTAAAACAAACGTCCTGTGACGATGCTGACGGCGCTGTGACCCAGACACAAACGACGGCGCGGAATCATTTTGGGTAGGCCCGCCTCGGCCTCCGGAGTCCCCAAGCCGGGCTGGTCTCACCTTCCCCGAGTTGCACATGTACGACGGTGCAACAGCACGTGGGAGAGAGGCGTCCGTGGGGGATATGGACCCCCCACAAGTGGACCCGGCAGGCCCCCATCGTCCCTTCCACGATTTGACGACTCGTTTCAGTTTCCGCCTCAGCACTGACCTCATGACCTCCATGTGTGGCATGGCATTGCGTGCAATGCGCCGTTTGTATGTCTTCCCCTTCGCACACACACACACACACACACACACACACACTCAATCGGACTTTTAGGGCACCTGAGCAGCCCCGTGGGCCCCGTGGTCCCCAAGCGCCAGGCATAACCGAACACCCGCCCACTGGACAGGCCGTTCCGGGCCCCATGAATATGGACCTGCTTCACACGCACGACTGGCCCCAGAACATGTCCAGGCCCCTGCCGACGCGCGCCGGTCGGGCAGGTCCTTGTGATCTTCCTGACGCTTGTCTGGCGCTGTAACTGGGGCTTGTCTTCAGCGTCGCCCCTTTGTTTTGCACGTGCCCTCTGAATCTCCACAGTTTGGCCTGTGGAGGGGGTAGGAGGCGAAGTCTTACGCCCTGCGCTGCGGTGGTTGCACGTGCAGAGGCGACAATCTGTCGGTTGACTCTGCTTTGGTTTGACCTGCCATCCGTGGGTCTGTAGGCAAAGGCCTGTCGGAGTGGAACCAGTACCTCCTGGGGTCTGTCCAGTGCTCTGACACTTGTATTGTACTGTGCTCCGCTGTGCTGTCCTCTGCCGTGTTGTGCTGTGCAGTAGTGCCCGCTGTCCTTTGAAAGACAGGTACACTAAACGATTTTCTGCATCCACCATTTCCACACGTGATTGCCCATGTACTTCAGTTTGTATCCCACAAGCGATCAATGGAAGGTGACAGCACAGGGACCATCTCAAAGGGAGACACGTTTGCTGTGCATTCCATCACTGCAATGTATGGCTCTCCACTGTGTATGTGTTCTCTTTCAGTGTCGTTTAGCCACAGCGAGACACTGACAACCCAAGAAATACCGCATACAGACCGTACATGTTTGTCCAAGTCACGGCTCACTCAGGCAAATCAATCGCTATTCTTTTTAGGCCCTGACGCAATGGGTCGATTGGAGTTGGAACATTCAGGGGCTTTGATCCAAAGCCATTTTTATGAGCAGGTGAGTGCCTCGTCGTGTCTGTTGTAGATCTGTTGCCACAGTCATCGTGTCCTATGTTTTATTGCGTTGCGCAGACCCGCAGCACCACTTTCGTGAGTTTATTTCTTTGGTCGCTGTTGCAATGCCTTGTTTTGCATGTAGCATACCCCCACCTCCTTGTCTGCGTACGGCAACCCCGTCTGACCGTCGTTTACTTGATGGTGATCAAGAAGGCGAGACGAATGCTTGTGAGCGGTTTGTCAGGGGCAAGAGGGGCCTGGCCGGGCCTAGGCAGCGCTGTTTCTCCCCGCACCACTCTGCTGAGGCCTGCAACCCACGTCTGTTTGTGTCAATGCGGCCTTGAGGCCCAAATCCCCAGACCCCAAGAACCGCTTTGCCTGTGGGTTGTGCATGAGCACCGCCTTGTCTGGACATGCGTTCTTGGGATTCCCATCCCAAGAACGTGGGGAGGGGGGGTGGGGGCATGGGAAGCCTGCAGACAGCCGCAGCGTTGCGGCAAGCCTTTGCCCTGTGCTGCAGGCTCCAGGCCGGTGGGTATTCTCAGTCAATGTACCATCTGCACGCCGCAGGACCCCAGTAAATGTAAACACCCCGGAAAGGCAGGCCTGCCAGACAAGCAATACCACCAGGTACTCCCATTCCGCAGGCGCGGCCCCCGTCTGACCGTTGGTTTCTGACTGCAAGTTTTGGTGGTCCAAAGTATAAGATCACGCGATCATCCGTCGCGCGAACAACTGAGTGCAGACGCGCCTTCCCCGAAAGCGCTGTCAGCCCCCGAACGACGTTCCCCGACTGCACACACCCATTGGTGCGATGATGGGACTCGGACCCGCATTCTTCTGCGCTGAAACCGCCCCCACAAAGCGGTTTTGGTGGCATTCTGACCAAACGCCACGCTTCCAGTGCCCCCCCCTTGGGTGACGTGAAGTGTGAGGACCAGCAAACCTGTGGCGACGTGGAGGCGTGTGATGGCCTTGTCTTGCACGGGATGCCCCCCTTACCGTTGTTTTCCCTGACCTTGGCCCGTTTCCGTTGGCGGGAGCGGGAGCGCGGGGGGGGGGGGGGGGGGCAGGGCACCATTCAGATCTGACCCAAACACCACTGAAAGCTAACAGCACATGCCTCAGCCCAGGCTCGCAGCAACAGTGGCATACGGCACTGCCTTGCAATCAGTCTCGGCTGACGGCCCACGCGCGTCCTGCCAAGACCCTTGGACCGGTGGGACATGTGCAGCTCGATGACCCACACTTCAGTCATACCACCCCAAACAATCTCCTACAAGTGTATCACACCGCATAGTTGGCCATTTGTCTTCGCCTTTGCGGCGCCTCGCCCACCTTGCGCAGCCATCGTATTGCGTCAGCACCACGCCACACCGACAGAAGCAAGTAGAGAACCAGAGCACAGCGGGTGCTACAATTACCAGCAGACCCGAGAGCCATGTGCCTGGCATGCATACCCCTTCCTCTGGGGTTGCTGCAATGTGTGCTTCAATGTGTGCTTGGATGCCCCCATCGCCTACTCATGTCTTGTGTTTCCCTGTGTCTCCGATTCCATCCTTTCTGCCTTTTTTCCTCTCATTTCGCTCAGGGTTGGAAAAGCTTCGGGTACTACGTTCCGGCTTCTGGTTTTTCCCCAGCGAGAAAAAATACCCCAGAGGGCCCAATTGTCTGACCCCTTGTGTGGCCCATCGCACACACATTTCATATTGCAGGATCTCTCCCGTGCATTTGTGTTTTGATTTACCCCAACTTTTCCATTGTACAGGTGCTCAGGGGTTTCCTTTGGGGTGACCCAATTTAAAAAAACAGTCGTGAATGCATTCCCTATTCCCTTAAACACTGGGGAGCTCGTCAATCAGGTCCAAACTCTTGATGGGGCCGGTGTTGTGTTGCGCATCGTCTTGTGCCACTACTGTTGTTGCTATTCTGTTTGACGGAAGGAAGCCGTTGGTGCTGAGCTCCCTCACCTGATATTGCAAGGAAACATTTGTGGGCTGTCTTTTCACGGTTTGCGTTATTGTACGTTTGATTGGGGACAATAAATGCTTGTATTCCTTGAGATCAATCAGTTTGCCCCTATGGAAGTGTGCTAATGATATTTGGTTTGGACCGCTTTATAGCTGCGATGATTTGAGCAAGCATTCATCTCCCAGACATCTCATAAAACTTGGAATCAAGAAGGTTATGAGCAAACGTTATGATTAGCTGTTCATGGTCAATGTGTCTTAATTCGTTCGCGTGTGGATCGGTTGAGTTCCAAAAAAAAATTTTAAGTGCTGCGAAACTATTGCACCAAACAATTGCCATGTGCTCGAAGGGCCCGATGGTACAGTCCTCATGGATAATTTTGAGGAACATTCTTCTGCGTGCGTTCTACACAGCACCACTAGAGGGGGCTGCATCCTGTGATAATGTAATGGAAGCAAGACAAGAATTTATGCCCATGCAGGGGGCGAATGCACACAACGCAGGCAGAGCCTCCCTAAAAGAAAGCTTTGCGTCCAATACCGCCTATTGAGGGCGCCTCTTTCTTTTTTTTTTCCACGGGCACGCCAGGCAGCGCCTCCTGCTGTTTCCATGTTGTTCTAGGGAGTTGAAAAATTGCAGGGCAGGAAGGAAGGAAGGGGCTCACACCTCAGTCACCTAGTTGGGATTTGATTATTCCCCCAACCCCACCCCTGTCTTAGCTGCGGTCTTGTGTAAGCTACAGCGGGCGTAGGGACTGCACCAACTTGGGTCCTAATTTAATTCGGTATCAAATGTAGTACAGCCACAAAAGACATGGTGACAAATTTTCCAGAGTCATACCTTTTTTTTTAGTGTTTGCCCACTTGAACCCACATAGCTTTGATTTTGGGGATATTTGTGCACTATATTCCCCTTTCTTGCACCAGCTCACCATGTTGGTAGTTGAATGTGGTAGACGCAAGCTACAGCCTTGTCTAAGCTACAGTAGGCGTAGGGACTGTATTAACTCGGGACTTTTCTGTAGCGTAGACACGGGGGGGGGGGGGGCAGATTATGCTGTTCCCTCCTCCACCACCGGGGAGGCGGGCACGAGCATGGGAGACCCTCTGTGTCTCCTCCACACAGCTTCGTTCCTATCACGCTGCACTTGAACATACCCCCTGGGCTGGTGGGGTATGCTCCACAGTGCTTCCTGGGAGCATCCCAGCATACAGCGACAGGCATCTACGGTTGGGATGTAGGGCTCCCATCTTGTGCTAGGTGCCCCACATTGGTGCATAGCATGGTCATCCCAAAGTACCACATCTACATTTGTCAGCTCCACCCCCATTATCCTCTGGTGGGATGGTGGACAGACCAGATTCTGTGTCACAAGGAGCACGATAGGGGTTGGATCCCCTCACAACGGAGGGGGAACGTCGGCGCGCCGGGCATCTTTTGTGACCCGTGCCCCACAGGTGGCATTCTAGGGGGTGCACTAAGGGGGGCGCACTTAGCGCAGCGTAGCTTTTTGGGCGTCTGGATGTACTAGAGACCCATACTTTGAGATACTAGGAGCATCATGGTGACCCCTAGCGTAGGTTTTGACTTCTGATTTTGTCCCCTTTGTTGGGGACCCCCGAGGATGCAGGGGTGACGTAGCATTTCCGTCCTCTTTTGGGCCCCAACCTTCCGGTGCTATTGAGGAAACCGGGACAATCTCTAAATCCACGCTTTGTTGCGTGGCCCCTTGAGTTGGGGTTAGGGACTCGCAATCCACGCTTTGTTGCGTGGCCCCTCGAGTTGGGGTTAGGGACTCACAATCCACGCTTTGTTGTGTGGCCCCTTGAGTTGGGGTTAGGGACTCACAATACAATACAGATGACAGTTGGAGTTGCTGAATTCACAGATATTGCTTTATTATGCAACGTGCTTTGTAGGGAAGGTGTGCAGTGCAACGTGGTCTACTTGGGGGGCTTCTCCATGAGAGGGTAAAGCTGGGGCTGAAGTCGGGATAGTTAATAGAAAAGTAGCGCGCCAGGCGCGCGCCGGACAAACATTCCCCCGGACTCCCAATTTGTGCTCATTGCGCCGCATGTTAGTTCTTGCACCCGTTTGTTGTTGCCATATGACCACCTACATTAGGATTCACGCGGCAATTCATTGCGACTAAGGATTCACCGCCCACTTGATGTCACTTCCCACTAGCTCCAACTCTGGTTGGACCTTCGAGACTATGGGGCTGGCACTTTGCAAAAAAAAAACTTCTTCCAATGTACTCCCACAAAACCGGCACGATTTTCTGAGTGCCCCCGATGGTGGGCAAATGCGTGGGGCACAGGGATCTGTGGTGTTAAAGCCCATGTAAAGTAGGCAGCGGTCCCGATCCGAGAAGTAAAGATGCACCACAGAGCGTAGTCACAGCAAGCGGCAGAGGACTCCAAACGCATCCAAATTCAACAGATTTACGACTATGTGATGAAGGTCAAACTCAAGCAGGGCCCCTATGACATCCATATAAGCTGAGTTGGCAGTATGTCCCACAAGTGACAAAACCCGCTGAAACGTGAGACACAACGCTGCCAGACGGTGAGTCACCAGGATACCTGAGAGCACCCAGCAGTGCACATACCTAAACGGATAACCGTACGCCCATGACCAAACCAAGCAAAAGTATCACATGCCTTCCCAAAAAGAATGGGGGGCACATAGGACGCATGGCAGAGGAGGTATACCAATACAGAATTTCAAATCTCATGCTCATGGAGTCATGCACACCCGCAATAGCACGGGGCACCACCCAATTGACATGATGCACTGATGAGATCCAGTGAGTGACTGCCGGGTGTGGCCATAGTAGCAATCGTGGAGCAGCACTCTGCCAGACAGCAAGGAGGAAGCCAGGATCGGATTCATCCAAGACAACAACGTGTGCAGCAGAAAGCCACTACGCGCAAATGCGTGCCCCATCGGATGACCCCTTCATGATAACTTGTTCATACAACTGAAGATCCGATCGGGGACAGGAATACAGTACATGTAGGAGCTCATGGACTCTATGGGGCACTTGCTTCTCAATGTATGCCTGCACATCCTGAATCTGTCTGCCGTCATGAGTAAAAGCCACTATAGGCTCCTGCAGACCGGAAATCCACCCTACGCCGGGAGATTGCACAAAGGCCACTTCTTTGGCTGTTTCATCAACGGCATCAAGCACACTGTCAAAAAAATGCCTGTTAAATGCGAATACAAATGCTTGGGCATATTGGCAGATTGGACTAACTCCCTACACTTTGCTAGAAGGGCCTGCACGAGCGGGCAAGATCCATCATTGCGAGAAGGGCTGAGAAGTACAATTGGGAGGCAGTGAGATCCACCGATGATCCCGACAATACCGCCGGGCATGTGCACGGGACTTCAAGACTACAGGACTACCCAAGCCACATACAGTTCTGCCTGATATGAGTTATCACCAAAAACAGGGATGGGAATGCGGTGTAACACATATTGGAGGCTGATAGGACAGACTGCAAGAGTGTTTTCTGTACTCAGCTCCAGCCGCAGATGCCCACCCCCTTCGCACCAGTGTGGCGCACAGTTTGCATTGTGCACAATACAGTAGTAAATTTTTTCCTGCCTTTCTCAAACATGGATATTTTGTGTGTGTGTGTGTGTGTGTGTGTGTGTGTGTGTGTGTGTGTGTGTGTGTGTGTGTGTGTGTGTGTGTGTGTGTGTGTGTGTGTGTGTGTGTGTGTGTGTGTGTGTGTGTGTGTGTGTGTGTGTGTGTGTGTGTGTGTGTGTGTGTGTGTGTGTGTGTGTGTGTGTGTGTGTGTGTGTGCACTTTGCATGTTCCCCTCCAGCTTTGCATTCCTCATCCCACAGTGCAATTTGCATAGCATTCATGCTCTACACCGTTGCTTACCCATTAAAAGGCTCTTGTTAGCGTGAGCCCGTGCCCATCAGCGGCATCTCTCATCTCGCTGGCAACCAAGCACAGCTTTTTGGACGCACCCCCCGTCCATGATGCCTATGGGCCATTGGGTGTTGTTTGTGGTGATCTGTGCCCCACCGTATGTCTATGGCACAAGCACGAGCACCGGCACCGTGACCCCCAGCCCAACCCCTACAGTGACTTTGACACCCACTCCGTCGCCTTCGCCCACAGTGACACTCACCGCCACCCCCAGTGGCACACCCACGCCATCTCCAACTGCCACTCCTTCACAAACGCCCACTCCCACGACCACTGTGTCGCCAACGCCCAGTCACACACCCACCCCAACACCCAGTATTACACCGTCGTCCACCCCCACCCCCACAGACACGATTACACCGACACCCAGTGGCACACCCACGCCATCTCCAACTGCCACTCCTTCACAAACGCCCACTCCCACGAACACCATGTCGCCAACGCCCAGCCACACACCCACCCCAACACCCAGCATTACACCGTCGTCCACCCCCACCCCCACAGACACGATTACACTGACACCCAGTGGCACACCCATGCCATCTCCAACTGCCACTCCTTCACAAACGCCCACTCCCACGAATACCATGTCGCCAACGCCCAGCCACACACTCACCCCAACACCCAGCATTACACCGTCGTCCACCCCCACCCCCACAGACACGATTACACTGACACCCAGTGGCACACCCACGCCAACATCGTCACTCAGCACTTCACCAAGCCCTAGTCCCACAAGTACATTGTCACCAACATCGACACCCACACCTACACCAACATCCACCTCATCACCTACGTCGTCGGCAACACAATCTCCGTCGCCATCACCAACTCCATCTAACACACCCACCCCAACGCCCTCCGGTACGCATACTGCGACACCAAGTCCGACGCCAACGACTACACCCACACATACAGGTACAGTATCTCCCAGCATAACTCCTAGCCTTTCACCAACCCACACCCCCACGACCTCTGCATCACTGACACCCAGCATCACGCAGACAGTCACACCCAGCCCAACACCAACACTGACAGCCACGCCGACACCATCTAACACACCATCAAGCACACAATCAACAACACCCTCACACACGCCCTCTCTTACACCAACCCTTTCCCCTACTCCTAGCATAAGCGCTAGCCCCACCCCGACCCCGAGTGCCACAGAGTCTCCCACTCCAACACCCACATGGACGCCAACAGCTACACTCACAGGCACGCCCACACTGACACCCACGGGTACTCCCACCTCCTCACCCACAAGCACGCCTACGCCATCTCCAACAGTCACTCTCACCCCATCACCAACCCCAAGCCCCACGATCACTTTGTCACCAACACCCACACCTACACCCAGCAGCACACACACCCCGAGCCCTACTCCCACACCCAGCCCAACACCATCGAGCACACCATCAAGCACACCATCGAGCACACCGTCGAGCACACCATCCAGCACACCATCCTCCACACTTTCTCCAAGCCCCAGCCCCAGCCCCAGCCCCAGCCCAAGCACCTCAACGACACCAACCACCACACCAACGCTCTCACATACGCCCACACTTACACCAACAAGTACTCCCACTTTAACACCCACTGGCACGCCGACACGATCCCCAACAGCAACCTCCACATGTTCATCAACCCCCAGTCCATCAATCACACCATCATTCACACCCAGCAGCACACCCACGCCCACACCCACACCCACATCCACACTCACCCCGAGCCTTTCTCTCACATCCAGCCCTACTTCCACACCCAGCCCAACGCCATCGAGCACACCATCAAGCACACCATCCATCACGCAGTCAAGCACACCATCCAGCACACCATCCTCCACACTTTCTCCAAGCCCCAGCCCCAGCCCCAGCCCCAGCCCAAGCACCTCAACGACACCAACCACCACACCAACGCTCTCACATACGCCCACGCTTACACCAACAAGTACTCCCACTTTAACACCCACCGGCACGCCGACACCATCCCCAACAGCAACGTCCACATCTTCACCAACCCCCAGTCCATCAATCACACCGTCATTGACACCCAGCAGCACACCCACAGCCACATGCACACCCAGCCCCACGCCCACACACAGCTTAACCTCATCATCATCCCCCACACCATCACCAACACCATCGACGACACTGTCACCCACGCCCTCTCCGACCCCAAGCCCTACACTCAGCCCAACGTCGAGCCCTACTTCTAGTGCTACGCCCAGTGTCACAGCAACACTGACACCAACGTTCACAGACACACCCACCCCTACATCCACTGGCTCAGCTACACCAACACCCACAATTACACCAACACCATCTCCAACAGCAACCTCCACTCCTTCACCCTCCCCTACTCCCACTGCTACTCCGTCATTGACGCCCACGTCAACACCCAGCAACACACCTACACCTACACCCACGCTTACACCCAGCTTAACATCTACGCCATCACCATCACCATCACCATCAGCCTCACCTTCACCCACGCCATCAAGTACACTATCGACCTCCCCCTCCTCTACACCAAGTCTCACACCAAGTTTCACACCAAGCTGCACATCCACCATGACACCTACCGGCACACCTTCGCCTTCAGCCTCACCATCGTCAACACCCTCACCAACCCCATCAAGCACGCTGTCATACACCCCCTCTCTGACACCGTCCCAAACATCTACCCTGACACCAAGCCCTACATCCACTTCCACATGCAGCCTCACACCGACGCCCACACCGACGTCCACACCAACGTTGACGCCCACACCCACAGTGACACCCACAGTGACATTAACAGACACACCAACACCATCCCCAACAGCAACTTCCACTTTATCACCAACCCCAAGTCCTACCATCACTTCTTCTCCAACACCGTCCCAAACGCCCAGCAGCACACCCACGCCTAGCTCCACGCCCACACCCAGCGTTACACCGTCGCCATCGCCATCACTGACATTATCAACAACCCCATCGCCAACGCCATCACTAACACTGTCATACACGCCATCTCCTTCGCCTTCCTCTACGCCTAGCCCAACACCGAGCGCTACACCTACGCTGACGCCAAGCGTCACCCTGTCCCCCACAGCGACACCCACACACACATTCACACCTACACCCTCAGGCACCCCAACCCCCAGCCCCACAGCTACACCTACAGCTTCTCCAACAACGACACCCACCACTTCGCCAACACTAAGTGCCACAATGACGCCGTCACTAACGCCCAGTAGCACACCCACACCAACATCTAGCCCTACCCTTACTGCCACCCCCAGCGTATCGCCATCGCCAACACCATCATTATCACCGACACCAACACCTACAGGCACACCCTCAAGTACACTGTCGTACACGCCATCTCCTACTACCTCATCCACGCCCACTTCAACACCCACCGCAACACCCACACCCACAGTGAGTGTCACACCCTCTCCCACACCAACACTCACGGACTCATCCACAGGCACGCCCACAGGCACACCAACACTGACATCCTCACTAACACCAACATCATCTCCAACACCCACCCCCACCACTTCACCAACACTGAGCCTCACGACGACACCTTCGTCAACACCAAGCAACACGCCCAGCAATACACCTAGCGGCACACCAACCCCGACACCAACGTGCACTCTGTCCCCCACCCCTACACCCACGCCGAGTGTAACACTGACACTGACCCTCAGCAATACGCCAACTCCGACTCACACAAGTACACCTTCATCCACACCTAGCAGTACACCCAGCAGCACACCTAGCGGTACGCCCAGCAGCACACCCAGCTTTACACCAACGCCAACACCATCAAGCACGGCATCGGGCACGATATCAGATACACCATCGAGCACACCAACCCCTACACCGAGCAGCACCCCGACCTTTACACCAACCCCTACGCCTACTTCCACACCTACCCCTACATGTAGTGTCACTCCATCCCCTACAGGCACACCAACAGGCTCACCCACTGGCTCACCCACAGGCTCACCCACACCCACTTTAACCCCTCTTTTAACGCCTTCTCCAACAGCAACGCCCAGTCCTTCACTGACTCCGAGCTCCACGCCTACACCATCATCAACACTAAGCAGCACTCCCACAAGCACACCCACGAGTACGCCCACAAGCACACCAAGCTTTACCCCGACACCATCCCCATCAAGCACACCATCAAGCACACCATCAGGCACACCATCAGGCACACCGTCAGCTACACCCTCTGTGACACCATCCAGCACACCCACCCCTACACCCTCCTCGTCACTCACGCCATCGCCCAGTGGTACGGTATCCCCATCCTCCACGCCGACGCCCTCACCCACACCCTCACCTACACTCACACCTACTTCCACTCCAACGGAAAGCCAGACTCCCTCTCCAACCCCGACATTAACATCGACACCAACACCAACAGAAACACTGACACCGTCGCACACACCGACGCCATCTCCCACGGCAACATCCTCTTGTTCACCAACGCCCAGCCCAACAGACACGCCGTCACCCACGCCCAGCAGCACGCCCACCATCACACCAAGCCCTACCCCAACATGCACTTCATCTCTGACCCCAACTGCCACGCCTTCTTCAACACCAACGGGGAGCAGCACGTGCTCACCTTCACCCACTCCTACTTTTACAACCTCATGCACGAGCACTCCCTCACCAAGCCCCACGCCAACATGCACTCCATCTGCCACACCGACACTCACACACACTGTGACCCCCACACTGACACCATCAAGCACGACATCTGGCACACCGTCAAGTACTGCGTCGCCCACACCATCGATCACATCCAGTACAACAATGTCCTCTACACCAACCTCCTCGCCCACACAGACACCAACACCTTCACACACGTCCACTGCGTCCCCGACAGCATCGCCCAGCTGCACACCTACAGGTACACCCACAGACACACCCTCAGGCTCACCGACAGGCACCCCTTCACCATCCATTTCTTCCACTCCAACTCCTTCGTTCACGACAAGCGTGACACCGACGCCCACATGTAGCACCACTGCATCCCCCACAACAACACCTAGCTGGACACCTTCATGCTCACCTACGAACACACCCTCACTGACACCCACATCAACACCTACTTCATCTTATTCTGCCACCCCATCTTTTTCCCCTAGCGCCAGTCCCACAATCACCCCTTCACCAACACCCAGCAGCACACCCAGCAGCACGTTGACAGGCACACCGTCAGGAACGCCATCGAATACCCCCACCAGCACAGCCTCTGGTACACCGTCCCCCACACCATCAATAACGCCAACGCTAACGCCTACACCCACACCTACACATACCCCCACGCCATCTTTCACATCAACCCCAACCCCATCTGCTACAGGGACTCAGTCCTCTTCGACAACCAAGACCCCAACAGCCACCCCTTCATCATCTCCATCCGGTACACCAAGCGTCACACCAAGCTGTACCCCTACGTGTTCCCCATCCGCAACCCCCTCACCAACATCCACATTGACCTCAACCCCGACTGGCACATGCACACCCTCGTCCAGTCCCAGTAGCACACTAAGCAACACTCACACACCGTCACCAACTCCCACAGGGACATGCACACCGTCCAGCACACCCACATCCACACGCACTGTGACGCCTACGCTGACGTCATCTGGCACACCGTCGAGTACAGTGTCAAACACACCATCAAACACACCCTCGTACACGAGCACCCCCACGCCATCTTGTTCATTCACTTGCACAGCAACGAGCACACCCACGCCATCTTTCACCTCCACGCCAACGCCCAGCCCATCTGGCACACCCACGTGTACACTCAGCTCGTCGCCAACCCCAACTCCAACAGTCTCAGCGTCGGACTCTCCAACGCAGACGCCGAGTTTGTCACAGTCTCCAACGCCAAGCTTCACTGCTACAGTGACGCCATCGTGCACAGCTTCACGCACACCGTCTTCTACACCTTCCGGCTCTCCCACCACAACACCCACATCGTCACCGAGCTCCACCACAACTGCATCACCCACCCACACGCTGACTCATACAACGACCGCCACGTGCTCAGGAACGTCCACAGGCACATGTACATCATCCGGCACCCAGACCTCCACAAATACCCTGACGTCAACAGCAACACCGAGCGCCACCTCCACGTGTTCGCTAACGCCGACCCCATCCGGCACCCCAACACACTCCCTGAGCCCGACATCCTCATTTACCGCGTCGTCCACACCATCAGCCACGCCGTCCACCACAGTCACGCCCACAACTACACACACCGGTACCGCGTCCTGGACGTGCTCATACACGCTTACAGCAAGCCTCACCGAAACCCCTACATCGTCCGTCACCGACACCGTCACCCTCACACCCACCACCTCCCCAACATTGACCTTCACATGCACCGGCACCACATCTCGCACTACAACCGCAACGATGTCTGCTACGCATTCACCGACGCTTACTGCCTCTTCCTCACACACGTACAGCCCTAGTGCCACCCCGACTAGTTCACAAACCCCCTCGGAGACACTTACCATGACCAGCACTGGCACTCGCACGCCCACACCTTCTTCCACCTCCACAGCCACTGGCACCCCCTCAGGCACCCCATCATGCACCGTGACTCCCACGGTCAGCACCTCCTCGACTGCCACCCACAGCCACAGCCCTACCCTAACAGGCAGCCCCACACGAACTTGGACTCAAACCCCAAGTGCGACTGCCAGCCCCACGTCCAGTCCCACGCCCACGCCCACACGAAGCCCGACACTTAGCCCCACAAGTACCGCAACCTCTTCGACATCCCCCACCGCGACTCCCACCGGCACAATGACCAGGAGCCCCTCGCGCACCCACACTGTCACAGCCAGTGCTACGCGCACAGCCACTGCAAGCTCAACTCCATCCCCAACACCCACACCCACACCCACACCCACACCCACACCCACGCCAACACCTACGCCCACCACATCGTGCACCTGCACCTTGACACATGGCGTGACGTTCTCCTCCACGTCATCTCTGAGTGTTCCCTTTTCCACTTTTGGAACTATCTCAGCCTCAGCCTCGGCGACAGACACACTCACCAGGTCCTCAAGCATCACCTCAACACAGTCCGGGCTCCATATCTTGACAGCAACCCGTAGCTTCTCATGGGAGCAGCACCGCAGCTTGTCTGGCACTTTATCCCCTTCTGCATCCGGCAGCCCGCCTTCGCTCACTCTCACCCCAACACGCGCCCAACTGCCCACCCCCAGCCTGTCCCCAACTGCCACAGCTTCGCTGACGGTCACCCCAACCTCAACAGCCACCCTCACAGCGGGGCACCTGCCCTCTGCCACGCTCTCAAACCCCCAGCCCCCGACTTCGTCCATCAGCCTGGGCCGGACTACGACACGCTCAATCTCCCCACCCGCCACCAACTCCTACACCGGTAGCCGCACGCCAACCCCGAGGGGATCGACGACCTGGAGCTCGACCCAGACTGCCTCGTGCTCCCGTACGCTGTCACAAAGGTCTCGTACTGCAACACCGACGGACACCGTCAGCAGCTCAGCATCCGCAGCTTCTACCCGGAGTGCCACGGAGGACGTGTCATGGTCGCAGTCCTATTACGCAAGCCCCACGGGGTCGTTCTCATGGACGGCGCCAGGCACAGAGAGCCGCACGCAGCCGCTCGTGGGGACGGTCACGCTGACTGCGAGCACACGCAGTACGACGCAGACTGTGACGGAAAGGGAGACGCCGGCAGTGTCACCACCGGCCACGCAGTCCGCGACCTCATCGCAGACCGCCGCGGCGACACGGAGTAGCGGGTCCTGCTTTTGTGCTTTTGTGGAGTGTGGGGCTGGAGCCGGGCAGAGGAAGGGCCTAGAGCACGGGTGGCATCCGATGACCTGCCAACGAATGGGGCACGAGCGCAGACCGCCGCGGGGGCATTGCCCTTTCACGCGCGTGCAATGCGGCGGTACATGCGCGTCTGTCTCGGGGCGTCCTCTTGTCTCCGTGTCGCTTGCCCAATTCACTGTTCGATACGTGTTTCGTCCCCGGCACTGCTGGGCGGGAGAGCTCCCCTCATCACCGGTGCCATTCATCCGCCCGTGCCTCGGCCCCCCGGGCGAACGCTCCTTCTCGCCGATCTTGCTACAACGGGACAAGCCTTGCCCATTGCCCTTCGAAATGGGCTTGGGGCGCCCTTAATGTTCTGGAGCTCTGCCCAGCCCGGCCCTTGGGGCATGGACAAGGCCAACACAAACGGGCCCTTTCCTCTTTTCGGAGAGGCTCCTGCACTGCGGGCGCCCGATGCTGCGCAATGCGCGCGCGCAGTCTGCGAGCACCACCAGGACAACGAGCGCCTTGCAGTACTCTGTTTCTCCCTCACTAACGATCCTCCGGGGCGAGCACTTGGGTGTCGGCGCGAGGGGCAGGCTCGGTGCCGTAGCTATGGCACCTCATCCCCCCCACACCACCAGCGGGGGCCCCTTTCATAGGGAGTGGAGAATGGAATGTTTTCCAGGGGCACTTGCCTGCAGATCCATCCCCCCCCCATCCCAGTGTATGCACAGCGCAGTGGCGCAATAAGAAAAACCGCAGCAGTACCGGCAGCAGCAGCAGCAACACTTTGTGTGTGCTGTTTGCTTCCATTTTTGAGCCATGGATTTGGAGGTTGTGAATACGGACGTCGTTTCTTTTTGGTGTTTGGTGTGGTCCGTATGCCCCTAAGCGTTCGGTATGTCAGAGTCGCCCGGCCAGGGGCACTTGTGGCTTGGGCCACCCACGGCACCGTGCGTCAGTACTGTCACCGCAGGGCGATCCCCGACGCGTCGAGTGGCGCGGGCTTTTTTTTCACTTTTGATTCCGTGGGCCTCTGCCGCCCCACCAAACCTCACATCAAGAGCAGATCGGTGAGCAGGAGTGCGCGGTAGCGAGGCGCGCGGTACGTGCGGCGGATCCGGAACAGGCCATTGCTCAGTCGGGGTGGGTGGGTGGGTGGGTGAAGATGTGGGTGGATGGATGAGACCCATTTGGGGGCCAGTTTCCCAGCCATAACATGGGGGGGGGGGGGGGGGTCCGCTTTGGGGGGGGGGGGGTTTGGGTGGTGGAGGATTGGAAAATGGTGGGTGTCGTGCGTTGGCTGTAGTTCTCACGGAGGGTGCGGTCTAATCGCCTTTCTTGGTTGCCCCCTTGCCTTCAGGGTACTTCTTGTGTTGTGGCATCCTTCTTCTCTTGCACCATGACCACATTTCTTGGCTCATGTGGGGGGGTACAAATCAGCAATGAGCCAAATGCCAAACGGGAGCATTTGAATTCAAAGGGGCACAGAGAACACTTGGATCTGACCTGAGCAGACCACCTCCGGTGGGGGACGGGGATGGTACGTCCGGGTGGGTGGGTCCGCTCGGGCTGGCCAGGGGCCGAAACACCCCCGCACCCCCCCCCCCCCACCCACCCCCCGGGGGTCCGTAAGTAGTGACCTCGGCCGGAAATCAGCGCCGTGAGGCTCGCGGTCTCGGAGGGTCGGCGCGCCCGGCGCTGCCGGGCTGGGCTCGTTCTCGGTGCTGCACGCAGTGCCGGTGGTGTCCTGCGCAGGCCCCCGCCCCCCCTCGTGCCCACGTTCCTCTGCAGGTGCACCACAACGCCGTCCCCGTCCCTCAGCATGCGGCGGTGGCCGTCTCTCACCTTCACCCACAGCCCCGCCTCGTCCATTACCTTCACCGCCACCCCCTCCCTCTCGCCACCCGCCGACGCTACGCGTACCATGACCCACTCGCGGTCACAGTCACTCACACGCGCCGTCTCATTCAGCAGCAGCGCCACACGCAGCCGCAGCCTCACGTGCAGTCGGACCTTCCTGCCGTCCGCATTGGCAACGGCCACGTGCACCGCGACCCGCAGCGGCAGCCGCACGCCGCGGGTGTCAGTGCCGCGCACCGCGACGCTGAGCCGCAGTGCCGCGTGCTCCCTCACGGACACCTCCACAGCCCCGCAGACCGCAAGTGCGACGGGCGGCGTGTCCTGCACGGATTCAGCGGCAGAAACAGGTGCGGGTCCATCTCCATCTGCATTCTTTGGGGGCGTGGGGAGGTCACGGTCCAGTCCGTGAGGCGTGACCAAAACGGATTGAAGTGGCCCACGGAACTTCGAACCCCCTGCCCCCAGCCCCAGGGCTCATTTTAACAACTCGGCACCACCGCGGGGGGCGGCGGGGGGGGGGGGGGGTAAAGAAACAGCAGCTCGACGGAATGTCACACAAAGGGGGGGCACACCAGCCCCCAGCCTCTTAAAAGATGGGGCCTTCAAGATCAAAAACTGTCTTTGGCGCCTTCGGCGCCTCTAAACAACTGCAGCCTCACTGGGGGCGTGGGGGGGGGGGGGCACCTCCACTCCCCAGACCAGCCCCTTTAAACGGGGCCCTGCCCCCCGCCCTCCCGCCCGACCAGTCGGTGGCCGGGGGCCATGACACAATGGGCACCGCGAAGTTCAGAAGCACCCGTTTTGGGTTTGGAGGTCGGCAGCCGCGCACTACCGCCAGTCAGACACCGTCGGCCGCTTCAGCGATCGGGTCATTGCGGTCGTCGTAGGCCTCCGCAGACCCAAACGCGCAGTGATCAGTCCCTCATCGACCCTCCCACCGTGAGCCCAGCCACTGTCCCCCACGCCGTCTGGTCACGTGTCGACGGCCGGCGTCTCGTTGGTCACCGTCGGTGCACCGTCACCCCCTGACCCCGTGTGACGCCGCCCACGTCGATGAAGGTGAGTACCCCTCGACCCCCCCACGCCCTTCGGGTCGGGGGCTCGGGGGTGGACGCCCGGCGGGCGGTGCGCCGCGAATGTGAGCGATGAACGGGGCAGTGGGAGTGCCTTGTGAAATGCTCTGTGACGACTGCCGGTCCTCAGGGCCCACACTGCCACGTGGCGTAGGGCCAGGGCATGGGGCACAGGGGCGGGGCACATCGCATTGGCCCAGGGCATGGGGACCGGGGCATAAGCCGGGCCTCCGAGGGACCCGAATTATGGGATACCGACGGATACTTTCGAGTTCCCCCATTTCCCCATCCGGACACTTGGTTTTGTAGAGGGAACTCATGGGAAGGTCTGCGGCCTCCGGAAAAACAGGGAAAATAGGATTGGGGGACGTGGGTATCTCCTCGTATTTTTCTCTCCTTTTTGTCCCGTTGTTCGCCATTTTTCTACCACTTGTGGAGGCTGTTCATACAATTTCTATTGTGATGATGATTCCCCATTTCCTCCCCCCATTTTCCCACATCTTTCCCCATTTTTCGAAGGCGTGTTCAGGGACTCGGGGATTTCGGATTCGGGTACCGAGGGGCCTTGATAGGCACGGGGCACAGGGCGCCAGTTGCTTTGCTGACGGGCACACCCTCTGTCACACAGGCACGCCCAGTGCCACGACCCTCAGTGGCATTGTCACGGCCACCACCACCGCGTCCTCAAGCCTCAGCGCTGCCTCGACTCTAAGCGACACCGCCAGCCCCACGCCCACTGCGACGCTCATCGCCCCTCCCTCGTTCACGGCCTCCGCCACCGGCACTCACACTCTGACCCACAGCCCCATCGCCACCGCCGCCGCGACTCTCACCCTTTCCTCCTCCGCCACCTGCTCACAGCCCCCCGGCACGTCCCAGAGCCGCAGTGCCGGCGACTCCCCGACCGTCTCTCCCACCCTCAGCGCCCTCTTTGCGGGTTCCTTCACGGGGGCCGTCACGGGCAGTGTCACCGCGGCGGTCCTCAACACCGCCACCGACAGCCGCACGCGCACGTGTACCTCGAGCCTCAGTGGCGTCGCAGTGGACTCCGCGACACAAACCGCGACGCTGTCCGCCGCGGAGACCGCGTCCCACACGTTTGCGTTGCAGAGCGGGACCCGCAGCGCGACCGCCACGCTCACTGCCCTGGCGGTTAGTGCCACTGGCAGTCTGCCGACCGTCTCCCGGACGCCCAGCGGCACAACGACCTCCACCCCAACCCCAACCCCGACCCCGACCCCGACCCCGACGCTCACCCCGACACCGTCCACCACCGTCAGCCCCACCCCGACCCCCAGTCAGACCCGGAGCCCCACGGCAACCCCCACCCCAACCGCCACCCGCTCCCCCTCCCCGAGCCCCACCGCAACCCCAACGCCGACCCTGTCTCCGACGCGCAGCCGCACCGCAACGCGCACGCGCTCCGCCACGGCGACACCCACGCCGACGGTCAGCGGGACCGCGGCCGGAACAGCGTCGTGCACCGCAACGCGCACCCTGACGCCCTCGCGGAGCGCGTCCGCGACCGCGTCGCGCTCCGTGACGCCCTCGCGCTCGCGCTCCCCGACGCGCTCCGCGACCGTCTCGGCCTCGCGCAGCGCCACCCGGACCCGGACACCCTCGACGACGGCCACCCCGACGCTGTACCCGACGCAGACCCTGCCCCCCACCATCGCAGACCCCACGAACACGCCCACGCGCACCGGGTCGCCCACCCGCACCGCCTCTTCAACGCCGTCCCGCACCATCACCCGCTCCCGCACCGGGACGGGCACGCGCTCGGCCACCCTCACCGCCACCGGGACCGGCACGCGCACCGCGACCCCCACGGCCTCGCGGTCGGCCTCCCCAAGTGCGACCGCGTCCCACACGCAGACGTACACCCTGACCCCGACCGCCACCGGCACCGCCACCGCCACCGCCACCGCCACCGCCACAACGACCGCGACCCGCTCCCTCTCCCCCACATCGTCCGGTACCTCGTCCGCCACGCGCACCGCTAGTCCCTCCTCCAAAGGGACCACGAGCCCCACGCGGACCGCCACAGCGACGGCCACCGCCACCCCCACCTCGTCCCAGTCCGTCTCACCGACGCAGACCTGCTCCCACACCCGCACCGCCACCCCCTCGTCCACGCGGACCCTGACCGCCACCCACACCGCCACCGCCACGAGGACACGGAGCGCGACGCCCTCGACGCTGTACACGCCGGCGCCCACCGCCTCCCACACGCCGACCGGCACATCGACGCGGCTGCCAACGGACACCCCCCTCCCGACCGCCACCGCGACGCGCACCGGCACCCCCACGGCCGTCCCGACGGCGACCCCGAGCACGACCTCCACAGCCACGCGGACGCCGTCCCCGAGCCCCAGCCGCTCCTCCAGCGCGACGCCCACCGCCTCGCACACCCGGGCCCCCACGCCCTCCGGCACCGCAACGGTGGTCCCCACGGCCTCCGCCACATCGTCGCGGTCCCCCACGCCCTCGTGCTCCCCGTCCCCCACGCCCTCCCCCACACCCCCTCCCACTGCCACACGCACCCCCACGCCCACCGGCACGCGGAGTGCCACCCGCACCGGCGTGCCCACCTACACCCCCACAGTCGCGGAGTACGCGCAGGAACTCGCTTCGCAGGCGGCCTCGGCCTGCCTCAGTGTGGAGGCGCCCTTGGCGTGCGGCGAGCTCACCCTCGATGCCCAGTGCTCGGGGGGTACGGGGGCTTATGACTACTACTTCGATTGCACAGGTCTGCCCCGGCCGCCCCCACTGCCCACGCCCCCCGTCCAAGCGCCCCCGCTGCGTGCGGTGCGCGGTGTGCGCTCGTAAAGCGCCCCCCTTGACAGGCACCGACGGTTGTGGGGACACCAACGGGCGCCGATTGGCCCTCCGGCGATGACCGTCACCCTCCGGAGTACCTCCGGAGGTCCGCACAGCACAGGCCCCCGGGCGTTGTGTGGCACACCACCGCACACTCCACGTAGGTCCCTGTTTCAGGGGATTGACGTGTATCTGGGGGCTTTTTCGGGAAGGGCTCTTGCCTACACATGACGCATTTCTCGGACTAGTATGACCAGGCCATACCCACTTGCCCGTCCCCCCACCTGTCAACTTCAACATAAACGTGTTTATTTGGGTTGTTTTGGTGTATTTTTCAAGTGGTCAGATCCCTGTCTCTCCCCTGCGCCTGGGGACCCGTCCTGTTAACCACCAGCCGCCGTCGGTCGCCCGCCAAATAACGGGTGTGTCGGCGCTGCACTGCACGTGCGGTAACAGTATAACGGTAACCGGTGAACGGTTAATAGTATAACGGGAGTGTAACGGTAACCGATTGCTCCGACAAGAAGTGGGTATTTACCGGGTCTAAAACTCGGGGATTTACCGGGGAGGGAGCAAAGGGTGGGTTGGGAATAGGCGAAATTTGGAATGACAAAATTTTGGCACAACAACAGTGTACCAAAATTTCCCCAGGATATTGAAGGACCGAAGCCATTTTATAGGTGTCATTTTTAGCGCTCTTGGTAGGCACAGCCTCTAGGAAATAACAGCAAGCGTCCAGAGGGCAACAGTCACGGTGTAGTCATGCTTGTTCTTGTTCCATAATCTGGGGATTCTGTACCAATTTGCCGTGGTATTTAAGAATCGGTTCCAAATTTTCCCCATACCAAATTTCGATTCCAAATATCGCACCTTCCTCCCCCGTGCCCCCCCCGCCCCCGGTATGCGACGTGGGGTCAAAGACGTCCAGGGCCGTTGTTGTGGGACTCGGACTTTTTGCGCGCTCCTGCAGGTGACTCTTCTGCAGCACTGGACCGTCATCCGACCGCCTTAGCGAAAGACAAGGCGCGGGGGGCCGTGCCCTTGGCCGCCACCAACGGGGCCCTGGCCGCGCTCCGGAGTCGCCTCAGGGCCCTGGTCAAGAGCCAACGCCGGTTCACTGTGCAGGTGGCGGACCTGCCGACAGGGGCCCTCCAGTTCCATGTCGCCGTCTGTGTGCAGGGCACGGGGCTGTGCGCCCGCCGCTCCCGGACGGTGCTCGTCAGCTCCGATATGACGGTGGAGTTTGAAGGTGCAGTCCACCTGCCACGCCCGGGGGCTGAGCGGTGGGGAATGGGCACCCTTAAGTCTTTCTTCTCAGCAAAGACGAGGAAGCGCTACTATCACATACACGCCTCCATACCCCTCTCACCCTCAAGAGATGTGCATGCAGTAGTAGTGGGTCATGTGCCCCCCCCCCCCCGCCGCCGCTGCCCCAGCCCACCCCCCAATACCCCCCCACCCCCCATTTCCCCCCGCACCCTCCGAGTTTTTGAAGATCGCTGGAGGCTGATTCGCAGCGGGACCGATTCCGACCGCCCCCCTCAAGGGATGGGTCTCTGATGCCGTGTCCTACACAAAAGAGCCCCCCCCCCCCCCCCCCCCCGCACTCTGCTCCAGCACTGGCCTGGGCTCACACTCATGTCACACGAAAGACATGGCACTGTGCACCGCCGGTGCTCAACGCGCCCCGGCACGCGGACCCGCTGTTATGGAACGCCCCGCCCCAAACGACGTTGTGCCCTGCGCCTCCATCAGCGACCGAAGCAAAAGGGTCCCGTTCGGCGCTGAAACCGATGGACCTGATTTGTGTCCCGGTGCATTGCGACCCGAAGGGGCGGTGGACGCCGCCGTCGGACGGAAGTGTGCCCAGGGCCCCGCGCAGACCCCGGGCGCATTCCTTCCAAACTTCACAATGGGGCCGGATCGGGACATGTTCGTGCACCTGCGGGCTCGCGCGATCGTGCGGTTTGGGGGGCAGTGGGCTCCGTGTGTTCCGCTTGTGCGTCTGTTGTCCGCTTTGTTGATTGCACTCAAATATGGGGCCACCGAACTGGAACAGACCCCTCCCCTGCCCCCCGTTCCATGCCCCGAGCCCGCCCAAGCGTGGCCCCGAGGGCACACGGCTCCGCTGTCACCGCGCCGGACGCCTGCACCAGAGGCCCCGTGCCCCCCACATACCACAGCCCACTGTGCCTCTGCAATAAACACGCAGAAACTGGACCGGGAAGCACCGGGGTCTGAAATCCGAGGGCCCATTCGGCGCGGCGACTGTTTTGCGTGCCGAACGGACGGAATGTGCAGAAGGTGGTAAACGCCGTGGGGCAGGCGCGCAGGGAGCCCCAGCGGCTTTGACCCCCCCCCCCCCCTCTCAAACGGCAAAATGCCTGGATGTATTGAGCGCCGCTGATGTATAACACTCGGCAATCCCGAACCGCGTGGCCCTGCGGTACAAGTCTCACATCAGTGACGACCTTTCAAACTTCACTCTCTTGGGGAAGACTTCATGTGAAGCACATCGGCGCTGGGGGACACCAACGGGCAGCAGCAGCACCGTGCACAGAGGGACAACGGTCCCACTCTCGCTGAGCAAACATACTTTTCCCCACCGTCTGTGGGCAAGCGATGATGTGGAAAGTGTAATGCCAGATCGGTGTTACATATTCGTGCGCCGTGCGCTGCATTTCCAGGCATGCACCGGAGGGTGGGGGGGGGGGGGGGACAAAGGCTCCGTGTGCCGGTTGGTATTTCCGGGTGTGCGCACTGGTTGGGGATGCAGGAGGAAATAGGCTATCGTCAGTGGTGGTGAGCGAACCTCACGGGCATGAAAGTAGCTGCATGTGAAGCATGGGCCGAGCGCAAGCAGGACGCCCGGATGGGGTATGCTGCCATCGTGAGCCGTGAGATCAACGTTCTGCTCTGATACGCTAGACTGCACCCCCCCCCCCCATTTCCCACTCTCCAGAGACGCACATGACCTCAACCAAGAGAGGCAGGGTACACAAAGACTGAGCACTGGACCGGCTGTACTACAGACACCAACCCTCAAGATTCCCCCCCCCCCCCCGGTACTAATTGACGTTTGGAAGGGTTTTCCAAGTTGGGTTTGCAGCCCCATCCCGGTGTCCTTTCCCAGGCTTAGTGCTGCAGAGAAAATGTGAAGAGGCTGTAGGGCCGTATGGTAGCAGGCGAGATCTCGCTTTGAAAGGTTTGTTCGAAGGGTCATCAGCACCGTCCCTCAAGCGTCAGTGCTGCCGGGTGATTTTGACACACAAAAGTGGCATCCACCTTTTTCACGTCTTTTGCCGATGGGGGCGTTTTTGGAAAAGGCAGGGCTTGCTCTTGTACGAAACGATTGCAGCACCCGGCTCGGATCGCCAAGGCCCGAGATGGGGCACAACTACTCGACCGGCGCCGGTTACTGCACTGGAAGGTCCGGAACACCGCCCGACCAGCTCCCCAGAGGCAGGGCTGTCCTTAAGCACCCAGATCTTTGTTTTTTCTGTTCAGGACAGCCCCCAGGGACCACCAACCACCAATTGCCAACCGCCGCCAACCGCAAACCGCCACCAACTGCCGCCAACCGCCACCAACCACCAATCGCCAACCGCCAGCCTTTGAAGTAGAGAAGGTCCCATAACCATGAAGCAGAGAGCGTCCCCGTGAACGGTCGTTTCCGTTGGCGTTACGAACCCTGTTCTTTCCTGTTCTTTCGTTCCCCCCCTTGAAGGACAGCCCTGCGCAGAGGTCGGGGGTTGAACCCGGGCTTAGACACTGAAGGTTGGAAAACACCCTCTAGTCGTGCGCTGCCGTGTCAGCGGGTGGTCGTCGGACATGAGACCGACAAACCCCTGCCATTACAGCCCAATCCCCGTCCAGTAGACCATGAGGCAACTCTCACATTGGTCGAGGGTGCCCGTAGCAGTTGCCTATATACAGTGCAGCAGTTAAGCCATCAGGATGACCCCTATCGTGCGTATCCCCGCGTCCCGTTTGCCTTTTGCGGCCAGGCTCTGCCGACCCCTTGAAACACACCGTCAGCGACTCCCTCACGTTGGAGGCGTTCCCCTACGCACAAGCCCAATGCTCGTCTCTGCCCCAGGGGGCATGCTACACGTGGGCGAGCTCCCCGGCAGGCCCCGCACCCGCCGTGTTGACAACCTCCAGCGGAACCCTCACGCTGCCCCCCAATTCCCTCGTGGCAGGGACCACGTACCACATCGTCGCTGATTACGGGGCCCGCAACGGCAGAGGCCGGCGCGTGAAGGTGGCGTTCGTGGTGGTGGCCATGCAGGGCCCCATCTGGGTGCGTATCGCAGGCGGCAGCGATCAGCAGGCGGCAGCAGAGCAGGCGCTGCAGCTCAGGGCCCAGGTGTGAACTTGTGTGGGCGGGGGCGTACCTCGGGGGCAGGGCCGTCACTTGGGAATGAAGCAGCCCTCGGATGTCTCGGAGCCCGAACAGGAACAATACGTGATCCCCCTGGGGGCGTTGCCGGTCCCGGAACCGGTCAGGATGCAGAGACGGTGCGCCGTGCTGCCAGGCCTCATAAGAGATCAGACAGCGCACTATCCCACCCCGATGCACCGTGCCAAGGGCACAGTGGGGGCCCGACCGGAGGGGGATGCCTGGGCGACGGGTATCATTGATGGCCATGGGCAAGCGCCCTGTGCGCAGAATTAGCCCGTGCATAGGGGGGGCCTCTTGCTACGCCGGTGGGATGGTTTCTGTCATCGCCTGGTGATCCGACAGGAAAGCCATGATGGGCGGCGGGGGGGGACAGAGTTCCACTTAATAACTCAGCACCAGTGGGGGGCTGGGGGGGGGGACCCAGAACAACCCCAACAAACACCAGTGACAGGTCAGTTTGTAGATTTGGAGACATGTGCAAAAGTGCCCGGTGCCCCTGGTACCACCCAACTGCAAGTGGGACAACCCAACAGCCACAATGGGAGGCAGGGAGCGACATGCTGCCCCCCCCGGCGCCGCACACCAGCAACAGTGAGCGTGCCAGCAGAAAAAGAAAGAGCCCGAAATTGGGAGGAACGCAAGCAGCAAAGCAGCTGGGCACATAGCCGCCCCACACACGGCAGTGAGATGAGCCCCAACAGGACACACAACAATACACCAGGGAACCATGAGGTGCGAGCACTGCAGCAACCACCAAATGTGGCGCACGCCGAGCAAGCCATCAGCAAACACCCCCCCCTCCCTCTACAAGGTGCCCACGTACTCCACAAGGGCGGGGGCTGCGCCCCGCGTGCCAGGAGGTGCCCGCCACGGGGGTGGCAACAGGGCCGTGACCAGCCAACTGAGCACAGGACAGTCCACGTCGTGCGGAGATGTGAAATCCTCGTACGGCGGGGCAGGCGGGTGGGACAGGAGGGGGTGCGCAACAGGGGCACTCAGGAGCGCCAACAGACACGGGGAGGAGCAACATAGACACACAGAACGCGGGGGCCACACCAGGAGGGACAAGGGAGGGCACAGCAGACAAGGAGGAGGGGCACAGCGAGGCAGGAGAGGCAACCAGAACAGCGGGAACAGGGAACCAGAATGGAGGGGAGGGGAGAGCGTGCGCATGGGAGGCAGCGACAATAAAGGGGATAGCTTGGCCAGCCAGCCCCGTTGCTACCGGGTGCCAGGGCAACCCCTGCTCAACCGGCATCAGGTGGGGGGTGTCTCCCGCAGCCCAGATGGGCTGTTTGCGCAACAGGAGCGGTAGCCCATGAGGGGGGAAAGTACATATGGCGGACGGCCGGGACAGCGCGTGGAGGAACAGGGCACCTGGGCCTCACGCACACAGAAACACAGCGAGGCAGGCTACGGATGGCCTGTGGACAGAGGCACGTGGACAGCAAAAACAGTCAAATGACCCCGGCAACAACCAGCACATCCTCAATACGCCAACTATTGGGCGCCGCTGACGCGCAAATGGCACACCATGCACAGCCCCAACACACCAACTACTGGGCTCCGCGAACGCAGGAACAACACCAGCAAGAGCACCGGCCGCAGCAGCCGACAGAAAGCAGCAACCCGACGCAACATGCGAAGGGAAGAACGGGTGACTGTCCAGGGCCCCGTAAAGGAATAACAACCAGACGGAATGTCACACAGGGGGAGGGGCGGGTTCCAGACCACCCCCCCCCTCACCTTCCCCACCTCGTGGCTCTGTTGCAAATGTATTTCTGGGCTAGCCCAAAAATTGCCCTCCATTACTTCGGGGCCAGTGGGGGGGGGAGCCACCCCCCTTCGGACCCACCCACCCACCCACTCCCCCCTTAAGTGGAACTCTGGGGAGGAGCATGGCCATCCAGCCCCTGGGCCATGCTCTCAAATATGACTTCCTTCCTCTCGGGTGTTTTAGAAAGAGCATCCGATGGGTTTCGGTGACAGGATTGCAGTCAAATGACCGCAGCTGGCGGTCATAGGCCGGCAGAACACGTGCAGTCGGTTGCAGGCACCCGACAGGACGTACCTCTGTGGTCATGGGCCCCCCACACGATCGGGGCCTCGACCCGAGCTTTGACGCCTCGACCGGCCGCCCTGTGCAAGGGCCCTGTGGACTGGATTCATCCCGCGCCGCAAATCCGCATTGCGGAGTGTTATGGACGGTAATGCCGCATTCGGGGGCTTCTGCGTGGCTCTCCACCTGCCGCGCAGGTCACCGAGCGGAATGCCCTGCGAGCCGCCGCCGGCCCAGACCGCACTCCACGGGCCACGTATGAGTGGCAGGAAGCAGCCACCCAATGAGGCGAGGCGTGTGCACGCCCGTTGAGGGCGAAAGGAATGCATGCGATGCGGTGTCTTCTTCGTTTTTTCTTTGGGATGAACGCTCCACAGGGCAGGCGGGGCTCTGCTTTATGGCCCCCTTTGTTCGTGTTTGTTTTGCTTTCTGTGTTGATATTTAGAAGCGCCCTCGCCCGTGGGAGAGTTCCTGAATGCCGCCGGTTGACCGGCAACGAGGATCACTTGAAAGCGATTCGTCCCCCCCGTAACAAGGTACACACTTACAATACAATGCACGCAGACACACAGTGGTGCTTCACAAATGACGTGTCCTCAAGCAGCGCAAGTGCCTTGAGAACAACCAACCAACAATCCCAAAGAAGGCCAGCCCTCAACAACCCTCAACAACCTTCAAGATGGGGCTCTGGGGGAGCTGTGCAGAAGCAGTCCAAAAAGCGGCACTGCTGGGCATTACAGCGGCGGCTGGTGCATTTGGCGCCATACCAATGCGTTGGCAGTGCTGGGGTGGCGACGACTGCCCGTTTGAATGCCGCGGGTGGCTGTTAGAATTGGGGGCTCCCCCTCCCACTCTTCAAGCGATGCCCTGGGGTGTGGTGGATGGGTTGGGTTGGGTGCCCAGCACGCCTCTCCACCTCTTCAGGTCCCAGACAATGTTCTCGCCACGTACAAGTGGACCATCTGTACGCTCACCTTCCCAACCCTCACCCGCTGCTCGGCCCCGTCCCTGACGTTACAGCCCGCGCCCCCCGGCGATGCCACGGCCATTCTGACGGTCTCCGCACCGCTACCAGTCGGCAAGTACCTCGTCACGGTCACAGCTACGCACGCGTCCTGCGCCGGTGTCTGCCCCTCGGCCACCACCTTCGCGCGCATCACCGTGCGAGCCAAGTTGTCCGTGCGCCTGCATTGGGTGGCCCCTGCTGCTGCCGGGACTGCCGGCCTTTACAGCCCCTCGACAGACTTGATCGTCGAGGGTAGAGTGACGGGTGGTCCAGTGGCTTCGTATCAGTGGACCGCCGCGCCGGTCGCAGCACCGAATCGGGCTTATGATCTGACCAGCACAATTGTGGCACCATCAGGTATTTCGGGGCAGGGAGCAGCAGCAGCGGCAACAGGAACAAATAACGACAACAACAACAACAACAACAACAACAACCGCAGCTGCACCACCAGCGGCTGCTAGTTGTTGAGGATGTGGTGCGGGCACATGGGAAGTGCCATGCATGACACAGTATGCGAGGGGGGCAGCACGGTGAGGGTGATGTAGGCACACGGCTTGGGTATTTCTGGCAATGGGGACCTAGAACTCAGTGGAGGCAAGCATGGGGTATGAAAAATGACCGACGCAAGGCACATGACTTGTGTGTGCTTGCTTGACAGGCTGCGAAAAATTTAGGTCCCATATTCTCTTTGGCTGGACGACTTTGATGGATTTTGCCCTTCCACATGAATTGTATGTCCGAAATCAGTACGACACAGCCTTTATTGGAATTGTTGCATTCGTGGTGTCGCTGCCACTGCTGCTGCTGCTGCTGCTGTTGCAGCCCATGCCGATGTATTCCAGGTGACGCGGGGCCAAGCCTACGGCTGCTGGCAGGGGTCGTCAGTTCCGAGTGTCAGGTGGCGCTGGAGGTGTCATTGGCTGATGGGTCTCGGGCCAGAGCGGAGCTTGTGGTGCCGTTTAACTCACTCCCGACGGGACAATTATCAGTGACCCGCGCTGCACAGACAAGGTCTGATGTGTAAAGAGGCAGGGCAAACTGCGAGGGAAGTGGCAGTGGTGGTGGCAGGGGCAGGGGCAGCGAAAGGGCATGAGGCAGCGGAAGGTGAACGTACCGAGGAAGATGCTTCGGAGGAGGCAGGGGAACGATCCGGTGGCGCAGGTCCAAGGGCAAGGACAGGGCAACGAGAGGGGCAGGGCAGAGGCTGTGGCAGGTGCATGGGGCATAGACGGTGGCAGTGGCGCGTACTGTGGCTGAGGTGGCAAAGGGGCTGGACGCACGGAGCAGCGGCAAGAGCAGGGGCATGGGAAGGGGTTTACGGTGGGCTGGACTGCCACAGGCTGTGCAGGCCCGGCCGTGCGTGGACACCACATCCGTGCAACCCCCTGCACCGACCCCCATAGAACACCGCGCGCGTCAGAGGGATCGGACCAGGTCGTCCGGTGCTGCCCGTCCTTCTCCGGCCTTGGGGCCGCCAGGGCAACGCCAGGGTGAAGCTGATGGAGAGCGTTCCGGGGCGCTTCTTAGTCACCTCAATAGGCAGCTGGTGTCGCAAGGGCGAGGGCATCTGGTTTTGCGCGTGACCTGCAGGACGGACGGGTGGTTGGTGGTGAAGTGGAATACCGGTTCCAATGCGATGGGGCATGCCGACACTACGAAATGTAACAAAGGAAGGCAATGCGCCCCTACAGAGCGGATTGTTGTGGGCTGTGCACATTATTTCAATTCGCAGTGCATTGCTCCCGGGGACACGTGTTAGACCGGCCAGGGCTCCTGCACAAACAATTTCTGACTCACATGCCTGTGCACAGACATGCCCCCAGGAATTTGAGCGTCTTTTGATGCAGGCTCAGAATAGCGATCGGGTGGCACATACAACACTTGAAGGGCCAAAAATATCACGGCGAGTTGTTTTGAGGGTTGTGGAGACAGCATAATTGCACACCGACACAGTAACAAAGATAACAAAGATCATACTCCAGAGCAGACAAACACTCTCGCACTTTGAACATCATTCCGCCACCTCGTCACCGCACGATTTCCAAGTAAAGATGCCCTGTCCACTTCTCATAGCCAAATATTTCACGTCCACTACACACTCCGTGACGATATACCAGAGCCCACAGACACCCACAGACGTACACACACACAGCCCACAGACACAACACCAACACACAACACAGCACACACCACAAACACCCCCCCCCAGGAAAAAGAAAAAGCCCACACAGCCCCAGACGGCCCGTCCATTTCCACCAGTCAAGCCCTTTGGGCGGTAAGAGGAGGTGTTCATCAGTTTACGCTTTTTCTGGCCGCCATCAGACTGAGGTATTGCTTCACGGAGAAAATGATATTTCCTTCAGGAAAATATTTTTGCAACGCCTTTTTTGGTACACAGACCTTTGGAAGCCAGACCCCCTTCCCCAGCTCCTGCTAAGTCTTCCCTGTTGGGGGGGCTACACGCCTACTCCAACATGCATGCCGACCTGTACCCACGAGGACCATCGCCTATGCCCATGCACATGTCGGGGCTCTTTCCTCATACCCTTGAGCCCAGTTGCCCCCCGCCATTCCTCAGCACCCCAGATCCCATCTTCAGTGGCGACGCTCTTCTATTGGCTGGCGTGGGCTGGACGGACAGGGAGACCGGCAGAGGTGACCTGACGTACCAATTCTTCTCTTACGACCCCGACAACTCTGCACGAAGCACAAACCAAAAGGCCATCATGCTGAACCCCACGCCAACACGTGCTCCTGTCATGGCCGCCACCGCCCCGTACCTGGCAGATGTTGGACAGCCTCAAGAGGTGGCAGCTTGTGTTCCTGTGTCCCGCGTGTTGAGGTTTATCAGAGCCGGACAAAGGCACATCTTACACGCGATTGGCAAGGGCTCAGAGGCCACAGATCTGGAGGAGTCGGCTGGACTCTTGAACGCATGGTCTATGGAAACGGGATACGCATCACGGAAAGCGGGTGGGACTTGTCGGTAATTCGGGACATGGAGTGGCATTTTGGTGTCATGTAACGCTGGTTGTCTGTGATCATCCACGACGAAGGAGTTGGCACGCAACAAATGTCAGTCCTCTTGCTGGGATTGTCCGGTCCAGCACAAGGTAGCGCTCCATCCACCAACAGCATTCGGGGCAAATGACAGGCCACCAAAAGATCTCACAAACGAGGTGCATTGTGTCCAAAAGTTTGTCGCATTTTTGGTGTACTTCAAAACACTCACTCAACGCTTTGCCAGTCTGCAGGCTGGAAAATGCTGAGCAACATCATTGCCGGCTTTCAGGCAAAGCCCTCCTCAGCCGGATGTGGTTGTCGGCAGAAGGAGATCTCAAAGGTTTCCAAGAATTAAAGCAGGAATTGAAGCAAGCTGCATCCTGATCCCCTGACCTGATTCGGGAGCAGTCATGTGCAGATGGCTATAAATCGATGGGAATGGGATTAAAGTGGGTGTAGACCCATCCCGTTCATCCCCATGTCCGGATGCGCTTCAAGCCTTCTTCACTCAATTTACACCGTTTGCTAATGTTGCGTGAATTGCATTAGCACCATTTTTCAACCTGGTGTGGGCTGCGGTCCAGAGGGCTCTTGGCCCATGTAATGTACGCCGTGGTGCATGACCATTCGTCTCTTGTGGAATGCCCCCGATACATTGACACTCAGCATGGGACCGTCAGCGTGACGCAGAGTGCAGAGAGATGCCCAGTGGGTCAGTAACAAGGTGGCCCAGCGGGTTGGTGTGGACAAGGTGGCCCAGGGGGCGTTTTAGGTCGTCTCTGGAGCACCTCCGTGGAACTTTTTTTCTGCGGAGACGGAGTCATAGCAGTGTTCCTGAGGGATCGTGAAGTCCGAGGTGCCCTGCACCTGAGCTCGCAGTTGTGTCTGAAGAGCGTGTCTGCCCTGCGCACAGGGTGCAGCAGTGGTCGGCCTCCGTGTCAGAGTCGCAGGATCGGTCTGGCTTTGCCACCCTCAGATCGCGAGTTGGATGTCACGAAATGCCTCCAGAAGTGTTTGGGGGCCATTGGCTCTGTGCTTTGGCACGTACTATCGTCATGCCTGTCGCCCACGCGCAGGGCAGGCATTCCCCGCTTGTTCGCTATGAGGGCTCTGCACTGGTAAACCAGGCCTGGGCCTCTGAAAGTAAGCTTGGCCACGGCAAGCCCTGTGCAATGCCCACTTTTTTGAAGGCTTCATGGGGCAGCTTTGTGGTGGTTTGGGGGGGATGTCTGTGAAGAAGCCACAGCACAACGCTGATTTGTGACTGGCTGCAAGCATCGTGGGCATTTGACCACGAAGCCTAATGGTTTTACACCACAACACCCGCACCCAGACGTGGTGCTCAGACGAGAAGCCTCAGACGTGCCGCTAGCCAGTCTTGCGGATAAGATGTATCCCAATTTTTTGCTTGGTTGCATCCATTGTCCCCCCCCCCTTTTTTTTTCAATATCTCGCCAATGTATTCTCAAAACATGAACAGTGTATCTGCAATGTACCCTGTGCATCGAGATTACATTGCTCACTTATTGATTACTTTTTTTTTTACATTACATTCTACATTACATCGGTTTACATTGCTTTGCGACACAGCATGATCCAAAGGTCTCCTGCCATCGTGCCGACCAAATGCAAATACGGTTGTTACTGACTGCAGAAATTTTTTAAATATGTGTGGCTCTTGGTGTGTATCTTTGTTTACCTGTGTCAAATTACCACACTGCGCCACACCACACATACCACACAACGTCTCCCAAGTGCACCCACAATGCATTCACGATGTATCCCCAAAAAATGAACAATGTACCCCAATCTTTTTGGATACATCGCCTACGCCCATGGCTGGATAGGATTCACGTGTGGCCCGACCTGCAGTCAGAAATGTCACGCCCCCGTCATTCTGAACTCGTAGGACTTGCACCGTATTTATGTTAGGCTCAGTAGCACCAGGTCCCACCCATTGAGTGCCCGGACAGAGTCAAGTGTGGTCGGGTCTTGTTGCCTTCTTGTGCCACCGCCCGATCCACAGGTTGTGTACGCCCTGCGTGTGTGCGACCTCAACGGGGGCTGTGGTGAGCGGCAGTTTCCCGTTACGGTCGTCGGGATTCCAGTCAGTGACACAGCTGTGGCGGCCTCCAAGAAAGCATTGGCCGACACGCTGGCCCAGACCGACGCACAAACAACAAACGAGCCTATTCCTTCGGGTGTGCTGATGTGATGTGTGTGGGTTGTGGTGCGGGGCGTCCGGCGGATGGCAAAGGTCTCAGGTCTTTACAGTCGGACCAGGTCTTTGTTGGTGGGATCCACGCTGCAAGTGGGTGGGTTTGGTTTTTTTTGGCGGGGGCGGGTGGAGGTCTTTGTGTGTCTCTAATGTTCTTCGATTTGTGTGCGACAGCGGGCTGGGGTCGTTTTTTGCGGCCCTTGGCAAGCCTTCACCTTTTTTGTCGTGGCGTAGATGTGCTGCCTGTCGTGCTGACCGTGTCTCCAACACCACACGTGACTGGCCACACGTCACCATCGGGGGGTCAGGAGTGGCAGCCGAGGCAGGCGGAGCCCCGAGATGGACCGAGATGCGGCTTGGCCGAAGTAAAGGGCGCCCCTGACCAACAAGACGGCACAGAGCGCACCGTGACGGAGGGGTCCGTGGCAGAACAGTGGGTATTGACATGAGCGAAGTGTACCCGACGTCGTCCAGTACGACGAAGGGAGCGCCGAATGGCTGTTCAGGGGCCCGTGATGAAGCAACACCACAAAATGCGGGGGGGCATGGCGCCACCATCAGAACGATCACAGAGACAGCGCCGCCCGCAGGCTTCTGCATTTGAAGGGCCGGGGGGGGGGGTTCCTCCCCCGCTGACAGGCAGCCCTGCCAACCGCTTTGTTTGGGGTGTGCCCTAAAGACAACCTTTTGGGACTGCTTTCCGCACCCAAAGACGAGGTTGCCTTTGGGCACCACAAAATGTCGTCGCCCCGAAAGCCATGTGAAAAGAGACTCTCCTTCCGCGACGGGGCTGGGGCTGCTGCCAAACCCAGGACCGGTGCTCGTCGCAGGGCAGCGAAGGATGAAGTTGCGATGATGCAGGCGGCGACTTGGTTTGGGTGGGACGTGCATGAGCAACAGCTTGATTGGTCGGAGAGTGAAGACACAAGAATGTGCATCCCGTGGTCATGCCATGGGACGAGCTGACAAGACGGTGTCCCATTTCGTCTGACTCAGAATTTCAGGTTTCATTTGGGAGGTGGCCTCTGGTGCACATCACCGCACTGCCTTGGACACAATTATGGGCATGCTCCTGGATGTCCATAGCATTCTGGCACCCCAAGATGCGCCCCAGCCAGAAACGAGGCCGCCCCAGCCGGCCCAATGCCATCCGACTCCACCAGGTCGCGTGTTCTTGTGTAGACGCTTCTCTCAAATTGCGGATGCCTCTGCCCCACGCACCAAAATCTGCTTCCCAATCACCGCATGTGCGTGCTCACGATCAGAGTCCGTGTTGCTCGGGCACGTTCCTCGCCCCCCAGCGAAGGTCTTCTATTGGGACGGTCCCCTGCCAACGCCCCCCCCCCCCGCAGTCCCGTAGGCGATGCCCCGCGTCCACAGGTCTGTTCGAGGCAGTCGCCGCCGTTGTGGGAAAGGTAGCGGCCAAGTCCACGCAGCAGAACGGGACACTCACCTCCAATGACACCGACGCACTGAATCACGTTGCGGTCGGCCTTCAGGTGGCCGCCGGCAGGGCCGCTGCGTCCAGCCCGGCTGCGCGTGACGCGCTTCTTGGGTACATCAGCGGTGCCTTCTCTGTCAGCCCCAAGGCGTTGTACCCGCAGCTGGTCGCTGCCGCCGCTGCCACGACCAAGAGCGGCGTTCCGGCGCAGAGTCGCGCACAGAGGGCACAGGAGATGCTGGACCTCGCAGTGCAGGTACTGTCTGTCGAAGCCTCTGTTCGTTCACTCGTTTCTGGGGAGAGATGGAGGTGAATGTGGGGGTGCGGGTGCGGGTGGGGATGGGGTGGGCGCGGGGTTGGAGGTGGGGATACTGTGTGACCCGCCCGAGGCTCTGGCACAGCCAGAGGGGGATCCTCTGAAAATCGGGGTTGCCCAACCGCCATTGGGGCGGCTTACTCGGTCCCGCCAGAAGGTGGGCCGAAGCGGTGTGGTGCGACATGCATTTTATTTGGTGGAAACCGATGCAACAGTCGTCGCCTGGGAACCCCGACCTTGTTTTCATGTGGTTTTTGGTCGTGCTTTTGCGTCCCTTTCTCTGCAGGGCATGGCGTTGCTAGCGGACGCTTTCAAGTCAGACATGTCAAAGTGGCCCACTACAGCGCCGGACGGCTGCGAGCTCGTGCCGGATGGGCGCCCCACGGCCCCTCCGGAGCCTGTGACGTGGGCGGAGCTCATGCAGATCTCAGAGACCGTGCAGGACTGGATTGCGGAGGGGCTCGCCGCGGGGGAGCGCGCATGCGTGCGCGCAACGCACGCGCTCCTGAGCACGCAGGCCTGTGTGGAGCGCTACCCGGCGCACCCGGAAGTCGTGTACCGCGGTGCCGGGAACGGTGTCGCTCTGGAGCTCCCGGCGAACTGGTACGCAGACCAGGGGGTCGCGGAGGGCGCAATGTTTGACATCCGGACCGTGGCGCACGGCAGCTCGCCGTACTTCTGGACGTCCGCGTTGGACCACCCGGTGCGCAGCGTGGAGGTGCGCGACTCGAGTGGCGCTCCGCTGCTGACGTCACGGGCCCCAGGGACCGGGCCGGAGCTCCTGATCACGCTCACAAGCGCCGCGTGCGCACCCGGCGTGGCGCGGAGGTGCGCCTTCTTTGACACCGGCGCGTCGGACGAATGGATGGGCACTGGCCTTGAAACCGTCGCCGCAACCGACGCCAACATCACCTGCAGGAGCCACCATTTGACGGATTTTCTGGTTTTCAGTCCTCTCCCGACCTCTCCTTCACCGTCTCCCTCGCCATTGCCAGTCGTCGAGCCCTCGCCAAGCCCAGAGCCGCGCGGATGGTGGCTGCCCCGCGTGTGGGTGACGCTTGTGATCTGCTGGGGGACGTACGTGCTGCTGCAGATCGTGGCCCGATGGCGTGAGGCCGTGTCTTCGCGGCTTCGAGAGCCGCCGCGGATGGGGCGCCTGAAGTCGCTTGTGGCACGTCACGTCCTGTTCGGCATCCCCCTCCCGCCCACAGCGCTGGGCCATGCGCAGCGCGCCGCGGTGTTCTTCTCCTCCTTCATGGCCGTCCTCGCCCTTTGTGCCGCGGCCGGTGCGGCCGTTTCCCTCTTTTGGGTCTGGGAGGGGCTGATCGCCGGCGCCGTCGTGTGCCCCGTGGAGCTGGCGCTGTCCACCCTCTTCCTCATCACCGCTGGTCCCGGGCAGCGGAGGTGTGTGGCTCCTGTGCCCCCCCGTCCATTACTTTGTGCTCTGTTGTCCCCCCGGCCACGGTCACGTGATCGGAGTAGCTCCTCTGCTCCCCATGTGCCTGCGTGCGCCCCCTGTGTGCGCCCCGGGTACCCCTTTGGAGCCCCTGTGTTTCTCTTTGCGTGTGCGTGTGTGCGTGTGTGTGTGTGTGTGTGTGTGTGTGTGTGTACTCGGCATCCCCATGGATGGCGGAGAACACTATGCGCGCGGTGTACGCGATAGGCCACCACCAGCCCTGCCCCCAGACAACCACAGTTGACAAACTGCTGCACTGGCTTTTTCGAAATGCAGTGTGGGACGGCTGCAACTACACCGACCAGGTGATCCCAACTGAATTACAACCGGAGGGATACACCCCGACCTGGTGTTCCGACATACACCTGCTCCAGGCACACAGTGCTACTTTTCAATCCGCCCTCCCCTTTGCCCTACCCTCTGTGTGTGTGCGGTTAGGTGGAAGCACCTAGCACAGGTTGCATTTATTTTGACGGGACAACACGACCTCCTCCGTAGGCGAATATTATGGTCTGTCATGAACGCTGCACGATTGTCAGGGCAGGTGAGGGAGCGAACTGATGATATGCAGTGCAGCACATTGCCGCGTTTTCTGACAGACCGAAAGACGTCTAGGACAGCTCTGCTGTCCCTGAGGATTTTTCTTTCACCGCTTTTCTTGCTCTGTTCTTGTTTTTGCGGTTCTCATTGTGTGTGTGTGTGTGCGTATGTGTGTGTGTGTGTGTGCGTGTGTGTGTGTGTGTGTGTGTGTGTGTGTGTGTTTGACTGGCCAAATGACGAGGAGATTGACATTCGGACTATGCGTTGTGCTGGTCTGTTTGTTTGCGACCGTGTGTGCGTGCGCGTGTGTATGTGGGGTGACAGAACACATGGGCAGTGTTAGAGTGGCTCGGCGGTCGGAGCAGCTGGCGCGCGGCAGAATTGATTTGGAGTATACATCACATGCACTGGCGTCTGGATGGGGCTAGTACGGCCAGTGAAGAAGGAATTCGGTAAATCAGCCACGGTGAACTCGTGGAGTCAATGTGTGAGGGACTTACCGAAAACAGCACCACCTCTGCTGGACATTTGTGGTGCAGGGATCTTGGCGCATTCTTGGCATTCTTGGCGCAGGCACAGGCTGATGTGCCTGGCAGATTTTGCAACACCCGTGGGGCCACAGTGCTGCATTGTACGGGTGCATGCCGTACGAAGGTTCATAAAGTGATGGGTGTGGGTCTGATACGGGCATTCAAGCGCGCGACAGGAACTTGCCGCCGCTGTGGTCCGATGGCTGCGGAAGCGGGCATTTTAGGACGGGGATGCTCATGGCTCCTCAGTGCTGAAGAACGGGTGGGTGATGTCACAGGGGTTTGGGACTCAGATTTTGCATGTTTGGAAGATTTCGCAGCATTGTGACCGTGTGTGTGTACCTCCCCGGTTTCATTTCATTTCTTTCACCAATTCTAGATGAAGGTGTGAATGGCAGTCGAAGCTTGCCTGAGCCCTAACATGAACATGATGCCCATGTCGGGTTCTGGCTGTGGATTCGTGCTCAAGCGGGATCTAGTAGTTCGTGATGGAGGTGGCGTCAACAGTTACGAATATGCTGTAGCTTGACCGTGCTGAAGCAGCCCTGCACACAATCTTGACTGGTCACAGAAACGCACCTGCCGGCGTTAGACTTTTTTTCTTGTTTGGTGTTCCCTCTGATGATATAAGCGCGCTCAACGATGCACAATGTGTGTGTGTGTGTGTGTGTGTGTGTGTGTGTGTGTGCGCGCGTGTGTGTGTGTGTGTGTGTGTGTGTGTGTGTGTGTGTGTGTGTGTGTGTGTGTGGACTAGAAAACACGGTACACCTAAAATGAAATCCACCGTTGATGGACTGGTCCGCTCTTCATGGTCCCCCGATAAAAAAGGTGGCATCACAGCGATCCTCAGAGGCTGCAAGGACCCTGTACAAGTGTTCACGAATGTAAAATGTCTGACGCCGGAGGGAAACCCGTCGGACACCGTCCTGTTCCATGCGAGTCTTCCCGATTCTTCCGACACGAACTCACACCCTGCTCATCACATGGACAGCATAGTGTCCACAATGTTATCCCTCCAGTGGGTAAAACAAAAAGTCTGCCTGGCCAAACGCATTCTCCAACAGACCTCGGCACTCATGGCTTCAATACACCAGCACAACTATGGCTTCAATACACCAGCACAACTACTATCACATGGATATTACACACTAAATACCACACACAGAGTAAATGCGTTATCACACTGCCAGTCACAAGATGACGAGGTTCAACTCACAGCTCAGGATGTGAATTCATAGCTCATAGCTCAAGATGTAAATTCCGTCTCACGGTGGTACTACTAGTTGTCGTCCATCGGTGTTCAGTATGTCAGTAAGGTGGACTATAAAGACCAATTTAACAATATAGACCCAGATGACGTCCACTCCCACCTCTCCTCCGCCAGTGCTTGGCTCTCTTCCCGTAAAAGGTGGCGCATGAAGGAAATCACGTGGTCTGTGCACAAAGAGTCCAAGCGCCTCGACAGAGCGGGTCGAGGTAACTCAACAAAATTCTGGTTTGTAACGCATGAGGCCATGACAGACACCATAATGTTTGAGCTGCATCACAACAATTTCATAAAAGCGGCAAGGGGGCTATGGCGTCGAGATGGGTGTATCCCAATGGGCGGGTCGTTTTTGGCACAGGCAGCAGATCTACACAGTCTCTAGGGGGTGTACATAGGCAAACACAAATTCTGAGACCTAGGTGAACTCCACATCTCAGACGAGGGCTTCCCATACCGGGTGTGTCCACAGGGGAAAACTGCACTGTGCCAGTTCAAGGATAATATACTAATAGCGACCAGCTTTCCAGATAGCCCACAAATACGAGTCGTGGAGAGAGTATGCAGAATTCTTGAGTCCTGCTGGGATGTGGCCATGCTGTGTGATTGCTGCCAACAACAAAGTGACCCCTGCACCTATGCATGCCACGGCCGCAGCTGTGTTGCACTAGGATACTGCCTTGTTCGGGGTGAACACGGGAACGGTGCAGTTTTCGTACAGCCCAGCGCCCTGGACCAACACTGGTGCCTGAAATTAGGACCACCCCTCATCACACCATCACACACTCACCCTGCATACCTCCCGGGCATATTACTGGGTGTCCTGAGTAACGCACAACAATGGTGCGGATCCTGGGCGGGTGAATTGCTCTCCCTTGCAGCTTGGCTTCAAATAGCCAGCCTCTCTAGCTTTAGTGTCAAACAAATTACTCGGGCAGCCCATTCAGCGGTCGTCCAAGGCCTGTCTACCAGCCCCCACGAATGTGCCAAGTCGGTGCGGTTTTTGTACGATATAGTCCACTACCTCCCCACGGTGAAGTGTTGTGCTATAAAATTTTGTCTTCACTGGCTCAAAATCAATGGCCAGTGGCGCGGAAACCAATATAGTAGCTGGACCATCCCCGACTCACTGTCCCCCAATGGTGTCACAGGGGCCGGGTCCGATGACTGGCACATACTGCACCATGAACCATGAAGCAGAGACAGCCTCCCCTCCTAATCACCACTGTTGCGATGTCAGTCATGCATGATTGTGTGTGTGTGAGCAGGCGGTTACGCTTGGCTCAATGGCCCCTCCCCCGCGATGCGTCACGGCATGAGAGCGGCGTTGCATCCTCACAAACAGATCTGCCTCCCCCAAGCTGCAACCACGAGAACAGGGGTGCGGGACGTGTGATTGAAACCATGACCCTTCTCCTACGCCCCCCGGTGAACATTGGTTGTGCACAACGGTAGTTCGGTGCAATAACGGCGAATCAGTGCGGTGTAGCTGTAGGTCCAAGCCTGAGCACGACGCAACGTCGCCCACATTGTCACTGCACTACTTGCGGAAAGGCGCCTAGCCTCAAACAATGATTTTGTACTGTATGGCCTGATGAGGTGTCCAGAGAATTGTGCCCTGTGACCATTGCCCTGCTGTGCATCGTATCATCCACACTGGGTCTTGGTCGTTGGTTCATTGTTTCCCTCACGAAGTGTGTGTGTGTGTCTATGCTGCCAGAGTGGCAGTACGGTGCCTTACCCATTGCATCAGGATGCTGAGACCACTTCGATGCTGCAGCTGTGCGCCTGTTTCCTCCAGAAAGGCGCTTAGTCGCCGATGGTTTTTCTTTGACTGTCAGTGGCCTGACGAGATTCTGTTGCCGACCAGTGCCTGCCTTGCTTCTGCTCGTGCTTGGCATTGGTCGCTTTGCGTCATCTGCCCGCGCGCATGTGTACCCATGTTGTCCCCCTGTCTGCCCTCCGTTTACCACGTGTGCGCCCCCCGAGGGCCTCCTGACCCACTTTCGTGTGCGCCCCCCCCCCCCCCCGCCCCCTCCCGCATGCCCAGGGACCTCAAGCGAGTGCAGGCCTCGCTGGAGCAGGAACGCACTGCACCACGCGCGGAGCCCGTCAGCCCGTTGCACGTGCGCCAAGAGTCGTTCCACATCGGGTCCGTCGGGCACTCCGGCGGCCTGAGCGTCGGCCGCGTTGTGCCGGACAAGGCGCACCCCGCCAAGCCGCTGGACCCGAAGACGGGGCCGTTGGTGGGGCCCGTCTACGCCAAGACGGACCCCTCTTTCTCCGCCAAGGCGGACCCCTCTTTCTCCGCCGCCCAAAGCCCGGGCCCCGCGGCCCCTTGGCCCAGGCTGGACCCGCTGCAGACCGCCCCAACCCCCGCACACATCGCCCCGGGGCCTGCGGCCTGGCTCGCTCCCCCGCCGGCCGCATCGTGGGGGCGGCACGGGTCACACAGCGCACGGTCCAGCGCCAGATCCGGCGGGCGGGACCCGGAGGCCGCGCCGCGGGTGCCGGTGCCGCGGCTGTTGGACATGGCGCGGCACCAGCTCCGGCGGCAGCGGATGCTCTTGGGGCTGCAGTTCGTCCTCGAGGCCGGATGGAGCGGCCACGTGGACGGCAGCGGCGCGCCGGTGGTGTGCGTGGAGGCGGCCAAGGGGTGGCTGGTGGCGCAGCTGAGGGTCACGAAGGAGTGGGCCACCGCAGCGCTGCGGTCGGATGAGGCCGCGACCGCCGGCTGGTTCGACGCCATGCAGATGGTGCGCGGGCGGCGCTTTGCAGAGGCACTGGAGGCGTTTAGAGTGGCGCTGGCTGCATTGGATCCTGAGGTCCATTGGGGGCGCTGTGGGCTGGTGCATGTTTTTGCGGTTGCAGAGCAGGTGCAGGGAGTTTTGACTGGAACGCCTCCGACTTGGCAATAATATTTGGCCACAGCATGTGGCTACAATGGCTGGAAACAAACTCCCCCGCTGCGGACACTTCACGGACGCAGCAACAGAAATTGATGACGAAAATGAAGCAGCCAATATCATTTGTTGCCAATTGCGGCACCCTCTGTCTCAATGATAGTCTTCAGCAGATGTCTTGGGCGCCCAACCAACCGACGACCGAACAGTAAAAGCCCAATACGAGAGGAGGGAGGAACGAGTGCAGGAAGGAACGAGTAATCAGACTGGGGGGGGCCTGGGCCCCGTAAGTCACCGAGCTGATGAAATGTCGCACAGGCAATTGGCCACCAGAATGGGGGGGGGGGGGGCAGAAACGGAAGCTCCAATGCGCTGGGCACTGAAAACTTGTTTTAAGATGGCGCGAAAGGCCTCCACAGTGGCCCTTCTTTGGGCAGCCCAGTTCTCAAGGCAATGAATGTTAAGCTGCCCATCGGATGATGCACCTTGAGCGCAAAGTGCTGAATGGGACAATGAATGTGCTTTGCATCAGAAAACGTAGTGGGACAGGGCTCAAGTGTTGAGTTTTGGGAACAGTCGTATGCAGGTCCCTTGAAGCGGGGTCAAAGTCCCAGAAAAAGTACTGCAACCTCCCGCCCATCCGCTTCATTTCCACCCCCATTTTCACCGCTTGACACAAGGTACACTTGCACAGCAACCCGGAGGCCCTCATCGGGCGCTGGCTGGCATACGGCGCCAGCAGCACGCTCTAAGGTGTGTGCCCGCAAATTTGGTCAGTACAGGAACAAACTGAGATTCGATAAACGCAACCATTTATATCGGGAACCAACAACATTTCTTAATTAATGGTGGTATTCGTCGGACATGTATTCTCATACAGCCGCCTATGAGGTGTATGTTGTAATATGTGTAATTTTTTTCGCGGTAAATGTAATGAAAAAATTGTCATGTCCTGTAATTTTTTGCGGTAATTGCGAGTAAACCATACTCGTGTTTACCGCCAAAATAAATTACACGATGTGACAATGTTTTTGCACTCATGTTTACCGCACGGGGAAAAAATACATGCCTTGACGATTTTTTTCCATTCGTGATTACCGCAAAAAAAAATACACAAACGTGCCGCAAAGAAGAAAAATTACTTGGTTTCACCGCAAGAAAAGCTCACATGTGGGCCACTGCTGATTTTGTCCCCCGCTCTGAAGCATTGGGGACCCCCCCACATGGCAGGGGCTATGTAGCCAATCTGCCCACATGTTGTGAAGCCTTGGGGACCCCCCACAAGGCAAGGTTTATGTAGCCCATCTGCCCACTTGTGGGCCACTTCTGATTTTGTCCCCCGCTTTGAAGCGTTGGGGACCGCCCGTTTCAAGTTGGGGATATGGACTGGCCCCTTTCCAGTTGGAGATATGGACTAGCCCCTTGAGTTGGGGTGATGGACTCCCACACTTTGGCCCGGCCCCTTGAGTCGGGGTGATGGACTTGGGACTCCTCATCAGTGTGTAGTCAAAGGCGAGGATGCCAAGACTCAAAAAAGTGCTCAAGACACCCCCACCCCGCTCAAAGGCAAGGATGCCTCCTCCGCGCAAAGCGCGGAAGGCCCAGAGGCCAAGGCACAACCTTCCATGGCCACTCCTGCCACAGAGGAGGACACCCATCCGAAGGTCATCAACCATGGAGAGTGGTGCGAGGTGCTAGATAGCTGCCCCAAAGATGCATCCGGCCAGCTGGAGCGTGACCAACAACCCACCAATGAGGTGACCAAGCAGCTTGTAGTTGAGTTGCACATGGCTTATCAACTGAAGACTAGTTCTAGTGCAAAGCCCAAGTCCGCCGATACGAAGACCGACCTCATCTACAAACGTGCATTCTACAACTATTTGTAGCGGGTGCATGTTTTGTGGGCTTTTCGCGTTACTATATTTTTCTCCGCCTATTTGGTGTACCAATGGTGGGGCGTATAGGCATGCTATTATATTGGCCCCATTCCAGTGCCTTGGTGGCCAAAGAGAGTATTTCCATTTGCACTGCATGCAAGAGCCTTTGGGCCATGAGCACATCTGAGTGGATATCCTGTCTTCCCTTGTTTCAATTAAATGGTGGCACTAACGTTGGCCTCGTCACGACTCTTTTCTTGAGCTTGATTTTGTTCCCAGTGCCGGCACACGGATGTTTGCCATGGCCTTGTCAAGACTCGTTTCTTGAGCCTGATTTTGTTTCTCGTGCCAATTATTACACCATGTGATACTAAGTTATATTGGCTGAGTCCCAACTAATTGGTGGCCATATAGAGCATTTGGTGCTTTGTTGACTCAGTGTCCCATCGTTAAGGTTGCCGCATGGAACCGGCAATCGTACATATTGCGTACGTATTGCAAAAGTTGCATTTTTTTTTCAATTTTCTATTTGTTTTATAATGACACGACTTGCCGTGAAAAAAAAAATACGCACTTTGTTAATTGGTCAGATTTTTTTTTACAATTACACGATTTACCGCAAAAAAAATCACACAATTTTGCCGCAAAAAACACACGGGTTACATTTTCACACCTATGAGCCTTTCCTCACCCCACAAATCGCTCATTTGAGTCAGATCCATGTGTTGCGTTGATGCCAGCCTGATTGCAAACAGTTGCGTGCAAGTGGCGTGGCCTTGGCCTCACACCACAAATCAATTGAGCAGCCGCATTGAAAGTCATTCAAAAGGGTCAGCGCAGTCCCCCCTTTCCTTTTGACAGCACCCGTGTGGAATCAGAATGGGTTGCCACTCCCCAGACTACGCTGAAGGCTGGCAGGCACAGGGAGAGTGTGCCATGTGAGACCAGTTGGCACCCTGAGCCATTGGCCGGCATATGCCGCGGGGTGGACCTGCTATCTTATCCAGCGCAGAAGGTCGCGAGAGGCTGGGGTGCGAGATGTAACGAGGACAGACCCAAGCTCTCGTGTGCTGCTGCACCTTCTGAGACGGACCACCCAACCCCCAGTTCACTGACTCACTGACTCACTGACGGCGGTTGTGGACCAGCTGACGGCTGTTGCACAAAAAAGATCAAACCAAACCGCCGATGAATTGCATTTAATTGATTAATTGGATTAGAACTGATGTTTAATTTATGTTGCTAACATCAGCAGAACATCCATGAATTGTTTGATGTTGAATGAATAATGGAATTGGAATTGATCTGAACCAAAACTCATACCCAGTGCGACGCATTGCCCGGGTTCTGTATCAAGGTCTGGTCTGAGCCAGTCCACATCCACGGGCCGCATGGCAATTCTGGAGCCTGTCCCTACTCCACAGGCCTCGTCCAGCCTCCCCCACCGCTTCCACACAATGCCGTGGGTCGACTACTACGCCGCCGCGTTGCACATCCCCATGTCAGACGTGTGGAGCTTCCAGGCCACCACGCGGCACGCCAGCCTGACGCACAGCCCCTCCCCAGAGCCCCGCCAGCCCGGCCACCCCCCGCCTCCGCACGGGGCCGCCGCTGCGCCGCGCGACCCGCACCTTTGGTCCTCCGTGGGAGCCGCCTGGCGGACCCCCCACCTCCACGGCACGAGCCCCCCCGGCGTCCCTGACTTCCGGTCGCCCCCGTCGGACCTGTACCTCGCCCCTTCCCGCGGCGGCCCCCGCCACCCCAGTGCCCCCGTGGCCGACGAGGCCGCACTGGTGCCGTGGCAGCGGGGGATGACGGAGGTCACGCAGCGGCGGGACTATCTGTTTGGGGCCTGGGTCTTCATGCGGTACCACAACGCGGCGGCGGAGACGGGCCGGCGTGAGGGACTGGCGTTTGGGAAGCGCTGGGCCCGATTCTACGCAACGAGCGGCGCGGAGGGCGTCACAGCGAAGGAGTTCGAGCAGGTCTGGCGGCGCAGGGCAGCGTATCGTGAAGTGACGGGATGCGTTTGGGTCGAGTTGAGTCAGGTCCGGGGCAGCGGGTTGGCGGTTGGCGATTAACCGATCGCTCGACGGCGGTTGGCGGCTCTGGGCAGTCGCCGCCGGGCGGTGGGTTTTGGGATGGAGGTTTCTCTATGCCCAGCATTGTGCGCAGGAAGTCTGTCGGGCCCGCAGTGCGGGGGTTATACGAAATTGGATGCACCATTTGGATATATCGCGGGGAACACTTCAGCTTGACCCACAATTTCAAACCTCCTGGTGTCCATTCTTCAGCAAAGCCGAATCCACCCAAATGTGTTCCCGGCAAAGCGAAAACATTTTTACGCGTCGCCCCCCGCGCACATGTTGCCAAAATCCAGTTCCGGCCAGTTGGCCTGCCAAGGGCCAGTTTGGCAGATGCAAAGTGAGTGAATGATAGGGAAAGCCCTGACGGCAGGAAAGAGGGGGGAAGGAGTTGTGCAGTGAACGACACTCTCCATTATGAGGGTTTCGCAGAACTACAGGATTTCCTCGGCCGCTTTTGCAGGGCATGGGCCACAGGGCACGGGACCTGCTGAACACAGACCCAAACACACGGTTGCCCGTACCTTCCGTCGGCAGCGGGGGCTGTGAACACTATTCCGGGGCACCCCCAAACGCAGTAATCACGGGCACTTGCTCTTATTTCATGTGCTGTGGGGACCCACGAACCGAGCGCCAGGCTCCGTCTCCCAAGAATTAGTTTTTCGGATGGAGGGGGGGGAGGCTGAATAAAACGTGACGTGTGAATTTGGGGGGGGGGTGTCCGTGCCGCTACGTTCTGAACGGAGGTGGGCTGCCTGCACTAGCGTTGTGTGGCGTTCAATGACGCACCAGGAGATCTTTGTGTCAATTTCGAATTCTCTCCAGATTCCAAGTCGCTCAGTGTGATTTTGTTGTGGTGAACACCCCCAATACCGCAGAAGGAATCGGGCGCGTTGCATGACAACAGACTGCAGGGCGGGTCATGGGGCCAAAAGGATTTTTCAGGCAACGCGACAACGACCCTCTTCGAGCCCCAACAGCCGTTGAAGAGAGACCTGATTCAAGGGATGTCTTGTGGCAGATCCGAAGTCTATGAAGTGAACGGCGTTGTGGGTGGCCCCACAGTAGACCAATTGTCTCTTTGTGCGGGTGCTGCTGAGTCAAATTGGATTGTTCCCGCAGCGCTCTGCCTTGACACGGTGGTGGACGGGGGAGTGGGGGCCCTGGACCACCCCCCCTCTCTAAAAAAGGGGACTGCCGAGCGTCGCCCACTCTGCCACGCCTGCAGTGCGCGCCCTTACAGTTGGGTGCATTGCGCAGTCATGGCGTTGCACGCCGTGCCTTCTTACCTCCGCAGGCTTGGGAGGGCCTCACACAAGACCCGCGAACCGCAGATTTCTTCCGCAACCCTCACGGGCCCTTCCCCGGGGCCTTGAGGGCCCTCCACAAGGCCCCCCTGTCGCACATTTCTGACACCCCCACGTCCGGCTACGACCAGCTACACTCAAGCTCACAAGGGGCGCCTACGAATGCTTTGCCATCCCCCGAGAGAACAACCTCAGAGCAGAGGAGGCGGATGCGATCGGGTCTGTTGCAGGGCAGTGGGAGGGCCTTAGGGAGGGATCGTGACGTTGTTGTGCTCTTTGCTGGATCACTCCGTCCGGGGGCCGGGCGGAATTCCTCGGGGCATTAGTCATCAAGGGCCTGCAGTCCGCAGGGTCGCCTCACCGGTGCCTGAGCGCATCCCCTCGTCATCTTCGCAGTGATCCACAATCCCTATGAGCTCAAGAAGGCTCCCGGAGACGCTGCAAATCCTTTGGCCATGAAGCGCATCTCAGCCCGTGGGGATGCATATTTGGTGTGCCTTGGGGTTGGAGGAGGTTGGAATGAGGAAGGGGGTAAGTGATATGCCGTTGGCGGGTGGTGTGCCGTTTGACACAATTCAAAAGGAAGTTGCAAATGAGGATTGAGGATGGGGGGCTAGTGCACAGGGGGGGGGGGGGGCAGCACTGCAGGGCAGGACACGGGACGGGACAGAACCATGGAAAAGGGCAGGAGCGCTGGTAGGGGCACAGGCCGCAAGCTCGAGGACACCGAACCGACGTGTTCTGTACTGCTGTCATTTCAGTTTCCTTCGCACACAATGCTGCTCCATACGACCACCCCGAGATCCCACCCGCCCCCTTTGCGCCGCTCGTGGGTACCGCGGGGCTAAGAGAAAAACGCACACGCGGTGTGCGCGGTGCGTGTGTTTTCGACGTGTGCGGACAACATTTTCTTTCCCCTTGTGCTTTTTTCTGCACCTCACCACAATCCTCCCCTCCCCCCGTGGTAAGCCCGTGTGCCCCGGCTGCAGGATAGGGCGCCAAGCCAGGCTGCGATGACTGTCTCGACGGTGGACAATTGCCACGGGTGCCTCGCACCCCCCCTGTCGAAATAGGAATCCAAAAATCAGAGGCACAAAACATTTTCCGTTGAAATACATCCCATTTTGTGGGGAATGGGGGTGTGCATTTCAGCTGGTTGTCATTTGCTCACCTTGAAGTGTTTGTCAATTTTGCAGGATGTGTTCCTCCTTGTTCTTCCTGTGCTGCAGACCTCATAGTGTTTTGCATTTTTGTGGTGCCATGTACCGCAATGATCAGAAGGCAAGGCACGAACGTGCTCACACTGTTGTACTGTTGGGGTGCCTGTCGTAACATGTACCGCATGCCTGGGGCTGACCTTCCGGAGATTTCTTTCTTACTTCTTCCTCTTCCTACGATCCCCTAGCAGGGGGTGTGGGCGGCTGCAACCACCATGACATTGGTGAGGAGGTGTAGTGGAGGCCTTCGTTGTTGTATGCTGTATGTTGCATGCTAAACCCCCCACGGGTGTTTGAGACTGTGGCCCCGATGACCAGGTCGTTGAATTGCCAGGGAAGCTCACCTCATGCCAAACGCCTGTGAAGTACCACGGCTGCTGAGTGTGACTGATGATGTGCGTTGTACAACACAATGCCAGGCAGTACCGGAGCACCAAATGTCACCCATCAGAAGCGCACAGCAGTCGTCAGGCATGTGGCCCCGATGTTCCACATTCGCGTGCACCGTGCGCGCGCTGTGCGTGCGTTTTCACCGGCCCATCTGTGGAATTTTTGCGTATTTTCAGGGTTGCACGGACGCGGTGGCCTAAGGGTCTCGAGGGCGTGGGGGAGCACAGAGGCCCGCCGAAGGGCGGGATGGGGGCCCGCAGTGGCTCAAAAACCAGCCGCAACAGCGCCCCGCACGACCTTGTCCCCCCGCAATGAATACCCACCCCCCGCCCCCCCTGCGCATCTGAGGCCCTCTGCTCTGCACATGCGTCTCCTGCTCCGTGCTACTGCCCCGTGCGATGTGCGGTCGTGTCTCAGGACAAGTCAGACGCACCATCGCCCGAGAAGTCTGCCCTGATGCTTCAGGTGTGTGTCAGGGGCCCACTGCATTGGCTCGTGCCCTCGCCTCTCCCCCCCCGCCGCCCAGCCCAAGTGCAGCTGCAAAGCCAATGATTTCCCGGACACAATAGTGCCCGTGACAGCCCGAGGGACGTGAGCCGTGCCATCCTCAGGCAATAGTGCCGACCTCAGTGATGCGGCGTCACGGGAATTCCGTCTCAGACAACCCCAGGACTCCCCTCGGGGCCTCTGGGCCCAAGGCAATGCTGCCGGGTCGAGGCGTCAGGGCCACGTCTTCCCCCCCCCCCGGGGGGGGGGGGGCGGCGATGCGGCAGGCGACATGTGGCTATGCTCAGTCCTCTCCACACGGCCGAGGCATCCACCGTCACTGGCGGGTGGATGAGCCACGGACAGACGCCAGCCCCCCCCCCCCCCCCCCCAAACTGCCCCTCCCTGGGACCGCCGGCTATCCCCCACCCCCCACCCCTCCCCCTCCCCCCTCCCCCCCCCAGGCCCAAGGGCCCAAGACCTCCTGATCCGAGATCTCGTGGGATGCGTGCCTTCGAGTTCTCCAGTCTCTTCTTGTCCCCATTGATCCCGCCGACCGATGTTGCCAAACTCAATTGTGTGCTGTGCAAATGCGCGCATACACACAGACACACGCGCACACTGAACTCGTGGTTTGCAGTAGTTGTTGGAAAGTAGGAACGTTGAACCTCGCTGGAGCGTGATTGAATGGATTCCTTGGCACACACACGCGCGCGCGTGCGCACGCGCGCCAATCCCCTGACACAACATCGTGTAACAGGTGTCTACCCTGAGCCCTGTGGCTTATGACAGTGTGTCCGATGTTGCGCCACCTCCGACGAAGCACACCGTCGATGGGGCCAAGCCACCGCAACCGCGAACAGGTGTGCGGCCCCAGTCCCGGACGGCATCGGGGGTGTCGGGGTCTGTGCACGCGGCACGGCTCAGGAAGGCCTTAGTGTTGTTGCAGGGCTGCGGTCCACCGACATCTGGTGGTCAGGCGACGCCGGTTGCCAGGCACTTCGGGGGCGTGAGCGCTGTTTCTGAGGACTGCTCGCCGACCCGCTAGCGCACGGCCATCGATGTCCCTGGCTGATCCTCGACCTTTGGACTTTGGCGTGCCGGGCCCACGCTTTGCTCCGGATGTGGTCCGGGAACCGGCGGGTGCTGTGTCAAGGGTCAGGAGCGCCAGAGTTCGGCCATTTGTTCTACTTCTTTTCGTGCGCCATTCAGGACAGCCCCGTCCGAGACCCCAATACCGCGCCGCTTCAGGTCAACGCAATCAGTTGTACGTGCAGCACTCTGACAATCCTCCGGCCAAGACCCCCACGGGCACTGCGGACGCCCCCTTCGCTTCCGTTGGGGCTGCGCTGGAAGAGGCCGAGGCCGAGACGGATATCGTGTTGATGCCTGGGACCGGGCCCTATCCTCCCATCATTTGTGTGGCCCCTCCGCCCGGTATGCGATGGTGGGGCCTGAAGTGCCGTGGTCTGCCACGCGCTGCGCGATTGTGTGCGAGGGTGCGAGATTGTGCCATGATCCTGTACCGGATTGGGGAGGGGGAAATGTTGATTAAACAACCATTGCTCTGACATGGAATCACAACCCTCACTCCCCTGTTTCTCCCGGAACGCACGCTGAAGGTTGCAACCAGAGCAAGCACCACTTTCCTGAGGTCGCTAGGTGATGAGATCCCGTGTTGTTTTATAGCCCACACTAGATACGGTGTGGCACCGGCCGCGTGTAGTGCCAGCATGGATGTATTCTGATGGGGGGCCTTCTCCGCCCAAGCCGCGGACCTTCACAGCTTGTGGCTGGTCTACCATTCCCGTCACGTCTTCCGTCACCTCGGTACGCTCCGCGTGAGTGACGTTGGGCTTCATTCACTGGGAGCACAGCAATGGTAGAGCATCCCTGCGTCAGTTCAGGGATAATATATACAGATTGCGCCTAGCTACCACGACATCCCCCCCCCGGTCCAGTTTGTGCAAATTGTGTGTGACATACTAAAGCAGTGCTAGTGTCTTAGAGTGCTATGTGACTTCGCCATGGAGCACTCTGATGCTTGCAAAAATGAATGCCACCATCCGTCGGTACAGGCTCTCGGGTATTGCTTCGTGTGTGGTCAGATGGGGGAGGGGGCCTGTTACACACACCCAAGCACTCTGGATTCCACATGGTCCCTGAAGCCCCCCCCGCCCCCCGCCCTGTTGTCGCCGTCACTGATGTACCCCTCATACCTCCCATGCCTTCTCACCGGGGTCCTCAGCAACGGGAAGTGATGGTGTGTGACATGGGTGGGGGAGTTGATTTCCGTGGCTACGTGGGTCCAAGTGGCCATCCTCTCGGAGTTCAAGCCCACGCTTGTCCGCAAGGCCGCCCACTCCGCCATCATCCGCGGTTCGTTGGCCGGCAGCACAACTCTAACCAGACCGTTCGTTTAATGTACTACATCCCGCCCCACCTCCCCACACAACGGTGCTGGGTCATATTCCGCTCTCTTCGGTGGTTGCAGCACCACGCATATTGGTCAGGGGATAATACAGTAGCTAGGCACTCCCATACCACTTCCGCCCAGAAGGCGTGTCGCGGGCATGGTGCTCGGGTTGGGCCGCTGTGGACCACCACCGGCGTGACATGTGCCCCGCGGGACACGACTGCACAAACTCTTTGTGTGTGTGAGCAGGTTGGTACACATGTCTCCAAGGCAAAGGAGTTTTTTGACCTCATTGGATGTTACCTATGCAGCTCCATCGCCCCCCCCTTTGATCCTGACCCGCATGAATGTTTGTCCTCTCCAGCCTGCCCCCCTCCGGGTTTTCTGTGCAGGCCTAAGGCCAGGCGCTACCAGCCAATGGCTTTGGGCTTCCGCAATGATGGGATTGGCCTGTACCTGGGCAGCATTAGGGGTTACGTCTCACGGACATGAAAATACTGCTGCGACACCAGAGCCCGAAAAGTTCCCCTCTTCCGGAAACAATGGGTTGTCACAGTGAACAGGGCTCTGCATGTGACCCTGCACCGAGATGGTTAGCAACTCCACGTCCGCTTGTCACTCCACTTCAGAAAGGCGCCCAGCCTTCACATCATGACACGATCAATGGTTCTTGCTTTTGTTCTGTTTTGATTGCTTACTGGCCTGACGAGGTGTTTCTGGTGCCAACGGATCCACTGTGCTCGTGTCTTGCTGGTCTCTACTGGGCATCAGTGGTTTTGTTGTTGGTTCTCGCACAAGTGTGTGTGTGTCTTTTGATTGAGCAATTTGACTGCTGCATATGTGCGCCACACAGTGCCGCTCCTCCCCGTGCCACGATGCTGCCACATAGCCAGGGTGATTGTGCACGTCCAGACTACCGCCATATGGCACAGGGAAGCATATTCCACTTGGACCATCCCAGAGCGGGGCGTTTGTGTGGACGTTGGCGTGTCCACATCGTTTGTGTGTGTGTCTGTGTGTGTCTGTGTGTGTGTGTCTGTGTGTCTGTGTGTCTGTGTGTGTCCTTGTTGAAAGCATCCCCACTTTTCTCCCCTTCGTCAGTTTCAATCATCGCGCAGTCAGCGCAATCATCATCCACCACACATCCTCATCGGATATCACGCATGGCCACTGGGTATCACGCATGGTCACTGAGTGTCACGCATGGTCAAAACAAAAGCCACCCTGGCCCAACAAATGAAAGCACACGCTGGCTTTTGAAGAGGTGCGGGGGTGCTATGCTCACCAGGTGCGAAATAGCCCTCAACTCCACATAAACATTCCTGTCCGCTTGCACGTTGCTCTGCTGCCCCCCAATTAGAAGCTGCGTCGGCGACCTGAGCCAGAAAACTCACACGGAGCTACCGGGTTCTTGTACCTACTTTCTCCCTGTCCCCTTGATTTGTGCCTCCTGGCCGGTGGCCCTGGGTGTGTATGAGATCCTCGTTGTGTCCGAAGTGTGCATCCGGGGTCGAATTAGGTCTGCAGAGAGGGTGGCCTTGTATCCCGTGCCCCTCCGCCTGTGCCCCAGTCGGTGACCCTGTTGCAAACCACGTTCTCATGCATTTCACAGGTATCGCCATCATGGCCTTGGGGGAGCAGGTGGTCGTTAGGAACTCCTACGACACGGGCAGCGCCGTCGTGTTGCTGAACTGTGTGGGTCTGACGCTGCAAAGGTCTGGCTTTCTTTCTGCTGCCCAGGCTTTGACACTTTTGGACGGCGCACGCACGGGAAGGTCGCGTTCATTATCTGCTGAATTTTTTCCCTGATCCACAGAAAGGACAGCAACTGAAACAGCCTGCAATTTTGTATGATGCTGCTCGTGTGTTTTCTTATCGACAGGCTATGCATCGGGCATGGGCCCCATTCAGAATCGGATTTTGACCTATGTAGCCTGCGATACGGCCCATTGCGGGTTTGGGGGCTCTTTGCAGCCAAACTGTGCAAAGTTTGGGCCATTTGGGGTCTTTTGAGGGCCCTTTCTTGGACATACCATGGGGTCAGAGCCCGCGAAAGGACTCTTTGATGCGAGGGAACCAAGCCAGTCACGGCATATGCCATCGTTTTCCTTAGTTTTGCCGTTTTGAACGGGCGTCGGGACTGTTTTGGGCAACAGTCAGCAGGCCAACGCGCAGACAGGGCGAAATGGATGGGGCTATGGTCGAAAGAGGTGGCTCAGGTTATGCAGAGGGGGGGTGTCACATTGCTTTGCACTGACTGCGCCAAGCTCCTTCGCCCCCACATCTCCACTGCCGGTGTATGTGCAAGTGATGAGCGACCCCCCCACACAGCCAGTGCTCTGCCGGCCTCGCTCCTCTGGTGTACCCTGGCAAGGCCATGGCACAGGGTACCGGGCACTGCATCCGTTGTGGCAGGCAGCCAGTGCAGAGGCACCCACGGCATCTCGAAGCAAGCTTCACTCGCAGCGGAGTGGAGTGGAGAGAGGGGTGCTACAACTATACTTGTCCCCAGGTTGTCACTGGATCTGAGTGGTCATGCCGCGTCATCTGGGGCGTCCATGCAATTTGTTCATGGAAGGGTCGGGCATGAGGCATGGCCCGTGGCGTACGGCCGGCACCATTCCCAATCTGTGGCTCTGCCAGGCTCGTCATTGAGGGGTCCGTTGGCATTCACGCTGTCAACTGCGTGGACGTCACGGTTGTGGACAATGTCTTCAAAGTTCGCGATGCAGCGTACGTCAGCCCCGATGGCTTTGTGCCGAACATCAAAGACCGAAACAAGGTATGATCCGGCGCCCCATCCCCTTCCCAAAGCCGTATTCCCAACAACATGATTAAAAGTACCTCCATCTCCCTTTACATTTACAGCTCTCAGCCAAATCCACAAATCAGCACTCGCTATGCACACAAAGTGGCCCCTGGCCCACACTGACACCCCGGTACCCACAAGAGAGCGCAAGTGCATGCGACCCCAGATGCGCGCAACGTGCAATAAACCGTGTCTTATGCCACCAATGCCGCCTATGGCAACCTAACGCCAAGGGGGAATCCCTTACACCACAACCACCCTCTACACCCAAACGGTAGTTGTCTAAACCCCCGCATTTACAACGTCTCAGCCATGAGAGATGTTATTGCCTCTTGGTGAGGCTCTTGGTTGTTGGGTGTGCCGGTCTGACATATGAAGCTGCCTCTTCTATCTGTGTGCACAGCTACTACGACCTGCGTGGTGCGACTCTGGTTTGGCTGCTCAGGAGGCGGAGCCAAGCCTTGCGACAGTACTCCGGTCACTAAACACACGGAGAAAGAGAGGACTGGCGAGGGTAGCATGACACTGCCATGGATCGCTGTGTGCATAAGCAGGCCCTCCCAGCACACTGTACGACACCATGACATTCATTGTAATGCCACCCAGTGTGCCCCCATGCCACGGTGCCACCCTACGCACTGGTTCACAATAGCAAGTCCATGTCTCGTTGTGTCTCCGAATGTGGCACCTGCATCACCAGATTTTCGGTCAGTGTGTATCCCAAAAACAGTTTTGTATCTCGTGTATCCCAAAATGTTTTCCCGTGCATCCCAGTGCATCCCATTATTTCCCCCGTGTGTCCCAATGTGCCCCAACCCCATTTTCCCAACAGTGCCCCACAATTTCCTTGTTTTCCCCAAGTCCTCCCATTTTCCTCATCCATTTCGGTCATCATTTTGACGCCTTGGCTTGACCCTCTGCGAAATGCATCCCCCTGCCACTTCTTTTGCAGTGTGTTGTTTGACACACCGATGTGGAATTCAGCCCAACCCAAACGTATGTTTAAAGCGTTTTTGACTTCTCGCCCCGCCTTTCCCCCATCACCCCGATTTTCTCCGCATTCCCCACCATTTTCCGTCCATGGCAATACACTGTCACCCATGTATCCCACTGCAACCCAAAAAACTTCCCTGTGTATCCCACTGTATCCCAAAAAAATTGTGTATCCCGCGCTAACGGGATACACACTAATTGAAAGTCTGCGCAGTACCCATTGGAATTTGGCAATCTGGAGACAGTGTTCTGTGTTGAACGGTCGCCGCAACTGCGACTCTTGTGTGCTGTCTGCAGGGGGCGTGGGTGGGTGGGGGGGGGCGTTGTTCCCACGAGCTGATAGGCTTGACAACCCAGGAGCATGAGCAAACTGATGCGGGCACGCAGAGCGACCACAATGGTGCCCCATGTGTGCACAAGGCTTCGCTGCATCTCTTTTCGGCTGTCTGTGACAGAGGCAGCTTTCAGCCTCGGGTCTGTGCGTGTAGCACGCGGTGCTGTAATCAGCCAAACCGTCTGTGCGATGTGAAGCGCCTCCCACAGCATCAATACCGGTTGCAGACACAACCCCACCTCATGCGTTGTGCCCCGTGGCTTTTTGTGCTTCTGAATCCCCCACGGAAAGTAGTTTGCTCAATCCCTCTGCCAAGTGAAGCAGAGCCCGCATGTCATTGACTGTCGTTTGCTGTTGCTGGCCTTCAGTGGTTCCTGCTGTTACCATTTGAGCTGTTGGTGCATGTCTTGGTACGGGTATGGGTGATGCCAGACTGCCCTGCCTCTAGTGGGGGTACGCCGATGGGTGCGGGGTCCAGACCCCCGCCCCTTCCCCTGGTCACTGGGTCACGGAGCGGCCAGCCACGCACAGCCCATTGACTGCTTGTCAGCAACACCCGTTCTGCTCAAGGGCGATGCCCAATCTGTTCCAAAGGTCCAGTGGCAGCGCTGTCCTGCAGTGTGCTCATGAGACCCCCCCCCCCCCCCTGCGCCGTGGGAGTGACAGGGGCCGCCGGGCCATGCCCCCCCCCTTCCGCAGGTGCACCTGAGCGCCGAAAAGGGCTGCTGCGGGTGTAGACTGGACCAACGCTGGGCGTTTGTGGGGCACTTCATCAACTTCCTGTTTGCCATCGCGTGCTCGGCTTACATTGTGCTGCAGACGTCATATCTAGAGGTATGCGGGGCGGAGACGACTGCAGGGTCTCGGGGCATTTGAGGTACAGGCCCCTGTTTATGACAAGTGATTGATGTGGGGCGGGGGGGGGGGGGGGGGCATTGAGGTTTGAGGGGCCGTCAACACTCGTCTTGAAGGGGCGGGTCACAGTTAGACCCACACGAGCGTGCAATGTACTGACTCGTTCGCCCTCGGCAGAGTGCTGTTGGGCTGTCGTGCTGTATGGCGGGGGGGGGGGGGGGCAGGACGTTGCTTTAATTTTCATTCCGGCAGGGGTGGGGGGCATCCCCCCTGGACCCCCTCCCTCCCTCCCTCTCTTGGACCCCCTCCCCCCCCCTCCCCCCTCCGCTTTAATTCACCTGAGAATCAGGCTTCTGGGAACGTTTTTTCGTTTGGGCCATTTTTTTCCTCCCGCGCCTTCAGCGCACCTATAGCACGTTCTTTAGTCACTCCACTGTATCCTTTCTTCCCTGTGTTGCAGTTCCACATACCATGACACGGCATCCCATAAGTGCGTTCTTCAGCATCCCGGTCCAACCGTGTCCCCGCGCAAATCACGACGACGTTGTAAACGCGATCCTCTATTTTCGCTTCCAAGATAGATGGACTGGGAAGAAAAGGCAAGAGGCATACAATGTGGCACAGAAAGCATGTTCCACACTGTTTCTTAACACTCCAATGGCAACTTTGCGTGAATTTATAAGACAAGCAGCCGTAATGGCACGCTAAGACCGAGTGATTGTTTCATTTGCTAAATAGAATCAACAGACAAGATCGGCGCTCCTCAAACATGCTGATGATGGAACAATTGCTCATCATTGCACATGATTCACCGCACTGTTTGTGTTGCCTGGTGGTGTTCAGGTGAGGGCAGGTGGTGTTTAGGTGAGGGCACAATGTATGGACCCAAAAAGATGATTTGATTACCTGTGTTCAGACATTATGACAAATGTATATACTGAATGGGTCAATGTGGTGCATTTTTGCAAGTCTTGGTCGATATGGTTCATTCCGGCCGGGGGGGGGGGGGGGGCTGGACCCCCTCCCCCCCCCTCCCCCCTCCGCTCAAGCAACGCCCTGTGGGGGGGGGGGGGTCCCGGAGTGAGGCTATGGTTGGTGGTGGGGGGGGGGGGGGGCATGGGGGTTGCTGCCGGCCAGGACCCGACCCCAAGGGGGGGAACCCCCCCCCCTCCACAGACCCCAAAACGGTTGCACAGAACAATGGGTTTTATGGGCGCTGCAGGCACCGGAGATTTTGTTTTAGTCTTATGGCAGAGGGTGAATTTTTGTTTTCACCGCATGTGTTTATACTCAAAATGCTCAGATTTTGAAGGGGATTTCAAATATGGCAAAGACATGTTAAACACCTTTCTGCCCATTTGCTTCCCACGTCAAATTTCATCCCCCGCATTGAGTGTTGGGGCACTCAAAACATGGATGGTTTGATGGAACGTTTGGGGAGAAAGAAAGAAAGAGTGCACTATGTGACCACCGCGGCCCGAAGAGCCTAGGAGTGGGCTGGAGCGAAAAAAAGAACGCACTATGTAACCACCGGCGCTCAAAGAGCGCAAGAGTGGGCAACAAAGAAAGAAAGAGCGCACTATGTACCCACTGGCGCTTGGAGAGTGCCGTGCACACATGTGGCAAAGCTTCACAAGATGGGGTCACTGGGGGACCAAGTACAATCGCTACAACCTTTGGGCCCGCCGGGATCACACCATCAGCTTGCCCCCCACCCACCCACCCCACACCAGACTGGGGCCCTGGTACTGCCATTCCCGCGACTGTTCTCCCACTCTCACCGCTGGTGTTCGGTGCACTCTGGAATTCTGCTGCATCCCGCGCTGTGTGCTCCGTCCCGCCTGTAATGTAATACCATTCGGGGGTTTGTTGCCGTTGGAATTGCACATCAGAGGAATTGAGGTGGGAGGGAGGTCGGATGTCGATCACGCACGCCGTACACCAGAGGAGAACGCATGTTGTGCAGGGTGCTGCAGGGGGTATTAAATGTTTTGAACAGGTCTGCCTCTCACTGACCGGGGCTCTGGACTTTGCGTGCGGTGTCCTTTGCCCTCGGAGGTACCAACCCCAACCCTCGCCTGCCCATCCCCCTCCAGCGCCGCATGCCCTTCTTCTGCGGCACCCGCAGGGCAATGGAGCTGCAGGGGATTTTGCGATTCCGTACAATTTGTGGTGGGCCACTGTGGGTGTGGCTTGTGCTGTGGACTGGCTCGCGGTACAGTGGCTCAAGAGCCTGCTGTCGTTGTGGTTTGGCCTTGGACCTGCACAGCGGCCGCACGCCCCACGGAACTGATTCGCAGTTGGTTCCCCGAACCGAAAACAGTCACTGATCAGCGGCCGTTTGGTTTATTTCTTCGCCACTGAAGACAGCCCCGCAAAGGTGCCGAGTACTTCTCGGGGCGTTGTATGTTTGCTAATCTCATTGCTATGCTTGCCAAGGCCTTGCGATGTGTGTGTGTGTGTGTGTGTATGTGTGTGTATGTGCATGCGCATAAGTCACATAGTGCATACAGATCCCAGATCCCAGTCTGTGTTATGCATTTGGGATCACGCTTTATGCTACAAGGATGTCAGGGATGCAGGGGTGACAGACGGACAGATCATGGAGACATTCCAGTCGAGTCTTCTGCTGGCACGCGGGATGCTGCAGCGTGGCGACTGCCTGGCCACGGCTGCTGGGATGTTCTGAGCATGACACACAACGCGTTCCAACCACTGACCCCTATCCGTCTGAAAATTCTTTATCCAGAGCCCTGTTACCTGCAGAAAAGCACGTAGCCTACTGTTCCCTCTGTTTTGTGTATGGCGTGATGAGAAGTCTACATACCGCGTGCACGTGCTTTGCCTGTGACCTTCGGCTCCGGGGCGTGTATTTGGGTGCTTACAACGCGCGCGCGCGCGTGTGTGTGTGTGTGTGTGTGTTCGGCACGGTTGGATGGTTGCATCCAACACATGCATTCATACATCTCTTGCTTGCGATGTGACTGATCTGTGCTGGCCTATGAGACTTGCTGTTCTGTGACTGGACCCTTGGTGCAGCGGCCGGCCTCTCATAGAAGTTAGCGATGACAGTGAGACGTCACACCGATGGAGAGAGATAATTTGGTAAACCCAAGTTGCAGCTAGCCCTGAGCACCAGTCGCCTGCTGTCTGTTGCTTGCCTGCTTGCTGCTTCCCGCAGGTCTGACCTGCACAGGGCTCTGACAACCCTTCCGGACGTGGTTTACACATGTTGCTTGACCGCTTTTCTTGGTCCGTTCTTGTTTCGTGGTTCTTGACGTGTGCGGGTTCATCCATCTGGCACCCCCTCGAGACAAGACGTTCTGCAAGGCCTCGCTCTCGTTGACTTGACCCGTGCTTTCCTTCGGAGATGACCGGTTCCCCCGGTTCCATCCGCCTTCTGTCTCATGTAGATATTTTATGATGCAATTTGCCCTTGCCCCCCCCCCCCCCCCATCCCCGCCGCCGGACTTCATTTGGGCCTCAAGGGTGCGCTTGCGGTGAGGTTGGGGCCGGACGTCTACACATGGACGGGTATCGAGCCCAAGACCGCCGCAAAGCGCCCCTGGACCCCGAATCACGGCCCACGGTACCAACGCGAATGACATTTGCCCTCCTGCAGTCCAGCCCTGCACTGTATGCGGGTGGTGAAAGCACAAGCGATTGTGTAAGTCAAGGGAGGAGTGGCTGATGGGCGCGTGCGGCGTGCACATTGTGCCAAAGAAGCCACACGTTCTGTTTGCCATCAATGATTTTGTCCGTATTTGCCATTGAGTATTTCTGATTCGCGATTTTGCCACCCCCGCCCAATTCCAGCAGCGCATTTCTGGGATTGCCCCCCCCTATCGCCCGCCCCCCCCTCCCCCGCACGCGCACACTATGTACGTGCACCGTGCCGCTCCAAAGTGTCGTATGTTGTGGGGCCCTTGTCCCCCATGCCGCACGGCTGCCCGTTGGGAGATGTTTCTCTTTTTGCTTCGACGAAGGACAGCGTGGGGGTTATGGGTGGCAGGATTGCGGTCTATCGGCGGTGATTGGCGGTCAATCGACGGCAGTCGATTGTGGGGGTGTGCCCGAAACACCCTCGCCCCCCCCCCCCGCGCCTCTTATAAATGCAGATTACTGCAAAGTTTCCCCTTGACTTCGGGGGCTTATGCGATCCTTTGCATCTGTGTCTCCGTCGCGCGTGTGTTCTTCCCCGTCTTCTTCTTCCTTTGCTTCTGCTTTTGTGTGTCGCTAAAACCGAGGGACCACCCAGAGCCCCCTTCCCCAATTCATACACATCTACGGGGTGTGTGCCGTGAAGGCTGAGTGTGTTTGCCGGTTGGTACTTCCGAGTGTATGTCGCGCGACGTCTTGTATTCTTAAGGACCGGGGAAAGGGGGGAGAACGGACGGACGGGGCCCTTGATGGCGTGCAACGACGTTCTCGTACCAGGCGGAAGGTCAGGGAAGTGCACTGCGCAGGCCTTGTGGAGGGGGCGAGGGACGGGAGGGGACAGCATGGCCGGCGCACAACCGCCCAACCACCGGCGGTCAAGGCCAACCGCTGGGGCTTAAGCGCCAACTGCCAGCAGTTGATGGTCAGTGGGGGAGCGTTAGCGCGCCGGGCGCGCACCGGGCATCTTTTTTGGACCATTCCCCACCCGTGCCTGTTTTTGCCCCCACCTCACCAAATAATTTGGAGTGCCTTCTCGCCGTGTCTAAGAATTTGGCCCATCCTTTGCACCCAGTTTATGACGATGACGATGGCAAGGGTGGTGGTTGGAAGTGGTGGGAGTGACATTTTGTGTTGTTGAATTCTCATATTTTGGCTTATGCAAGGTGCCTTGCAGGGAAGGTTTGCGGTCTAGTGCAGTCTGCCTGGGGGACTTCCCAAGGTGAGGATAAACTTGGGGCTAGAGATAAGATACTTCATACAAAGGTAGCGCGCCGGGCATTCGCCGGGCGCGCGCCGGGCAAACATTCCCCCAGTACTTTGTTCGTTATGCGCCGACTGCCGTCCGCCGAATACCACTTGTGATCAGGCCCTGGTAAAGTGGTGTTTGTTGCTGGGCCCATTGCCGTTGTTGTGACGTCATCCCATGCCTTAACGCATGGTCGGTGACTAACATTTCAGCGGAGAAGTGGTGCATGCCATTGGTCGACCAGGACCGTCGGGAGGGGGGGGGGGGGGAGCAGTTCTGGTACGTCTCACCAACAACGTCTCATGGTACAGCAACTGACAGCGCCGCGTGCCATCTTGAAGCAGACGGTGGCTCTTGGCGGCCTTCTGGCACAAGCCATTGCTCTTGGGTGTCAAGGCAATGGGGCAGCAGTTCAGGGTGTCGTGAACTGGTTCTGTGTGCTTGGCCTTTACTTGTCAGGGACATCAGAGGAGACGCGCAGTGCTGCATCTGTGAGGAAATATGTTGTCTGTGTGTTGTCTGACGGGCGCCATTGTGTTCTTCATATTGGGGGGGGGGGGGGTTGTCCTGTACCTGATGCCACTTCGAGATGGGCGGTAAAGCCGACGCGGAGCGGTGGGTGGCACGTTGGGTTGTGGAACCTGCCGCCCTCATTGGAGGTGGCTGGACATTTGGATCCATCAAGGCCCCAAAACAGCACCTCTCCTTCGCGGGGATTGACTTTGCTCGAGGTGCGAGCCAAGGCTGTACCCAAGAGAAGTTGTGAGGGTCATGTCACCAGGAGCTCCTCACGGCACTGAGGGTCGCCGCGGAGATTACTCGATTTCTTTGGTGTCCACCACATAAGTGCCACAGTACCCCCCCCCCTTTGCACGTAAAACGCCTTGTCCAAACGAGTGTTTGCGAGTGGCGCGAGCAAATACTCGTTTACGACATTGTGTTGCCCTCAGTTGTTGTGTTGGCCGGCCAGGACCAACGGCCCCGCCCGCCCGCCCCACATTCTGCTTGAAGCAGCCTTGGGACTGGCGCATATCGCGATCAGAGCGAAGCACTGACGAAGTGCCTTGCTGACTGCTTGCATTGTGCATGCAGCATGAGGGTATTGTCGTAGACAGCCTTGAACGTTATTGGAGCCCTTGAATTTGGCAGTTCCGTTATTGAGTTGCACCAGGGAGGTGGTACATTTGCTGTTGTGGTATGATTGCATGGTTGCGAATGACACCATGCACCATGCGCGCACAGTGCAACGTTTTCATATGCCGTTTGACATGAGCGGTGCTTTTTGCCACGTTGTGGTAAGGGTTCTGTGCTGGTGTGCCTTCAACTGCATCTTTCCTTCTACGTATGTCAGCATGTTGGCATGGTACACTGAACTGTTCTGTGCACTGAACTGAGAGTGTGCAAAGATGTACCAGCCTCGCCGGGGCACCGCCAGACCGCCCCTTCTGTCAAAACGAGCGTTTTGCCCAACTGTTTACGCCCTGAGTCGAGTTGTGCTGCAGCATCCATCAGTGACGCACTGTCAGACCCAGGCATGTTCAGCCACAACCCTGCGGTGGGATGGCGTTGTACTACTCCCTGACCTGTGTCTTGCGACTGCCCCGTCGTGGGGTGGTGATACCTTGAGAGCCTTGAACTTTCATTGTGATCAGCGCATCCTGCTGAGATAATGAGGTGGCCACAAACCAGAAAAGTCCGGTGAGAAAGCCCACATGTCAGTCAGTTTCACATTGCCGTGCTTGAAAGCTAAAAAGCCCATGATTGATTTTAGAGGCAGAGCCTTGAGGATCACAAATTTCAGTGTTTCATAAGGTTCGGGATGTGTTCTGTTCAGAGTGCAGCCCATTTCTGCCCTGGGTTGCATCTTCAGCACAGTGTATTTTATTATTCTTTGCGACTGATGGGGTTCACCTAGATTCCTGCAGTCTGTCTGTTGTTGCTGTGGTTGTCATTGTGGTTGAGGCCCCTCAACCACAATGACGTTGTGGTTGCAGTTGTGGTTGTGGTTGTTGTGTGTGAGGTAAGTCGCAGTTAGATGAGCTCTCTCATGCTGGGGTGGAGACACCACTATGCACATAGATATGCATTTTCATATATTGGGAAGTCTGCTGGGGAAGTTACTGCTGTCAGCTGTGTGTGTAACAAGCAGAAGGCTGCTGACCATGGTCCGATGCCCCACCCCAGATTCCCGCCTGGTTTTGTCAAATCCCATAATGCTGTGTGTTTTGGTTCCATTGATGTTTATGATGCACATGTTTGAGGTTGACAATGGGACTGATTTGTGCTGGTGCCAAGCACTCTTCTACTTAGCAAGTATCGAAAGGTTCATTGTCTACCCTCCAGTCTGCAGATGTGGACCCACATAGAGATTTTCCGTTTTCTAGGATGCATGGTTTATCAAGTTCCAGAATATACAGGCTTGTCCAGGTGACAGTATAGGCCGCCACAAAATGAATGGATCAACCCCAAACCCCACCGAACTATTTCATACACCCAGGCAGGCCTCCCAGCTAGTGAACCCATTTTGACCACATTTTTGGGGTTGGGCCGTGTCTGTGAGGGTGTAGCAGCAGTTCTGTGAACCTGGTGTTCCAGCGGCACTCCATATTTGCATTGCCATTCCTGCAATGTGCTCTGATTGTATGTCAGTCTTGGTGGTGATGTTGTCCACCAGTGTGAATATGTGGTGATGTGTTTCATGGGGGCAGGTCTCAACGGTGCTAATGTCTCTTCTGATGCTGCCTTGTGCAAGTAGCATTAACTCCAATGGATAGAATTCTTGTGTATTTGCATGGTAGCCTTTTTGCTGGCGAAATGATTTGTCATTTTGGCTAAGGCATGGTTTCAGCTTTGGTGGGTTTCAAGAGGTGACCACATTTGAATTTTAGTCTGAGTACCATATGATGAACATGGTGATTCTCGATTGTGTGTTAAATTACTACTACTAGCGAGTGAGTAATTGGGTTCCGATGGCAAAGGGTCTGCAGACCATGAGGTCAAGCTGGACCCTGAATTGGAATCAGGGTTGGAGTTGGAGCCAGAGTGGGAATTCGAGCCGGAGTGCGTCTTGGAGTCGGAAGTGGTTAGTTCGCTGCAGGGGTTCCTCAGTTCCATGTTCCAGCACAATTACTCAGATTGCATGCTGCAGGCGCAGCAAGATTAGCACTAGCATTATGTGAAGTTTCGCACCAGCTGCCCCAAAGACCCCCTCAAAAACGAACATTTTTCAATATTGCATATTTAGGTTTATTGGAGACATCAGCTTATCAGCCAATTTGGCAGACTACAATTATTTTTGGTCCAGACCAAGGTGAGCTAGCAAGATGAATCATATGATCCCCTATGATCCACCATTGAACACGGAAATGAATCAAAACACCTTTGTAGCCCGGGGGGAAGCGGGGATGCACAGTGCAAAAAATATGTATGGTATAGGAGTGGGCACCCTATGATGTAGGGGATCAAGCGACAGCATGTGATGGTGGGGCCAATGTTGTGCTACAGTGGGGAAATTGGACATGTTACACGGACCATTGCAAATCCGGGGTGCACGCAATTAGTTTTTCAAATATGTTTGCAATACGGTGGGTTGTGTTCGTTCATCAACCTCTAAATGAATCCAAAAATTGCAAAAGTTTGCTGCTTTGTTGTTCTCGGTGTGCACAAAAAATAAGTATATGGTGCCACAAGTCACAATTATACACATTTACACATAACCATACCAGGGATGAGAGCTCACGTATAGTCATACATGTTGCTTGATTGAAGGGAAAATTGGGGAAAGGGTTGCCTTGGGGTTCTGCTTTTTCTAACCGAGGGCATAACATCCCTGATTAACCATAGTAGATGGGTGAAATTCCCAACCAAGCTTTGCACGATTTACAACCGGCGTTGTTATTTCATATTCGGATATTTACTTCGGATTGTGTTTTCATGTAGGTCTGTGTAGGCTACTTAGAAGCTGCACCAACAACCAAATGGCAATTCAAGAGAGTTTCCGCAGCCAAAGGCAACTCAAGAAAGTTTCCACAACCAATTAACAAACAGCACATTGGTTTTTTTATGGTTGCATTCTGCCTTTTGGGAGGAGAAAATAGGCACCAAAGACGGGGGGGTCAAAGTTGATGACATCAAAGTTTCGATATGCCTCAATAGGGAACAAAAGAAAAACAGTACTGACATATGAAAGGCCACAATGCAATCCCAAAACGTTATGGCATATGCAAAGCTCAAGGGCCCTAAATAATGTGCATGGATTGTAAATTTAGTTCGCTATGTACCATTCGCAAACCAATGACATCTTGATCTTGTGATATGATTGTAGATTTCCATGGCACATATATTGGTGGCCAAAATGGGTGCCGTAGATTTTTGTAACCCAAAAGTGATTAGCAAAAGAGGTCTAGAAGTGGGGCTCTTGAACTTGATGCAGGGGTGCACGGGGGGGGGGGGGGGGGCCATTCATATGGACTTTTGGCATTGGTTAACAAAGAAAATTGATGCAGTTGTACAAGTTGATGATTTCACAAGGTATGTACGCTTGAAGTAGATGATCTCATAAGTATGGTATGCTACACTGCTAAGCAATAACCTCGGCCCATACACTTTGGGTTTGGAAGTTTTTGGGAATGCACTTCTTTTTTTCTCTCGTCAAACATTTTTTAAAATACCTTTTCACAGATCTAGCACTCTTGATTGTGCCATTGACCCAATTGGTGGAGGATGTTAAACCCAAAACATTTTCACTTTTGACAAAACAGGGCACAACAAGCAACAAGCTGTATTCAGGTAAACACCGTTTTTTGTACCATTTACTAAGCTATTTAGAGCTCTAAAAAGAAACTAAATTGGGGCCAAGATCCGGCCAAGATTTATCTTGCATCACATGTCTTTTGAAACGGTAAGTCATGAGTTTTCATTATGTGTTTGTCTGCATTCACACTCACTAAAGGACAGCTTCGAAAAGGGCCGCTTTTTCTACCATGATTAAACCTTGCAAACCTTCAGGTACAAAATGAAAATTCACGGGTGTGGCACACGCTAATCAAGTTTTGTTGATTTGTTCAAGCTCTGCATTTTCTTCATTGTGGTTCAACAAGGAGAAACTTTCTTTGGTCGGACAAAATGGTGTGGCCAATATGGAAATCCAAAATGGATTGAGTCCACATTTCATACATTGTAACCCTCTTTTTGGAGAAACTGAGAGAGAGGTTGTACATCCAGCAGCAAAGAAAGCATTGACACACCGCGGACCTTCCTTTAACATCACGAAATTGTCTATCACGCCATCTAGCCATTGATGTAGAACCGCACCAACGGGTGATGCTCATTGGAAAGATGTACAGATTCAAAGAAAGCTATCATAAAACATATACAAATCAAACAGATTGCTTTCAGCAAAGAATTCTTCTGCAAGTGTTCAACTAACAAATGTGTGTGCTGACAACCGGTGCGTCTTTGCTGCGAGTTTGGTCACTACAAGATCTAGTAAAGAGCTTGCTACAAGCAGGGTGTATATTGGGTAAGTGTGAGTTGCCTTCAATGTGCACCACCTACTATCTTCGCTACATTTGGGGCCTGAGTAAGTTTTTTTTATGCTTGATGCTCATAGGCAGCCTTTACAAAGTAATCAACCATTTAAAACTGCCTTGTTCTAATATTCCAAGGATCATTTAAGACTGATTGATTCATTTAATTCGAAGAAGTCTTCATAAAAGCATCCACTTTGGCATCCAATTGAACAAATGGAAAAGGCGCATCTAAAATTGCAACAGGCGGTGGCAAAAGGAGAGACACCAAAGCCTTCGTTAATCGGGCTAGGTTCAAGTCATGCAGGCGGTAGTTTGGATCAAATGGATGGATGCCATAGTCTTTGAGGAAAAAGGAAATGTTTCTTAGCGCAATGGCTGCCAATAAAACCTCAATGAAAAACTGCACAACATTTTGCGAATTCACAAAGAGTTACTTTTAGGCCCACTTTTGTTTTATTTCCAAGTTAGTAAAACCTCTGGTTAGAGGGCATAAGAGTTCATTATGCGGCTAAACCACATCAATTAGATTTTGAAGCAACAAAAAGATAGGTAATCTAAGAGCCCTCCACTTTTCGATAATTTCTCGGGTTGCATGCGTCTTAGGAGCACCTAAAACAGGTAAAAGTGTCTTTTAACAAAACTTGTTTAGTCCACTCGACCAAATTGTTGGCGTTTTGGCTGGTCATCAAGTGTCTATGCTTGCTCATCTTTTTCTTCGAAACTCTACTGGGCCGGATGACTTTGTCACAGGCTTTTTGACCGAGTAAGTTTCGAGAAATGGTTTGTCCAATTCAAACGACGGTTAGTGTGACACTTTGATGAGACAGAGACCAGTGATGTAATGTATGTTTGGTCATAGCCTCTTTTTTTGGAGGCCCATGTAGGCCCTCTACGATACCACACATTTCCAATATTCACCAAAGGCGCCCGGTAATATATTGGTCTCATCCAAGCCCTAAATTAACGCAGAATCAAACCACACATGTTCCAAAAAGGGCTTCAAAGTCTCATTAAAGGAACTTTACCTATTCACCATTAGCTAACCGCATGCCGGCACACTGCGATTTGCAGAGTTGCGGTGCTCAATGCTGGATAACGAGGTTTTGGGCCTTGAAAAAGGAGAACAATTTTGTTGTACTAAGGCGGCCGAAAATGGGACACCTTTTCGCATCAATGCGGGCCTTTTTGGACCACGCGGTCTGTCTCAATTATCTGTTGTTTGCAGAGGCATAATTTGGACATTGTGGTTTTTGCTCCAATTGCCCCTAAAAGGGCATGATTTAGCTCCAAAAAAAGTGTGCGGTGATTTCGAGGAAAATGCCTCCATTTTGGTTGAGGGGCCCTATTTGCCAGATTATTTTGTGTTTAGTACCCTTTTTCTTTTTTTTTTGCGGGATCTGACTCTTTTTTGCTCGGTTTTTTTCTTGTGCTTTGCTCACATTGTCTAACTCAGCTGTGGGTGAATATTCCAAGATTCCCAGTTATGTTGCGAAGTCAAAACAAAATACAAACCAGGGTAATTGACTTGGATTACCTACACTTTTACATTGCATGAAAAGAACAAAATCAATCTTGTGCTTTCTAATCCAAAGAGTGCACATCCTTAAATCATGACGATTGACTACTCATATCAGTCACACTCAAACAGCTCACTCAGTCACACTCACACCTGCACATGCACACGCACACACACTCAAACTCGCACATACACATAAGACGCGACAAACAGGCACTTACAAAGCCCTGAGTGCTCAATTCTCGTCAGTTGGACAGTCAAACAAGACAAAGCATGTTCAACGCCAATAGGCACCTTTCTGCAGGGTGAAGGCGCACAGCAGCAAACTTGGGCTGGCATGAACCTGAGGCACAGGTGAGGCACTGCACTGCCACAGCGGCAGGCCAGCCTCATCTGAATCAGGGTAAGGGATGCACAGTGTGTCACATTGTCTGTCCACACCCAGCGCCAGCCTTTGCCTGCCAGCTGCTTCCCCCGCCCCACAGTGTTCAGCCCTGACAAAAGCAGTCCTTGGTACCATTCTCTGCCCTAATTCCATTCCACCGGTCACCCGGCGGACTCACACACACAGTCTGATGCTGTACAGTCTGATGCTGTATGCTCACACATACACACACAGACAAAAACACACGCCTGCATGCACTGATTGTTCATCAACACATTCCTCCTCATATCATTCGGTAGTTGCTGTCCTATCTCTCTGCGTTGTAGTCTGTTGCTGAGACAACAAAATTGGAGGTTTCGGAAATGTGAGGCCGTGCAGCATTATACAGAACAGGCTCGCAACAAGCAACTAATGTTCAGGTGAGGCCGGATCAGCATCGTCGCATGCATGCCAAAAGTAAGAGATATTGTGCTGCCAATATGCAAAGCCCATGTTGCCGACGGAAACACAGCAGAGAAGAATCATTGCAAACTGCAAGCACAAAGGGCTGATCACACAAAGAATCTCGACACATAAATCTCGACCTATGCGTTGAGACACAGTTGACACGATACTACAAATCTAGCGTGTGGACAAAAGAAAGAGCATGTGTACAGAAGGAGCCCAGGAAAGAAGATGTCAACAGACAATCACGCTGGCCAACACGCGGAGACATGCAGAACTGCAAACGTGTAGAGCGCAGATGGAACAGAGACGGAGAGCAGACTGCGCAGGTTAACCAAGCTTAAAATGGAGTGGCAAAAACCTTGCAGCTCGTCAGCCCTACAATTGCCCACAGCTTGGCGACATCACGAAAGAGTTGCTTGCTACCACATTCGCTTCACGAGAGGGAAATGCAAAGGTGAGGAAAAGCTGAGTGTGAGCATGCCTGCAGGGCGCCAATGGAGCAGAAATATACAGCAACATTGAAAATGCAATGTGCAAGGGTCGCCTGTCCGGGCGGAGAGGCTGGAGGACAGCTAAACACATTCACACGTTTGATGATCAGCGCCACTGCGAGCGGTGCATTGCGGATGCAGCTGTCCGGCCGCGTTGTAGCAATTCGCTTGACACCATGGCGTGGTGGCTCGGAGGGGGTCGACGGTATGACAGTCTATAAACGGCGGAATGACGCACACGTATATGCACATGCGCTGGCACCATGCACCATTGATTCCATATGCACCGAATCTGCATCACTACAACCGACGTGGGAATCTGAGCCAAACTCCCCTACCCGCACGCCTCAATGGAAACAAGCCACACTCCTTTACAGCTTTCAGGGCAGACCTCGGCCTCAGCCCGTAGCTCCCCATGGCAGCTGCCATACCACAGCTACACAGTGTGGCTTCATCGTAATTGGCACAGAAAGCATGTGGGGTGTCCCCGTAAATCAACAAGTGACCGGGAACGCATATATCTGTACCCGATATGACATGCTGACGATACACTGGAAAAGGGGGCGAAGAAAAAACATGTGTTTGCTTTCACGGAAAGCAGTGTGCACCTCTTCCCAACCTCATCCTATCGCCGTCCATTCCAAAGTCACTCCCACAAATACCAACGAAGCAGCAGGAGTCAATATTGCTGAACCGCAGCCGCAGTGCCATTTGCAGACTACAATGCTGGATCCCTACAATGGATCCGATGTCCCCCACCCTCCTCACTCACCTCCACGCTTGGTCACTCACTACACGTAGTATCCTATCAGCTGCTCCTCCACTTGTGAATGCCCACACACAGTGATGAAGATCCACATACCTGTCATGGATTTGGAGACGGCCCCAGCCGGTGGCACGCCCTTCCCTTGCTCAAACCCAAGTGCCTGAGATATGATGGTGTAAGCGTGGCGATGACAATGTAGCCGCAAGTGCATACCGTGTCCGAAATCCAGAACACCTTGACACTACGGACGACAGACGGGACCCCAGCACTGCATTATACATGCCAACATTCATACTGGGTGCCTGGAACACCCAGCACACCGGCCTCCCTTGAGGATCACACCTTGCCCTACCTTGCCTTGTTACCAAATGCAAATACTGTGACGCAGCACACCTGCATGTAACGTGCGAAGTCCAAATACTCGTCAGCAGCATCCTTAAACGTATCTGAGGCAGTGCGGGTGTACCAAGGCGTTCCGTCACTCTGCAGTCATGGAAAGCTCTGGAATCACTGTACCGAAGGTCAGCCAGATCTCGACACAGCATTCAGCCCTGTGTGGGCCCAGAGCAATGCCATGATCTTGAACTATCGGCAAAACGGCCAGCATGCCCAGTAAACAGCCCCTACACCCGCACAGCTCAGACAAGAGACTCAGGTGCACACATACACACACAGAGAGAGAGAGAGAGAGAGAGAGAGAATGACGGGGAGAGTGAGAGAGGGAGGGTTGCGTACAGTGGAGCCCACCCGAAATCCCACAAATCACACAGCCTCCCAACACCTTGTCCCATACCTGGGCTTCCAAGGCACTCACACGTTTGGTGATCAGCGCCACTGCGAGCGGTGCATTGCGGATGCAGCTGTCCGGCCGCGTTGTAGCAATTCGCTTGACACCATGGCGTGGTGGCTCGGAGGGGGTCGACGGTATGACAGTCTATAAACGGCGGAATGACGCACACGTATATGCACATGCGCTGGCACCATGCACCATTGATTCCATATGCACCGAATCTGCATCACTACAACCGACGTGGGAATCTGAGCCAAACTCCCCTACCCGCACGCCTCAATGGAAGCAAGCCACACTCCTTTACAGCTTTCAGGGCAGACCTCGGCCTCAGCCCGTAGCTCCCCATGGCAGCTGCCATACCACAGCTACACAGTGTGGCTTCATCGTAATTGGCATATGCTCCTCACAGAAAGCATGTGGGGTGTCCCCGTAAATCAACAAGTGACCTGGGACGCATATATCTGTACCCGATATGACATGCTGACGATACACTGGAAAAGGGGGCGAAGAACAAACGTGTGTTTGCTTTCACGGAAAGCAGTGTGCACCTCTTCCCAACCCCATCCTATCGCCGTCCACTCCAAAGTCACTCCCACAAATACCAATGAAGCAGCAGGAGTCAACATTGCTGAACCGCAGCTGCAGTGCCATTTGCAGACTACAATGCTGGATCCCTACAATGGATCCGATGCCCCCCACCCTCCTCACTCACCTCCACGCTTGGTCACTCACTACACGTAGTATCCTATCAGCTGCTCCTCCACTTGTGAATGCCCACACACAGTGATGAAGATCCACATACCTGTCATGGATTTGGAGACGGCCCCAGCCGGTGGCACGCCCTTCCCTTGCTCAAACCCAAGTGCCTGAGATATGATGGTGTAAGCGTGGCGATGACAATGTAGCCGCAAGTGCATACCGTGTCCGAAATCCAGAACACCTTGACACTACGGACGACAGACGGGACCCCAGCACTGCATTATACATGCCAACATTCATACTGGGTGCCTGGAACACCCAGCACACCGGCCTCCCTTGAGGATCACACCTTGCCCTACCTTGCCTTGTTACCAAATGCAAATACTGTGACGCAGCACACCTGCATGTAACGTGCGAAGTCCAAATACTCGTCAGCAGCATCCTTAAACGTATCTGAGGCAGTGCGGGTGTACCAAGGCGTTCCGTCACTCTGCAGTCATGGAAAGCTCTGGAATCACTGTACCGAAGGTCAGCCAGATCTCGACACAGCATTCAGCCCTGTGTGGGCCCAGAGCAATGCCATGATCTTGAACTATCGGCAAAACGGCCAGCATGCCCAGTAAACAGCCCCTACACCCGCACAGCTCAGACAAGAGACTCAGGTGCACACACAAACACACACACACAGAGAGAGAGAGAGAGAGAATGACGGGGAGAGTGAGAGAGGGAGGGTTGCGTACAGTGGAGCCCACCCGAAATCCCACAAATCACACAGCCTCCAAACACCTTGTCCCATACCTGGGCTTCCAAGGCACTCACACGTTTGATGATCAGCGCCACTGCGAGCGGTGCATTGCGGATGCAGCTGTCCGGCCGCGTTGTAGCAATTCGCTTGACACCATGGCGTGGTGGCTCGGAGGGGGTCGACGGTATGACAGTCTATAAACGGCGGAATGACGCACACGTATATGCACATGCGCTGGCACCATGCACCATTGATTCCATATGCACCGAATCTGCATCACTACAACCGACGTGGGAATCTGAGCCAAACTCCCCTACCCGCACGCCTCAATGGAAGCAAGCCACACTCCTTTACAGCTTTCAGGGCAGACCTCGGCCTCAGCCCGTAGCTCCCCATGGCAGCTGCCATACCACAGCTACACAGTGTGGCTTCATCGTAATTGGCATATGCTCCTCACAGAAAGCATGTGGGGTGTCCCCGTAAATCAACAAGTGACCTGGGACGCATATATCTGTACCCGATATGACATGCTGACGATACACTGGAAAAGGGGGCGAAGAACAAACGTGTGTTTGCTTTCACGGAAAGCAGTGTGCACCTCTTCCCAACCCCATCCTATCGCCGTCCACTCCAAAGTCACTCCCACAAATACCAATGAAGCAGCAGGAGTCAATATTGCTGAACCGCAGCTGCAGTGCCATTTGCAGACTACAATGCTGGATCCCTACAATGGATCCGATGCCCCCCACCCTCCTCACTCACCTCCACGCTTGGTCACTCACTACACGTAGTATCCTATCAGCTGCTCCTCCACTTGTGAATGCCCACACACAGTGATGAAGATCCACATACCTGTCATGGATTTGGAGACGGCCCCAGCCGGTGGCACGCCCTTCCCTTGCTCAAACCCAAGTGCCTGAGATATGATGGTGTAAGCGTGGCGATGACAATGTAGCCGCAAGTGCATACCGTGTCCGAAATCCAGAACACTTTGACACTACGGACGACAGACGGGACCCCAGCACTGCATTATACATGCCAACATTCATACTGGGTGCCTGGAACACCCAGCACACCGGCCTCCCTTGAGGATCACACCTTGCCCTACCTTGCCTTGTTACCAAATGCAAATACTGTGACGCAGCACACCTGCATGTAACGTGCGAAGTCCAAATACTCATCAGCAGCATCCTTAAACGTATCTGAGGCAGTGCGGGTGTACCAAGGCGTTCCGTCACTCTGCAGTCATGGAAAGCTCTGGAATCACTGTACCGAAGGTCAGCCAGATCTCGACACAGCATTCAGCCCTGTGTGGGCCCAGAGCAATGCCATGATCTTGAACTATCGGCAAAACGGCCAGCATGCCCAGTAAACAGCCCCTACACCCGCACAGCTCAGACAAGAGACTCAGGTGCACACACACACACACACACAGAGAGAGAGAGAGAGAGAGAGAGAATGACGGGGAGAGTGAGAGAGGGAGGGTTGCGTACAGTGGAGCCCAGCCGAAATCCCACAAATCACACAGCCTCCCAACACCTTGTCCCATACCTGGGCTTCCAAGGCACTCACACGTTTGATGATCAGCGCCACTGCGAGCGGTGCATTGCGGATGCAGCTGTCCGGCCGCGTTGTAGCAATTCGCTTGACACCATGGCGTGGTGGCTCGGAGGGGGTCGACGGTATGACAGTCTATAAACGGCGGAATGACGCACACGTATATGCACATGCGCTGGCACCATGCACCATTGATTCCATATGCACCGAATCTGCATCACTACAACCGACGTGGGAATCTGAGCCAAACTCCCCTACCCGCACGCCTCAATGGAAGCAAGCCACACTCCTTTACAGCTTTCAGGGCAGACCTCGGCCTCAGCCCGTAGCTCCCCATGGCAGCTGCCATACCACAGCTACACAGTGTGGCTTCATCGTAATTGGCATATGCTCCTCACAGAAAGCATGTGGGGTGTCCCCGTAAATCAACAAGTGACCTGGGACGCATATATCTGTACCCGATATGACATGCTGACGATACACTGGAAAAGGGGGCGAAGAAAAAACATGTGTTTGCTTTCACGGAAAGCAGTGTGCACCTCTTCCCAACCCCATCCTATCGCCGTCCACTCCAAAGTCACTCCCACAAATACCAACGAAGCAGCAGGAGTCAATATTGCTGAACCGCAGCCGCAGTGCCATTTGCAGACTACAATGCTGGATCCCTACAATGGATCCGATGCCCCCCACCCTCCTCACTCACCTCCACGCTTGGTCACTCACTACACGTAGTATCCTATCAGCTGCTCCTCCACTTGTGAATGCCCACACACAGTGATGAAGATCCACATACCTGTCATGGATTTGGAGACGGCCCCAGCCGGTGGCACGCCCTTCCCTTGCTCAAACCCAAGTGCCTGAGATATGATGGTGTAAGCGTGGCGATGACAATGTAGCCGCAAGTGCATACCGTGTCCGAAATCCAGAACACCTTGACACTACGGACGACAGACGGGACCCCAGCACTGCATTATACATGCCAACATTCATACTGGGTGCCTGGAACACCCAGCACACCGGCCTCCCTTGAGGATCACACCTTGCCCTACCTTGCCTTGTTACGAAATGCAAATACTGTGACGCAGCACACCTGCATGTAACGTGCGAAGTCCAAATACTCGTCAGCAGCATCCTTAAACGTATCTGAGGCAGTGCGGGTGTACCAAGGCGTTCCGTCACTCTGCAGTCATGGAAAGCTCTGGAATCACTGTACCGAAGGTCAGCCAGATCTCGACACAGCATTCAGCCCTGTGTGGGCCCAGAGCAATGCCATGATCTTGAACTATCGGCAAAACGGCCAGCATGCCCAGTAAACAGCCCCTACACCCGCACAGCTCAGACAAGAGACTCAGGTGCACACATACACACACACAGAGAGAGAGAGAGAGAGAGAGAGAGAATGACGGGGAGAGTGAGAGAGGGAGGGTTACGTACAGTGGAGCCCACCCGAAATCCCACAAATCACACAGCCTCCCAACACCTTGTCCCATACCTGGGCTTCCAAGGCACTCACACGTTTGATGATCAGCGCCACTGCGAGCGGTGCATTGCGGATGCAGCTGTCCGGCCGCGTTGTAGCAATTCGCTTGACACCATGGCGTGGTGGCTCGGAGGGGGTCGACGGTATGACAGTCTATAAACGGCGGAATGACGCACACGTATATGCACATGCGCTGGCACCATGCACCATTGATTCCATATGCACCGAATCTGCATCACTACAACCGACGTGGGAATCTGAGCCAAACTCCCCTACCCGCACGCCTCAATGGAAGCAAGCCACACTCCTTTACAGCTTTCAGGGCAGACCTCGGCCTCAGCCCGTAGCTCCCCATGGCAGCTGCCATACCACAGCTACACAGTGTGGCTTCATCGTAATTGGCATATGCTCCTCACAGAAAGCATGTGGGGTGTCCCCGTAAATCAACAAGTGACCTGGGACGCATATATCTGTACCCGATATGACATGCTGACGATACACTGGAAAAGGGGGCGAAGAAAAAACATGTGTTTGCTTTCACGGAAAGCAGTGTGCACCTCTTCCCAACCCCATCCTATCGCCGTCCACTCCAAAGTCACTCCCACAAATACCAATGAAGCAGCAGGAGTCAATATTGCTGAACCGCAGCTGCAGTGCCATTTGCAGACTACAATGCTGGATCCCTACAATGGATCCGATGCTCCCCACCCTCCTCACTCACCTCCACGCTTGGTCACTCACTACACGTAGTATCCTATCAGCTGCTCCTCCACTTGTGAATGCCCACACACAGTGATGAAGATCCACATACCTGTCATGGATTTGGAGACGGCCCCAGCCGGTGGCACGCCCTTCCCTTGCTCAAACCCAAGTGCCTGAGATATGATGGTGTAAGCGTGGCGATGACAATGTAGCCGCAAGTGCATACCGTGTCCGAAATCCAGAACACCTTGACACTACGGACGACAGACGGGACCCCAGCACTGCATTATACATGCCAACATTCATACTGGGTGCCTGGAACACCCAGCACACCGGCCTCCCTTGAGGATCACACCTTGCCCTACCTTGCCTTGTTACCAAATGCAAATACTGTGACGCAGCACACCTGCATGTAACGTGCGAAGTCCAAATACTCATCAGCAGCATCCTTAAACGTATCTGAGGCAGTGCGGGTGTACCAAGGCGTTCCGTCACTCTGCAGTCATGGAAAGCTCTGGAATCACTGTACCGAAGGTCAGCCAGATCTCGACACAGCATTCAGCCCTGTGTGGGCCCAGAGCAATGCCATGATCTTGAACTATCGGCAAAACGGCCAGCATGCCCAGTAAACAGCCCCTACACCCGCACAGCTCAGACAAGAGACTCAGGTGCACACATACACACACACAGAGAGAGAGAGAGAGAGAGAGAGAGAATGACGGGGAGAGTGAGAGAGGGAGGGTTGCGTACAGTGGAGCCCACCCGAAATCCCACAAATCACACAGCCTCCCAACACCTTGTCCCATACCTGGGCTTCCAAGGCACTCACACGTTTGATGATCAGCGCCACTGCGAGCGGTGCATTGCGGATGCAGCTGTCCGGCCGCGTTGTAGCAATTCGCTTGACACCATGGCGTGGTGGCTCGGAGGGGGTCGACGGTATGACAGTCTATAAACGGCGGAATGACGCACACGTATATGCACATGCGCTGGCACCATGCACCATTGATTCCATATGCACCGAATCTGCATCACTACAACCGACGTGGGAATCTGAGCCAAACTCCCCTACCCGCACGCCTCAATGGAAGCAAGCCACACTCCTTTACAGCTTTCAGGGCAGACCTCGGCCTCAGCCCGTAGCTCCCCATGGCAGCTGCCATACCACAGCTACACAGTGTGGCTTCATCGTAATTGGCATATGCTCCTCACAGAAAGCATGTGGGGTGTCCCCGTAAATCAACAAGTGACCTGGGACGCATATATCTGTACCCGATATGACATGCTGACGATACACTGGAAAAGGGGGCGAAGAACAAACGTGTGTTTGCTTTCACGGAAAGCAGTGTGCACCTCTTCCCAACCCCATCCTATCGCCGTCCACTCCAAAGTCACTCCCACAAATACCAACGAAGCAGCAGGAGTCAATATTGCTGAACCGCAGCTGCAGTGCCATTTGCAGACTACAATGCTGGATCCCTACAATGGATCCGATGCCCCCCACCCTCCTCACTCACCTCCACGCTTGGTCACTCACTACACGTAGTATCCTATCAGCTGCTCCTCCAGAATGACGGGGAGAGTGAGAGAGGGAGGGTTGCGTACAGTGGAGCCCACCCGAAATCCCACAAATCACACAGCCTCCCAACACCTTGTCCCATACCTGGGCTTCCAAGGCACTCACACGTTTGATGATCAGCGCCACTGCGAGCGGTGCATTGCGGATGCAGCTGTCCGGCCGCGTTGTAGCAATTCGCTTGACACCATGGCGTGGTGGCTCGGAGGGGGTCGACGGTATGACAGTCTATAAACGGCGGAATGACGCACACGTATATGCACATGCGCTGGCACCATGCACCATTGATTCCATATGCACCGAATCTGCATCACTACAACCGACGTGGGAATCTGAGCCAAACTCCCCTACCCGCACGCCTCAATGGAAACAAGCCACACTCCTTTACAGCTTTCAGGGCAGACCTCGGCCTCAGCCCGTAGCTCCCCATGGCAGCTGCCATACCACAGCTACACAGTGTGGCTTCATCGTAATTGGCATATGCTCCTCACAGAAAGCATGTGGGGTGTCCCCGTAAATCAACAAGTGACCTGGGACGCATATATCTGTACCCGATATGACATGCTGACGATACACTGGAAAAGGGGGCGAAGAACAAACGTGTGTTTGCTTTCACGGAAAGCAGTGTGCACCTCTTCCCAACCTCATCCTATCGCCGTCCACTCCAAAGTCACTCCCACAAATACCAACGAAGCAGCAGGAGTCAATATTGCTGAACCGCAGCTGCAGTGCCATTTGCAGACTACAATGCTGGATGACTACAATGGATCCGATGCTCCCCACCCTCCTCACTCACCTCCACGCTTGGTCACTCACTACACGTAGTATCCTATCAGCTGCTCCTCCACTTGTGAATGCCCACACACAGTGATGAAGATCCACATACCTGTCATGGATTTGGAGACGGCCCCAGCCGGTGGCACGCCCTTCCCTTGCTCAAACCCAAGTGCCTGAGATATGATGGTGTAAGCGTGGCGATGACAATGTAGCCGCAAGTGCATACCGTGTCCGAAATCCAGAACACCTTGACACTACGGACGACAGACGGGACCCCAGCACTGCATTATACATGCCAACATTCATACTGGGTGCCTGGAACACCCAGCACACCGGCCTCCCTTGAGGATCACACCTTGCCCTACCTTGCCTTGTTACCAAATGCAAATACTGTGACGCAGCACACCTGCATGTAACGTGCGAAGTCCAAATACTCGTCAGCAGCATCCTTAAACGTATCTGAGGCAGTGCGGGTGTACCAAGGCGTTCCGTCACTCTGCAGTCATGGAAAGCTCTGGAATCACTGTACCGAAGGTCAGCCAGATCTCGACACAGCATTCAGCCCTGTGTGGGCCCAGAGCAATGCCATGATCTTGAACTATCGGCAAAACGGCCAGCATGCCCAGTAAACAGCCCCTACACCCGCACAGCTCAGACAAGAGACTCAGGTGCACACACACACACACACACACACACAGAGAGAGAGAGAGAGAGAGAGAGAGAGAATGACGGGGAGAGTGAGAGAGGGAGGGTTGCGTACAGTGGAGCCCACCCGAAATCCCACAAATCACACAGCCTCCCAACACCTTGTCCCATACCTGGGCTTCCAAGGCACTCACACGTTTGATGATCAGCGCCACTGCGAGCGGTGCATTGCGGATGCAGCTGTCCGGCCGCGTTGTAGCAATTCGCTTGACACCATGGCGTGGTGGCTCGGAGGGGGTCGACGGTATGACAGTCTATAAACGGCGGAATGACGCACACGTATATGCACATGCGCTGGCACCATGCACCATTGATTCCATATGCACCGAATCTGCATCACTACAACCGACGTGGGAATCTGAGCCAAACTCCCCTACCCGCACGCCTCAATGGAAGCAAGCCACACTCCTTTACAGCTTTCAGGGCAGACCTCGGCCTCAGCCCGTAGCTCCCCATGGCAGCTGCCATACCACAGCTACACAGTGTGGCTTCATCGTAATTGGCATATGCTCCTCACAGAAAGCATGTGGGGTGTCCCCGTAAATCAACAAGTGACCTGGGACGCATATATCTGTACCCGATATGACATGCTGACGATACACTGGAAAAGGGGGCGAAGAAAAAACATGTGTTTGCTTTCACGGAAAGCAGTGTGCACCTCTTCCCAACCCCATCCTATCGCCGTCCACTCCAAAGTCACTCCCACAAATACCAATGAAGCAGCAGGAGTCAATATTGCTGAACCGCAGCTGCAGTGCCATTTGCAGACTACAATGCTGGATCCCTACAATGGATCCGATGCCCCCCACCCTCCTCACTCACCTCCACGCTTGGTCACTCACTACACGTAGTATCCTATCAGCTGCTCCTCCAGAATGACGGGGAGAGTGAGAGAGGGAGGGTTGCGTACAGTGGAGCCCACCCGAAATCCCACAAATCACACAGCCTCCCAACACCTTGTCCCATACCTGGGCTTCCAAGGCACTCACACGTTTGATGATCAGCGCCACTGCGAGCGGTGCATTGCGGATGCAGCTGTCCGGCCGCGTTGTAGCAATTCGCTTGACACCATGGCGTGGTGGCTCGGAGGGGGTCGACGGTATGACAGTCTATAAACGGCGGAATGACGCACACGTATATGCACATGCGCTGGCACCATGCACCATTGATTCCATATGCACCGAATCTGCATCACTACAACCGACGTGGGAATCTGAGCCAAACTCCCCTACCCGCACGCCTCAATGGAAACAAGCCACACTCCTTTACAGCTTTCAGGGCAGACCTCGGCCTCAGCCCGTAGCTCCCCATGGCAGCTGCCATACCACAGCTACACAGTGTGGCTTCATCGTAATTGGCATATGCTCCTCACAGAAAGCATGTGGGGTGTCCCCGTAAATCAACAAGTGACCTGGGACGCATATATCTGTACCCGATATGACATGCTGACGATACACTGGAAAAGGGGGCGAAGAACAAACGTGTGTTTGCTTTCACGGAAAGCAGTGTGCACCTCTTCCCAACCTCATCCTATCGCCGTCCACTCCAAAGCCACTCCCACAAATACCAACGAAGCAGCAGGAGTCAATATTGCTGAACCGCAGCTGCAGTGCCATTTGCAGACTACAATGCTGGATCCCTACAATGGATCCGATGCTCCCCACCCTCCTCACTCACCTCCACGCTTGGTCACTCACTACACGTAGTATCCTATCAGCTGCTCCTCCACTTGTGAATGCCCACACACAGTGATGAAGATCCACATACCTGTCATGGATTTGGAGACGGCCCCAGCCGGTGGCACGCCCTTCCCTTGCTCAAACCCAAGTGCCTGAGATATGATGGTGTAAGCGTGGCGATGACAATGTAGCCGCAAGTGCATACCGTGTCCGAAATCCAGAACACCTTGACACTACGGACGACAGACGGGACCCCAGCACTGCATTATACATGCCAACATTCATACTGGGTGCCTGGAACACCCAGCACACCGGCCTCCCTTGAGGATCACACCTTGCCCTACCTTGCCTTGTTACCAAATGCAAATACTGTGACGCAGCACACCTGCATGTAACGTGCGAAGTCCAAATACTCGTCAGCAGCATCCTTAAACGTATCTGAGGCAGTGCGGGTGTACCAAGGCGTTCCGTCACTCTGCAGTCATGGAAAGCTCTGGAATCACTGTACCGAAGGTCAGCCAGATCTCGACACAGCATTCAGCCCTGTGTGGGCCCAGAGCAATGCCATGATCTTGAACTATCGGCAAAACGGCCAGCATGCCCAGTAAACAGCCCCTACACCCGCACAGCTCAGACAAGAGACTCAGGTGCACACATACACACACACAGAGAGAGAGAGAGAGAGAGAGAGAGAATGACGGGGAGAGTGAGAGAGGGAGGGTTGCGTACAGTGGAGCCCACCCGAAATCCCACAAATCACACAGCCTCCCAACACCTTGTCCCATACCTGGGCTTCCAAGGCACTCACACGTTTGATGATCAGCGCCACTGCGAGCGGTGCATTGCGGATGCAGCTGTCCGGCCGCGTTGTAGCAATTCGCTTGACACCATGGCGTGGTGGCTCGGAGGGGGTCGACGGTATGACAGTCTATAAACGGCGGAATGACGCACACGTATATGCACATGCGCTGGCACCATGCACCATTGATTCCATATGCACCGAATCTGCATCACTACAACCGACGTGGGAATCTGAGCCAAACTCCCCTACCCGCACGCCTCAATGGAAGCAAGCCACACTCCTTTACAGCTTTCAGGGCAGACTTCGGCCTCAGCCCGTAGCTCCCCATGGCAGCTGCCATACCACAGCTACACAGTGTGGCTTCATCGTAATTGGCATATGCTCCTCACAGAAAGCATGTGGGGTGTCCCCGTAAATCAACAAGTGACCTGGGACGCATATATCTGTACCCGATATGACATGCTGACGATACACTGGAAAAGGGGGCGAAGAACAAACGTGTGTTTGCTTTCACGGAAAGCAGTGTGCACCTCTTCCCAACCCCATCCTATCGCCGTCCACTCCAAAGTCACTCCCACAAATACCAATGAAGCAGCAGGAGTCAATATTGCTGAACCGCAGCTGCAGTGCCATTTGCAGACTACAATGCTGGATGACTACAATGGATCCGATGTCCCCCACCCTCCTCACTCACCTCCACGCTTGGTCACTCACTACACGTAGTATCCTATCAGCTGCTCCTCCACTTGTGAATGCCCACACACAGTGATGGAGATCCACATACCTGTCATGGATTTGGAGACGGCCCCAGCCGGTGGCACGCCCTTCCCTTGCTCAAACCCAAGTGCCTGAGATATGATGGTGTAAGCGTGGCGATGACAATGTAGCCGCAAGTGCATACCGTGTCCGAAATCCAGAACACCTTGACACTACGGACGACAGACGGGACCCCAGCACTGCATTATACATGCCAACATTCATACTGGGTGCCTGGAACACCCAGCACACCGGCCTCCCTTGAGGATCACACCTTGCCCTACCTTGCCTTGTTACCAAATGCAAATACTGTGACGCAGCACACCTGCATGTAACGTGCGAAGTCCAAATACTCGTCAGCAGCATCCTTAAACGTATCTGAGGCAGTGCGGGTGTACCAAGGCGTTCCGTCACTCTGCAGTCATGGAAAGCTCTGGAATCACTGTACCGAAGGTCAGCCAGATCTCGACACAGCATTCAGCCCTGTGTGGGCCCAGAGCAATGCCATGATCTTGAACTATCGGCAAAACGGCCAGCATGCCCAGTAAACAGCCCCTACACCCGCACAGCTCAGACAAGAGACTCAGGTGCACACATACACACACAGAGAGAGAGAGAGAGAGAGAGAGAGAGAGAATGACGGGGAGAGTGAGAGAGGGAGGGTTGCGTACAGTGGAGCCCACCCGAAATCCCACAAATCACACAGCCTCCCAACACCTTGTCCCATACCTGGGCTTCCAAGGCACTCACACGTTTGATGATCAGCGCCACTGCGAGCGGTGCATTGCGGATGCAGCTGTCCGGCCGCGTTGTAGCAATTCGCTTGACACCATGGCGTGGTGGCTCGGAGGGGGTCGACGGTATGACAGTCTATAAACGGCGGAATGACGCACACGTATATGCACATGCGCTGGCACCATGCACCATTGATTCCATATGCACCGAATCTGCATCACTACAACCGACGTGGGAATCTGAGCCAAACTCCCCTACCCGCACGCCTCAATGGAAGCAAGCCACACTCCTTTACAGCTTTCAGGGCAGACCTCGGCCTCAGCCCGTAGCTCCCCATGGCAGCTGCCATACCACAGCTACACAGTGTGGCTTCATCTTAATTGGCATATGCTCCTCACAGAAAGCATGTGGGGTGTCCCCGTAAATCAACAAGTGACCTGGGACGCATATATCTGTACCCGATATGACATGCTGACGATACACTGGAAAAGGGGGCGAAGAACAAACGTGTGTTTGCTTTCACGGAAAGCAGTGTGCACCTCTTCCCAACCTCATCCTATCGCCGTCCACTCCAAAGTCACTCCCACAAATACCAACGAAGCAGCAGGAGTCAATATTGCTGAACCGCAGCTGCAGTGCCATTTGCAGACTACAATGCTGGATGACTACAATGGATCCGATGCTCCCCACCCTCCTCACTCACCTCCACGCTTGGTCACTCACTACACGTAGTATCCTATCAGCTGCTCCTCCACTTGTGAATGCCCACACACAGTGATGGAGATCCACATACCTGTCATGGATTTGGAGACGGCCCCAGCCGGTGGCACGCCCTTCCCTTGCTCAAACCCAAGTGCCTGAGCAAAATGTGATGGCACAGTTACTTAGATGTGCTGCTCGCACGCTGGAACTCGTTGCGGCCGCGACATCCCCAGCGAGCTGCCAGAAGATGATGATTTCTATCGCCCTATCCTTAGTTGCGACAGAAGCAAGAATCCACTAACCCCCACAGAACGCAACTCAACTGTCCACACACACGTCTGGAAGCAGCCACTAGCATAGACAAATGCTCCCGGGTACAGACACATGCGCTGTGCTGCCAACTCTTTTCCCCAATGAAGGTCTCGTCTCACCAACCCCAATGCCCCACCATTTGACCGCTTCATCAACCCCACTGTCGCACCTACCTCACTGCCCCACCAACCGCACTGCTCCAAAACCCTCACTGCCCCATCAACCTGACCGCTACACCAACACCACAGCCCGACCAATCTTACTGCTCCATGAAACCCACTGCCACAACAATCCCAGTGCCAGATACTCCGCCTTCACATTGGTGTGCACAGCCGTGCATATCATTACTCCAGCATCTTCACTATGCACAGGAGGTATCACTCAGCCCCGCTTGTTTTGCACCCAATGGTGTTGATGCCTGTACCGGTTTTTGGACTTTGCACTTGTGACTTACACTTTTTGGACTTTACTGGAGAACCATTTCACCGCAAATGCCGAAAAGGCACTTGTTCCGTGATTGTCGTGGTGGGTTTGGGACGCCAATGTCTGAAATGAGGACATGGAATTATCTATTTGCGGGGGGCTGCACCCGAAAGTGTGGCTAAGTGTCAGCCATTCTGCACAGAGAGGCCTTTGGAATCCTCAAATTATTTTGGCAGCCTATTTGTTGCGCCACGCAGTTGCCTTAAGGGGGAGAGGGAGGGGGGGGGGGGGGGGGGCTAGGTGACAATTTGGCACTTGATGTGGCATTAGCTAGAACTGTGTGTGAAAAAGCGCCTGTGAAAATGCCCAAGTATTGTGTGCAAGCACCAACACTACAAATCAAGAGTTCCGGCAGCTTCATGGCAGGCAATGGCTGGCAAACAACCCTGCTTTTCGGTTGCAAATCTACTGGAAACACGTTCAAAAAGTATGGGAATGCTTAACTTACAAGCTCGTGGCAAGTGCACCTGCATGCAGGGCCAACTATGGGCATTAAAATAGTTGGAGTCCTTGGTTTGGAGGTGGGTGTAGACCCAAGCTGGGGCTGGGCATCAATCATTGTCCGCAATGAAAATGACAGAATCCTTCATTTGTAGGCGTATGGTCATTGGGTGACACTTAGCCCCTAATTTCGATGTGCATCCCCGGTGTGCAAATCAAAGATTCTACGTTTTTCACGATTGATAAAGGCTTGATTTGTAGCTCTTGGGGTTGCCACGGAAGTTCATGGCAGGGTGCTACACAGGAAGCGACCTGGGGCCATGGGGGCGTTTCTGCACAGCAGGTGCACAGCACGGGCACAACACCCAATAGCAAGTTAGCCTTCCCATGACCACCCTGAAAACCACCCACCAGATAAAGATCGTGGTCTGGGTGAGCAGTGAGGTGGTGAATCGGAACTTGGGATGGCAAAAGAGAAAGAGTCAATCTTGGAGTGCCGATTCACCACCTTCGCACAATATTCCAAGTGAACAACTCCTTCTGGTGCAATCTCAACCAGCGCTGTGCGAAACGTAGGCTATTTTGGACCAGTTTTCCTCACTACTGCAGTGGTCATGCTGTTGTTTGGCCAAATATAGTGATGCATTTTCACAGCGCTTGCCGCAGGACATCATGCTTTCCACCTAACCTCCTTAGACCCACTTTCTCATCCTCCATGAATCTCAGTATTGGGGATAGGGTGTTTTACAACCGCACCAATGGTGCGTGCACAGCGCACAGTGCAGCCCCTATGTGCCAATAAACACAAATACTTCCACCATTGGAACCTTAGAAATCCTTGGATGGCTTTGGGGGTCCCATCAATGGAGCCCTTTTGTTTTTTGGAGGGGGGACCAACCCAAACTGCAGAGATAAGGTTTTTAGTGTATCTTTGGGCACCAGGTGTGCAACCTCTGGGTTGACCTTACATAAATGCAGGTACATATGTCTTGGTAAACAATGTTTGGTCATTGTCTACTTGCCTCAAAAAAAGCCTTGGATGGCCTTTTGGGTCAAGTACCATTAATCAACACTTGCGCCCAGACCTCATCTTTTCAAGGAGAATTCACAAGGGAGTAGCTAGCTAGCACGCTGCAACCCCCAATGTAATGCTGCTACCATAAATGGTAGTGCACACGCCCAAAGCCACACACATACCTCAAATTGACACAAATTGGATGCATGAGCAACACCATGAAGACATGCACATTTAGGGCAGAGCACGTGGGGTGCACTTCCACCAAGTCACAAATTTGATGGGAAGGCACAACATCGGGGAATCTGTCCAGTTAGGTCAATGACCAACGAACTGTTGTCGTTGATATAACGGAGACACATCCAGAAGCATCGATGTGTGATTTGGTGTAGATCGTGTCATTTTTTGCCAGTGGGAACCTTAAACAGCAGTTGGCTACGCCATGAGCACACATCCCTTTAGAACCAGTGTCCATAGATATGGCCTGTGCACCACCTGTAATTGTGGTGCTCTGTCTGTTGTTGCCCCAACGCCAGAATTGGGCGAAGTAGAGCAAAATGGTGAAGGTCTTTGGCAGTTTTGCTTTTGCCATATCCCCTTAGGCAAGATGACGCTGTGAGTTGCCATCCAATCTGTTGGATGATGTTGTTGTAGAGTGCAATGTCCAGACACACTCCCAGCACGGGCTGTGGTGCATTACGACCAGGCAATAGGCTCCATCACGCCTACAATATCAGGTCACCCAGACCAGGCAAGGGATGTGGCTGCATAGCTCTTGCCCTGTCAGGGTCTCCAGAACAAGGAGGATTCAAAAGGTACCATGACTACCGATGTATCGGGACAATCCGCTTCGTAACCACCCCTGTATCGGGTCCTCGGAGTGGAGAGAAGGCCTGGCCACACAACCCCTGCCGTATGCGGGACTAAGCAAAAGGAGGCGGCTCGCGACATAAGCCATGCTGCGTCAGGTCATTAAAGCACACAAGCACTCTGCCAGCAACATGCATGCGCCATAGACGTAGTCTGTGGACAAAATTTTCCTTCTGATGCCTTCACAGCGACCTTTGGCGACTGAGTGCAGCCCAGAAAGGGGTGAGACTTGAGTCTGGGATTGCCCTGCCCCTCACCAGCCCGTATCAGTAAAAACCCCAAGGAAAAATTACCAATAAAAAATGATTTTGTAACTCGGCAAAGAAACTTAGGGGAAATTTTCCAACTACGTAAAAGAATTGGGGCAAATAAGGCGTCTTTTTCGACTCACGTCTTTTACCGAGAAAAATGCAGGAAAAAAAATGTGTGAAACGGAATCCAAATTGACGAAATAGAAACTGAGCAAACTTTTGATTCAAAACTTTTTTACTCGGCCTCTACTGAATGACCTGTGCCATTGGCTCCACGCTCTTGCCCTGCTTATTGCAGGTCGTTGACGGACGCCATCAACCCAGAAAAAAAAGGGAAACAGGCTACAGTGCAGTGCAGTGCTGCAGATCCCAGTTGGTACTGTGGGCATCGCCGTCCCACAGCACTGCCTGTGAAACAGTGCCCTGTCGTTCGCAATCAAGCACCCTACAGTGTCCGCACGGGTGACCACCCCTTGTGCCTTATTGCGAAATTCAAAGATTGTGGCAGAGCACACCTGCATGTCACGCGTCAAACCCAGGAAATCATCGGCATCCACAAAGATACCTGAGGCGGAAAGCACGAATGCGTTCGGCCAGCCCGGTTTTGCCGTTTGGCACCAGCGTGCACTGCATCCAAATACTGCACCAAAGGTCACACAGCTCCCAACCCTGCGGTGAGTTTTGCATGCGCAGAACAATGCCATGCTCGGAGCTTTGGGCGCTTCCACTTTTATGCAAACCCACAGCGGCAAAATTGCCATTACATCCCGCAATCAAACCCTGCAATCGGCTACCAGAATCGGCACTTGCTGCCTCACATGACGGAGACATACCAGGGTCAAATTCAGAAACCACACTCCTGGTGTGCAAGACCAGCAGCACAAGAAGCGACGACAAAAACTTCATGGTGTTTGTAAAAGCCTGCAAAAGAGGTGACACTTGGGCTTCCTGTTGGAAGCAGAGGCAACAAAACGGATCTCGCATCATTTCCAAAAATGCTGCTATGCCAAAGTTGTGGCACGTGCATTGCTGACAAGGGACATGTTCTGTTGCTGAGAGACCTGTACCGACATCACAGCCAACTCAAGACACCCTGTACCGACATCACAGCCAACTCAAGACACCCAATCCCAACAAACAGCATGATTTTAATGCATCCTGTCCAGATGCCACTGTCCCTTAAACAGGACATTCATAGCACAAACAAACACCAGCACACAAATGCACGCGTATACACTGCTATGTGCTTGCCCTGGGGCAGTGAGTGATGCACCATGACCTAAAATTCCACCTCGGCAACCCTGATTTCGACTATCAAGCTGCTCTTTTGCCTCTGAAATGTTGTTGGCCTTTCTGGTATCTACTGAATCAATGTCCCGCCCTGACCAAGGCAAATGGCAAAACTCTTAAAGAAAAAGTAGACCATCAGGATGCCAATCATTGACCATGGTCAGTGCTTGATGTGTCACAAGCCAGAGCCTGAAACGGGTTGAAACAGCAATGAGAAATGTTCCGCATCACAGCAACAATCACAAGCACTGTTATATGCTGTCATATCAGGCCTCCTTTTCCGCCTTTGCTTGCATACCACAGAAAGACGTCCATGCCACATGCATTGTTGAGTTTGTGTTGTGCCAGAACCATTGAGGGTGCTGAAATCGCACGGCGCACGCACCATGCGAACCGCGTGCACTGCGCATGTCAGAGGATGTAACGCTTTACTGTTCACCCTTTTTGAAGGTAGGCAGGTACGCAGTGGCCCAAGGAGTTTGAATGCAACAACGGTGTCCTACACTCCAAAGACCTCATCCCTTGGGTGTTGATGGTTGCAGTTGCCCATGTCCACTGCCACGGAGGTTGTATCCTTGTGATAGAAAAGAGGCCAAAACTCTCACATCCCAAGGAAGACTCAGCACGCGAGATGGCACCGGTGGAATCACTTGATGAAAACAAAAACTTTCTGGTGCACCGTGTAGGCCCATTGTCATGGAGAAGACAATATCTCGCGTCGTGCTTCTTGCAGGGGAAAACGCAAGTGCCGCTACAACAAGAAACTGCTTCTTTTTGAGTTTGCTTGGACCCATAGCTTACTTACTCTCTACCAGGAGCCTGAGTTAAATATCCAATTGGTTTGTCTATTTGCAGCCAATGCATATTATGTCCGCACCCTTAGTGTTGCTCTCCAATATCGCCAACAATTGTTCCAAGATGTATCCAACCTCATTCCGTTGAAAGAACGCTGTGAGGTGTTGATTGCAAAGCGTTGTAAAGAACATCTTGTGTGTATTACATGTGTAGTCATCCGCACATCTAGCCCCATTGGAAGGCTTTTCATGCAACTAGGCAAGGACAACACCCCTGAAGAAGGTGCAGCCGATGGTGGACAGGTTCAAATGCCCCACACTATCTCCCTGGAGCAAGTTGCTGTGCGGCTCAACTTCTGAGTAACGTGGATATCAATTTCTTCCACCACCCTCTCAACACAAGGTACACTGGTAACATATGCTTACTGGGTGCCGAGTGCTGACTGGGTGCCAGCTTGCTTACTAAGGTGCAAGTTTTGGTTAGCATAGCAAATGTTGAAATGTGCGGGCATGCTTCACTATGCTGACTATACACGACTCAAGAATACACAGAGGGTTCATATGGCTGGCTACCTCCGGTAGTTGCTCAAAACAGTTAAGGCGTCTGAAACTCTGTACCACCTCTGGCAGTGGTGTGCAATGGGGGGCCCTTTATGGTGCCCGCAAGGCCCCTCAACAGATCTTTCATGGAACATTTGCACAAGGGGAGGCCAAACTTGCTTCGTTGATTGCGGCCCTTGGGCTACAGTACACCAAAAGGCCCCAAAAGGGGGTTCAACCTCACAACCTTTGCGAAGTTGTTCGTGATTTCAAGGTGAAAAAGTGGGGTGATTATCTTTGGCCCAGCCCCCACTCCAACATGGTTTAAATGATAGGTGGTGGGGTATGGTGGGGTCTGCCACTGATCATTGGTACAAACACAAACACTGCGGAGGACCAGCACAAGCACCTGTACCTAATTCATCAAATACCAATGATATGGGGGATTTGTCCTTTTGGCTCGAAACGAACATGATGAGCCATAATGGATGCTCACTGTGCCCCCCCCCCCCCCGCACACATGCTACCGAAGCATGTGTCTCCCCTGATACCACACACAGTGACCCAACCTGTTACCGCCAGGGTTATACTAATGTTTTTTGCGAAACATTGGTTTGAGGGTTTGGGCGGGGCACAATTGGAAAAAAATTTGGGGCACTTTTGTCTAATAAGTCAAAGATTTCACATGGAAACACTTCAGATTGAATCCCCCTTGAGGGTATGTGACGCATAACCCCACCAAAATAGGGGTGTGAGTCGCTCACACCTGCACTTGATCTAACGACGTCTCTTCAAAGAAATGCCAGCACTTTTGCTCCAACCCTATGCATGACAGTGCGCTGATTGTAGAAAATGCGCTGTCCATCGGGCGATAAAAAAAAACAGGACTTCTTGGTTCAGCGCGATTCCTGGCAACGGCTTATTGCTACTGTTGGCCTCACTGTCAGGCTGTGCTCCAAGTCAATTTGTCGAAAAATCAAGTGCACACCTCACTTGCTATGCACACGCTTTTGATTTTCTTGAACCGCCTTTTGAAGAGCTTTTGAAAGCTGCATATACACGGCGTGAATATTTGGTAAAATCCACCAAACACAAAAACCCTCTAAAACCACCCACCACCTCTTTACGAAAGGGCAATGTATCAACACAAACAGGTATAAAACTCTGTTGTCTTCCAATGCAAAGATGTTCTCCATCCACCTGGGATCTCTTAATAGATATCTAGTTGGACATCCTTGAGGCTGATATCAATGCCCGCCTGAGCAGTATTCAGCCCACTAATGACTAATGTTGTGCATGAACCAGATGGCCGTTCATGGTTTTGGCATCGTGAATTTGCAACTCATCAAGTGATTAACCATCTTCATAATCCAATGTCCGCCTCCAAAGGATAAGAAGGAGTGAAAGGGGGTGAAAATGGGATGAAAGTGAGGTGAAAAGGCGTGTAAAAAAGGCACGCAGTGTGTGGTGCACCTCCCGACGTGGCTGCATAACAAATATGTATAAACTACCTTGGCCAAACACCCCAAACAACCAAACACCCTTCCCGTACCCCCTTCCACAGATTCTTATCACATGGATGCCATCAATAGAATTACACTCACTGACCACCCAAAAACCGTTGTAGCTGATGGAAAAGGCCCAAAACTGGGGTTCCAGTGGTCGTCGACATGGAAATTTTTGCACTGTGTGCAAATTCATCCCCCAGCAGTGCACAAATTAGCAATGAACTTGGCTCCTAGGGCAATCGAAATGCATTCCAAAAAGGGGGGTAAAAAAGGGTAAGGTGAGCAATACTTGAACTCTTCAGGCATCACCCAGCGAATCCAAACAGGCAACGCAGAAGAGGGTTATCCTCTAGGCCAACCACGCACCTAACATATTCCACAAAACAGAGCCTTGATACAATTGGCAGATAGCAGGTATCCTTTTCACTCTAGCAAAATGCGGTAATAACCTTGGAGAGCACATTGGATTCCTTTGTCTCATGTTGGCTGAAATTCTGTTGCACATCGCCAGCTCCCTAGACCCCAACCCCAGACCTCCCTCGGTGCCCAAATGGAGTAAAAACACACGTAAACAGGGTGTAGAGCATGTGACAAGTGTTTTTCAACATTGTGAGTGTTCAGATATAAAAAAGAAATGGTTCTGGAATTTTTCTTCAGCCTTTGAGGCTGACAATTGCCTACCCAGGTTGAACCCCCCGCCCCTTATGGCCAAATGGGGAATTTTCGAGGTTCAGCCATTGTGAGGCTGAAAATGGCTGAAGCAGTTTGCTCACTGACTTGTGTAGTTTTGATCCTGTTTTCGGTGCAAAGCGTAATTTCGCGTCTTTCAAACTGGCCACTGCCGGCTCTAGGCACGGCTGGAGGCGAGAAAACATATCCTTTTGCCGCCCACCATGGGGAAAATCTCAATATCCGGGACCCCACCCCCCTCGCGGGCTACTACAGCGTACCTAAGGCTGCAGCAAGAGCATTCCACACTTGTATTAAAATGGCCACTCATCCCACACGGCTTAAACAAGCCCCACAGACTTGGGGCCCGAAGAAAATCTCGGCTCAAGAGCAAAAAGTTCCCACAAAATTTTTTTCAAGACCAAGATGTTGAGGGTGGTCATTTTTTAACCCCCCGCCCTCCCACACACCCCTCTTAGCCCCCACACCTTGCTAGCCATATATGGGAACTCAGGCCTGCCGGCAAGTTTTTGGCCCCAAACTTTCGAACGTGCCGACGAAACAAATGAAGGCCCCACATCCCAAATGAAAAATTGGTACATCTGAATCAATACACTCCCAAAATGCCTTCCGCCTTTAACATTGCGCTTTTCTCATTGACGACCTGGGCTAGTCAGTCTGATTGGTTGGGTTCAATTCAGATTCCTTTCCAAGAACCAAGAATGCAGTGGCCCAACAGGTGAGTCATGTGATTCTTCCAACTGTCCAACTGTCCTAACTCCAGGGGAAGGAAAGCACACCCGGCTTCCGTCGAACCAAACGACAACGGGAGTTGTGAGCCATGTGTTGCGAAGACCATACAATATGAAAAAATAGTCAAGCAAAGGGCACAACTTGTTTTCAGTGCTCTGCAATGAGCGGTACAGATTTTGATCCCAGGAGGTTGTGCTCAACACTGGTGTTATGCAGTGGAGGTAAATGCAATGGAGCCCCCCCCCACCCACCAAAAAAAGATGTATTTGGTAATTGTGGACCCATGCTCTCTTGCTGAAATTCTGCCACCTGTTGTGAAACAATGATACCTGTGTATGTACAAATGTGTGCTCGGTATGTCACTGTGCTTGCAAGGGAGAACCAAAAAACTCAGCACCTTCAGTCTCGCTGGCAGCTTTAGAAAAGGTCAGCACCATGCAATTGGAGCAAGCTGGCACTGTGCTCTCGCGAGTTTCCCGAACACGACACTAATCTGCAGTTTCTGGTTTCTGGAGGTTCTTGTCACATTCTGCAAACTGCTTGCACCAGTGTCGACGAGAGAAATTCTCTTAGACCTTGTTCCAAGCCACAATATCCATGGACTGGACATATTCCTCTTGGCCCGTCACAGCCTCCTGTGCGAAAAGCAAGGAGACAAACTGTAGAAAATGCAGTGGAAAAAATGGAGCACGAGGGTGGGCATTGGGAACGTGCACACCTCAATATTGTCAGCACTGACGAGGGAATCCTGAATTGTCAGATGAATTTGCAACTTGCTGATTCCATCGGCAACAGGAATCAAATTCGACGCACCCCAGTGGAGACCGTTTATCTCAGTGTTGCGGATCGCACGTTCCATTGCACCCAGGTCTAAGAGCATGCAAGGCGTGGCTTGAAACGTGGAATCAAACACAAGCCGTCACATGGATGAACGAAGACAGCAGGGGGCAAACCAGTTGCAGCGTCCCAGGGGTTGATGTCCAGGATGACAATGCTCCTCGCTTCGGGTTTACCGTCCTTCTGTAAAGTCGGGAGGGCGGCTCTCTCCTCTGCAGTGTAACTCACAAGGTGCTTCACCCATCTCCAAAGATTGATGTTATCCTTCCCAATCAAGTCAATAAAGGCCTTACGGTCAGCCTCACCCGGTGCAGCACTGTGTGTTTGGAAACAACAGACATGCACCAGCTCGCGCCCACTGTAACTCACACAACGTAATCAGCTTTCGGACAAACCCAACTTCCGGACAAACCCAACTTCCCGAACTCACCGCATACCCGTCAAGGAAAGGGGAAGAGGAGAACTTTGGGTTCATTGCGGTCGCCTTTTCGAGACAGGTCATCTCGCTGACAACAAATTCTACGAAAGAAAAAAGACCACATCAGCTCAACGCGGCAAAGCCTTTCTCAGACCTCGGAACCTTGGTTGCTCACTGCTCAGACCACGCATCGAAACGCCAGGTTTTGGACATTTGGAAGAGTAGACCCAACAAGTTTGGTCGTTGTGCCAACGCTTTCATCCACATATGAAGGGAGACAAATCCCTTGCCAGTGCGACTTTGCGCCCCAGCCGCACCTGCCCTCTACAAAAAATTGTCTCGAAACGGGTGCTCCGTGCAACTGGCGAGCAGCACTTGCAAACACATTGGAGTCGAACCTCGAACTGGCATTTTGGACGGACTACTATTGATTGGGGTCCACAGGAGAGCATGTAGCATGATGAAACCCGAATAGCTGCACCTCCAGCAGCTGGAGAACACTTCTCCTCTCCGACTTGCTTCTTCCTTAACGGAAGATGACGCCCCGAATGTATGTCGAGAGGTAAGTGGAGTTGAGGCGGAGGTCAAGAATCTTCTGATGATTGGCCCCACAGCCCATTTTAGGTTCTATTTACACCCAAATGAGTGTTTTTCAGCGGGCTGGGGGGGGGGGGGGGTGTGGATGTGACATGTTAACCTATACCACAAACCAGCGGGAATGGAGAGAGCATAGCCCACAGGTACAAGGTAGGGACAATACTGTACACAGTACAAATCATCACCTTGGGTGCAATGATTGCTGTCAGAAATGCAGGAAGGAGGGTGCTTTTGTGTGGTCTGCTGATGCACACTGAGTGAGGCAACCCATCTAGACGGGTTTGGGCAACAGAGCTGCCTGGGTGCAGGGGTTGGGGTGATGCACAATGAAGCTAACCAGGTGTTGGGACCGGTGGCTGCCTGGGTGTGAAGATTGATCAATGAAGTAAGCTGCCACGTCCAACAAAGGATTGGCCTTATGTGTTGTCCAAAGTTGATTGCATGCAACGCAGTATGGAATGCAAGGCTCATCCATGGCCAGCTTTGGCACACAAGGTTACGTATATTCGCCATGCAATAGCCCTCCCTGTCAACTGGCACAACCCTTTCGGGCATTCGATTTGACCTGCAGAATATGAGCTTTTTAATTGCTGAAGTGTGTAAAGCATGCGACGACACAGAAAGTATGAATGATGCCTGAAGCTGGCCGCACGGGCTATGCTGTGCAAAGTCTCGATTCTACGTCTGATTGAATGTTTCTTGCTGATTGTCGCTTGTTTGTGTTTCCATTTGTTAATGCATAGCGAAATTGGCGCTGGTATACACTCTGAGGACCGGCTTGGCCTCGGCACAGTGGAGCAGCAATGAGACATGCAGTTGTGGCCCCTCCTGGTGGTTGTGCACGTTGAGTTGTCAGGGCTGGTCCCACAAAGCTATCAAGGTAGATGATCCCTTTGCATTCATACATAAAAACATGCAATTCAAAGATCTGTTGTTTACTATTTTGCCAGAGTCCAACGACTCGAAAATGTTGACGCTCCCACACCCACCAAATGCATCCTTCTACGGTGATCAAGCGAAGCACATCGCAAAATGTCTTGGTTTGCAAAAGCACACGGCAGAGCGTCTTCTGCTTGACACAAAGTGTGTGCTGGAATGCAGTCCTCCACTTCTTGTAGAAAACGTTGCGAATTGCATACTTTTTTGCATACCTTTTTTCGACAGCTGAATTTCCACATCTACAGCAAAAGAATCAATTGGAGCATACCCCAATCGCACTCATTTGGTCGCATGACTAGCTCCTATCAAAAAAGGACGATGTTAGATCAACAGATCAACATTTGGAACACTTCTTGTGATCAGCGATCAGGATTACAGAAAGATCAATGCCACGGTGATGAGAAACGTTGTATTGACGATGCTAGAAAAGGTTCTGGCACAGGAAAATGTGGTTAGAACTTGTCAATCCAGCTACCAACGAATTCAAGACCAAATCTTCAAGCTCCTGCATCCACTACCATTCAGACAGATGGCCCCTTCCAAGCCCCTAAATTTAGGTCACCCAAACTACCTAGCTGAACACAAATGCAAGCTACCAGGCGACTGTGGTCATGCAAAAACGGGGGAGTCCATCACGTCAACTCGAGGGGCCACGCCAAAGCGTGGGAGTCCATCACCCCAACTCAAGGGGCCTACACCAAAGTGTGGGAGTCCATGGTGAAGATGAGCAAAAAAAAGTGTGAAAAGGGGTGGAAATGGGTGAAATTGGGTGAAAATCCAAAAATGCCATATCCCCAATGTGGAAAAACCTACACTAGCGGCAACAATGATGCCCCTAGTATCTCAAAGCAGGGGTCTCTAGTACGGCCAAACACCCAAATAGTGCGCGCGCACTGCGCTGAGTGCGCCCCCTGTGATGCCCTAGACTGACCATCTTTTTCCAACTTGATCACAAGCAAAAGTAATTTGTGTTGTGAAGCATGATAGTACTAGTAATGCATAGCAATTTGTGTTGCGAAGCATTGTTTCATGCTTCACATGTCCAGAATTGAACACAAATATCCGTTGTGTCGAACCCTGCATGTGCTCCACCATGGTGATTGGTAAAAAAAAAAAAACCCAATTTGAATTGTTTCCTGTTCTCCGTGTGATCATTGGCAATTAATCGATTTACCGATTAATCAACATAACCGATTCCAAACCTTAATCAATTGATTGTGGTGCATCAATCCGTTGAAATTTGGGCGGTGACAATTGGTGCAGTGTCCTTGGTAACTCTTGGTGCTATCAATGGTGTTGATACTAGGTTGCACTGTTGCCGTTGTGTTTTTTTTTGGGGGGAGGGGTATGTTTATAAGGTCGCTCAAATTGGGATAGTCGTGGCTTCAGTACAGCAAGTGTGGATGCAGTCAGCCGCCATTGCTTTTGTCCAGGCCAAATTGATACGAATTCTTCCTCGGCTGGCCAACTAAAGCTTACCAAGATAAACAAGTAAGGGCACCAATGAGGGAGGACAGACTGTTTGGCGGCACTGACAAGAGGCATGAGGCAGAGAAGGGTCACCAAGGTACTCAATGGGACCTCTGCTATTTTTGTGACTCTGTGATGAGCACCATCGGGAGCAGTAGAGGCTGGTGCTTCAACAGTGGTGGCGATTTTGCAGCATTGAGGGGAGCAAGATCTTCGTTGCGGTAAGCTTCAAAGTGCAGCAAAGTGTTTGGTATGCTAGTCTTCGGCATTGCTCTCTGCTGTCCCCACCCTCCAGTGCTCTAGCTAGTTGGAGCTTGATGCTTGCATCGGATGGAAGCAACAAGGGTAGGGCAGGGCCATGGTCCTGGTGAAAGTGCATTCCTCACACTTGCACTTCTTTACCAATGGTCCTAGCTTTGTGTCGACAACTTGCCCCTCCGCCTACACATTGCACAAGTAGGTCAAGCTGCACAAGTCAGTGAAACGTGAGTGCAAAAAGGTCCACATAGTGGCACATAAACCAACAGTCCATGTGCCTATCAAAAGATGCACGCTTGCACTAGACAGAGTCCACCACTTTTGCACGCAGACAAGTCCAGATTTTGTTTACACCAGCCTAAGGACTGATGAAAACTTTTAGCATTCTATTAGTAGTCACCACCTACATTTGAATGAAATACCATGTGGATACCAGTAAAGTACAAAATGAAACAGGAAAACCGCAAAACTTCACGCATTTCAACATAGTTTTGAATTGTATTGTCATTTCTTGTTGCGCAACAAATAGTCAAATAGGGATCTGTTGGAAATTTGTTCAAAAATGCTCGCAAAATTTCAATTTTGCTGTGAGAACATAGCAATTTTGCAGTTGGAAATCGATCAGGGACGCGATGCTGCAGTAAAATCTGGAGTGCATTGCAGTGCAAAGTGTACAGTGACTATAATTGGCTTGAGGGGGATGATTTTGTGTTCTAACGTGTTTTGATGGGCAATTGAAGCCCCTGTGCCAACCTTCCTGGGAATACTAATGGATGGACTGCAGATGGATGCAAACACACTGTTTGTGATTTTGGGGTTTGGCATGTGGATGTGGCTAACATAGTGATGTCCCACTTTGACAGTCCACGTTATGTGGGGCACTAGGTTGCCACGAGGTGGCTTGTATTGAGCACTATTTCACCCCCATCATCTCGTATGGTTTGAGAGTCTGTTGACCACATGGGTCGTTTCAGTGCCATCAACAGCCTTTTACTTGATGCGACCCTGCAGCCTTCCATTATTGATGTCTAGCAATATTAATTTGTGGCAGCAATTCAATTTTACTGCGCAATGCAATCCTCCAACACTGTGCATTGATTTCAAGTCCCAAAAGGAAATGAATTTCATTCTTAACCCCACATAGAGTGGTGTCATTGTGCTTGAGCCTCCAACAGATTAGGGATGTGCAAGAGCAATTGAATCAGCGTATTGCTGGGCATCTTGCCCTGGGGGGTCCGTTTGCAGCTGCAAAACAATCACACCCTATAACATTTAGTGATTGTTTTAGGAAGTATTTGTTTTTAGTTTTTAAATGCAGGTGTCCCTGAGTGAGCTATGGAAAGGGGGGGTCAACAGTGAGCTATGGAAGAAAGGGGCACATTGTGGTATTCATTGTCATCCGAAATATGAGGGAATAAAGACATTTAGAGGGGGGCTTTGTGGTTGTACAAAACGAGCTACCTACATAGTGTTGCCTCGACGGATTCCCACAGCCGGCGCCGGTTTCCCATTCTGCAAGTTTCAAGCAGAATTCTTTCCAATAGTCCAAGAAAAGCATAAACACGGCAGTGATGACCAAAAACATACATCAATGATGGTGTATTACAGTCACGGGCTCCTCAACGAGGCAAATGTCTTCATCTGCGGGCCCCAAATGGCTCAAATACATGGCTACATGAACAATGGAGATTTGCATGCAGCACACATGCACGGATGTAGGATTATGATGCACACATCATGGTGCAATTGGTGACAGCCTTTTGTCACTGTCTTGATGAACACTTGTGAACTGTAATGAGTTGGCAGCAGGCCAAGTGTGGTGGCATTGCAGCTGGAATGCTACATTCCCCCATTAAGACCTCAGAGCTAGCTGTGAGGTGGGTGAAAGGTGCCACAACCATTAAACCCGGGATACAATCGTGGGCATAAAGAAGGTAAAAACCTGTCCCAGTGGCCCACTCAAGGACGTTGTTCGCAGTCGTGCTGTCCTTGGCGTCCCACACACTAATGACCAGCCCAACAGGTCCGCTGTAGCAGGGCTCAACAAAAACGGCAAAGGGTAAGCAAGTCGCAGCCCCTGGTGCTGTACTGCTAACTACGATGAACCCAAAACTGAGCTTAGTGTATAGGACATCTATGGATTAATCCGCTAGCAACTGGAGCACACCAACCCGTCAAGCGCTGTATGAACATTGGTAGGCAGCTGCAGATGTTGACCGGACAGTGGATTCTTCTCCACCATCCGCAAAATTAGGCTTTTTAGGCGCCCCAACAATGCCACTAACACCAGATCCACCATCAGGAATTCCCCATTCAGGGCTTTGCCAAAGAAAGGCAACATGATCGTCCATTGATAGTGGCCTACACTCTGTTGTAGCACTCACACGAGAGCCACGTTGCTACCTTTTGTGCGCTGATCATAAAGATCAGCACGCATGGTCTCCAACAAATGCTACCTTGAAGCCCAATCATCCCCAATAACACAACACCGGACATATGCCTACACATACCCGATGGACAATGTACTTCTAGTGCAGGATCCTTAGCTGCAAGCCCACAAGAGCCAAGGCAAAAATCTTCTAATGTAGCCCCAATTGGCCCAATTGCATGGCTGTATGAAACATGAAGATTCACATGCATAGCACATGCACATATGGCCAATTATGTGAACAAATGATGGAGCAAATAGTGATTGGCTTTGGGCAATGATTACAATGAGTTGTGGGTGTGCTGGTTGTGGGGGCGCTATGGCTAGGCTACAACAAGCTGGCTTGGCAACACCCAATGAGTCAACGGGAAAAAGCTCCAGCATTGTCATTAATTGTGGTATTGCCCCATGTCTTCGTTGCTAAGCCCCTTGGGTTCTCAAAAGGGGGTGGAAAACAATGGCTCCGTAAACCCTGCCATCCTGAGGTCCGCAAACGGGGGAGGCAAAGAAGGGGGCTACATAATCCCTGCCGTCTCAGGGCCCCCGGAGCGGGGAGGATTGCAATTGCCCACATTGCTACCTAGGCTGCCTGTATATGAACCAGAAAATACCCTAATACATTAGAATGCTACAAACCTGAGAAATCATGAATTAATTTATCATATGATAATCATATGGGATATCATTGTTTAGAGTGTGGCTGTACTGTATGCGCATCTGCCCTTGCGCCTTCCGCATCCCCGCTCGCCTTGAGCCTCCCTGTGTTCATTAATAGCAGCTAATGTATCATGAATCCTTGCTCTATGCAGGACCGATAGAGCCTGGACAGAGCAAAAAACTCTAACTAGGGCTATATCTAAGCAATGCTCAAAGAAAAACTGAAGATATGAGCTATTGTCTTAGAATCTTAATAGGTATGAAGCTCTGAAACAGTCCCCAAAGGGGCCAATTTGCAGCATTTCATGACACCCCCTTCCTCAGCTTCATGTACATTTATTAGAAATGTTCATGAGAAAGAAAGGAAGGGTGCGGGTTGGCCACTTCAATGCTCATACTCCTATATCCTGTCCTGCGTCCTACTCTAGAATCGGGCCACAACATAACCCCTTCCTAGAGATAAAATTATCTTTGCGCATGTCCTCTACAATGTGGGTTCATGGCAAAGCATGTTGAGCACTAGGCACTAGCTAAAAGTAATGCTGGAATGATTAAGGAAAGAATTTCTTTGGACGTGCGAAACTTTACACATGCTGCAAATCCTCCGCAAATGAAACTCCGACCCCCCCCCAACCTATGCCAGCCCCCCCGCTATGGGAAACAGCCGCGCGCGCACGACCGGCACTGTTCAGAACAAAGCAGGTGCCCCCCCCCCCCCTCCCAAAGAAAGGAAACCCCCGAAACCCCAGATGGAAAAAAAAAGCGCCGCAAAAGGCCGGAAAAAACAGCGAAGACGGTTTGTTTCAAAAAGAAAAGAAAGAGGGGGGGGGGGGCAGGTGCTTTTTTGTTGTGTAAAAAAGGGGGGGGGATTGGGTGCACACCACCGGATAGCTGGGAGCCCTCGTGTAAAGGGGGGGGGGGATGTCGGACGCCAAAAAAAATACACCCACAAGAGGTTGGAGACTACTCCTTGGGTACAAAAAAAAACAGGCCCATGGGGTTTTTATCAGCCCCCCCCTTTATTTTTTTTGGGGGGGGGGCGACAAATCTCTGCACTGCCTCGCAGGCCCATTACACTCAGTGAGAGCCGTCATTTCATGTATCCATCATCAGCGTTCACTGGCATGTGAAACAAACCTGGACACCGCATGTATGCTGAAATATTAACAACAGCGAATTGCTCTGGTGGCCTGTCCCACCAGTGAGCATGATGCACAGCTCCAAATAGTACTCTGGTTCACAGTTGGCGCCTGCAATACTTGTGCACATTTCGCTGTAATACATGTGTGTTTTGCTGTGGCTGTGGCCCAGAATGGTAAACAAAAAACAGTTCAAAGTTCAAACAACAAGCACTGTACTGTCACACAATCACTACGCTCATGGCTCAGAGCTTTGCATTCAAATATATGACCGCCTGATCGGTGCCTGCCCTCTGCCCAAGATTGTGCCAAGGAACACAGTACCTACCCCACCCTTTCCCATTTTCCCTGTCTATGACTGAGATGCCATGCAGCGCATCAACACCAGGCAGGGGCCCAAACAGAAAAGTGGCACATCCGAATCAAAACACCTCGAAAATGCTTTCAGTGATACTAACAAAATAACATTAAAGAACTGCAGCTTGGCGTTGCTCAACCACACAGCAACAACGGGGCGGACTTGACTTTACACTGTTGTTTCCCACAATACCAGAATGAGTTGACTCCCGACTGTGGCATGCGCCATTTCGATGTGCTTTGTGCCTTGCACATCAGAACTGGTGCTAGTCGAAACCGAATAGTTGACAAGACAGAATGCCCACACACTGACCAATATGTCCAACAACCTTGATGCTTCCACACAAATAGTTTGACTTCACAGAGTTTGACCTCAACCCGAGAACCGCCAAACAGTACAGTGACCGAAGCATGTCTAAATACTGAAATTGATGGGTTCATTCACAGAGACTCGAGCACAGCAACAACTATCTTTGCACAAAAATTCGCCACCCTATCCCATAGGCCATGAAAATGGTCCTGCAAAAGCTGACAAAACTGTTATAAACAATACAGCCAGATTGTACAGCACGACTATACCTCTGATCTTGTTGGATATGATAGCAGATAGATAGCAGCATTGTCGGAGGCCTACTGGGAAGGGCAGAGGCGAGCAGATTACAGAGTCGAGATAAGGAGAAGATAATGGGACAGCTTGGTCTACAGCAGTGGTTTGAGTGGTAGATAGGGAAATACCCCCCAGACAAAAATGTACAATTCCCTGGGGGCAGGCCTCTATTGCAGGCAACGAGCCACAGTTGGAACCAGGGAGTACCAACCAGGATATATATCCGCACAGCGAGTCATCATACTGAGATCTTCATCACCAGTGCATCCATGGTTGGGAACAGTTAGGGTAAAGTACGCAGGTGGCCAGCATGTGTCCAGGGTCTAACAGGTACTTGATGATGTCAATCGCTTCAGGCCCACCCAAGCACACTGGAAAATGCCATCCCCCTACTTCTTGTCTCTTTGGCATTCCCCACGATGGCTTGCAGCATGTTGCTTTCTTTGCTGGCTTAGGGGGAAGGGGCTCAACGGGGAACACACAAACCGCCATCGTGGGTGACCTCAACAGCTGTTGGCTCATCCGGCAAAGCTTGAACATGAAGCACACCATCCATAGCTTCACAAATGCTAAGTGCTCATTTTATGTAGGAAAAGCCTGTGGGTATGTGTGCGGGCATTCTTGGGACGGGACGTACGCAGAAAGGGGTTTTAAGAGCAATCTGTGGTCGTCTGCGAGATTAGGGATGCTTACGTAGCAGTGTGAAGAATACTGGACCGCTCAAATGCTCAACCTTGACAGCCACTGGCTTGATGACACAATCTCATAACCCCCCCCAGGCCTGCAGCTGTGCTGGATACGTGCTGCATGGGGCACCTTTTTGGACGAACCACAGGTCAAACCGTCGCTGCTCCTCAACTGTTTTGGTCACAAGGGCAGAGCTGCAGTGGTAAATCAGAGATCCCGATTCGTTCATTCATTTATTTCGTCGCAACTTGAGCCTTGCCGGGCAATGTACAAAGATATTGTGGAGTCGGGTGGTGTACAGAGATATGCAAATGTCCAGGGTACACCTGGGTGCTGAGCAGCTGGACTTGTCAGTGGTACGAAGTCATGGCTGTGCAAATGTCCGTCGTCATATTGGCTTGTGCGTGCGCGTATCTGAATCCGGAAGGCCTTCTTGTGCACCACTTTCCAATGCTGAGCATTTCTCAGCTCAACATGCAACAGTCTTGAAGCATTATGGCATCACGGACTGGGAAAGATTGTACCTCATCAGAAAATGCCCGAAACACGGCTCATCTGATGCAAACTGTTGGGCTGCACTATTCGATCCTCCGCACCATTCCTGGGGTCCTCCCTACCATTTCAATTCATACACCCACCATCGCACTAATATTGCAACTCAACTAATTCAAACCCCTTTTCCGGAAGCTCTGCACCCTCTCCAAAACATTTAACCACCACTCTGCAACAGATACATGCAGCGCATACACCAAAGTATCCCATTGTTGGTGTGCACCTTGCCAAAGTCGGACAAGCCATGCCTTTGGGACCACCCCCTGCCTGTTGGCCCGCATGCCATAAGCTGCAGTGTTGGCGTACATCCGAAACCTACAGAGCAGTCGTTAAACGTTGACTGGCGATGGCTGAACGGAATTGGGGCACCGAAAGATTACACCGTTTGCTATCTAAGACCTGGGTCCACCATTCACCAGTCATTGCACCAGCACAGGCAGAGAGACAGCCACACATGAATGCACATATGTGTCCATGCACAGAGAGAGAGAGAGAGTGAGAGGGGAAGAGGGAGCGAAGCAGGTGGGTGGGTGGGTCACAAGACAGCCAAAACATGAGCAGACAGCGAAAGGAATACAGGCATCTGCCTCTGTTCAGAGACATGACACAAATTGTGAAATTTCTGCGCCTCATCATGCCCAGATGCCAAACTGGTACATGAATCCTTGAAAGACTCACTCAAAAATCATTTTACTGAGGATGCGAAGCATTCAGCGTTCACTAATGTCCCCATGCGTGACAATTGTGTAAAGCACTGCGAGAAAGGGCATACGGACCACGGGCCCTCCATCTCTAACAATGCATTGAATCGGGGCCAGCATTGGGTCGAGAAAGAACGGTGACCTCGAAGCATTATTGGCGCCTAGATCGAAGCTGAGGGCCCGAATCAAGCTCTTGGTGCGAAACATGAACAGCAAGTCCTCAGGCAGACTTGACATAAACTCTGCAGTACATGTCACGCCAAAACCAGCGGCAGAGATGCGTGCACACACACGTAGCCACAGGTATCTCCGGTCAGCATGACAAACACAGGCACCAAGGAAGTCTTAGTCAGCGTTGGCATGTGCGGCCTCTCAAGGGTTACATTATTTTCACTCATTTTGAAAAAACGGGGATGTCTGTGTCGCTCGTGGGTGTCTGTGTACAGCTTTTGCAGGCCTTCGTGCCTTTCTGGCACGGCACCGTGACACGACACGTCAGAAGCGACGTCACACTTTGGCAGATGGGTGCCTTGAAACCCTCCATTAGCCCCACTCCCTCTCACGCGCATCCCTGCGGGTGGCACGCACCAACAACAGATAGACACGGCTGACAAAATACGTGAAGAACAGTGGTGGCCCTTTGCTGACCTACGGGGAAGGCAAAGGAGGCGTGTTGTGGCTTGCAGTTCTTACATCGTGGCCCGAAACCCAGAGACGGACCTCCCGTTCATAATGCCTTTCCGCTGAGCCGCAATGAAGCGATTTGCGAACCCACCCCCCTCCCGCTCTCCGGGTCACGAGCCCCTTTGCACGACATCGATCTGCAAGCGGCGGGAACACGCTCCGTAAGCAAGCCTCGTCGGGTGAAACAACCGTAAGCGCCTTTTATGCCCTCCTGCTGTGTGGAGTGCGGAGGGATAACGGCAGGTGGCGTGATCCGCTGCTTGCCTGTGTGGAGGGGTTTAAGGGTGGAGGGGCTGGGAGGGCCAGCAACAACAACCAGCGAATTTATAACAGTCCCACAATTCTAATTGACCGTTGAGCGGCAGCAACAAAGCACTGCTGACACTTGTGAGCAAAAGTTTGTGCAAGACCGCATCACAGCAAGCAAAGGCACAAGCGCACCTGCGACGCCACTGAATCCGCGCTTCTTGAAGCCAGAGGCCTGGCGGGCACGCGAGATCTCCTCCTTGGAGACCTTCTCGCCCAGGGGTGTGCTGCTGCTAATGGGCCGATGGGTCAGAGCCAAGGGAAACAGCTCTGCATATTCACCCACCCCCATTCTCGTGCACGCCTCAACGAGACTCCTTCGGTCTCGGACCACCATGGCCTGGGGAGTAGACAACATACACACATTACATCATACATTACATTAGATCCATTAATTCCAACTACCTGCCTGCCTGCCTGCCTGCCTGCCTGCCTGCCTGCCTGCCTACCTACTTACCAACCCACCTACCTACCTACCTACCAACCCACCTACCTACCTACCTACCTACCTACCTACATACATATCGACCGACCCACCCACCCACATTTTTGGTTGCCAAATCTGGAAAATAGTCATTTCTTTTGTGCTATGTTTAGGTATAGAGTCAGCGTTAACTGGTGCCCCCCTCCTCAACCAAAATCACTCACACCTGGAAAAAAAAATGACCCCTCCTTCAAAAAAAGATGCACGCATGCACACATGCATGGATGGGTGGGTGGGTGGGTGGGTGGGTGGGTGGGCGGAAGGTTGGGTTCCTCATGGGAAGTCATACCTCTCGGCATCGGTGATTGTGCCAACTTTGTGTGTTTTAGGGGGTCGCAGCCCTTATTGCCTCATTTGTGTCCACTGAGTGTCCCATAGGTAGGGGTATGTGGGGTATATTCGGACTGCGAAAAGGGCTTTTTTCGGAGATCTATGGGTTTTTTTTTGGGGGGGGGGGGGGGCGGAACCATATTTTTTGGAAATTGGCGGTTGACGGTTTGGGGGTTTTTTGCCTGTTCTGGTCAGGTCTCAGACACACTGCACTGCACCCCTACCCCCATTACCAGGTGCACTTTTTGCCCCCCTATTTTTGGCATGGGAATTTCAAAGAATTATGTTTCGGAGAAGGTTGGGACAGTGGGAGAGCGGTACAAGGGCAAGATTATGAAAAAATGGGGTAGGACATCACTATTGATGGGATCTTACCCAGAGTGGTAAAGAATAGCCTTTCACCCCAAAAAAATAGCCCATCCCTACCCTTTAACCCCCTGATATCATAGAAGTTGGAAACATTCCCCTTCCTTTTGCTCGTTTTCATCATGCGCAGTCACTTTTAGGGGTGAATAATGGCTCACCACACCAATTGTGTCCCTAAATGGCCTATTTTTAGCAATCTGCGTAGGATGATGTCATGCCCTATTTTTCGCCCTTCCAACCCCTTACTAGGCCCCAAAACCCACCCCTACCCGTCTAGATGCCTTCCAAAACATGTTTTTTTGAGTTCGCCACTTTCAAAATAGGGGGGGGGGTCCTTACTTCCACACATTGAAGCGAAAATTGTGGGGGGAAATCCCAAAAAGCGGCAAAACACACAAATTTGGCACATTCTGAATGAGGCCGAGAGATATTGCATCAGCCTAACCATGGAATTGTGCTTCTACCAAATTTCCATTACATTTGACCCATTTTTCGTTGAGGGGGGGAGACCCAGGAAGAGCTAATTGTAATTCTAAACCCAAAAAATTAGCCAAACAAGGCTAATTTTCACCAAGACAAAAATACCTGATAGGAAGTTTTATTGCGGCTTGTAGGTTAGTCAGGACCCCCCTGAGGTCGAAACGCGTGCCTTTTTTTTTTGACATTCGGAATCCCTTCAACTCATTTCACACAACTGCCTGATTGACACCTGCCGACACATGCCAAAAATCGCCGTCCCACCTGCCAACAACCTCCCCCACCCACCACCAGGTGACATGAGCTGCCAGAAGCCCCCACAATCGGTAAAAAGACGCCCCACAATCCTCCACAGCCCGGACAATCTTGTGTTTTCAACCGTCCATAACCCTTAACAAAGCCTCCACAGCTCTTCGCAACTCACAACGACTGCAACGCGCAACAACCCTCCGGCTTCCGGCTGCCATGAAACCCACTTCGTAACCGTCATAACCCTCCACATCCAGGCCTCCGGAACCCTTAAGATTCTTTGCATACACACCTTCCACATGGCACAATAGTTCACCCGGAATTCCTCGTCCATTTCACGATAGAGACCATGATCCAGCAGCACCAGCTGCACACGTCGCTTGCCCTGGAGCGATAATGACGAAAAATTAGGCCTTGCGATTCGAGGAAAATGTCTGAGGACAACGGCTTGCATGTTAAAATTTCTTACAGGCGCTTCTTTCCGGATACCCCCTCTGCAGAAAAGGAGATGGTCGCTGGCACTGGCCTGAATGTACTAATGCCTAAAAATACGCCCAGAAACAGCTCTGCTCAATCCCTACAAGCGGCTCTGTGCAGCCGCTTGGGGCAGGATGGGAGTGCTGAGCTTGGTAGGATCGCTTTGGCAATCAAGGGTGGCTTTGGTGGGATCGCGAGTTTTGCGCTGTGCCGACTTTCAGCACAGCCGAGCAGTCAGCCGGCAGATATCCATCAACCTCTGTAGCTTTGTACTGGCTAATTTTTTGCCACCACATGTTGCAAGTGGATGGGCAAGATAGCAAAGTTCGTCAGTCAATGAAGAATGAATGTTGCCACTTTGAGTTTCACAAGAATGTAGCAACCCAGTGTGACGCAGTAAAGGCCTGCACGCCTGCGCTCCATGAGGCACTACCAGCGGCTTGCTTGAGGGCTGAGGAAAACGATGACCACCTGGCCATTGGTCGCACGCAGACAACATGGCTCACGATATCTGCCTTCCCGATTTGTGCCGAGGAACCTGAGGAATCGCCTCTTGCCGTTGATGGCACAGCACGAAGAAGCTCGCCGGATTAAATCGGACTCAGGTTTCGGCGGACTTATCGGCTCAGCGGACTTTCAGCCGGCCAGCCGGCCGGTTTAACCCAGAAGCGTGCAATTTTTGGCCCAAAAAGTACGGCCGTACTTTTGGCCGGCCGAAAGGCCAGTCTATTCCGGTAACCCCCCCTTATTAGTACCCCAGATTTACCCCCACCCTAACCCTAACCCCAAATGTGTGTTTGCCCCTCACCCTCGATGGGTATGTGGGGCACCTCGACTTACCTCTTCCGGCCCGCCTTGCTCGAGAACCACCAAATCACCCCTTGCTTCAGCTCACTTTGCTCAATGTGGGGGCCAAACCCCACACCCCCTTTAAATAACAAGACTCCTGTGGTGGCCACACACCGCCTTGTGTGTGTGCCACCTTGTGTGTGCACCGCCTTGTGTATGCACCGCCTTGCTTGTGGACCGCCAAACCACCCCTTGCTTCGGCTCACTTCGCTCGACACGGGGGCCAGCCCCCGCAACCCTTAAATAACAAGACTCCTACGGTGGCCATAGACCGCCTTTTGTGTGCACCGCCTTGTGTGTGCACCGCCATGTGTATGCACCGCCTTACTTGTGGACCGCCAAACCACCCTTTGCTTCAACTCGCTTCACTCAGCGCGGGGGCCAGCCCCCACACCCCCCTTAAATATGGAGACTGCTGCAGTGGCCACAGACCGCTTTGTGTGTGCACCGCTTTGTGTGTGCACCGCCTTGTGTATACACAGCCTTACATGTGGACCGCCAAACCCTAACTAGGATTGAATATTGGGACCAAGCTGGTGGGGGAAGGAACATCTTCCAGGAGACTTCGATGACAAATGAGGTACGCACTAGAACGCGGATGAGAGCGGCTCAAAGGGGGCTCAAAATGAGCTGTATTCATCCGTTTGGGCACCGCAACCGGACGAGGATCATTTTTGTGAAACCATGGTTGTGACCCGTTTCTGAGCCATTTCTGGTCCCAAATTGGCCCATTTTCGAGCCACTTTCGGCTTTGAGAGGGGCCAAAATTGCTCAGGATGGGCTCATTCGGCTTGTTTGTGCACCCCAAAAAATCCAAAAGTATTTTTCGAAAAACACATTTTTGATCCATTTTGGACTGCTTTTTGTTCCCAAAACAGCCCATTTTCAAGGCATTTTGCGAGTCTGCAATGGCCAAAATGGCTTGCAATGGGCTCAAAAAGGGCTCATTTCACTTGTTTGTGCACCCCAAATGGTCTAGGATCATTTTTGGAAAAACACATTTTTGACGCATTTTTGACCCATTTTTGGTCGCAAACCAACCCATTGTCAAGGCATTTTGTGACCTTGGAGTCGCCAAAATGGCTTGCAATGGGCTCCAAATGGGCTAATTTCACTTGTTTGTGCACCCCAAATGGTCTCGGATCATTTTTGGAAAAACACATTTTTGACGCATTTTTGACCCATTTTTGGTCACAAAACAACCCATTTTCAAGGCATTTTGTGACTTTGGAGTGGCCAAAATGACTTGCAATGGGCTCCAAATGGGCTGATTTGACTTGTTTGTGCACCCCAAATGGTCTAGGATCATTTTTGGAAAAACACATTTTTGACCCATTTTTTGTTCCAAAACATCCCTTTTTCAAGGCATTTTGGGACTTTAAGAGGGCCAAAACAGGCCACCATGAACTCAAAACACGCCAAAAACACTTGTTTTGGCATTCCATGTGGTCTAGGATCATTCATGAAAAAAGTCATTTCTTGCACCAAGTGGACCTTGTTGACCCATTTTTGCACCTACCTCTTTGGGCTACCTCTTGCAGCTTGCCGCAGCCCACTGGGCCTAGGTACGGGGGTCTAGGTGTCGGTTGGGGCAATTTTGAGGGGTAGAATGGGTTCGAGGGCATTTTTGGCCCAAAAATGGCTGTTTTTGGCCCTAAACTGCAGTTTTTGAAACTAAGGTCCGCCACTTGCGAATCCCGTTCCCGGCCGCCACCGTTGAGTGTCTTGCTCAAACTTTGTGTGATTGTACTTCACACCTATAGGTATCATCCACCAAAATTTCAACCAAATCCAAAGCACCACGACGGAGTTCTGATTTTTCCCCATTTCGCGCGTGCTGCTTGCTTGCTTGCTGCTGTTGCTGCTGCTAAACCTGGTAGGTCCACCCTAGACACTAAAAGGGTTATAAAACCAAGACTGGTTCCACCAGCTCGGTGACCCTAACCCTATCAGGGTTGAGTGCTCTTGGGAAAGGAGGGTGCGGCCATCTTTAATAAAAAAACGGGGGGGGTTTAACGGATTACAGAAGACTTTCGGCCGGCCAAGCGGCCCTCCGATAAGTCCGCCGAGCCGATAAGTCCGCCGAACCCATGTCCGGTTGAATCCACCGGTCTGCACAGCACCTTGTGCTGGTTTCTTGCTGCTTTCTCCCCCCGGACCCCTAACCATAACTACCTGCATATGAGGGGAATAATTCCGCTTGAAAAAATTCCCCCTCACGATCATCCAGGGGCCCAGGGCTGGGGATACAAACATTGGATCCCACCCCGCCTACATCGAGCGCTGAGAGACTAGTGCCCAGGCCGTCGGTCACCATTCATCGAAGCCCTGCACTTAGGGCAGTTGATACAAACAGTAAAAAGCAAATCAATGGTGCAATCCCCGTGTGTCCGTACAGCATCCTGCGGCTACCAAGGAAAAGCTTTTGGCAGCATTGGGGAGTGCCGGAAGAAGCCCGTGAGGCGCCGGACTTTCACTGTAGGTGTCAACAGAGTCCCTGAAAACTGGGCGGTTGGGTTTGGAAAAAGGGCTTAGCTGACAGGGATCATTATTTCCATTGCCGCCAAAGGCGCCGGAAGTGTCGATGTTGGCCCACCACAAAGATGTCTGTGATGCACGCATGTTCATCACATATTGATTATGTGTATGGTTCTCCCCACAGTTTGGGCGGGGATGGAGGGGGGGGGGGGGTTGCCCTATTACCTAGGCCAACTCCGCTATGTCATGAAGGGCACCTCAACTATGGATGTCTCTACTGAGGCTCTCGGAGACAAGCAAGGTACCGATGCGCCCTTCAAATGCACTGGTGCCAATTTATTGGTGTTTGCTAGAAACAAAAGGCAGGAATCCTTGGTGTTTGGCGTCCAGAGGACGCATACACATCACACTGTTAGTACACAGTACCCATGGTGCCATGCCCGGGCCTTTTCATGAGGCTGTGCACTTGGCACTTGACCCTCCTGTGTTAACCGGCTCTCTCAGGGAGTACGTGGGGGAGGGTTGGGGGGTTTGTGTGTGGGGGGGGGGGGGTTATGAGGTTGGAGGGGGAGGAGCCATTTCTCAAGTTTGGGGTCGTGTCACCGCGATGGTGTTAACCAACTAGGTTTTATAACCAAGCAGCAACAGCAACAGCTGCAGCAAGCAAGTAGCAAGCGCGCACCACCAGGCAGGAATGAGAACTCCGCTGCAGTGTTTCAATTTCGGCCAGAATTTTGGTTCATAATGGCCATGGGTGTGAAGTACCATCACACAAAGATTGAGCAAGAAACTCAACAGTGGCAGCCAAGGACGTGTGTTGCAAGTGGCGGACCTAGGTTTCAAAATCTGTCAACAATAGCCAAAAACCCCCGCCTTTTTTGGGGCAGGTTGGGTGCCCAGCATGTCCTTGGAGGGGGGTCATTTTGAACTAGAACCTACCTAGCTGCCGAACAAACACCTTAGATCATCGTCTAGTGGGTTTCGCACCCAAATAGTGGGCTCAATGACCTTTGTTTGGGCCCAAAATACAGCAAAATCAGCCTTGAAAAGCACCATTTTTGCATACTTTTTCAAAATACTCCTTCTTCGGCTCTGTTTGATTGCTATGGATTGTGTTGGGCACCCTTGTGGTGATAAATAATGATGACGGAGGCCATTCGCAAGCCCTTTTCATATTGTCAACACCCTTCAATGCCCCATTCGCACCACGGAGTGGAGCGGCGCGCACGGCTGCCCAAACAAGTGGTTTGAGGCCATGTGAGCCATCTTTGACCAATATGAGCCCATGTTGGTTCCCAACACTTGAAATGGGTAATTTTCGGATCGTTAGTACAGTACACAAGGGGGCCCACAAACAAGTGGAATGAACCCATTTTGAACCCATGTTGAGCAATTTTGGCCCCTTTCAAGGCCAAAAGTGGCTTGAAAATGGGCCAATTTGGGACCACAAATGGCTCAAAAACGGGTCACAACCATGGTTTCACAAAAATGATCCTCGTCTAGTTGTGGTGCCCAAACAGATGAATATAGCTCATTTTGAGCCCCTTTTGAGCCGCTCTCATCCACTTTCCAGTGCGTACCTCATTTGTTGTTGAGGTCTCCTAGACGATGTTCCTTGCCCCACTAGCTTGGTCCCAATATTCAATCCTGGTTAGGGTCACCGAGCTAGTGGAACTAGTATTGGTTTTATAGCCCTCTTTAGTGTCTACGGTGGTCCTAATAGGTTTAGCAAGCAAGCAAGCAAGCAAGCAGCAAGGAAGCACGCGTGAAATGGGGGGAAATCACATCTCCGTCCGGGTGCTTCAGATTCAGTAAAAATTTTGGCGGATGCTACCTATGGGTTTGAGGGACAACCACACAAACTATGAGCTAGAAACTCAACGGTGGCGGCCGGGAACGGGCGTCGCAAGTGCCGGGCCTCCGTTTCAAAATCTGCAATCTAGGGCCAAAATCAGCCCTTTTTTTTTGCCCAAAACCGCTCTAGAACGTGCTGAAAATGGCCAAATGAAGGGAAATAGTGCCTACTCTACACATGCACCTAGACTTCCCCGTGCCGAAGAGCCCTCTAGGGCCCTCTAACTCCACAATATGTCCGCAAACTGCCCCCAAAAACGCCCCCAAAAGCCCCAGAATTTATGCACATTGGCCGCCAACAGCCCCAAACCAAAACCAGGATTGAATATTGGGACCAAGCTGGTAGGGGAAGGAACATCGTCTAGGAGACTTCAACGACAATGCCTTGAAAATGGGCTGATTGGGGACAAAAAATGGTTCAACAATGGGTCAAAAATGTGTTTTTCCAAAAATGATCCTAGACCATTTGGGGTGCACAAACAAGTCAAATCAGCCCATTTGGAGCCCATTGCAAGTCATTTTGGCCACTCCAAAGTCACAAAATGCCTTGACAATGGGTTGTTTTGTGACCAAAAATGGGTCAAAAATGCGTCAAAAATGTGTTTTTCCAAAAATGATCCTAGACCATTTGGGGTGCACAAACAAGTGAAATGAGCCCTTTTTGAGCCCATTGCAAGCCATTTTGGCCATTGCAGACTCGCAAAATGCCTTGAAAATGGGCTGTTTTGGGAACAAAAAGCAGTCCAAAATGGATCAAAAATGTGATTTTCGAAAAATACCTTTGGACTATTTGGGGTGCACAAACAAGTGGAATGAGCCCGTTTTGAGCCCATGTTGAGCAATTTTGGCCCCTCTCAAGGCGGAAAGGGCCTTGAAAATGGCCAATTTGGGACCAGAAATGGCTCAGAAACGGGTCACAACCATGGTTTCACAAAAATGATCCTCGTCCAGTTTTGGTGCCCAAACGGATGAATACAGCTCATTTTGAGCCCCTTTTGAGCCGCACTCATCCACATTCTAGTGCGTACCACATTTGTCATTGAAGTCCCCTAGACGATGTTCCTTCCTCCACCAACTCGGTCCCAATATTCAATCCTGGTTAGGGTTAGGGCTTGGGCTAGGTAGGTAGGTAGGTAGGTAGGGTTTAAGGATAATGTGTGAAATGGACAAAGTTTTGCTTCAGGCGCCTTTGTTGCCCATGGAGTGTCAGGCACCTTCGGCACCTTTGGCAACTAACTGTTGGCCGGAGGCCCCTTGGGAGGGGGGGGGGGGAGTTGGCATCCTAGGACCCGCGAAGTCGGCTCCCTCGTGGTATAGTACAGGGAGGTCCGGGGGTATGTGTGTGTGTGTGTGTGTGCGCGCGCGGGGCAGGGGGGCTCTCAAGTGAGCGAGGAAGGGTTTTGGGGGGGGGGGGTACAGAGGATGGGGATGGGGTGAGTGCTTGGGGGGCATGTCTTTGGAGTGAGCGAAGGGTTTTGGGGAGGGCTACACTGCGGGGGGCTTCGGGGGGAGTGCTGAGGGGGCCTGAGCGAGCGAACTGAGCGAGGAAGGGTTCGGAGGAGGGTTATAAGGGGGGGCGGGGGCTTCAGGGGGTTTCTGGGGGGCATGAGCAAGCGAAGCGAGCGAGAAAGGGTTTTGAAGGGGGGGGGGGTCTAGGGGGGGGCAGTGGCTTGGATTATTCTTGGTGTCCCTCAACATGTGTCCTTATTCGGCCCCTTTCACGGGTGCCACTGAGGTTCCCTTCCCACCATTTCGGTCCCAAAATTCAGTCTTGATTGCAGCTCTTCCTAATTCAGGCTATTTGGGTTGCTGCAAGTAAACACGGGAACAGGGGTTGGTGGCATGCTTGTATGCACATAGTAGAATCCTCTCCATCCGCTTCCCTCCCTCCTTCCCTCAGCCCATTCCCTGTCGTTTCCTACTACTGATGCCTCAAAGGAGGTGGGGGATTGGCTGAGCATGGATTGTTGCCGGTGGTCCGGGGGAGCCTGGCCCACTTGAAGTTGCCCACAACTGTGGGGGGTACACGGTGTCGTACACCAAAATCTGTCATACCACTTGCTTTCTAACAAGGTGATGGGTACCCCGTACGTGTTGAACAGTACGGCGACTCCTACAATTCTGACACAGCACCAAGGCACGCTCTAACAAGGTGATGGGTTTGCCTTTCTGCAGCGTGCCTTGGTGCTGTGTCAGAATTGTAGGAGTCGCCGTACTGTTCAACACGTACGGGGTGCTTGGGGCCTTGCACGCCACCCATGGTGGTTGCGATACAAATTACTGAGGGGGGTTGTGTCCATCTCTCCTGCTTCCTGCCCTGTGCTTGTGTGTGTGTGTGTTGTGTGTGTGTGTGTGTGTGTGTGTGTGTGTGTGTGTGTGTGTGTGTGTGTGTGTGTGTGACGCCCAATTCTTTCAAATCATGCTCAAACTGCGAGGTTCAACAATAATCGACCAAACCATGAGTTCTTTTGTTCTGTTGCCCTGTCACTGGGCTTCAGGAACTTCAGGCACAGTGGGGCCTCCACGCAGGGAAGCACGGGAGCACAGACCAGGGATGCGGGACGCGGTCGGAACACGAGCCCCACTCCCTCTTGTGTGTGTGTGTGTGTGTGTGTGTGTGTGTGTGTGTGTGTGTGTGTGTGTGTGTGTGTGTGTGTGTGTGTGTGTGTGTGTGTGTGTGTTCTGGTGTTCGGTGCACGGGGGGGCTCGTTCATGTCAAGTTGTCCGCACAATAGACTGCCATGAGGGGTCCTGGTCATTGCCCTCCGGAGGTACGCCATGATAAGTGCTTGCTAGTAGCGACGTTGAACAGCCAGAGCTACATGCCTGGCCCCCAGGGAGCTGCCCCCCGTAATGCTCATGTCATCCATCCATCCATCCATCCCGCTTCCAGTGAGACCACAGGAGTTCCAGGTTGGTTTGGGGGGGTCCTGTCAATTGAGCGCTTTGGAGGGGGGAGGGGGGCTAGCCAAAGGGCCTTATTGACCCCCCCCCCACCCGTTGAAAATCTGCCTTCTCCTTCTTCTGCCCATCCTCCAGGGCGGGTGCGCCTTTTTGCACCAGCCATTTCTCAAGATGCAACACGGTCTTCACCTCGGCTAGGTGGCACCATATGCAGGAGTAAGGTGCACGTAGGTGCCAGCCAGCCAGAACAGTGAAATACAAGTTCTTTAGAAAGCTTGCATGTTGGCAAGGGCATGATACCTCGGGGCTCCATCGCACCAGAAGGTTCCCAGGATGCGGATCGCAGTGCACAAACCCATTGATAAACATCATTTCTGCAAACACCCTCAACAAAATTCTGGCCACCTCAAGTCGTGAGATTTGGGCAGCATCTAGTGCAGATACGTCGTCAATCCGAGGCGCATCGATGAACTCCATTGTGAGCACACGCTTGGCGGAAAGCTCGTGCAACACACGTGGAACCGCAAGGTTAGGGTAGTGTTGGAAATTGACACTGGTCCGCTCTGCATTGGCTGCCTCAAGAGAGAAGTCCAGCTCGCGATTCAAGCTGTTGGCGGCGATGGGGTAGAACCACTGCAGCTTCTGAAATGAGGAGGGGTCTCTATGTCGGGGATTTTCGTAATCCAGGACGAGAGGCAGCGATATCGCTACAGACACTTTTTGACTTTCGCTTGAACATAGCTATTTCTTGTTCTTGCCAAGACTAACAATACTGCTGGACCATGACGCACGTCACCTTGGCTTGGTTGTCAGCCGCGATTATTGACATCCAATGCAGATCATCTATAATGTGGGATCCTACAAATTAATGAACCAACAATGGTGCTCCCTGAGCTGAACATCAGCACGTGGTGCTGCTGAATCTCGCACGTCGGCGTAAATGGAATGCAGATGAGCGCTCATGTTGGAATACTCTTCATGCCCCTTCAATTATCAACAAGAAAGTGATGACAAAAGCATTGTCTTGATGCCTTGCCCTACCTCTACTATCCTGTGAGCAACAAACGATGATGCGTACGCATTTTGCGGGAGATAGGAGCGGCGGTATGCTGCCAACGAAAGTGGATACCATTGCCAGAAAGTGCATCACTACAGGGTCTCATTCTCCTCGTTGTTGGACTGGTCCATGTGCACAGACAAGCATATTGACGCCAAGATCCCTCCGCACGTGTGTGTTACGACAATCAATGATTGTGTTGTTGGCCAATGGGCTTGTTGGGGCTTGTTGTTCGGTTGGTTCGTTGTTTAGGAACGGGTCACTCAAGATTCAGGGGTGGGTATGTTCACGATCTCCTTGCACAACAAGTGCGCGTACTCTTGCTCACTTGATGTGTGCCGCTTTGCAACCTAGTGGCAAAGCCAATGGCAATGGGTTGGGGTGGGGGGTCATGCAACATGCTTCACACAATGGCAAGTGCACAAAAAGAGAGTGCTGCCACAAGTGTACGAGCAGTTTGCATTGCGCTCGCCCATGCATGCCAAGTCCAACCCCAATCTAGCATGTGTTATAATGTTGTTGACACATTGGGCAACACACAGTCGAGCTACTTCACTACCTACACCGTACCCAACCTTGAGGCATTAGGTCGCCGGACCACGCCAAACCTCGACGGCTAGCCGGCCGCCTGGCAAGCTTGGCGGCTAGCCCGGTGGATGGCCCGGCTAGAGCCCGTCTCCGTGATGTAGAACACCCTTAGACAGCCGAAGCTTTGGGAGCAGAGACGCATGGGAGCGGAGGCCTTCCTCCTTGAAAACTGCTCCTTGAAAGGTTTCGGCACCGGAAAATTTTTTGTTTTTTGGCCTACATTTACATTCGGGTGGCCTCTGGATGGTTGCTGCTGATTCCTGGTGGCCTCTAGATTGTTCCTGTTGATTCTTGGTGCTTTCTGGATGCTATTAATTCTTGGTGCCCACAGACTCTTGACTGCCTCGCAAAATTGTGCCCCAAGAAGCTTCAGCATTGAGAGATGCTACCACCAGGCATTTATTCACCCTCGAGCTGAAACTGTCAACCTAAAAAATTTTCCCGTGGCCTGACTCAGGCTTCCACCTGCATTGGAAGAGGGGGAGGTGGGGGAGTCCAAGAAGGGGGGGGGGGGGGGTTGGACCCGGGTGGGGGGGTCCTGCTTCCATTTTTTTTATTCTAATGCGTGTCTGCTGGGGAGAGGATGGTCTGGTGTGCCGAGATTCGTGGCTGGGGGGGGGGGCAAGACATTTCGGGAGGGGCAGGGGGCGTTGCCCATCACCCTACACGGCATACCACATCTTCGAAGGAAAACTCGAGCAACCGGATCGCTTGGCGCAAAGCCCATAGATCAGCGGGTGCATCGTTTCGGAGGCGATAATGTTGCACTTTCACTGCTACAGACTCCCCGGACTTAAGGACCGCTTTGTGCACTTGTGCCAAGGATGCACACCCAATTGGCTTCTCTTCGAATTCACAGAACGCGTCATTCAAGTTTTGACCAATTTCCTCTTGGAAAACCGTACGCACGTCTTCAAGGGGAGATTCTTGGCCTCTGTCCAGTAATGCTTCCAATGTTTTCGAAAATTGTGAAGGCACCGCGGGTCTAAAACGACACAACAATGCAAACAATGCAATAGCAACACCCGAGCAAGCCAAGCCATTCGCACAAGTCCATACGCAAAGCACCACTTCAACGAAACATTGGCACACAAAGTCAAACCTTGCTCCAACGATCATTTGACCCATCTTCATGTACGAGCCCTGAGAACAAATCAATCGATCAGATTGGAAGTGTTCATCAAATTGTGCCCATGTGCAATGCCACATGCAACGCTCAATAATGTCAAAAACGCCGTTTCCCGAAGCGGCCGAATGACAAGACAAGAAGACGTGGAGAGCCCTTAATGAACTTCAAAGGAAAGAACACACCCCATTTTTGCGACATAAACTAAGGAGGCGATCTGCGGCTCGTTGATGGCATGCGTTGAGAGTTGTTTTGTAAGTGTCATTTGCATCGTCGAGACCGCGCAAGGAATACTTGTAGTCTACCCAAACAACGCCCAACGTCCAAAAAGCACGTGAGGTCCGGCTAATGGCTTGGGCAGTCAAGCTCACTTGATGCCGATTCTCCTCAACCAAAGTGACATAGCTTGCACCAACAGCAAGCAACAAAAGAGGAGCTTTCCGTGCTCGCATTCTACACAAGGATGACCAAGACAAGCACCAGAAAGCACAACTCAACCTTGGAAGAACATGACCAAGAATTAGCATTTCATATTGATGATGTATCCCAAATGTGTTGTAAACCAGTCCTCAATTGTTTGTCACGGCACAACACGCACGGCATGCACGGGGTCCACGTACCAAGAGGAATCTGCATAGGCGTGAAAATATTGGGACGTAATGGGTGAGCACATTGACCGTTCACCGGCACGCTGCGCTATGACTCATCCTTTCGTGTTTACAAACCTTTTCACATTGGGAACCCATGGGTAAAAGATGTAAATTGGCTGTGTATTGGCCAAAAAGCCCACCCAAGGGTGGCTATAGGGCATCCCGGTGGTTTCCAAGAGAGACAGCACCGACCTTAAATCAAAGGGTCCCGCCCAATACGGCGCCCACACCGGGAGCCCGGGGGCAAGCAAGACCTTTTTTCATGGTTGGCGCCCACCATGACGACAACTGACGAGAGCACAAGACAAGAACACGTTCTCAAACGGCCATAACCTGATCGTGCAATGTGAAGGCGAGCAAACATTGTTCCCAACGGCTGTGAACGCCATTTGCCCAGCTATCCTTCGCATGCTTACAGGAACCGGTTTCTGTTGTCTTGCCGTACAATACACAATGTGCTCTACTGACATAACTACTTGCCGGTGGACTTTCTCTAGTGGTGATGCACTAGTAGGTGACCGGGAGTAACCCTTAATGTTCATTTCTGTCACAAATTCGGTTGACGTTGTGTGTGGCATTGGTGGCTTGTATGGCGTAGGGCAACCACAACATGTTACATGATTTCCCCGTAGCTTCCAACTTCAAAACAGCCTTGCCCACCCCTACTAGCGATGCACAAGATGACCTTGATGTAGGGGTGGGCCTAGGGGGAGACAGGAAGTGGAAACCCCTTGTTCCCAGGGACTTAGCCCCCCCCCTGTGTTCCTTTACATAGGACTCGCAGTGTGGTACGTCCGATTCTGCCACAAGCTCCATGGCGGCACCAGAATGGCCTAGTCTTCGGCGGCGTGGGGAAGAGGCACAGAACACCCGGACAGTTCCTGAATGTGTCTAGCGTCTTATAACGGCCACAGTGGCAGCAGTACCTTTTCATGTTGCCTCAGCCGATGCATCCCACACAATGATGGCGGCGAATCCATACGGCGGCCGCACGTCCCAAAACAGCAACATGCTGAAAATGATCACCGAAAGCCGCTGATTCCAAATGTGGTCGTCTTAAGTTGGGAGGTAAGGCCGCTCACATACAAAACGCACATGGACATGCTAAATTAAAGGAACGGAATCGGTACAGTACGATTTGAATGTTTATTTGGCGATTATAGCATACAAAATGGTGGATCCAGTACCGATATCTTTTGAAAAGCAAAATTTTATGGCTACTTTAGCCTTCTAAAGTGGGCACTCCTGTTCGCGATGGCTCGGGTCCGGTTGCCGGTAGCTGGGTACGGCCTGGGCGCACCCCTACTTGATGTCCTCCGTGGACAAGCACGGCTGTCAATTGATGGTGACATGATTGTGGATCTTTCTCCCATCAATGTGCTTCTTCAAAGAGAGAGAAAATGTTATGAGGACGGATTTAAGTTTTTTGAGAAGAGCATCATCAAGGTTCTATAGTGTAGTGGTTAGCACCCGGGACTTTGAATCCCGTAACCCCGGTTCGAACCCGGGTAGGACCACATTTTGGCCAAAAGGCAGCCTGTTTGGCCTGTTTAGCGTCGACTGTTGACTGACGATTGTTGCTGGTTCATTAACGTGTCAGTTCTGTGGTGAGTTGCACCGTTAAGTTTGTCTTTTGCCTTGCACTCGGCTTGGCTTGGCAACCCCCATCACCCGAATCCATTTCCAATAACGTAACTTGCCGATTTGAGGTCATCATTCAGTGTTGTGTGGGGCACTTGTGTTATCTGAACAGATGATGTCCACAAACAACTACGAGAAACCACAATGCAAGCACCATGATGATCCCACTTTTCGATACATGAGTTCAGGTTCACGATGGCGTTCTCTCGGTCCCATTTCCTTCCGTTTTTGATTGAGCCAAGTTTAGTAGTCGATTGTGGTGAAATTTGGGTTTTTGCTAGTTCATTAACGTGTCATTCAGTTCTGTGTGGTGAGTTGCATCATGCAGTTTACCATAAAGTGCCCCGCACAACACTGAATTATGACCTCACATCGGCCTAGTTCGCACCATGCTTATGATTGGAAATAAAAATGGGATTCGGGTGGATGGGGGTGCATGTTGCCAAGCCAAGCCAAGCCAAGCCGAGTGCTTGTGTGTGTGTGTGTGTGTTATCTGAGCAGATTATGTGTGTGTGTTATCTGAATAGATGATGTCCACAAGCAATCACAAGAAACCACAATGCAAGCACCGTGATGACCCCACTTTTCGATACACTAAGTTGAGGCTCACGATGGCGTTCTCTCGGTCCCATTTCGGAAACGTTCTTTCATCGGATTGTGCCTCGTGCTCGTTGGAAGCGTTGTTTTGACAGCGTTCAGGGGGTGGAGATGTAGTAGCTTTTGCGTATGGAGTCGTGAGCATTTGTTTTCTTCTTGTCGTGCACTCTCATATTTTGCTGTGAATGAGGACAACTTCACGTGCATGTCACCGATTAGGGCACACGTACATGTTTGAGGCTTGCTGCTTCAATTGAGTCGTCGTAGATTCACTCCGCACGTTTGTCCGTTTTCGACTAAGAGCACAGATATGGGTAGCCAACGGGTACCATCCCCCTTGCTTTGTTGCATAGAATCTTTGTTTTGATGCGGAACCCCAGGGATGCTCTTGGGACATCATCGCGGTTACTCTCCACACGTTGCTCGGAACTTCGTTACAATGATGACTCGCCGGAACGGTCAGTGTGTTTTTGCATGCGCACAACATTCGCTTTGTGTTATGACCACACGTAGCTTTTTCTCCTCGAATTCTCCACAACCTAATGAGGATAATGGAGAAAGGGCCGGTTGAAATGTGTCACAATCATTGGTTGCCCCCAAGCCCACAAGAAGTTTCACCTTTTTCGGGTTTGGGACACTTCCCGGCGTGGTTGCCGGCCATTATGTTTGGCCGTGAGAATGGTCCTAGCTACGCCATTGCGCGCACCATCAATTTTGAGCATCACTTGGCCTCAACCCAAGGCCAAGCGTCAAATTTGATTGGAGCCACGGGGATGGCGCACAAGGCCCACATGTAAAAAAATGTCGCGAGATCCAGCGTAGCTGCTCCCCGTTTCGTCGTGATGCATGTTGTCATGGCCACCCCGCATCCCTCGCCTCAATGGAAGAAACTATCAAAGTTTGCACAGTTTCTATTTCATATATATTCTATAGGCACACGCCTATTGCACACTCACTCGTTGCTCTCCAATTCACAGAACTCACAAGCAACACTACATTTTGATTTACGTCTTTTGTGACATCGTGGCCACCCTATGTATCGCGCTTCACCGCTTTGAGTGGCCAAGTGCTTGTCCAAACGGCTTACTTGCACTATCATGGGCGGCGGTCGCGGGCCCCGGCCCCACCGTGCGATCTAGTGCCGGTTCTTCTGTGCATGGGTTCGGCCATAGTCGGCCCCAACCCATGCCTCCTTGGGCGTCCAAGGCATCTCACGGAGCATTGGACTTTGAAGGTATTTTTCGTGTTCTCGTGGTACTCGGGAACGTGCAAGTGACTCTTTGGTTACATGTGTGCGCTTGGAAGCACGGAGGGGAAAGAGGGGGGGGGGCTTTGTGTCGTTATTGTTTTGCGGACCGAAGCTTTGGTTCCATGGCTTCTGAAAAAGTTCAGTCAAGCTTGAAACCATGTTAGCACGTGGATTCGTGCATCGTGCATCGTTGCTTGTTCAATGATCGAACTCAATGATCGCGGGTTTCGCCTTTGCTTGTGTGTTAGGAGTGCGACGCACGACTTCTGAGCAGTTTGCTAATGGCCGCTTGGATTCGTGGCGACCAAAGTACGGTGCAAGGCATGAGGTGTGCATTAGAGCTTGGTTGAAAATCCTTGCTTGATGTTAGTGCGTGTTAGTGGCTATCTCACACATGTTCCGAAGGCGCTTTGACCATTTTTTTCTCAACCATTTTTGCCTCCACTTTTGGTCATCGTTAAGAGTTGAAATTTGAGGCGTTTTCGCATTAGAAAGGTGTCACCATGTCTTTTACTTGGGGAGAGGAAGGAAGCATTTCGTTGTGTCATATCTTCTTGCAGGATACTCAATGGCTACATTCTACCGCTTCCAATCAGAACCCATTTCACAGCGCTACAATGCAGCAGGTTGGTGGAGCGCTGACTATTTCTTTGATTTTTGGGGCATGGTCGTACCTGCGGCACCCCCGCCGACAATCGATCAGAGCCATTCCGCCAATGGATGGATGGGTTTCGGAAGAGGTTATACGGAACGAATTCGTGGACAAGGTATGTAAGGGTCGAGGCGAGGGATGTCCTACAATCTGCCGCGCTCGGGACTTGAGGGCCGTTGGCAAATTTCAGGTGGGAGACAAGGGTGTCCAGAGTTTTTGAGGATTGTGGATGTTGCGGCCCCCTACGACCCAGGGCTGGAAGTAAACTCTCTAGATGGCACTGTTATTTTCCGGGGTTAATGTAAATTTACCCACATGGCTCGAACTAATGGAGGGTGCTCCCCTTCCTAAACCCCCCCGCCGTGATATATGACACAATATGTGTGTTTGTCACCCAACGAACATTCCTGCTTGATGGCTGGGTTAGCCTATTTGCTTCTATTCGACAAAGAGCTGGGTGGTGCAGGCATCGAGTAGCCGGTCTATGTGTGTGTACACAGAGATTCGGTATGGGTCACCGTTACAATGTGGGGATTGCCTTTTTCACCACACAGCAAAACAACGTAGGTGTCTCTCTTTCAAGGTGTAGCAATTTTTCGTTTTTTGTTCGAGGGCCACGAAATATAGCCGAGCCCATCTAGCCCAATGCATTCTGAACAACGCAATGGGAAAGCAAAACAACGCAAGCATAATCAGTTTCTATAGTGCATCTGCCAGTGTTGCCTGCAACCAACAAGAATGCACCACCAAACCTACGGTCGTCGGCGCTGTGAAAGAAAATTTTCGGATTTCATACTACGATGTCCTTGTGGTTCAAAAATATTGTGTTCAAACATTGCGTCGTGACACGACCCCCCCCCCATGTACCCGAACCACTCTGCAAACCTAATTTTTGTGAACAATTTGTATCCTCGAGAATCAGCTATGCAAGCCTGAAAGATCTTTGCAATCGCTGCCCTCTGCAAGCCTATGCCTATGCCTCTCTTACCATCTTCAACCCGACAACACCCTCTTACAACTCTGTACACCATTTTGCAATCTTGCGCAATCCGGTACGTTCTCCACGTGAGGGTCAGTGTAAGACAATTGGTCAAGATTTAAGAGGGCTAACAGGGCTGTAGCATCTGTGAAGGGTCTGACGGGGAAGTTGAGACCTGCAGATGATGCGTCAGCGTTTACAGGCGGTGGCAATAGATTGAGCGAGCCCTTGCCGTCACAGGTTTCCACGGATTTTTCCGATGCGTCCTGAACCTCTTGCAATTTTGCAAACCTGTGCCATCCTCTGCAATTCATTCAATTTTCTTAGAATTTTGCCGACCTCAGTAGATTTCGCACCCCACTGAGGTTTTTTGCACTGGTTGAACAACAATACCCTGCTGCGGCATTTGGCTCACCACAACAGTACCGCGTTGTACTTTTGGTCCTCACAACAGTTGTCGACACTGGCTAAACCGTGGGCTCCGAACATCAGTTGTATTTTTCTTGGTCTCATTAAACTCGACATTCTAACATAAGCCGCTCCGTCGACCTGCATTCATTTTTCTGGCGTCAATGACAGGGTCCCTCTTTCTGGCCCATCGATCCCACCCCCTGTTCTAGGGAACCAGCCCAGCGGACACAAGTCGTGACGCCGACGCAGAGCGCAGTCGATATTTCCGGCGCACCGTATTCGACTACCAGCGCTGGCGCAAGCACAGATCTGGAACCCGATTGTTCCGGGCGTTGTGGACGATGCCGCAGTCCAGAGTTGTAGGAGCACTGGTGAGAGAGGTGGCATGCTGTTCCCATACGTGGACGTGATGCATTTGTTGTCTGCGAACGGAAATGCGTCGATGATGTTGTCATAGTTCATGTCTGTATGTGCATAAGTGCCCCGCCCCTGGCACTTCCCGGATTGGGCGGATGTATTCCGGGTTCTTTGGGGTTTCCTGAGAGAGGTTGGACGACATTTTGGGGGGTGTTCGTCGGGGTTGCAAGTGGACGACACGGAAAGGGTATCATGCGGTGCACACAAGCCCGCAGTTACCTTTGGCACTTTGGTCTTTTCCTGTACACCATGGAGTCTGATGCCCCCGTATATATATCCGATGTCTAATGTCAAAATGCGATCGCCGAGGGGTATTTCTTTTGAATCTTGGGGATTATATGTCGGGGCAAACGCTGCTGTTTGGCTGCGTGCCGAGTCATGTCTGGGAACAGCGAGCCTGGAGGACGGTGTGCGAAAACCATCATGCTCAGCATTCACATTACGACGAGGTGCAACCGGATGTGCATCTGAAACGCAGATCGAGTCCCAGCAGCCTCAATGACAAGAACGACAAGCAGTTTTGAACCACTCATTCACTTTCAGAATCATATTCTTCTCCTGAACACCGCGAAGGTCTGGGTTGGCTGGGGGGGGGGGGGGTTGGCTTTCGTCCAAAATTGAATCGCTGGTGACGGTGAATGACACTGCCATGGACTGTGACTGTGACTGTGACAGTGACAGTGACAGCACTGCTTTCCTCCCTTCCCAGGTTTCCGTCCTGTGCGTTATCGCTGTCCTTGTTAATTTGTGTCATCTGTCGCCCTGGGGGATGCCAATCTGGTTGAAAGTGCCCATCATCCCCTTCGAGTTAACAGCACCATCGCTGGGTTTGCTGTTAGTCTTCCGTACCAACACCAGCTTCGGGCGCTGGGCTGAGGGGCGACGACTTTTTGGCCGAAGTCTCAATCGCTGCCATGACATTTGTCGCCAAGGTTTAACCTGTTTCCCTGACAAGCCGGCCCTGAAGGCTCAGCTGCTCAGATACATGAAGGCATTCCCATACACCCTCAAGGTATGATACGTCGCCTGACTATTTGCGTAGCAGGACAATTGGGGAGTGCAGTCGCAAGCGATGTTTCAGCTGACCTCGCGTAGAACGGGTGGGAGCAAAGCGCACTGAACTCCATGGATACAGCGATATGCCACATGCATTACTGTGCCACCACCATCGTGGCCATCAGTGCTATGATTGACGCTGCCGAGCTGGTCTGCTTATAAGGAGCAGACTGTGCAAGTGGGCTATGATCATAGTTCTTGAGTGCACAGAACGCCTAAAAAGGAAACGCCAAAAAAATCTGGGCAGAGGAAGAGTAGTTTTAGCACTCCTACTGGCATCCCATTAGCGGTGGTGTCATAACCAAATTCTAGTTTTTCCAAACACTTGGTCAGAGCTGACACACAATTCAAATCATCCTTGAAAATTCCTCCCTGTCTCAACCCCCAACCCAAAATGAGCAGGCGGCCCCCCTTTGAGGCTATTTATGTTTGTAGGTAAGAAGCCTGAGTAGCATCACATTATTGAACCACAGTGATTGTCTTCAATCATACTTCTGAGCCCTGGGTGTTGTGTATTGCTCTGCCTCTTCTTTGCTTTTCTTCCCTTGCATAATCTTGCATAAGCCGCCTTGAAGAGAGGTTGTTAGATCAAGCGCAGGCGCAGGCGCCATACACCGCCCCTGTTTTGGGGTCAATCAAGTAGCATACCCCTATCGGATGTCCAACCCCTTGTAAAATCATACCCCAATGAATTTTTCGATAATGACCCCCCCCCCCAGTACCCATTTATGCCTTACTGTGGATGCCACATGTAGTGGCCGCTAGGCTCATGCAGCCCGGACCATGGGCCCCACAAAAGCCCCGCAATCGCCGTTGATTCTGCAACGTAGTGACACTTGAAAATTCTATTGCCTTCGGCAAGTCCACCTCGCAGAGAATCTACCGCGAGCAACACACACCCAAAATAGGATGGAAACTACATAAATACCGGCTAAAACATGCTTTACATACCTTGGATGATCATTTTAGGTGATCACGGTATCAAAAAAACAAGTTTCGAAAACTTCGATTTTTGAGGTGCCCAGGGTGACAAACTGCGTCAGCAGGTTGTGTACCAATCCCTTGGGAGACCCCCCCCCCCCCTTGGACCTAATACCCAAATCGGGTGAAAAACACGTAAATACGGCCTAAAACATGCTTTACATACCTTGGATGGTCATTTTAGGTGATCACAATATCACAAAAACAAGTTTCGAAAACTTCGATGTTTGAGCTGTCCGGGGTGAAAAACTGCATAAGCAGGTTGTGCACCCGTCCCTTGGGAGACCCCCCCCCCCCCGACCTAACACCCAAAAAGGGTGAAAAACACGTAAATACGGCCTGAAACATGCTTTCCATAGCTTGGATGGTCATTTTAGGTGGTCACAATATCATAAAAACAAGTTTCGAAAACTTCGATTTTTGAGCTGCCTGGGGTGAAAAACTGCATCAGCAGGTTGTGCACCCGTCCCTTGGGAGACACCCCCCCCCCCGGACCCAACACCCAAATAGGGTGAAAAACACGTAAATACGGCCTAAAACATGCTTTGCATAGCTTGAAATGTCATTTTGCGTGGTCACAATATCAAAAAAAAAGTTTCAAAAACTTCCATTTTTGAGCCGTCCGGGTTGAAAAACTGCATAAGCAGGTTGTGCACCCGTCCCTTGGGAGACCCCCCCCCCCCCCCGGACCTAACACCCAAATAGGGTGAAAAACACGCAAATACGGCCTAAAACATGCTTTGCATAGCTTGGATGGTCATTTTAAGTGGTCACAACATCAAAAAAACAAGTTTCGAAAACTTCGATTTTTGAGCTGCCCATAGTGAAAAAGTGCATAAGCAGGTTGTGTACCAATCCCTTGGAAGCCCCCCCCCCCCCCCCCGGACCTAATACCCAAATCGGGTGAAAAACACGTAAATACGGCCTAAAACATGCTTTACATAGCTTGGATGGTCATTTTAAGTGGTCACAACATCAAAAAAACAAGTTTCGAAAACTTCGATTTTTGAGCTGCCCATAGTGAAAAAGTGCATAAGCAGGTTGTGTACCAATCCCTTGGAAGACCCCCCCCCCGGACCTAATACCCAAATCGGGTGAAAAACACGTAAATACGGCCTAAAACATGCTTTACATAGCTTGGATGGTCATTTTAGGTGATCACGATGTCAAAAAAGTAAGTTTCGGAAACTTCGATTTTTGAGCTGTCCGGGGTGAAAAACTGCATAAGCAGGTTGTGTCCCGGCCCATTCACTAAGCCATTATTGTTGGAAACAGTCATTTCGCGTCTTTGGCACGGGTTGTGAACGGCCTTAAGCAAAGCTAGAGACTGCAAAAAACGTCCTTCCGTATCCTAGTAGGCATATACTGTCACAACATCCCCACTCACATCCCTCGGAGTGGGTACCACGGGGTCACCGAGGTCGCCAAAACCGCCAACATAGCAAAAATGGCTGGAAAGTGCATAAACTGCATAAGCGCTCGTCCCACTCCGCCCCATACAAACCCTATGGAGTCGGGACCCGGAAACACTTTTTCGGCTCAAAATCGAAAAAAACCAAAAGATTCATGATTTGCGACCTCAAAAAAGGGGGGGTCATTTTTTGACCCCCCCCCCACCCCCCCCCACCCCCACCCCCACCCCCCCCCCTCCTTGAAAACCTCAAAAAAGTGGGTTTCAAGTGGGGGGGGTCTAGGGGGGTCCGGACCAAAAACTCATTGGGGGATGCGTTTATTGGACAAAATAATGATTTTACAAGGGGTTAAACTAACAATTCAACCCCTTGGGGTAGGGTACGCGAATAGGCCCAAAATGGCCAAAATGGGGGGGTATGTGGCGTTTTCCCCTATATACGCCTGCCTGGCTTTGATCTAACAACCTCTGCGAGGTGATTTTCGAAAAGATGAACCCATTTATGGCACATGCCAAATTCTTCATCTGAGCCCGATGGGTAGCACATGATGTGGTTTTGTCCCAAACAATTTTGTTGCCGCATCCGATAACTCCTCCAACAATTTTTTGGATGCCACAGTTGGTGTCTGTGAATCATGACACGTTGGCAGCAACACATCACATCCAAATCATTGGGATGCATCAAATTTTCAAAAAAAGCGAAAAAATGCCACATCTAACAATGCTACAAAGCCCTGTTGTTTTACCGTTTTAAAATGGTGTATGCCCTTGAAAGGGCTATGCCATGGGGAATTTTCCGAGGGAAACATCAGGAAATGTGTGCTGCAAAAAAAAAGAAAAAGTAAGTGTAATGCAAGCATTATTGCCCATCTTTGTTGAGTTGTGCTGTTTACACTACTACTTCTTTTATATTTGCTAGCTGCATAATGCACGCTGCAGTGCGAGCAATGGTGCCTTTATATGTGAAATCTTGAAACACAATGCATCTGGGCCACACAAGGGCAAACATTATGCAGCCATTTTGACCCCCCCCCCCCCACCACACCCCCTAGTCTTTAGTTACCTCCAGGCCGCCCGGGTTATACATTGATTGCTGTCCACTTTGTGCACCCCCAGCCACAAGAATGCCACCATATTGAGCCATGTTCGTTCCCACGTATCCATTCCCACGCATTATGGAGGCCAAGGTTACGCAGCCATGTGCATCACTCCCCTCTTTGCGGACCATTAGACTGTAGCCATATTCCTATCTCCCCACTTTGGGGTTCCCGGTGCGGCAAGCTTTATGACGCCATGTTCATCTCCCCGCTTTGGGGACCCGGAGACGGTAGGGGTTTTGGGGCTAGAATCATTCCTTTGCACTTTGGAGACCCCAAGGCAGGGGTCATGTGGCAATATTCATGTCTCCCCAATTTGGGGACCCGGAAACAGCACGGGTTATGCAGCTATGTTCATTGCTTCCCACTTTTGAATTGTAGACGGTCAGGGTTATACAACCATATTCATTCCTCCCCATTTTGGGGAACCTTGGATTGTAGGGATTATGTAGCGATATTCATACCTTCCCCAACAATGGGCCATGCGTCCATTTTGATTACTCTCCTTCATGGGCACCCTAGCTGGCGGGCGTTATGAAGCCACATTTATTCCTTCCAACTTTGGGGACCTCTAGATGGCATGGCTTAATGCATCCTCCCCATTTTTGGTAGCCCAAGATAGCAACAATTATGCATCCATATTCATATCCCCCTTTTTTCAAATTCTGCGAGACTGCAAGACAGTAGGGGTTATGCAATCATTGGCTCACAAAAGGCTTCAAGTCAATGGTTTGATCCCCACCTTAGCCGGTAATCAATTTTCTTGTGTTATGAAATTCTGTTTTCCAATCAAAAAAAATTTTCCAATCAAAAATTTTTGATTGGAAGAAATTTTTGATTGGAAAATAATCAATTTTCTTGTGTTATGAAATTATGTTCCTCTGGGGTCCCACACTGAGAAAGAATCAATATGGGCTGATGTGCTTGCTGTAGCGGGGGTACCAATGTGTATGAGTAGGAGTCCAAATATGAGTATGACCATGAGCATGAGAATAGATATGACTACAAATTTTGGCACGAGCATGGGTATGAGCATGAGCCCATGTATGCGTATCAGTGTGAGGATGTGTATGGGTATAGGTAAGGGGATGGGCAGGGGTATTCGTATGAATGAGAGTGCGAGTGTGACTATGAGTAAGAGTCTGAGGCCATCTTGCCACAGCGACGTGGAAAGAAGTCAAAGCCATTTAGCCCCTTGGAGCCAAGTCTTGGTGCCACGTCAGGGAGGGGGGAAATATGCAAATTTGTGCCTCCAATTATGCAATGCAAAATTTTGCAAAACTACACAAAATTATGTCAATTCTATTGCCTTGGCAAAGCACCTCGAAGAGACGACAAACTATTGGCCAGAGGCATCCTTGGGAGGCATGCATATGGCCGCATAGCCCTTGCCATCTTGGGGAACCAAAAGTGGCACCCATCCCAAGGGCGGCAGATGGCCATGGCCCGGGTTACATGGGCCAAGCGGACACTACGTGCAGCCCCACGCCTACTTCCTGCTGGTGCTGCTTGCTGCTGTTGCTGCTTGCTATTGTTGTTGTTGCTGCTGCTAAAATATGTCGCTCACCCTGGACCCTAAGAAGGGTTGTAAAACCTCGACAAGGGAGACCCAGCTCGGTAATTAGTCTCCGACATGTAATTTGTAATTTACATTTTTTTTTATTATTTCCTTTCATTGCATAAACAGCAAAACATAGTTTAGACATTTATTTATAAATATTTACACAAATGTTGTAAATATATTGGATTGCACAACATTATTTGCTTGTGATCGATAAATGATGTACTGCGGCTTCATTGTGAGATGGTTGTAGGGAACCTAGATGTTTAGCATCTGTGGTGTTCTACCTTATGCTTCAAGCTGTGGGCCTTGTAAAGGAAATGTTCATCGAGCCTTTCTTGTGATTGTGCACGCATGTATTAGCATGTTGCATCCTTTTTGAGGGCACTTCTTGGTTCTCACAAAGGCAATGCAGAGGAACACAATTCACGTTGAGGCCACATTCATTGCATTTGGGAGGGGGGGCATTCACACAAGTGCATGTTGTCCCGCCCTAGCTTGCAATGCAATGGGCGCGAGGGGGGAGAGGGAAGGGTTTTTTGTGCACAGAGAGCGGGATCTTAGGATGAGCATCCAAAATTGAAATCGTTATAAGTCTGTAGAAGCAATTTTTGCTTTTTACTGTGCAATGCCCAAAATTTTTGGGACGGATGTTTCGGCATAGAAACTCCCTGACGTGATTTCATTGCTCGGCGGTGTACTTCTGGGATGCTCTTCATGCTAGCAAAGCCCATTTTCTCCAATTGCATCGCCGCAATACCGGTAGGGCAATTTTCGCTTCTTTGCAACGGGTTTTGGTGGCTTTTGCTTAGATGCCTCCGGGTTCATATTGTCCATTTTCATTGCCACAATACTGGCACGGCAACTTCCGCTTATTTGAAGTGGATTTCATTGCACGTTGCCTCGGCACGAACAAGCACACAGGTGTTAGCATATTGCTATTGGTTGCCCAGCACCAGTCGTATACAGCCACCCTTGCCTTGTGCATGCTCATGACAGTGTGATTCATTTTGAGAAGCAAGTGGGGGCTGTATGCATGGCTTGTGCTTAGTGCGGCCCGCATCAAAGCTAGAGATTGATTCTTTTGGAGGCAGTTAAATTCTTCAATTTTTGATTCCAACTCTCATGACCCGGATGCATCGGGAGCACGTATAACACCAATTTTCTTCTTCTCACGTCGCTCGGTAATGTCTTCTGCGTATAAGAAAACCATGGGTGGTTTAACTAATGCAAACTCCAATACCAAGGAGACTGAAGGGCTTCTTGTGACATTGGTTTATGCTAGATTGACGTTGCTAGATTTACAAGTCAGCAAATTGAGGCATATATTACCCCATGACATCTTTAATTTTTTTTGTTAGACATGATTCAGTGTTCTCCAAAATCACAGTTTGTCACCGTAGTGTTAGTTTGATGGACCTTTTCTCAAGGTTGGCCGTCCTGGGGCAGTGAGCATCCAAAAACAAGAAGGCATACCTCGGTCTTGGACTGTGTGGAGTCCCTGTCTCCCTTTTTTTTTGCGGCACAACACCAGCAACACAAGCAACAACAACATTTGCAAAAAGAGGAATACACTCCCAAAGCCTTAGCTGCACCCCCGCCTGACCCATACTCATCTACCACCCTAGAGGTGCATGAACGGGTTGAAGCCTTTGATCTCCTGCGTACAGTTTCTGGTTGTGTTGATTGGGCAAGGTGCGGAAGCAGAGCAGTGCGCAATTGGCAGTGGAACTTCTGCAGTACACTGCTGCACTGCAGGGAGCAGTGGGCAACATAAATCCTTCTGTATACTGCCTCACTGCAGGGGGCAGTGGGCAATGGGTATCATTCAGTACACTGCCCCTGTGCAGGGGGCAGGGGGCAGTTGGAGTTCTGCTGTAGACTACCTCATTGCAGGGGACAGTGGGCTGTGTAGATGGTTCTGTACACTGCCACACTGCAGCGGGCAGTGAGCAGTGGGACTTCTTCAGTGGCCTGCCGCATCGCTCGGGGCAGTGGACAGTGGGACTCCCTCTGTACACTGCCTCACTGCAGAGGGGCAGTGGGCAGTGGGACTGTGTGTAGGGGAGGGGGGGGGCAGTGGAGGCTGTCCCGATGTCTACACTGTTGGGACATTCATTTCAGAACTGCAAGCTGCTCATTTACCCACTCACACCAACTCCCTCCGCACACCTACATTATTGTACTACCAGAGGCCGGGCCTCTCTCTCTCTCTCTCTCTCTCTCTCTCTCTCTCTCTCTCTCCCTCTCTATCTCTGCTACTTCTGCTGCTGCTGCTGCTTTACAGGTCCACGTACGGGGAGGGAATGGGGGCTGCGAGAATGATGAAAACCTCGTGGAGGATGTCTGCAAAATCCTGAAACCGAATGAACTGCAAATGCTGTTGGATTCGGAGCACCGTCCCCGGCACTTGCTTCAAGTGATGACAGAGATCATTGCTGTGGCTGATCCTCCCCCTGCTGCACTCATCAGCCTCAACCAGCACCTGTCTTCGTTGTCGGATGTTGTTGGTGGCTGTGAGCGCATCCTGCGAACCCCCATCCCGCTAAGTTACACGCGGTTGACCGCACGCTTCCTGACGCTCTGGTTGCTGGTGCTCCCTTTGGCGCTTGCCGAAGAATTTTTGATGCTTGGGGTGACCATTTGGGCGACGATCCCGAGTGTGGCATTCATTGGATTCCTGCTGCTCGGCATCGAGGAGGTTGGGGTGCAGATCGAGGAACCGTTTAGCATCTTGCCACTTGAGGTGTGAGAGGCTGGGGTGCAACAAGCAGTGTGGCCAGAGGAGGTAAGGACGGTGCATTGTGAACGGAGGTGGGAGCTGCTCGTGCGTCCAGTTTTAGAAGGGTATGGAGGCCCGATGAAGAAGGGGAAGGGGGTTTGGGGAAATCCCCCCCCCCCCGGATACATGAGTCACAATGATCAACCGTCAGGGGGATCATTTTGACTCATAAATGTGGAGGTGCCCCTCGCCCCCATCCTTGCAGACGAGAACAGCACACCAAGGCGACATGCCAAATCCCCCCCATCCCCACGATTCCCTGCCTGGCCCTGTCAGTGGCTGAGCAAGGGTCAATTGTCTTATCAGCGCTGTTCCTCGCGTAGCTGTACGCTGTTCCTACGCTGTTCCCAACAACCTTTTTGCTGTTTCTACGCGGTTCCGCTGCACTTTTTGCTGTGCCCGCTGCACTGAAGTTATGTGTATTGTGTTACACAATCCACATGCCCTTTCCCAAGTGCAATGTGTTAACTGTGGGCCCAAGATGTCTTTTCTTGCTCTACCATGACGTCTCTTATGCTTGTACCAAGTGTATAAAATCCTTACGCTGTCCCTATGCTGTTCGGAACAGTGCTAGTAAGACAGGTAGCAGGGTCTCGGCATGGGCGCCAAGGAGAGCTGGGGCTCGGGAGATGGCCTCCAGCCCCCCCCCCCCTCCCGCCAGATGATGATGTTTGCCCACGCTTCATTTCCAGCCCATTCAGGGGTTGTGCTGGGACGTTGCTTGAAAGTGCGCCATGAAAACGCTCGCTTACCTGGTTTTGCGAAGCCGAGGCGCAAGATCGTACCATCATCCGACGCGCAACGATGGGTGACCCTCCCACTCACCCCCAAGTGTGATTACAGCCTAACGTCATCCTGATCACCTTTCGTGCTTGCAGAGGATGGCGAAGGGGTGTACTAGAAACATTGATGCCCTTGAAAAGCAACAAGAACGCATCATGAGCATTATTGAGATCGACGAGGACCCGGTGTGCTATGTCTCATGCCGTAGCTGGTAAGTCTAGGAATGCTGCCCTGTTGGTGTCCATGTGGTAATGAGGCGATTGGTGACGCTCAGTGACACCACTGCTTACCAAGGGGCCAAGTTTGCTACATTCCTCTGATAGATGTGCAGGTGATGAGCATTTGGTTTCCTGAGTGCCGGGTAGCGAATTCCGCTTCACTTGTTTCTGGGGGTCGAAGAGGAGGAGCATCTACCATGTCCAGAGCTGCAGACGCACTGTTTTGTGGACCAGCATCAATCTGCTTCTCCTCTTCCTGCAGCTGCAAACATCGACATTGTTGAGGTTGAGCTGTCCTCGAACCGAACCAGGAGCCTAACTCTGATCTGAGTGTCAGCGCACCACAAAGGCAGTGAACCTAATTGCACGCACGCATTTCTGAAACTTTGTTGATGCTTCGTTGCATCCCGGCGGAGTTCTGTTTCAATATATCCATTCGTCCTCAGCTCAAATGCAGTGTATTTGCATGTGCATTGCCATGGCATGTACTGTACGGGAAGCAAGAAACAGATGGGCAGTATTAAGCTACTCAGCAGTGCATCTACGCATGTCTACATACGAGGATGGACAAATAGTTTTCGGTTCCATTGGTACGCACCATTGAGCAACATGTCCCCAGGGTGCAAAATTGGAAAGGTTCAGCAGCTGTTTAACAATTGGCTGGCCTGCAGCTGTATGCATTGGAGTGACGTGCCTGGACGCAGGGCATCAGCCAGAGAAGACAACATATTAGGCAGCTGATGTGACGTACAGAATTTGTGGACAAACCAAAAAACTGTTGACAACTTGTTTCGGCTGAAGGGTTGGCCCAGGCCAAGTGGGGCTTTCTCCGTGAGACTGATTCGATCTGAGACCGGAAATCGCGCACAGGCACGAGCCTAACATTGCAAGGACTTGAAGGGGGAAAAGCATCCTCGTGTTGTCAATTTGCTGAATTGACTGCCCATACAAGGAGCACACTTGTGCCCTACTTCCTTGAGGACGTGCCCTGCGAGTTTCCTGAGATCATCTGACTCGAGGTCTGCACACTTGACACATCGATTTGTCGGTTCAGTGGCCCTGACAACAAACCGTGCATTCAAGGGTCACATATTGAACCCGTTCTCCTGCCTTCACAGGTCACCTGCCACCCCTCTGGAGGGGCCGGGGGGGGGGGGGGGCTGGACATGCAAAGAAGAAATCTAATGGTCGGTCAGAACTGTTAGCCCCTGGCCCCCAATCCAATCTGCAAACCCCCATCTGCTGGTGCCCAACGAAGGCAAATGGCCTCCGCAGCTTGAATCATTTTTGGGCATATTTTAGCCTTTTGGGACAAGCTTTCGACGAATGACTTGTGCCAATGTGGGAATAGCACGTCAGTGATAAGATTTCACCAGATATGTGCTGCAACAAGCCCTCGTGTGGAGGAGGCCTGCCGAAGCGTTACACAGACCCCACCCCCTGTGGGGACGTAGGCTGATGTGATGTGCAGTATTTGGAGTCGTAAGGGGTAGTCGACTCGTTGTAAGCCCGGAAGGTAGGAGCATCCAGCGCTCGGTACCAAGAACTCTTCAAAAATTGAGCATATGCTGGGGGGATGCCAACACAATCCACACATGAGCAGCGCGTCGACCAGGGAAACATTTTAGGCGGCGCCTCCGGTGTCCTATAAGTCCGTTGACAATGCATACATTGTTTCTCCAAGGGGAAAGCGGGAGAAATACTTCGTCATTGGTTGCTCCAGATGACACGATTCTTTGCCATACGCACATGCACACGCCTTCGCACTCGCCTGGGCCAGATCTCTGACCCTTAGCAGCCCGCGGCAGCAGCAGTCCCGTCGAATTTCTGCAATCACTGAGCATTCATTCCAACAGCACAACCAGCTCCCCCCAAATGCAAACATCGACACGTAGCGTAATTACAAATGCCGTTCGTACCATATCCCCAGTACCACGTTCCAGAATACACGAATTGCTGACATGCATGCATGCTTCAGATATGACTGGTGTACTGACTAAACACATTTTTTCCCCTTGTGTCCGGGGTGCGCAATTCACGTGCAACCGCTTTCGTGTTGAATCTTCTGACAAAAGGTTCCTTCAGTCAAACGTTTTCCCCTCCTTTCACGCAACGGCGTTTATTCCCTGTTCCCTATTCAATGTGGCCAAAGCCGGTCACTCCTATTTCGCCGATACTTGTGCATTGCAGATTTCAACGACAAGTGCTCCAAGTCGTAGTCACTCCCACCAAATTGCCAATAATAATACCTCGAGTCCAAGTCCTGTCCTCTCCAACGCCTCCACATGACAGTACCATGCGTGATGCTGCTGTGACACAGACGGTATGGGCCGCTCGGGTGTTGCTGCCTTGCGGTTGGAGGCCCAAGGGAGGCGACGGGCAGGTGGTTTTGCTTGGGACATGGGTGGACTGTGCCCAAATGTGGGTCGTGGGATGAACTGATGCTGAGGGTTTCACTTCGTGGTGCATCCACCCCAAACCGTCCGGGCCACACTCCGGGCGGAGGACAAGGACCGCGTTCGTGAGTGGCGCGCCTGGCTGGAGGAAGCCTGGTCCTCGGACCAGGGGGGCGTGTACCGTTGGCTGAAGGATGAGTCCTACGCCCCGCCAATCACTTTCCTCTCCAGGCCGGATGGTACTGCCACGGCCAACCTGGTGGAGATGGATGGCCTCCTGCAGGACGCCTGGCGCCCCATAAATCGCAAATACGACACGGACCCAGAGCCGGACCCGGCGGCCTTCCTCCGCCGGTACGGCAACCATGTGCGGCGAGTCCCCATGATTGCCTCGCGACTCAACGGCCCCCGCCTGCGCAAGGGGCTCTCCCGCATGAAGCCCTCAGCGCTGGGGCTGGACGGATGGAGTCTGGCTGACCTCCGCTCCCTACCCGACAGGCTGCTGGGCTGGCTGGCAGACCTCCTACGCGAGGTGGAGCGCCTAGGCAAGTGGCCGGTCCGCCTAGCCGAGGGCTACACGGCCCTCATCCCCAAGGAGGGCCCGCCGGGGCCCCTGAACACCCGCCCGCTCACTGTCCTGTCCATGGTCTACCGGCTGCGGGCGGGTGTGCGCCTGGTGGACGCCATTGCGTGGCAGGAGTCCTGGGCCTACCCGGCGGCCTTTGGCTTCCGCCCCGCCAGGAGCGCCCTGGACGGGGCGGCAGTGACACAAGTCCTCCTGGAGCTGTTTCGCCTCCGAGGATGGGCCGTCGTGGGGATGAGCATCGATTACGTCAAGTGCTTTGATCTCATCCCCCAGGCGGTCGTGCTGGCCGTGGCGTTGGAGCTGGGCATGGACCCGGGCACGTGCCGTGCCCTCGGAGCCATGTACAAGCAGCTCCGCGGCCTTCAAGATCGCCGGGGCCCTCGGCCTGTGGTGGCAGGCCACCAACGGCATCCTCCAGGGGTGCCCCTTGTCAGTGATCCTGGTGAATGTGCTCACCACAATCTGGAAGTGGGAGGTGGACACCCTGTGCCGATAGGTATGCGCCCGGACGGCCGCCCTCCCTCCCGTCCTGGGCGAGGATGCGGCGGACGACCTGGAGCTGGGAGCCCTACTCCCCCTCAGGGATGCCGGCCCCGGCTACGCCGCGCTGGGGTCATCAGGCTACGTGGATGACACCCAGGCAGTGGCCCTGGGCGCGGCTTCCCTCCAGGAGACGGTCCCCGCGACGGAGGAGTGGCTGCGGGTCACGGGGCAGGACGTTCGCGTGGACAAGTCTTGCTCCTGGGTCCAGGGGGAACAAGGCGCCCCGGCGGTGCTGCTCAGGGGGGCCCCCATCCCGCTGGCAACGACCTTCCGCCAGCTCGGCGTCGACATCGCCATTGGGGGCTCCAAGACCACGGGTCTGGTACTTTCCCGGCGCCTTGAGGCGGGGCGGAGCGCCCTGCGTCGCCTCCCCCACCTCTCGGCCTATGACCGGCGAGAGCGAGCCATCATCACCCTGGTCACACCGCTGGCCCTCCATGGGGTGGCCGTGGCGCCGGTGACGGAGCCCGACTTGCGGGGGCTAGAGACCGCGGTAGTGCGGGCCCTGTGGGGACCGGCGCGAGTGTCCCGGGCCAAGGAGGTCATCTTTACCGTCCTTTCCAAGGGGCACCGCGTATCTCCGGTCATGCACACGCGGTATGAGCACCTCCTCTGGCTGGCCCGCTTGGCCCGGCGGCCGGGGCTCACTCAGGTTTTCGCCCAAGCTATCAGGGGGCCGCCCACCCGGGACGGGTCCGGTGGGGCGCGCGCTCCGCACGGCGGCCTCCCTGGGCTGGACCCCGCACGAGGGCTGGTGGTGCTGGGATATCCCAGGGCAGGAGCACCCCCTGCACTTCGTGCAGGAGCCGCTCCGCCAACTCCAGCACCGGGTCCGGGACAGCCTTCGTTGCCACTCCTCGCGCCAGCTGGAGGCGCGGCGCCCGGTCACCTTCGGTGGGGTGGGCGACGGGGCGGATGGCCCGGCCTGCCGCGCGACGCTGCGGGCAGCCTCTACCGAGCTGGAGAAGTCGCTGCTGCGCGGTCTCCTGGCTGGGGCCATGTGGATAGCGGCCCGAGTGTCGGGCCACGGCACGCGGGCCAACTCCTCGTGCCCCCACTGCGGCGCGGCGCGCGAGGACGAGGCCCACGTCCTTTGGGACAATGCTAGGGGAACGTGGCTCCCCTGGCTGAACGACGCGGCGGGCCATCCCTCACCTGGGGCCGCCAGACCAGTGGCCCTCCTGCCTGCGGAAGGCGGGCCTGTTCCCCCTCCGGCTGGCGCAGGGGGTGGACCGGGACCTCCTCGACGAATTCCTGTACCGCCTATACGGCATGTACTTGGCGGTCCTCGCTGCCCGCATGGCAGCCAGCCAGGGGGACCAGCCGGGCCACGGTGACTCCCTCTTTCCGGAGCAGCCGCGCCCGCGGCCCCGCGACCCCTACCCCTGGGACGACTTCGTTGGCCCCTTGCCAGGGGACACCGTCCGCCACCAACCGCGGCTCCAGCCGGGGGTACCGCCGGACTGGTGATGGCGCCAGGACTTCATCCATGACCTGGTCAGGTGGGCCCGGGCGCTTGCCTGGATGCCGGGGCCGGCGGAGGTCTCCTGGGCAGAACTGGCCCTAGACTATGAAGCGTTCGTGGGGCGAGCGCTCCCGGCCTCCCCGGACCACCGGCTGCGGGGCACGCGCCTGCCGCTGGGGAAACGGGCCCAAATTCTGCGCAAGGCAGTGGGCCTGGCGGAACGCCATTTGGCGGCGGGCACACTGCTGAGTGGGGCCCCGCTGGGGCGCTGCCGCTCGCTCCTCCCCCTGGGGGGCCGCGTGTGCGCGGGGCTTTCGGCCCGCCCGTACTTCGCGGCGCGCCGCGAAGTTATGCTGCCGCTCATGCGCCTGGCGACGCACTGCCGCGACTCGTGGGTCCGGCGCTTGCGGGCGCCTGCCTGCATGCGGCCACTGCTCAGTGACCGCTTTCTGATGGACTACTTCCCCCGCCCCCTCGAGGGGGGGCCGCCCCTGCTCCCGTATGCCCGGAGGCCCCCGCGGGCACCAGTCCGAAGCGTCCCGCTCGCGTCTCCATAGCGCAGCTGCCCTCCGGGGGCGGGCAGCGGCACGCAGGGCGCGCTCTGCTTGGAGCATGGGGCGCCGTCTTGCGCCCGACGCAGAAGCCCGGGTTGGGGCATCAGCCGCTGCTGCCGGGCGGGCCACGAAGGCCACACCGGCTCCTCGGCGGGCCCAAGCTGCCCCAGAGCCCCGCCCCGAGTTGCGCCGGGACGCCAGGTGCTCGTCCCCGAGGCCCGACGCGCGGGGGCGACCGCGCTGTCCTCCTGGCTGGGGCGGGCCCAACTGGCCTCTCAGGCCCTCCCGAGCTCGGGCCCTCCGACGACCCGCCGGTGCACGGCTCCGCCCAGAGTGCTGGGCACTCGCCCCTCCTCCACCCTGGGGCCCGACGACCCCAAGCTCGCGAAACGCCTGGCGCCTAACCGGGCTAATCGGGAGGACCCGGGGGAAGTGAGCCCGCTGCTAACAGGTGGGGGGGGTGGCGGATCCCTTCTCACCCCCGCCAGCAGGGGGGGGGGGGGGGGGGGCAGCCCGGGGCCGATCCCCTCATCCGCCTCCGCCACCGCAGGGGCCACGGGGGCGCTGTCTGCGCCGCAACACTCCCCCCCACCACCTACCCCGGCAGAGCGACCCCCCCCGTTGCTCCCAGAAGTTTTCAACCGCATTTCAGCGGCCCTGAGCGACCGCGCGTTACCGCGGCGCCGATCCCCCCCTTGGGTTCGACGGCGGCCCCAGCCGAAGGCCACCAGGTCGCTGGCGGACATGCTACGCTCGCGCCCCCCCCCCCCCCCCACACGCGGCGGTCGACGCAGTCGGGGGGAACCCCTCTGACCCAGTGGCGGACGCGCCTTCAGCGCTTCCCCCATCCCAGTCCACACTGCCGCAGCGGCGGCATCCTGGCAGGGCCAGCAGGGAAGAGACCTAGTCCCCTCCGGCTCGTCCCTCCTGGCCGCCGTGCGGACACAGGCGGGGGGCCTGTAGGGGAGTACACGGGCGCCTGAACTCGACTCGGCCCACCTCCCCGCCCCTCTGCCTCTGTACATAGGCCAGCGGACGCTAACAGACGAATGCCCTCTTTATGTGTTTTTCGCCCTATTTGGGTGTTTGGATGGGGGTTGGGGGCTCCTGAATGACTTTGTGACTAACTGACTGATTCAAATTCTGTAGTTTGTATTGTTTTGTATAGTTTGTAGTTTGTATTGCAATGAAAAGGTAATGAAAAGAAGCCTCTCATCCCTGTGCTGCACAATTGTGCACTGTTCTGCATACACTGTGCAGTTTTCCTCCGCGGCACTCTTTGTTTTTTTATTTGGCACTCATACCCAAAATCAATGAGGCAAAGAATCATCACCTCAAAGGTAGTGCTGGGGTGTGCCATGAAACGGCACAGTGGGTTCCATATTTGACAAAAGTGTGGACCCATTCAGACAATGGTCGTGGATCCACCCAGAAACCAGCAGTGCTGACGTGCCCCTCCCACCAAAGTGTAATCATGCAATCCCGGACCCTCTTGGGAATTAATAGTGCACTGTTAGAGCCTACTAGAATTCATTCGTTCAAACCTGGAACCTCCTAGAGGCCAACAGAGCAATCCTTGCTGTGGATATTGGGCCCATCCAACAGGTGCCCTGAATCTCCAAAGGCAGTGTCACAACATGTGAGTGCGAATTTCTCACAACAAATTGGGGACTTCATCCAACATAAACTCATCCAAATTTGCTCACATGAAAAATGCCTAATGCAACTATTCACCTGCCCACCATGTATAGTCCATGTTGTAGATTATGGGCCCCAAATAGTCAACCATGGCTGATTCCACTGTACTCAAGTGCATGCAAAGTTTGGTGTTCGTTTTTGGGGTTAAAAAAAAGAAAAAATCTGGAAAATGGATCCGGGATGCCTAGGATTACACCCAGGGTGCACATTCCAAGGGGGTACCAACCATATCAAACCCCCATAGCTTTGTGTAATTGCTTGACCAATTCGTTCTAGCCGGTCTCGCTAGACACTGGAACAAACTCCTAGAACAATATTGGGTGAGCTAGCATTCACCAAGGGTGTACCTTCTTCCGCCAATTTCTGCACGTTGTTGTGTCTCCAATGGCCACAATACACACATTATTTGCCCTCCCTCTTGCAGTGGCCACTTGCTGGCAACAACGGAAATTGCTTGTGCAACAAACCCATCAAGCCATCAAGTTGGAATGGCATTGGCGGCCCGACTTTTCCACTCAATTGGACCAGTCTAGCCTGTTCTGCCCGGTTTTGCATTTTCTCTTCACCCGAGGGGGCTCCCCTAATAAATGGGGAGAGTTGTCCATATAATGAGTGTCCAAATGATATGGAAAGCGCAAAGGTTGCCTTTCCTCCAGGTGCTATCGTTGCATCCCTAGGCTTCGATGGCTCCTCAACCAAGGATATCCGAGTGATTTGGAAACATGGGAAAGGCCCCTAGTTGGCACCTTGAAGGCCCGTTGTGTCCTAGTTTTGCCTGATGGCGGTTTGGCTTTTTGGTCAGAAACGGCAAACAGGGGCATTGCTCAGACATATTGTTGAGGTAGAAGGTGAGCTTGTGCCCGTTTTGAAGCTGAGGACAGCCTACAACAATTTAGGTGGTGCATAGTTCTTCCAAGAATAGGTTGGGTGTCAATTTAGGGTAGAATCACACAATTTTTTTGCCATCTGCGTTGCATGTTGTGTACCTCATTTAACAACGTAGTATTGTAGCAACCCCAAGCACTAACCCCTTAACCAAGCACATCCAAGCCAATTGGTTCCAGAAGCATACTGCTCACACTTGGTTGGTTGCATGCAACCACATTATGTAATGGTTCTATGTGTGTGTTGGGTGGTGGTGGGGGACCCCCACAGGCATCTTTGGCATGCCAGCCAATGCAAAAAAATCCAAAATCAAAAGCACAGGTTCCTTTGTTAGTGATTGCTTGCATGGCTCAGCAGGATGTTGTTGCGCTCCTACCGAGCCTACAACGTTGGTTGTGCCACAAATAGCGCAAAAACAGAAAACACAACAAAAACATCAAACAACAGAGTCACATTTTGGCTGAAAAATGCTGCAAAACATGGCATTTCTTCATAGGGTCCAGCCATTTGGAAAGCCCCCTGTGTTGAGCTTTCTAAGGGGCTTGAGCGGGCCTTCAAACTCGCCGATATGTCAAAAAACCACATTCAAAACCATGACTGCCATTTTTGGTCAGAGTAAAGTGCAACCAAGTTGGAGGGCAATGCCAACCATTTTCCAGGGCACGGAAGGTGCTTGTCCTCGATTGAATTACTTTGTAACCCCAGAGTTGGTCTAATGAGTCCCCATGCCCCCCCCCCCCTTCTCCAACACCGTAGCACCACCCTCTCACACCCCAACCCAACCCACAAGGGTGCTGGGCAGCCCCATCATGTGTCCCCACACAGAATTTCAGAATGCCATTGCAGGAACTGCCAATTTGATCCTGTTGATGGCTGATGGTCACAAGACGGAAAGCTGAATCGAAGCAACTGACAAAGTGTCCTTCTAACCCAAAGGAAACGCAGTATTTCAATAACAAAGCCCCAGCTGCCTGGATGTAAAAATGGATAGTGATGGCCGATGGTCTAAAATGTCCGTGCAGTCTACAAACCATTTCAGCAGTACAGATGTTTCATACTTTACTGAAAAGATGCTGGGGTGGACTGTGTGGGGGCCAGTGATGGATCATATTGGCACACTGAGCTCCTGGATGCAATTGGGGAAAACCCCAACGTGACAAAGGAGCAGCAGCTCCTGAACGATAAAACACGAGACCCCTGTTCCGACAACAGGGGGCCCTTCAAATCAAACCAGCAGGCACCCCATATCAAAATCTTACATTGCAAATCTGCAGTGCCCTTGGTGCAATTAAGTTGATGATTCCGGCACTAACTTTGGCCCAACAAGTGGTTAGCTTTCTGTAACGACAAACACTTTATTCCTCCTGTGCCTGGCATGGAGGCCCATCCGTGGTGTAACCAGATGTAACCTGTGTTACTCACAGACAGATGGATCGACGGACGCAACAGAGTTTTCCCTACCACCGATGCATCAGGGCTGGAACATCCTCCACGATCCTTCTGTGAATTGCTCTATGATGCATGCATGGGTTCTTCTCTGCCATTTTTTCGCAGTGTGGGCCTCGACTTCATGTCTCTCACATCCGTAAGGGCAGACATGCTACTTTCAGCTGACTGCTAGGGCACTGGAAACAGGAACCATGACAAATACATGTGCATGAAGCGGATAACCAGCCAGAGGCAAGGATGCAGGGATGGGGTACTTGGAAAAGTGTGGGACTACTGACAACCCTTTGACGGGCAATGGGTCATCTTTTCTGCGTCTCAAGACAATGCTTCGTGGCATCATTGACTCGGAATCCTTCGCCGTAATTTTCCGTGTTGCCTGTGTCACTGAGTGTATCCCATCTTCTGTGTGCATATGTGCAGTTTTCAGCCCAAACCCTGCGCCTTTGAATACTCTATCTTAGCAAGTCCGCGAACATCATTTCCGATTTGGCATTCTCAAGAACTCGTCCACCGACAGCATCGACGAACTGGACTTGGGACCCAAGGCACAGCAAAAGCCATGCCTCTGACCTTGTAATAGAATGTCCTGGAGTTCAGCTGTTTCCCGAAGGGCCTCTGAGGCGCAGCTTCGTAGCAAAAAAGAGGCCTTTGTAGCTGCGCTCTTCATAAAGCCTTAGTATCTTGAAGTACCGTCCACCTGCTGCTCACCGACTCCCCTCCGCTTGTACACCTTTATTTTGCGGTCTCTTCTCGGCTTTTTCTGCTTTGTCCTAGGGGCGCAGCAGTGCCCGTGTGCGCGCTGTTTTTGCCTTCGTTTGCCCCTTTTCCCGTGGGTGGCGCTCAGCGCGTGTGCTCTGTGTCCCCGGGCCTGTCCTTGGCGCCCATTTTGTGACCCTGTTGTTGTGCCTTCCCCTTGCGCTCCTTCCCTGTAAAATTGGGTGCCTCTGTTTTGTGGCCGTTTTGAACGCATGCCGCTGATGGGCCAGCTGCGTGCATACGCTGCACCCCGCTGCATGCCTGTGTTGAGCGCGAGTGTCTCCATGTTGTCATCCCCTTGCCCCCCCCTTCAGTCTGTCGTCAGGATCGAAGGAGATTGGGGTGATACCCAAAGCCTCGACCTTCGTTCGAACTGAGTACAACACCAAAGGGAGACAACCAGTCATGAGGCTAGTGTGCATCCCAATCTGATTTTTTTGTGTGCATCCGTTGTATCCCAACTTTAAAAAGTGTGTATCCCATGTGTATCCCAATTTTAAGGTTGCTATGTGCCAAAATGTGTGCACCAGACATGGGCTGCAGGGAGGTGTTTCTGCGTGCTACATGCAGTGCGAATGCGCAACAGATGAGATCCAGTGTCAACTGACACTGTGTTCTCCGTAGGAACTCAAGACTGACTATGTTCACAGCAGAAGGAAAGTGGTGGGCAAATGGAAAGGTCCAGCTGGGGCTGTCCGTGTGTATCTCTTTCTTCCTGTTCTTCTGGAAGGCACCATGAAACAATTACCACTTGAATTACCCGCAAAACCCCCAGAACCCCAAGCACAGAAATGCAAGTCTGATTCCGATGGATCATCTTCAACATCTAGTGCAGAGCCCAAGAAGAAGAAGAGGCGTGTGGCACGGAGGAAACCTGAACATATGCGGAAGACCAAGCGCAAATCAGTATCCATATGGGCATGGGGGTGGGATACGTGCTCATCATAGCATGTACCTCGTGGGGGACCGCGGCAGATTCATTCCGTTCCAATCTACGATGTATCGTGTATCCATTGTAACCCAACCTTCAAAAGTGTGTATCCCATGTGTATCCCAAAATTTTTTCTGTGTATTCCGTGTGCGTGGGATACACACTAGCCTCATGTCTGGAGACAACGCTACGAACCCCAAGCACATGGCTGTTTGGACGACCATTTTCCCCACCCTATCTTTGCACCAACATCCAAAAGGACGTGTTTGCTTTGGATTTCCACCGTGGAACAACCATGTGTGCAGACACTGCAGGGCTGCGTAGATGTGGGCTGGTCGGACCCTCAAACACCCATGTGCCGCCTTCTTCCATTTTCCGTTTGCAAACAATACCCACCCGATGCATGTAACCGATCCGACCAACCCGCCGCCCCCGCCCCCACCCCTACCCCACAAGATGCCCCCTTGCCATTTTCTGGATAACCATTTTGACACAGCCCCTCGTCCATCGCAATCCACACTGCAACCCAACTCCCCTCACTGGCCCAACAAAACCAGCCCAACACGCCACCCCCCAGGCCCAAGACATGTGGTTGCAACCCATGAAACGACTTGCTGTACATCATTGTTTGCACAGTGATTCAGCGCATTGTTGGGGTAGCAGTGATGCCATGCAACAAAAAACCCATCCTCCTGAGGCATTCGACCTGCAGACGTGGATGCAGTGATATGCAGTCAATGTCCCCGAGTTGGGCTATCGTTTCCAGCAGGTGAAAGGACCAAAAGGGCCGGCATTTGCAAGAGACCCGCAATGGAAGGAGCACTGCAATTGTTGCGGGCATTTAAATGTAGGGACACCAGTTGCAGTTCGCAACACGTCTTCTCCTTTTCAGCCACCACATTGCAAAGAGCTGCAACATGTGGACAATGTTTGTGGTACCGTTGGTCGGCTATGAACATTTGCTCCACAAGCTCTCGTAAGCACGGCCAGCCACACGCACACATGCACACGCACACACACACACACACGCGCGCGCGCGCGCGCGCAAGCTCCCGCGGACACGGGCATCTTACGCTTCAGGCCCTGGGTCGCATGGTCACAAAGAATGGTCACCCAGGCTGCACATCGATGTGGAGGTTTAATGACCAAGAACCACTTTTGGACCCCAAAGTAGGCACATGCACCCAAATGATGAGTGCGCCACGGCAATCATTTTGAGATTTATACATTGGGACGCCCTGGCACCCCCGACGCTCTCCGTGCCCCCGTCCCCCCCTGCCCTCGAAGCCCCCGGAGGACGTCATAGTGTGAGGGAAGTTGAGCCAGTCTCGTGCCCTGGCCCCAGGTGCGCCCACGTGCCAGACCCCACCAGTGCTCCCTAAGCCCCCGAACTCTCATCAACCCTCAGCAAGGCTCACAACCTTCAGCACCCCTCCACAACCCAACTCCCCGAAACCCTCACCAGCCATGCTTTCCCAGCCCGCTGCAATCCTCAGTAACCATCGCCATCCCTCTCTACAACCCTCTATCACCGCCCCAATCCTCCCTGTATAACCCTCCAGAACCCTTGACATCCCCAAAGTGGGGATAATGCGGAAATGCTCTGTACACATGCATGCATCCGTGCTGACAGGGGCCGTTGCCCTTGAAGAATTTGCAGTACGTATTGTTGCAGTAGAGCCAATGGCAACCAGTCAGCCCGACATTCCCAATGTGGCTGAATTATGCAGAGAGGAGCGTTGCATCTTCGTTGCACTCTGAGTTGGACAAATGAATGTGCAATATGCAAATTTGCATTATACATTATACATTATTCAAAGGATCTTCTGAGCAGCGAACCGGATTATTGGCAGTCAAAAACAGAGAGATTTTGGGTTTGCAAAGGCAACCCAGCCACCACCCGAGCCTACATACCAGCCACGAACCCAGCCAACAGCCCAGCCGCTGGCTTGGCCACAAACCCACCCACTTACCCAGGCAGCCGTCCAGCCACCTACCTGGCAAACAACCAATTCGAGCACCTGACACAATAATTAGCAAACCCAAGTGGCGCTCGTACGCACATATGTGGAGCAGCATATCTGTCAGCCTGCATTCCACAGGGCCTGTCTGTCATGAAGCATGGATGGGTGATGCTGCATACATCACCTGTCATTATTTGCATGCACTCTCAGCAAAGGTTTTAGCCATCTGTGCAAGCACTGCCAAGAAAGCAGGAAGGAATACTCTCCTCGCTCATCAACGCTGTCCTTACTGATCTGAGAATTGAATCAGATTAAGTTTCATTGTGCAGGACATCTTTATCATGGTGGCTGGTAGTTTCAGCCACTTACTCCCAAGGGGATGGCGTTGCAGTTGCTGTGTTTGCCCCAATCTCTCTTGTCTCTTGTCTCTGTGTTGGCCTGAGCGAATTGCGCGGTGTGCACACAGTGCAATTATTTGAACCACCAGCAAAACTTAACACCCATGTTTTGCGGTATGCGGTGCGGAGACGAAAGATATAATCTGTTTGTAGGTGGTGGGAACGGAGGGGAAACGAGATGCCACTGTGGGCTGCCTTGGCTGATGGTCTCATGACAGTAGCTGGGGCTGTTGCTCCTTACCAGTGCCGGTACAACACATGGTGATGGTATGGTGATGAGGTCTCAGACAAAGGAACATGATCACTTGCCTTTGTCATTCAAAAACTCTGACTTTCGTAGATGGTTGCACTCCGTTGCGCAGCCCCAGCCTCCATTTGGGTCACCACCATCTACAGGTGGCAATGGTCATCACCCTGCCGTCAATGTTGAGGGTGAGCCTCTTCCCATGGTCAACATCCCTGCAGGCAAACGGGCCAGTGAATTAGGTGTCAATTACCAGTCGTATGGATTTGGATGGAGGGTCAATTGCAGGCCTAGAGAACTACATTTCCAACAGCTCGCAGTGCGTGTGCAGCGCGCAGTACACATGGGCTGCTGTGTTTCCCTCTTTGATGGCATCCTTACCCCTTTGTATATTCCTGCTGGCGTGGTGAACTGTCTTCATCGGGACAGGTATCTTGCCCATATTGATTTTTTTCATTGACAGCAGGGGGTGTTCTCCCCTCTCTTTGTTGTGGCTTGCTTGAGCCCCGTCCAGTCACCGTGGCCCGACATGCACGTGAATTGACACATGGGGGTCTTCTCCCCACTCCTTGTTGTCTTCTGCTTCTGGTTTGTGACTTTGCCCGCCCCTCGATGCTACACCCCCTCGTTTGCTTAGGCTTGCTCCCACCGTGACACTGTCACTTGGTCCCACCGTGCATATGTACATGCCCATCTGATCAGCCCCAAATATCATAGGCCAGGGGTCCCCTTCCTCTCCGCCCCATACACAGGACAGTACTGCAGGCTTGTGTCCTCCAAAATATTGCACCCCCATGCGCGCGCATAATCACCCGTCATATTGCCTATGCACGCGCGCGCACATAGTCACCTGTGGAACTGAGTCTATGTGATTGAGGTTCAACCAGGTCAGAGGTGTTCTGCCCTGACTGTAGGGTGCATCGCCTTCTGTTTGCTTTTTAATTTCTGCACATCAATTGTTTTTCATTTCGTTCAATTGCTCATTCAATTTCAGCTTCCAGAAGTGTCACCATGGCACACAATGTGTGGTACAGGACGAGGGGCAGGCTTGTACATTTTTTCGGCCCTATTATTTGGAATCACATTTGCTTAGTGTGCAAAACATACAGAGTGGATTCAAGTGCAAGTACTGTGTTTGTGTTTACAATTGCTCTTGGAAATAGATTAAACCCCTCACCCTTGGCCCCATGCAATATGCATGATAGACACAGAGCTAATTTGAATTTGCAGGTTTGTAATTCACAATTGCACACACAGTGTTGTTACCAAAATCTCTTTGAAGAATGGTACCAGTTTTGTCCAGGGAATCAAAGCTGCTGCTAAATGCATGGAAAGGAATGGAATGGAATGGAGTGGAGTGGACTGGAATGGAGTGGAATAGGACAAGACCAATGAATCGATGAAAAACTGTTTTTTTTTTTTACAGAAAGCTGTTTGCACAGTGCCGACATCTGGTATCCCCCCCCCCCCTGTCCTAAAACGGGCTTCTCCAAACACGGCGTCCCCGTGTTTCCGCATTTTGGGGCTTTTTTTGGAAGCATTGTTTTTATAGAATGTGGTTTGTGGCTTTGTGCAGGCTGCAGGAAGGGTCAATATAGGTGTCAAAGTGCTGGTGTAGGTGTAATTCCATGTGCTCTTGTGTTCTGCGGTGTATGCTGGCCTGTTGGACACCCTTTTGTAGTCATGAAGGGGTAGGGTTCTCGGGGGTCCCCAATAGAAGGGGACAATCAGCAGTGGCTACATCACCCCTGGCTTCTTGGGGGCAGATTGTTTGGTGAGGGGGAGCAAAATCAGGTGCGGGTGGGGAATGGTCAAAAAAAGATGTCCGGCGTGCTGACACTCCCCCTATGTGTTGCTGAGGTTGTGAAATCACTTGTTCTAGCGGTGCTGTGCCTATCCCTGAGCTCTGAGTGCACAGGAGCACGTTTTCTGAGTGGCGAAGTGCACAGGGCTGCTTCGTAACAAAGCACTTTTAAATCTATACCCACCCACAAACGGTCATACCGCGCGGCACATACCACGGAACACCAACGATGTAGCCATTCCGCCCACACATGCTTTGCAGGGAAGGTTTGCGGTCCAGTGCGGTCTATTTGGGGGACTTCCCTAGGTGAGGATAAACTTGGGGCTAGAGCCAGGATACTTAATACAAAGGTAGCGCGCTGGGCACGCGCCGGGCAAACATTCCCTCATAGAAAAGGATGCAACGACAGTGCCATACACTGCCAGGGTTTTGGAGGGGTCAGACTGTGCAAGATCCCAACCTGACGTACCAATGTACTGTACCATGGTGTACAGCATGGCAGCCTCGCCTGGGGTAGATGCCTGGACAACAGGTGTCATAGATAGAAGGAGCAGCCAGGGAAGGAAGCAGCCAGGGACTAGTAGGCGCTGTGGTACGCCAATGCAGCCGGAACCAACTGGTACTATCTCCCCAACACTGACTCGGTGGTATGCCACTGGATATTGTGACGCGTTTCAAGCAGCATGGGCAAGCATGGCAAGCAAAATACCGGAATTCATTTTTTTTTGAGGTTCATGCACACCCACTTGTGTTGAAATCAACATTTGCAAAATGTCGTAGGGCCCTTGCGTGGCCTTTCATCGCGCCTAATCAGGCACGGTCAGGGGTCTATGCATTCTATAGAAATAAAGCAAGAAATGCATGCAATAATGAGATTATAAAGCAATCCAATGCAATATAACACACAAAACACGCCTTCCCCTAGACATGTCGTGATTGTGGTCCCATTTCCAAGACGATTGCATTGTGGAAGGGGGGTGTTATGCCTCCTTGGAGGCGTGTAGATGGATTTGCCAAAAAAAAAAACGGCGAGGCGACAAGCGCACTTTGGGGCCAGAATATACAAATCATTAAAAGTATAAAATTTTCCTAAAAATCTCAGAAAGTCCCGAGAACTCAGATCACGCCGGCGACCTTAGCAACTCCACATAATTACAGCAAAATCCTGCCATTGGACAAGCCTTTTCAATGAAATCCTCTTGCCATACTGAAAGGACACAGAACATGCAGTGATCGCCATTGGTGTTAAAGTATGGTTTTCAGAAACTGAGGAACCAAGACTCCACACTCAAGGCATCTCGGCCTTCCATGGTGGGGGCTGAACCAGCACCGCGCTTCAACTGGTGCAACGCACACACTTATAAGGAGTCCCAACTGCGGTCATTACACGCTACCCATATGACACAAATGTGGGGTGGGGACATGGGCCGCTGGCATGCCAGGAGAGCACCGGCAAGCCGCGCCGCTGGCGAGTCATCACGACACGTAGCCCAGGCCCGCAGGCCCTCAGCCACTGGACCCTGACACAGCAGGATCAGAAACGGTGAACTGTGGGGTCGTGGCGAGGGCCAACCTCCAGTGTCACTTGAACAACCATGAAGGCAGACCATGCCCCTATCACCCGCCCACAGCTGGCAGTAGTAGTTCTACATGCAGTGTTTGGGGTGGCTACACCGTATCCGAGCATCACGTCGAGAACATTCATGGACCTTCTGGCCGGACAGCGAGACACAGCACGGATTGCACACCACAAAAACGTGCCCAGCGCCAGGCTCAACGACGGCAGATGCACGCGGAGGGCAGTGAAAGCCTACTCGAACACCCAGGGCCGGGCGGCTTCATTACGGCGACATGCCCCCGACTGGATCAGCACCCAGGGCAGCTGCCATGGCATGAAGTGCTGCCGCCGCACCTGGACTGCATCCCGCTTGACACGTGCACGCTGGAGGTACACATCAGGTACCCTGGGCCTCACCTCCGGCCAATGGTACCGGCGGGCCACTGGCCAATGTCTCGTGCACGTGACCGCCGAACACACGTACACGCGCTCCTTGGAAGGTCAGGGCTGGGTGGTGTACTGAGACGCCCATGATGGCTCAGCATATCCGACCCGGGTTGTGCACGTCAAGGCGGTTGTGGGTCATGCCCTCACCATGACTGACGTCTGGCCACGTCAAGGCGGTTGTGGGTCACGCCCTCACCATGACTGACGTCTGGCCGATCAACCCTGCAGGCCACATGGGAAGAGACCGCTGGTCCTTACAGGACATCCCGACACTGCAGACCTTGCCAGTGACGCGCAACCGCCCAGCAGCTGCGCAGCATCATGATGCGCCTCTTGCCTGCCCTTGCAGCTCCGCCCTGGGCGCCTCTTCCTTACATTTTATCCTCGCAGCCTTTTGTTTTGGTGTTTTGTCCCCGTGTCTGCCATTTTTCTGTGGTGTCTGGGCACGGATTGCAAACACGCTCTGCAAAGGCAAGCACGATGGCACTGCCAACGGGGGCTGCCACCTCCAAGACGCCGGCCCCAACAAATTTCCTGCACCAGATTCGGCAGCGAGAATGGCAGGTGCGTGTGCATGTGTGCATGCTGACAGGACGGGCAGGAAGGGGGGTTGCAGGCCAATGCTGCAGCGATGGCTCAGTTGGACGAGAAGGGCATTCGAAAACTGGCCACGACATTCCCAATGATGACAATTGTTCCAAAGGGTGTGGCCGCGAAAGAAATGATTTGTCAAATAATTCGATGCCAGTGACGAAATTGGGCCACTTCATGCGGGCTCTGGAAGCCTCAAAACAATAGTTTTATCAGCCCATGGCATCTGGAGTGCTTCCCCTCAGCACCGCTGCCGAAAATGCAGTGCAAAATTCATGAATGCCGTGACATGGAACGACAGATGCCACCGAGGCCACGCTTGGGGATTGTTGCACTTTCGGGGATTGTTGCAGCTTGTATGCTGTACCAGGAGCCAGGAGTGCGCACGTGGGAGAGGGATCATGCGCACAGGGGGGCATACACAGAGGGTGCATTGTTCGGTGACAGCAGAAGGGGGTCAAGTTCTGGCCTGATGGTCCAAACGCAGAAACAGAAATGTGGCTGCTTTGGCATTTGGTGCCTATTCCAGGGGTGGATATAATAGTGACGACATTACCAAGGTGGGGGTGGGGGGGGGGGGGGCGGGCTGTTGAGCCAGGAGGCAGTGATGACGGAATGACGATTACAATTTGCTCCTTTTACAGCTTTACAGGCACAGATGATTCGGAGTTGCAAGCCATTTTGGCAAAATGTGCCAAGAAATGATTGCACTGTATGGACTGTCTTCATGGGATACACCAACCCCTGTGCAATGTATTGTCTTGTGTTCAGTGTTGGTGGATTGGCCCAGTAGTACAATGGTATATGCGTAGGCAATGGATTCATTTGTCCTGCTCAGGCACTGTTTTTGGCCATTAGTCCTCTTATAAAACTGCTGGCAAAACTGCTAGTTCAGTCAAACGGGTAAATCGTAATCGTAATCGTCATCGGGGGGGAGGGGGGGGGGGACCACCCCCCCCCCACGATATCCACCCCTAGCCTATTCACGGACATGATTAAATCATGTGTGTTTGAGCTTAATTGGTAGTCTCCCTAGCACCACTCATTCATTCATTCATTCATTCATTCATCAATGTTGTACACAGCAGCTGCCCACACAGGGGCGACCCATGGATATAGTGCTTCAACTCCGGCCATGTGGCCCCAAGTGTGACACATGACCCATGCTCATCAGTGTCCACAAAATTAGCTGTAACCTGGCACACTTCAATTCTCTACTTGGTCAAGTACTAGGAATAACAACATTGGGGTTTTGATCTTGGTACCTGCGGTTACAACTTTAGACTCATCACACAGTACAATTTCCCTTCAAAATTTATTCGAATGTCTTTAAACTACAGGTATGCAAGTACGCTTCAATTTGCCCGAGGAACAGTCGGAGGTAAGAGGTAGACATGAACAGCAATAGTGCTGTGCTGTACCTGCACATTCTGTTTTGTTGGACAAGGGATACTCCGTCTGCACTGGCCATCCGCTTTTTTGGCCACAGTTTTGGCCCCTTTTTTGACTGCTGTTTTTGAGATGTTTCCCAAACCAAGGACACCTGTGATGGCCTGGCCACTGCTTGTGGGCTGTACTTTTGTTGGCTAACCCCCTTCCTGGCAATGGCTCACATGAAGGTGTAACTCCCCCCTTTTGCACAACGACCACCTTGCGCAACGACCACCTCCCTCATCAAAGGGTGCTTTTCCTGATAATTGTTTTTTATGGCTGTGGGACGAGCTGTGTCGGCTGTAGGACATACTGTGCACTGTGCCAAAAGCATGCTATTTTGTGGAATTTCACGGTGGCAGTGGATAATTTGGTTAACATTGTGTGGGTATGCCCGGTCTTACCCGGTATGAGTGCCGATGTTAAGATATCGGACAAGTATGGGCCACAACACACCAAAGAATGTTTCATGGAGTTTCAGGTGGGTATACATGATGGTGCATGTAAGGGAAGATTGCATTCCCACGTCCCTTTCATTGGCCGCAAGACATTGACTGTCCGGCAAAAGACCTGTAATGATATTCATGAGTATTATAGAGCACAGGTGGAATGTTTGTTTGCCCACCCTTGGTCTTGGAGGGTTGTGCGCGACATTTGGCTGGGGTCCCATGAGGATTTTTGCTGTCGTTGCCATGTGCACGTGTGCTTCCCTAGAAGATGGGTGGGGTAACGGGACAGTTGAATCACCATTTGGCGCTGTGCACACGCTGTGCAGAAACACACCCGTAAATTCAGTCATGTAGGACGAATTTGGATGCATGTTCGATTACAATTGAGGCATGCAGGACGAAGGTTGAGGCAGATACAGATGCTTGGAAGAACATTCGCAATGAAGAGTTGCGGACTGCTACGGTGCTTGCCTTTGATTGGCTTGCGTCCCACGAAGCGTTGTGTTGCTTTCTCAGTGTGTTTGCCAAGGAGAATGGTATCTGGTCTACAACCCGCGGCACAATGCCGCGGAATATTTCCTGGACTGCACAAATGTGTACGGTCTTGTCCAACGACTGCCCCCTGGTCAAACGGCGCTTTTTGGCCTGAAAGCACTGTCCAACGAACACCCGCTCGTGAACCATTGCGGGTCTTTGCGCAAGGGCTGGGGAGAGGAAGCTGGCGCATTGACCGTCTGCTGGCATTTCGTGGTGAATGGAACAGAGGGTGGGCTTTTGGCGGCTACATGGACACTGTATGTCCGTCTGCCTAGTCCTGTTTCGTGCCTGTGCGAACAGGCAATTGCTTCGTGGCAAGAAACCAGAGCCTCTTAAACGGTTTGTGTGTCGGTAATTGGCCCCGCAGTTCCAGCCCCTTGAGAAAATTGCAGTTTTTCTGCCGAGCAAATGTATCTGATGTGGGTAGATGCATGGGAGGGAGGGTGGGTTGGCCGGTCAGAGCTCCCCCGTTTGCCCACCACCGACATCACCACTTTGAGTCACTGTTGATGAAGCTATTTATCGGTCTCAGGTCACTTGAAAATCGGCATAGTGAAAATCCCCACCAAGAAATTCCATTTGCCTTGGTGCATGGCGTATGGTTTCTCATCGGACAATCCTGGGTTGCTTCTACAATCGATGTAAGGAGGAGATCCAGATGAGGGTCACTAAGCAAGAGGCTGCTGGCGAAAGTTGAAGTGTTGCATACCTGGCAGTGTCAACGGGATGTATGATCCCGTACCCGTTCCCCTGCCTGTGCACGCTCGCATGTGTGGGAACATGACAGTTCGTCTGCATCTGTGCCATCAGGTGCAACGGCCCAATGGGACCAATCAGACCTCGTACTTCACCCCGTCGCTGGTGGAGATTTGTGCTAAGGCCATCGCCGATGATTTTCCCAACCAGCGGTCCCTCGACGAGATGGACCCTGACCTGCAGCACCTCGTGATCTCCCGCCTGTCGACCACGCTGCCCATACATGTCACGGTGCCACGCGTGCATGCAGAGCCCTACTGGCGTTCGTGTTGTGAGGCACGGTGGAACATCGGTCAGCTCGCGGATGCAAAGGACACATCGAAGGATGAGGTAGTGCCCCTCTATCAGCGGTTGTCGACGATTGAAGTGTCGTGGTAAGGGGCTCAAACAGCCCCTCTTCCCAGACCCCTTTTTTGAACCCTTCGCTAGTGCTGCACCCACACTGCATTTGCACACTGCACCGGGCGCAGGGTGCGTTTTACATGTCTGTGCGCCCGGTGCGGTACTGTCCTGCATGTGCCACATGCTGTCTGGCATGTCGCTGCCATGCACCACATGTTGTCCTGCCTGTCGCTGCCATGCACCACATGTTGTCCTGCCTGTCGCTGCCATGCACCACATGTTGTCCTGCCTGTCGCTGCCATGCACCACATGTTGTCCTGCCTGTCGCTGCCATGCACCACATGTTGTCCTGCCTGTCGCTGCCATGTGGCACATCCTGCCCCGTGTCAAAATTTTCGGCGTCCCCATCCCCTGCCACAGGCGATGGGCCCACAAGGGGGGCGTACCCAAAACGTTCAGGCAACACGTGCATGACCCTCATGTGCGCAGAATGTTGGATTCGTGACTGCCACCCCCCCCCCCCCCCGCACGTTGGCTGCCCTCGCTGCCCCCTGAGTCTGGGAGGGGACAGCATGCAGAGGCAGGTTTCGCGGGCCAACACCAACGCAACAGTTGATTGAAAAAGAAGGAGACCGTCTGCGGTCAGATTTGATTCAGAGTCCACACATTGCCTTTCCAAAATCTCACACGAACAGTTTCAAAGGGACGGTCAGTGTGCCGACTTGGTTTGGGCAGCGAGAAAGCAAGAGAGCAGCTCCGACCCACCAAGCGACATGCGCTTGCAACGTGCCACAGTCGCACTCGCCGCAAATTCATCCACCGACAAAGACACCGCCCACCGACAGCTCTCCGACGATACGTACCTGAACAGTGACGACCAGGCCCCTCGGCCGGATGAGCAAAGGGGGTGAGGGGCCAAATCAGGCCCGGCAACGCGCGGTGTGCCGTTGCTCTGAGTGTCGTCAGCCGCTCCGCCAGCCCACACCGCAAATCGTAGGGTGGGTGGAAGCGGGTGTACTTGGAGGGGAACCTTGAAGAGTATCTGGCCGCGTTGAACGACGAGTATCCCACAACCCCGGCCTCCACAGTGCAGTTGATGGACCTGTTCAAGTTGTCGGCGCCCTGGATTCGGAAACTGCACATCCGGCGCCTGAAGTGCCATCTTGACATTGAGGTACCGTTTGCCCCCGCTGCGCACTGTCTGTCCTCGACACCAGCAGAAGTTGGTGAACCGGGCTGGTGCCCCCTCCGTGGGGTGTTCCCGAACGCCACGTGCTCTAGGCCCTGCCGAAGGTGGCACTGGATGCGGCCTTTGAAGATGGCAAACCCAGGCACTGAGGGTCAGGCAGAGAGCACGGCAGCGCCGTCCCTGCCGCTGATGCCAGACTGAAAACCCCAACCCGGCCCGCCTCTTGAGTTCAGGATAGTAGCCGCGTCCCTGTTGTTCCCAGTTTTTTCGCACATTTTCTCCATTTCCTCCGTCGTGTTGCTTATGCCCACCATTCGTCGTCCGACACTCCGGCCAGCGACTCTGAAGAGGTTCTTGCACACTGTGCACCTCCATGTGTCCCGGAGGTCGCACCTTTCGTATTGTGCGGAGGTCAGGCGACCAAATTGTGAGGACTGGAACTTCCATCCGCAGCTGCACAGATATTGTGTTGTGCCTGCGAGGGAGGGAGTGAGGGACGGGGGGGGCAGCGTGATAACGACCAGCAGGGCTCCCTGGACTGCAACTCTGTGTGGAGTCAGACGTGCAGCTGGCAACCACTGGGGCCGGTTTGGCACCCCCCCCCCACGTACTGTCATGGATGGTCTTTTTGTACGTTTGTGACGGAGCAGCAGCCCTTCTTCTCAACCATTTTTACGGCCCATCCATTTTCATTTTTCGTCCCTCCCTCGCTCTCTCGCCCGCTCGCTCCGTCCCTCCCTCTCCCGCCCTGGAGCCTCCGCACGTAATGCCACCCCAGGATCTGTTTGATGCCCTCCCCAAGCTCGCCGACCTGAAGGTGACATACGGGGCCTTGGACAGTGGCATGCAATTTGAGTTCCGAATGTACGGCATGCGGCAGCAGGACTGCCGCCAATTTGCAAATGTGCTGAGGCGAAAATCCACCCTCACGGCGCTCAGTCTGCCCGAGAACCAGATCGACAGTGACAAGCTGAAGGCCCTGATCACAGGACTTGTCAAGAACTACTCCATCACCGTGTTGGACCTGTCCCACAACAAAATTGAGGACGCCGGGGCACAGGTGTCCGTCCCTCGGCTTGGCCCGGGATTTGCACGACAGGGACATGCACAGGCAATCGGTTCATGAAAGCGTCATCATGTATCAGCGTGGAGGGACAGGGAGGAGACTGTGAGTCGGCGCCGCCAGAGACCACACCCCAACGCCCCGTGCACACACCCCACAGGCCCAGTACCCGGACCTCAACGGCCAGTGCACACCACAGGCCACGGTGTGCCGTGGGTTTCCCCTCGGGCCCCTTGATGCTGATCACCCGTGCAGACCTCATGGTCCTGGTGGCCGCGCCGTGAGGGGCCGCCTGTTCAGATACCCGACCCCAACAGCCCCCCCGCCCCCCTTTCCGGGCCTCCGGCTACCGCACAGGTCCGGACCATTGTTGGCCAGAATCTTGGCGCCGAAAAATTCTTTCTGTCGAATGCCACGTCTACAGATTTTTTTCGATTAGAGTGTATACTGGAATTTAATGGAGAAATAAAAAATGATGGGAAAACATTCAAACGAATTTGACCCCACGCCCCATCCCCCCTACCCACCGTAGCTGCTGGGACCCCCCCCCCCTTCGGAGCGGCAGATTTTTTTTGAACAAAACAATTATGACCCCAACATGCATCCCCCATCAAAAACATCAGCGCGACGTGGCGATCATTTCGAAGTAAATATGTTGGGGTACCCTGGATCCCCCCCCCTGCAGCCGCCGGCTGGACCCCCCCCCCTCCGGCCGCCGCCTGGACCCCCCCCCTCCAGGGTCTCCGGCCGCCACAACCGTGTCCGGGTCTATAGGCCCCCATGGACCGCGCCCTCGGGGCCCTCACTGCCCAGGGCCGCGCTGCGGGCAGGGGAAGGGAACACACACGCGTGTGTGCCCGTGGGCGGTGCTGCACTGGGGGGATGGGTCTACCGACATGTGGTGCGGGGCGGTGGTGACCGGGGAGGGCGGCGGACGCACCGGAACAGAGACCACACGGGTCGTGCAGGCGCTGTGGGTTGGCCCTCGCGGTTTGATCAGCGAGTGGAATGGATTGCGCTTCACTGTTGCGCTCGGATGCGATGCGCGCCGCCGGATTTTTGATAGTTCCTCCGCTTCGGGGGAGCTTCACTGGGGATGGGGCAACCGAGCCCCGGAAAATCAGGCGGTGGGGGGGGGAGTCCGGGCCAGGGGCTCCATTGACCGGGGCCCATTGCACTACAATCTGCCCTCCCTCCCTTCTTCCCTCATCCAATCCACTCCAATGTCCTCCCTCCGGTGGGGGGGGGGGAGGGGCTGGATGAGGTCGGGGCTTTATGCCGAGACAAGCTTCTTGTCCCAACACTGCCCGTGGCGCCAGCTTCTGGTCGGCACCAAGCATTTCTCTGCAGCCTTTTTTTTTTTTGCAACGTTTCCATCAAAATCCGGGGGCCTATCCGGAAGGGAGAGCGTTGACAGATGTGGATGCGGGTCATGAGATGGGGAGGAGGCCTGCGTTGTAGTTCCACAGAAACACGACTGTGTCCACTGAGCGACTCACAGTGGGGGCGGCAGTAGGAGGGGCTCGCTCAGTCTCAGTGGGCTATGTGGCGCTGGGCACTTCGTCGCGAGCACGACACGTTCTACAGAGCCCCCCCCCCCCCCCTCGCTCCCCGCCCCCCCCGCCCCCCGCCCCTCTACCACTTCCATCACCCGCCCCCCCTCCCTCTACCACTTCAAGGCCCTGGCTACGCTTCTGACCCGCAAGAATCAGACCATCCAGAGCCTCAATCTGCGTGACAACAACATTCGTGCCGCCGGGGCACGGGCCCTCGGCAAGAGCCTCACCATCAACAACAGCGTCAGTGACCTGAACCTGCGCTTGAACCGCTTCGGAGACGATGGCGGCTGTGCCCTATTCGATGGGGTCCGGGAGAACACCGTCCTGCGCACCCTGAACGTCTCCAACAACGACCTGGGCATTGGGTCTGCGCGGGCGCTCGCAGAGGCGTTGCGGAGCACATCCACGTTGACGCAGTTGGACGTGTCCGGCAACAGCTTCGGGGAGACCGGGGGGAGCATTCTGTTGGAGGCCATGGAGAATAATCGGTCCGTGCTCTCGATGGACACGCGTATGTCCGGGATCCGGGACGACGACCGCTTCGTCATCAATGACTTGCTGAAGCAACGGTTGGAGAAGCCAACGTGACATGGGCAGAGGCATTGTACAAGAAAGGGGAACGAGCGGCTGGAAGGACGCCTGCGGGGGGGGGGGGGGGCAAGGAGGGAGATTGATAACACTGTGTGGAGGTTGCAATAGAGGGGGGGGGGTCAGCCACCGCCTCACAGAATGCTGTGGGGATTTCTGGCGTTAGAAGAAAGGAAACACCCCTTTCCCCCGCAGACCCGGCCAAGCCCTGCTCAGTCGGTAGGCCCCTTATGGAAACTGACATTGTGCACTTCACTGCCCCCACCTGTGTCTTGGTCTTGTCAAATGGTCGGAAATTCATGGGGATCTGCAATATGCCGTTTTTGGGCCAGGGTTTGGGACACCGCCCCTCCCCCCCCCCCCCCCCCCGGACACACACAACCCCCTCCGCACTCTCACTCTCAGGGCAGCCCCACAACGTTGGTGGAGGTGGTATTATGAAGGGCTGCTTATTTCGATCCTTGGCGGCGTTCCCGTTTGTTGTTTTATGAAATGGGGTTGCCCGGTGGACGATGGTGGTGTGTGCTTTGACTGCCACAAAACGGCTATGAACCAGGGCGAGGGCTCAGGGTTCCCACTGCCGCGTCGCCCATTGATGCTGCTGACCACACTCCTGCAGCGTACACCAGTTGCAGGGGAAACCTGGGCAATGCAACATCCCCAATCATCAGAATAGCTGCCAGGTGCATTGCTGCATCGCACTCACACCCCGACGGTACACGCGCAGCCTTTCCACTTTCTGCGACTGGAACGATCGTTTTCCTCGTGACTGCTGTATGTCTCCTTCCATTTTCTTCTTGACTCAACTTCGGAAATTGTTGCCTGGGAGCATTGGAACGCCCTGCAAGTCATCCACCTGCTGCCCATGAGGGAGTTTCAGGCACGGTGTGCGCACCGCGCACACATAGATGGTGCATGGATGGGGGTTGTGCCATAGACATGAGCCAGGACAATTCTGATGTTCAAAAACACCGCAGGAAAATCGCAGTGCACTACAAAATCTTGTAGGATGCCCCCCCCCCTCCATATTTACCCGGTGTGTACAGAAAGTACCAACTGGCATTCGTACTTAGCCTTTATGGCACCCCCCGCGGAGGAATTCCCCCACCTCCAAACAATTCGTGCAGATTGGTGTTGACTCCAAATAGCCTATGCCCCCACCGCCGGAGGCCGGAGGCGCCTGCAGGCTTCTTTCTGGATGATTGTTAGTAGTTAGAATTGCAGGGACGGTAAAAAAAAATACGGGAAATGAACAAAAAACTTGTGGGGCATTCCCCACATCTTCAACCGGAAAGGGGCCACACAAGAAGCCTAGATTACGGCTCAGTGTCAAAAAGGGCCCAAAAAGATGCCCGGCGCACGCCTGGCGCGCTGCCGCTCCCCCCTTCTACCGGCCCTAAAATGATCATTTCAGCCCGACCCTGCGACTTATGCATTTTGGATGTGAAACAAGCTCGGAAGAGGTGTTCATCACCTCCACTACCGGCAGCCAAAGGGCCACGTAGCATTGTTGGAATGTTTAAACCAACCGCCACTTCCAGTTCTAGTTCTAGTTCTAGTTCAAGTTCTAGTTCTCGCTCTAGTTCACTTCCTGAACTGCAGCCCAAAGCCCAACCCACTGCAGCGAAGCCCAAGCCCAAACCCAAACCCAAGCCTGCGCAACCACCGTCTGACGACAGAGAGTACACAGAAGAAGAGTGTGAGAGGGAGAACAAGAAGACGGAGGATGAGATCTTGGAGTATCTCCTTGCCGTCTCCAAGAATTTGGCCCACCCTTTGCACCCTGTTTACGATGATGGTAACAACGGTGGTGTGCAGTGGTGGGAGAAGCGTTGTAACAGCACCTCTGTCCGTACCCAAGTTGGGCAACATTGTATGGATTTGCCCTTTGGCCCCCGGGACATCTGCCGATGTTTTGATTTGGGATGGGTATGGACCATCTCGTACCCCTGGCGATTTCTTTGATTTTGAGGTTGGGGGCCATGACGGCGCTTATAAAGGCCGGATTCATGTCATTGTGCCCTTCATTGGAAGAAAGAATGGAACTTTGACGGCCCACCAACAGTCGTACAATAATGTGCATGGGTGGTTTGGGGCACGGATTGAGCATTTGTTTGGACAGTTGTGGCATTGGGGTTTGGTAGGATCATTTGGCGTGGCGGCCCGAATGAGTTGCACTAGTCCATGCGTGTTTTGTTGCATTTCACGCAATTTTGCATTCGGAGGCAGGTCCGTCACCCACCTTATGGGCCATGGGACCATGTCCCGCCTCATGTTTGGACTGATAAAAGCAACTCAGCCACCACACAAGATGGGGGAGAGGATGAGGCAAATGTCTGTGTGTTATGACCATAGTGCGCCTAAATCGCCGGACAGGGTCCATGGAATGTTGTGGAACGATAGGAAGCGTCAAAACTCAGGCCTACTGATCCCAGCTTCACCGCATTTGAGGAATTTGAGCCCTTGGGGGGGTGTTTGCCCGGCGTGTGCCCGGCGCGCTACTTTTGCATTAACTATCCCGGCTTTAATCCCAGATTTACCCTCCCCCATAGGAGCCCCCCAAGTTGGCCAGAGTGGACCGCAAACCTTCCCTACAAAGCACGTTGCATAAGTCCAAATAGTTGAATTCCACATCAATGTGTGTCCATCATGTATTGCCTAATAAACAACTTGTTCCCCACAAGTGTGGGCATGCCGGTGACCACAACATGGAGCGGTTACTGCTGAGATTTCCAGAATGTCTCCAGATAGCACACCATCTTGGGAATACGCCCAGAAAGACATGGAAGGAGCATCTGCACCGTACGCACACAGTACAGGGTTTGGACTAAGACCTGAGCTTCCTCAGAGCCCCGCAAAATGCTGTCCCTTGGAGGCCTCTGGAGTGCGCTATTGCTAACCCCCCCCCCAAAAAAAAACAGCTGCCTGGAGCTGCAGTGAGTGTCATGTCCTCTGGCAAGTCTCACCAGTCGCAACACCTGCAGACCTGGTCCTGTGGTCTGGTGGCTCGGCCCCAACCTCGTGCATCATGTCTCGGATTATGGAGCACCGCCCATGCCTCTGATACTGTGGCACATTGTGGGGCCTGCGGTGGCTGCCACTGCTTGTGGGCGAGCGCAGATACTCCACTGACAGGTCTGCCATAGTACCGACGGGGAAGGCGCTTCAGGATCGTCAAAAGTGGTGGTGGACACAATCCCATCCCATCCCCCAAACAGTTCCCCCAGGGGAACAATTAAATGGAGGTGATTAGGCTGACCAAATGGGGGAATTATTGGGGGGGATTATTTGGCTCATTTTTGTGCACAGTTGTGATCACAGACATACAGTGAACATTGATCTACTTGGTTGCACATTGATGATGAGGATCATGGTTGTGTGTCCTCTTCTGATGACAAATTGTCTGATGACCCCCGTGGTTGCCTCCTCGGACACTGATTGTTCCCAGGGGATCTCAACCTCTGCATAGTCCTAGGACGCTCCGTTTTTTTGGGGGCTAGGAAGGCGACTCCCCATTGAGCTCCTTTACTCAGATAGGCTGACCGTTTTACTTACCTTCTCCACAAGAGCTCTGAGCAATGTCTCCTTTCCTCATTTTAAGTTGTACGCCGGCCCCGTCTTGAGCAAGTACAGCCAAGCTCTCATAAAATGACTGCAACGCAGCGTCGTCCACCTTTTCTCGCTCCCTGGTTTATTTGTGCACAGTTTAATCCGTCTTCTGGGGTAGGCATTGTTGTATGGCATGTGCAGGGGCTTGCTTGTGCTTTCTGCCAGCATCCGATCCCCTTTTGCCATCCTCCATGGCCACCATGTCCAAATCCCATATTCCAACCTCGAGCCCTCAGTCCTCTGAATTGACTTCTTCACCCTACCTAACCCCTGTTTTGAAGCAGTATCCAACATTGCTTCTTTCAATTCCATTGGTTACAACTGTCCATCGGTTGCTACTGGTCAAATTTGTGTAAAAAGTGCCTGTATTTGTCTGTATTTATTGGAAGGATTTATGGTCCTGGTATTGCTACCATGTACCATCATGCTTGCTTGCTACTAGTGGCACTTCCACATGTGGTGCCATTGGTGCTGACAGATCATTAGCGTGCTTGCACAATGTAAGAAGGTGCTCACTTTTAGTTCGGGGTTGCAGTGCACAACATTAATTGCTATACAATGCAATTATCTGTACTTGGGCCATGGGACCAGCACCATGGGCAATGGCCAGAGCAGTTTTCAAGCAGAGCTTTTTATTTTTATATATAAACCCTGGTTCAATTTCAACCGCTCTCAGTTGCCCTCCAATCGCTATCCATTAAACCCACAGCCGCTGTCAGCAGCGGACACCAAGTCCCTTTTATGCTGCTGAAAACCACCCTGGCTATTGCTGGTCACACCATGCTTCACCTTGAGCAATTATCCAGAAACTGTATGTGATTCCGCATGTATTGGTCGTATTTCCAGGTGTGTCATTTGACACCATGATCACGTTTGCTTTTTGCCATTTCTTGTCCAGTGCTGATTGCTGTTGGCTGGTTTGGATTTCAGCTTGAGAGGTTTTCTGTTGCATCTTAGCTCAAGTGGCAGATACAAGATTGCGGACGCGTACGTAGTGGGTGGTGCCCGGAGTTTGGCACCCTATGTAGTGGTCAGAAACGGACTGTGGGCATAGATTGGATAAAAGGCTTAGGTTGCTCCACCGTTTGTACGTTGAGCTCATGGCCTGTTTACTGCTTCTCAATGTTTGTTAACGACAACCATGCCACCCACTGCTCGTGCTCTCTGCATTCTTCAGATGGCATGTCAACATCACCACAAAATGCAAACCAAGTCTGCTTTGGTGAGGCATAGTAAGTTTGTGTCAGATGGGTGGAGTGATTAGATTGAAATTGGTGCTGCAAGTAATTGGTAAGCATCACCCAATACATTAGCCTGGTGGCATTAATACCCTATTGCCCAAGTGTTACATCCTGCTTTGCATCCAGTGATGGTGATGCACACCCAAACCCTGGACAAAATTCTATTACCTTCGGCAAGTCCACCTCGCTGGGAATCTACTCCAAGCAACTCACACACAAAATAGGGAACAAACGGACATAGGGGGAACGTTAGCGCGCCGGGCGCGCGCCGGGCATCTTTTGTCACCCATGCCCTACCGGTGGACTGTTGCCGTTGATATGTTGGGCAACATTATATGGATTTGCCCCTTGGCCCCCGGGACATCAGCAGATGTTTTGATTTGGGATGGGTATGGACCTTCTCGTACCCGAGGTGATTTCTTTGATTTCGAAGTTGGGGGCCATGATGGTGCTTATAAGGGCCCGATTCATGTCATTGTGCCATTCATTGGAAGAAAGAATGGCACTTTGACAGCCCGCCAACAATGTTACAATGACGTGCACGGGTGGTATAGGGCACGCATTGAGCAGCTGTTTGCTCGGTTGTGGCACACAAGATGAGGCAGAGGATGAGGCAGAAGTGTGTGTGTTGTGTTGCCAGAACGCTCCACCGTCGCAGTTTGTGATGAGTGTAAGGAGCACTATTGTAGTGAATGTATTGACACCCACACTTGTGGGAACAATGTTATGATGCAGCTCTACTGTTCGCGATACCTCAATAACGCCTATCGCCTCTATTGGAGATCGATGCGGTTGTGCTATCCTAACCCCCCATTCTCCCAACTTGCTAAGGTGTTGACCAAGATCGCCCTTAAAGGAGCGAGAGTGGTACCGTGCACCCCAGTTTGCATCTTTCTTGAGCTGGGGCAGTTTGGGTCACCTAATTCTAAGGGCGTTTCCAAGGGGTGTGCTTGGGGGCTCTTCGGGGGGAACATAGTCTAAAAGTAGCGCGCCGGGCAAACATTCCCCCATACATACGGCCTAAAACATGCTTTACATAGCTTGGATGGTCATTTTAAGTGATCACGGTATCAGAAAAATAAGTTTCGAAAACTTCGATTTTTGAGCTGCCTAGGGTGAAAAACTGCATAAACAGGTTGTGTACCAATCCCTTGGGAGACCCCCCCCCCCGCCCAAAACCCAAATAGGGTGAAAACACGTAAATACGGCCTAAAACCTGCTTTACATACCTTGGATGGTCATTTTAGGTGATCACGGTGTCAGAAAAATAAGTTTCGGAAACTTCGGTTTTTGAGCTGCCTAGCGTGAAAAACCGCATAAGCAGATTGTGTACCAATCCCTTGGGAGACCCCCCCCCCCCCCCGGACCTAATACCCAAATAGGGTGGAAAACAGGCTAATACGGCCTAAAACATCCTTCACATACCTTGAATGGTCATTTTAGGTGATCACAATATCAAAAAAATAAGTTTCGAAAACTTCGTTTTTTGAGCTGCCCAGGGTGAAAAACCGCTTAAGCAGGTTGTGTACCAATCCCTTCGGAGACCCCCCCCCCTCCCAATACCCAAATAGGGTGAATAATACGTAAATACGGCCTAAAGCATGCTTTACATACCTTGGATGGTCATTTTAGGTGATCACAATATCAAAAAAATAAGTTTTGAAAACTTCGATTTTTGAGCTGCCCAAGGTAAAAAATTGCATAAGCAGGTTGTGCATCGGCCCATTCACTCATGCAACCAATTGTTGGTGGAAACAGCCATTTCGCGTCTCTGGCACGGGTTTTGACCGCCCCTCGGCAATGCTAGAGACTGCAAAAAACGTCTTTTCGTATCCTAGGAGCTATATAGTGTCACAACACTCCTATTCACACCCCGCAAAGTGGGTACCACGGGGTCACCTAGGTCGCCAAAACCGCCAACATACCAAAAATGGCTGAAAAGCGCATAACCTGCATAAGCGCTCGTCCCACTCCGCCCCATACAAACCCCATGGTGTCGGGACCCGGAAACACTTTTTTGGCTCAAAATCGAAAAAACCAAAAGATTCATGATTTTCAACCCAAAAAAAGGGGGGGTCATTTTTTGACCCCCCCCCCCTTCCTGAAAACCTGAAAAAAGTGGGTTTCATGTGGCCGGGGGTCTAGGGGGGTCCGGACCAAAAACTCATTGGGGGGTGCGTTTGTTGGACAAAATAATGATTTTACAACGGGTTAAACCAACAATTCAACCCCTTGGGGTAGGGTACGCGAATAGGCCCAAAAAGGCCCACAATGATGGCGTTTTCCCCGATATACGCCTGCTTGGCTTTGATCTAACAACCTCTGCGAGGTGATTTTAGCAAACAAAAAAATCAAAAATTCATCAAAGGCGCAAATTTTGGTACAAATCAAATCAAATCAAATCAACATACACAAATGCAAATACACAATAAGGGCATTAATTTATCGAATAAGGAAGGAGTGACGAAATTTGGCGTCTTATTGGAGAAAAAATGCATGAAAAAGGGGTATGATATTGGCCAATTTCAAAGGAGTGGCAAAGTTTCGCTTCATTTTTGGAATTTGGCTGATTTGGGAGTTGAAATTGACTATTCGGAATGGGAACATTGGTATGGTTAAAAAAATAGCTTTTAAAACACTGTCTCAAACACTGACTCGCTCCCCCCCGCATTTCATACCCTAAAAAAGCACCCCAGTTCAAGGTAACAAATTCGACTTCTTGAGGGTCGCCAGGGCGGGCAATTAAGGCCTCTTAAGAACAAGAGGCCTGAAAACACAGACCAAGGGTCAAAAACATGCTTTGCATAGGATTTTTGATTGGAAAAATTTTTTGATTGGAAAAATTTTTGATTGGAAAAGGATCCCGCATTTTCTGGTGTGTACCGCAAAGCTGATGAGAGTGCTGTTGGCGCCGGAACACGTACTTTTGTGATACATTTGTGATCAGTGACTCAGTGTGCTGCCTGCCGGACAAGGGGATTGCAGGTTAGTGTTGGCTTCTTCTTGGACTCTGAGGGTATTGAACATCGTGGGCAAAATTTTTGATAGGAAAAAATTTTTGATTCGAAAATTTTTGATTGGAAAAAATTTTTGATTGGTAAATTTTTGATTGGAAAAGGTTGTAGTGGTGGTGGGCGGGGTTTTCCAATAAAAAATTTTATTGGAAAGAACAAAGATGATTCTCAGTCCTTGTCAAAGGTTGAACAGAACAGTGCTTTGTCCCATGTGGTTGTTGATCGTGAGGTTTGTTCTGGTGTACATGTACATCACGCTTCTGTCCCTATGCGCTGGTGCAGAGCTTTGCACGCTATGAGGGATAAACTTCAGTTTATGCCCAGATTAAAACTTTTTGCTTTCTTGCGTCCGGTCCGTAGTCTGAAAAACACGTTCAAATCGCTGGCGCTTGCGGCGCTCAGCGCAGCCGCGGGTAACAGCAGCGATGTGTAATTGCCTGAGCAAATGTGTCTTTTGAAGTGTTGCTCCGAGAACACTTTGTGTTTACACGTGATTTTTGTTCTATAATTATTCTATGGCATTCCCGCATATTCTGGTGTGTACCGCAAAGCTGATGAGGGCGCTGTTGGCGCCGGAACGCGTGCTTTTATGATACATTTGTGATCATTGACTTAGTGTGCTGCCGGACAAAAAGATTGCAGGCCAATGTTGGCTTCTTCCTGGACTCCGAGGGTGTTGAACATAGTGGGCAAAATTTTTGATTGGAACAGAATTTTTGAGTGGAAAAAAAATTTTTGATTGGAAATTTTTTTTTTGATTGGAAGAGTTTGATCATTGTAAATGGTCGGAATATCACAAAAAATTGAAAATTTTCCATTTTTGAGCTGTAGAGGGCGGAGAACCGGATGACCAAGCTGTGCGCACATCAGGTGCCACGGAACAGCCTACAAACAGCAATCTCGGGGGGGGGGGGGTTCAGGGAGCGCATGGCCTTGGCTACACGGGCTCATGGGTGCTAGAGTACCTGTGTTGTCACCAAACGATCATCCAAACCCATCCTTGGGGCAATAGAAAGGTTTCGGAAAACATCAAATTTTGAAAATTTTCTATTGCCTTCGGCAGGTCCACCTCACAGAGAATCTACCCCAAGCAACACACACCCCAAATAGGGTGAAAACTACATAAATGCGGGCTAAAACATGCTTTACATATCTACGCGAGATGAAAAATTGCATGAGCAGGTTCTGTACCAATCCCTTGGGAGAACCCCCCCCCCCATAAACAGGTTGTGCACCGGCCCATTAACTTATACAACCCATTGTTGGTGGAAACAGCCCTTTCGCGTCTTTGGCACAGGTTTTGACTGGCCCTCGGTAGGCCTAGAGACTGCAAAAAACGTCCTTTCGTATCCTAGTAGGCATATATTGTCATACCATCCCGACTCATAACCCTCAAAGTGGGTAGCATGGGGTCGCCGAGGTCGCCAAAACCGCCAACACAGCAAAAATGGCTGAAAAGCGCATAAACTGCATCAGTGCTCGTCCAACTCCGCCCCACACAAACCCATGGTGTCGGGGCCCGGAAACACTTTTTCGGCTCAAAATCGAAAAATCCAAAATATTCATGATTTTCAACCCAAAAAAAAGGGGGGTGTCATTTTTTGACCCGCCCCCACCTCCCTCAAAACCTCAAAAAAGTGGGTTTCAACTGGGGGGGGGGGTCTACAGGGGTCCGGACCAAAAACTCATTGGGGGATGCGTTTGGACAAAATAATGATTTTACAACGGGTTAAACCAACAATTCAACCCCTTGGGGTAGGATACGTGAATAGGCCCAAAAAGGCCCACAATGGGGGGGTATGTGGTGTTTCCCCCGATATACGCCTGCCTGGCTTTGATCTAACAACTTCTGCGAGGTGATTTTCAGGTGCCACTAAACAGCCTATCCTGCGCAAAAACAACAAAGTCCTCACCAGCAAGGGCCCATAGAGGGGGCCAACTGAGGATACCCGGAGTTTGGAGCCGGTACCCCCACCATGGGTTAGGCGGTCGATGCACAAGAAAAAAGTTGCTCAGGACCCAGGTCCAAATCCACACACAGCAGCTAGAAGTTTTGACCCCCCTGTGTGACATTCCGTCTGGCTTTTGTGTCTTTACGGGGCCCTGGACGGTCACCCGTTCTTCCCTTCGCAAGTTGCGTCCGGTTGTTGCTTTCTGTCGGCCACTGCGTCCAGTGCTCTTGCTGGTGTCGTTTCCGCGTTCGCGGAGCCCAGTAGTTGGTGTGTTGGGGCTGTGCTGAATGTGGCATGGTGTGCCGTTTGCGCGGCAGCGGCACCCAATAATTGGCGTATTGAGGATGTGTTGGTTGTTGCTGGGGTCGTTTGACTGTTTTTGTTGTCCACGCGCCTCTGTCCGGCGGCCGTCCGTAGCATCTGGAGCAGCTGCAGTGCAATAAAAATGGTCACCAAAAAACCCCTCAGCTGACATGCTGAGCTTGCCAACATGAGTACAGATCACATTTTCCTGGCACAAAATGCAGCTACTGTGCAGCAATATCCAAACTGGAGAATCCAAATGCCATTATATAACTGCTGGTGCAGCATCTGGAAATGAAAAAGCATCAGACTCATCAAGCAACCCTTGTAATCGAAGATGCTGCAAAATCAAATGAACAACTGAACCCAATGCTTCTCAGGGTCATGCATTGCACGCATGGACACTGAGCAATGAGCTCTTGCCAAAGCAACGTTGCATATGATGCACAGGGTATTTTATTTTTGGGCTGTAAAGCAGTCCGCTTTTACACGGAACTTCACAACATACTGGAGAAGATATATTCCTGCATTTGGGAAATAGCACAATCTAACATGGCTGTTGACGATCAGAAATTCTAGCAAAAGCCTGTGTCCTGCCCCTTCGTATTTTCTCCTGTTGCTGACCAGCTCAAATCCAGCTGGGTGTCAACTGGGCTTTAATTGATGATGTTGGATGCAAATCTTGACTTCTTGGGGGGTCAAAGCACATAGCAACAGACAGAGAGCTGGTCAGCGGCCACTAAACCGTATCAGAAGAAGAGGGGGAAAGAAGAGGAATGGGGTAAACACCTGATCCAACACAACCGACAGCAGAACTCAAAAGGCCCCCCAAAAGTCTGACAAAGGAGTTCAAGAAAAGGAATGTTGATGCACGAGTTCGTGATTTGAGAAATCAACAGTTTGCATTCAGATTCCAAGGGTGCAACCAGAAGGGGCGCTGCCTGTCTTGGAAGGTCTCAAAAGGTTAATGCCATGAGAGTACAAATGTCTGTTCTGAAAGGTGTGGCATTCAATCCCTGCAATTAAAGGGCTGAATACCTGGCTGGCTTGTCGAAATTCAACAGGCGCAAGCAGGGCTTGGACAAACGATTTAGATTCAATGTCGACGTTTTACATGCTAACACATTGCAAAATTGAATTTCGTTACCACTCTCAGCACAAAATACACGTTTTTTTTTGGGTGCACAAAAAGGCAAACCTTACCACCCAGCCCCGCACTGGGGTGCTGAACACCCTTTCCAACTACTCAGGCAAGAGAGCAGGGGTGGAGCTCAAGGCTTATGGAGCGGGCTTTGTTCAACATCTTGCCCATGATGTCAGGTGTCACACATATATCTGTCTACATGTTCCTCTTTCTCTCTTTCTCTGCTGTGTTTACCTCAAAAATGATAAATATTTGACTCTCTCTCTCTCTCTCTCTCTGCCTGTCTGTCTGCCTGTCTGTCTGTCTGCCCGTCTGTCTGTCCCCCAAGTCCATCCATAAACTCTGAATGCTTTCCATAAAATCCATCACGTGGGTGCCTGGACACTAGGTGAGTGGGAAGTAGAGGCGGCAATCAAAATAAAATTCCACCACACTGCAATACATCATCAAATTACTTCACGATGCAGGCCGACAGTGACCAACAGGCAGGGTCCCCTTGACACACAGAGTGTGGCTCGGTACTCAAAGCTAGTGGTGGGGAAGAACAAACATAAGGCGGTGGCTGGAATGGAGAACGACACGTTGCATTTCAGCCAAAGAGGGGAATTCATGTACTTCGCACACGGAGATATGCACCAATGCAGCCAAGATCCTCTGGAAAGCAGGACTCAACGCACCTGTACAACTCCTAAACTGACGGTATCATTTGGAAGTACATTACGGCAGGTCAATTGGCAATGGTCAGCATTGGAGACACTGGTCAGCGTTGGACACACGGGACGGCTGGTATTGATGGATTCATGCATAGTAAGAAGGTGATCTTATCCATCGTTTCTACCCATTTTGACCTGCTGCGGAGGCGCACAGCAGCTTTCAATGATAGGTAAAAGCAGCCCCCCAGAAAAACGACCGTTTCCTTCACAGGAGCATTCGAGACTCACAGTCTCACCAGCCTGCCCCAGTTTAACACGACCGTGACCATTGGGGTTGCGTGGTTCAAAAGGTGTGCACAAATGAAAAAATGCGCTTCATGTGTCGGCGCACCACCCCTGTCGGTGCGTCACCCCTGGCTGGCAAAGAAAAGCTCTGTGTGGGTGATAGTATTTGTTTGCCATCTGCACAGCCACGTCTTGTGACGTTTACCGTAGAACATTTCATCTTCTCTCCATTGCGTTTGGTCCACCGTTTTTGCATTTCTTTTGTGGGACATTGCCGTGGGATACGGTTTCGGGATCTGCAGCCAACGCCTCTGCACCGTGCGCGCCACCGTGCGCGGGACCTGCCAAATAGAAGCAGCGTCTCGCTGTGCGAAAAATATTGCAGCGCTGTGACCGCCTGCAGGTGTGTGGCCAACAGCATGCTTGAACAGCAGGACATTCATGAGTGACGAAGAGTCTGAGCTGCACTTCTACTGATGATTCTCCTTCCCGCTTCAACTTCCTCCCAGACAGCCCCGCCACCCCCGTTTTCAGCAGAGCTCCAGTATGCGAATCTGAACTCCTAACAAACTGCAGGACATCGCACCCCTACACAGAAAAAAGCCCCGTTGATTGAAGCACGTGTTCATGATACCCTTGTTCGAATCCGAGAGCCTCCAGGAGCAACAATGGAACCATTCGGGAATAAAACACATATACGTCGCCGTTGTTGTAAACCCCCCTCCCCCTGGTGCAACCAGCAGTACTTTTGTGCTTTGACCGGAGGGTGATGGTTAGGCTGTCATCAAGGGTAAAAATGCGCTGTTTGACCAGGGAGTGGTCGTTGCGCAAGGGGAGAAGGCGTGCGCGCGCGCGGGGGGGGGAGGGCAAAGGTACATTTCAACTGAGTTCTTGGTTATTTGAATTAAAATATGAACCATGGCACAGATGCTGGCTGTAGTTGACACATGCAGGTCAGGGCACTGGAGACAACATGTATTAAAGTGGCAAAGCATGCTGCTACGCGTTTCATACCAGACCTGAGCACAGGCACACCACATGCACGCCCCCAGACAAAACGCACACCAACACACACACACACAACAACAACAACAACAACAACAACAACAACAACAACAACAACAACAACAACAACAACAACAACAACAACCACAACCACAACCACGACCACGACCACGACCACGACCACAACAACAACAACAACAACAACAACAACAACAACAACAGCGAAACGTTCCGACAAATGCATTAGCCTTGCACACTCCCAGTCCCAGTCCCAGAATAGAGAGGCTTGTTGGAACATGAAAGAATGAAATGAAGAGGGTGTGTAGGGCGCACGGGAAACTTCGATGGGGGACGCCTTCGGCGTGGGGAATTTCGACACTCTGCCTTGACATATCGGTGGAGGGCACAGATCTCAAACGCCTGTGAAGGTAAATGTCATTCTGCGTGGACGTACAACACGTGTCAGAAACTGATTCGTGGGCCCTGCACTGGGACAACACAATGTGCCAATGCACACGATAGCCCTTGTCAGATTCCTGACATAAAACCAGCCAGCCCCATGGGGAGCCCTTGTACTGCGTGCGCACCGTGCGCTACTCCCAGAAACGAAATTGATCACTTCCAAACGCCCCTAAAACCAAGTCGACAAAAGAAAACCGCAGTGGTGCACTGCTTTGAGGATCACCTCATCGGACGCCCATGCAAATCCCGACGGTCACCCATCAACTGTTACCTTGCAAAGAGGCAATGAACCCCATGTGGGATGCCTTTCGAGAGAGTGGGAGTGTGACGCAGGACTAAAACACATGCTGGTGGATGATCAGGTCGAAGATGACCACTTGCCTTCCTCATCTAAACCCCCAGGGTGTAATGATAGGCTGGTGTAGCCTGCTCACTGTATGGTGCTTGTGTGACAAGTGGGCAGGGTATCCCGTTTACCAAATCACCCATTTGTGGCGCCCTGCACTTTTCGCTATGTTCGCATTTGCCCCTGCCCCCCTCTGTAGATGGATTGGCGGATTGCCTTTGGACAACCAAATGAGACGGCAAAAGCACCCGACAGACAACGAAATCCATTGCCAGCGTCTGGTCAACATATCCTTCAGGGTGTCGTCGGCTGACGGCTCAACAAAAGGCAATGCCAACAATGCATACGCAGACAATCATAGCTCCATCTGCACTGAATCAAGGACATAAACAATCACGGAAAACTGCAGCCAAAGGGGGTGTTGTCGCACGGCGCGCGCATGGTGCGGCACTTTTCTGATGGAGCCGGAGATTTTACCCAGTGATGGGGCCCTCTCCAAACCAGTGCGGCAGGAATTCCTAGAGGCTTCTGGGAGTTCACTGTTGATTGGTGGTTGCTATTAATTCTTGATGGCTTCTGGATGGTCGCTTTTAGTTCCCGGTGCGGATTGGTATGGAGGGATCCCGACCCGCGGCCACAAGCTCCGCATGGAATCAGGGCTGGGGCTGCCAGGCCTGTTCCATACTGGGAAGCGATTAAAACTTCGCTCGCTTCCTTTGGCACATGAAGGGAGACCTTAACCCCAGGGGACACCCATAGCCCAGGAACTTAAGCGGGTCCAGCTACGTGGGTACTAGGAGTATCCTCATATGGGGCTCCCTCCGGAAATTGGCCTGAGAGGGCAGCAGTGCCTTGTAACCCGCAGTACAAAAACTTTGCACGATGCGCGCAACGCCCCCCGACCACTTTGAAGCCCAGAAACAGACGGGGTAAAGCCACTGGGCACAAAAGGCAACCACTGGCGTCGACAGATGCACAGGGCAGCACAAGGATGATGCGCGACACCAGCACATATGTACACTGTCTACATACTGAGCACCATTGCACTTTGGTTTACTTTTACATCCTGTACTGACATGGGTCGTGCGGGGTATCGCGAAGCGCCAACTCTGGCGAGGTAGATTAGTGGGAATATTCAAAGAGGAAATGGCCAGAGATGGCGACTCCTGGATGAGGAGGGAAAGAAGCTTGTGGGGATAGATGCATATCCTGGGAGGAGCAGCACAAACGTGCAGGAGCATGGCTTAGCCTTCCCCTTTGGCAATGGTGTCAGTTTCAGTTTGGCTGGGTGCAGTCTGTTGTGTTGGGCAGGAGATAGCGTGACCCAGCATAGCGCCGTAGCTGAGCTTCTGAAAGCTGAGGCCTGAGAGGGGTGCTGGGGGAGAGGCGGACGCAGAGAGGTGGCACCGCAGGGGCGAGGCTCGAAGCGGCAAGCGTGTCTGCGGTGCCACACTGGGCAGAGGGAGGGCGGAGTGGGCCTCAGCAGTGACTGTACATGCAAACGCAAGGGGGGCTCATACCTGTGGCTTCAATGCCATCCACCTCACGCAACTTGAAAGGCTCAGGTCTGACTCACCCCCCAAAACATGGAGGGTTGTTGAGGGTTCTCGAAAGGGGACAGTTAGGATTGCATGCTTGTGGAGGGTTGGATGTAGGCACACAAACCGGACTGCACAACATGGTTCTACACCTGCTGAGACGATTTGCAGGAAATGTGGTACACTGGGTTTGAAGACACCCGTGAGAAATGTGCACATCGATGAGGCCTGGCGCCGTAAACGTCTCGGCACGCATTATGGCGAGTGCAGCATCATCAAGCTGGTTCAGGGCTTAGGGATGGGCTTCATCGCACCTCCGGTGAACAACTGTGGGGTCCTAGCAGGATCCGGCGAACCTCTTTGGTTGGAGGTTTCCGGAGTGGAGCACTGTGCACTGGGGCCCATTCAGTCTCACTGGGGTCAATCCCCATTCTGACAAATGGCCAGTTCAGTTTTAAAAACTCAAATTATGCACCTGCGAAACCGACCCTACTGACTATTGAATAATCACGACAGCAAACCATGTGTTCGATACGCGCCCTGCTGATCGGGATTGGTCCCCTGCCGCACCAATGTGACCATCAAGGTTCCTTCCTCGCGTGCGCGCGTTCTGCGTGTGTGTGTGAGGCGGATGCGTATTGGCCTCAGAACTAGGTGTGCCACTATATGCTTCAGGAAGCCCTGATGTGTACAGTGGCCGAACTGCCCAGAGGAGCACTAGCGCCACCACAATGTGGTCAAAAATGCACGGCTCTAAAATGATGGTCATGTGTGTACGAGCCCTCCGATCCCTGCAGGGGATCGTTGCGTTCTGCAACTCCCTCAGGGCACCGGCAACTTGCATGCGACCGCCAGTTGTGTGTGTAACGCCCAAGTAGAACTGGGTATCCACGAAAATGTACCATTAGCTGCATCTGGGGACACAGTTTCTGTACACAATGGTTAAGATGTCGAAACCCCCTTCTGCGGGGTCAGAACCTCTGTGTCGGGCTATGGTTACGTTACTTCGGGGCTTTCTCTGCCGTACCCTGACATGAAAAGCTGTTGTGGGCCCAGCACGTGGCCCGCCTTGTCATCAACCAACTCCTGTGGTACAGTGTGCGTGTGCGCGCGCGGTGGGTTCGCACACGTGTGCATGTTCAGGGCAAATCGCTAGTGTGAGGGGCTGGTCATCCACATTTGGTCAAAAGAAGTCTGATTATCTCTCCGGTGCTGCTCTATGGACCACCCAAAAGGTTGTCCAATTGCTGTGCAGCAACTCGGGATATGTTCGGTGAAGGTAATCCCCTCTTCCCAACGCACCTGCTTGCACAACTGTCTGCATGAGGGATGTCCTGCAGGGAAAGACTTGAAATGACTGCATGTGTGTAGAGATCCAGCGCACGCTCCATGCAACCAGGAACAAATCAGGCGTACGCAACACCGATGTCACAGATAGAAGATAGCAGACACACACACACACATATAAAACATGTGACAGCACCATTCGGGGAGCGGAGCTCAGACTCCCTCCAGGGCCGCTCCAGTCAGCTGCATACTCACAAAATGGGCCAAAGCTGCGCTGGCTGGCGTGAGCCATCCGTCCATGAAACCCGCAGTTTCTACAGGACAAACTTCTCAAAGAGCCAGCAAAATGGACGTACGGTGCTTCATGATGGAGCTGCCATCATTTCTGCCATCCCTGCAGCAGCGATGTCCCCACGCCCCCTTCTCTCAACAAAAAACAAACAGCAGCACGTCGAATTACAAAAGCGATGCAATTTCTTGGAGAGAACCGTGGCGGCCACGACTTTTGCCTGCACTGGTGGTGCGACCTGAACCCGGGCGTGCAAATAAATCCGGCGATCCGGGATTTGACTGCTCCATCAGCGTCGCAAAGATCGGTGGCAGGCTTTGCGCCTCAAAATGTAGAGGGGCTTTCGGCTGATGGTTGCGAGTGTCGATTTGCGCGTTCTCGGCGATCCATATTCCACCCCCCCGCACTTTTCTGCCCGTTATTCTCCCTGAATGAATTGGGGAGGGTTCGGAAGGTGGGCGAGGCTCTGGAGCAGCACGGCTGGCCGGGAAAGTCGGGACGTCCAAAATACTTAGTCCACTCCTCGGGCTTCCTTTTGGCGAGGTTTTCAGCCTCTTGAGCTTCATATCTACAGCCTTTTCAACTGTAAATTCCTCAGTGCTTGTTGCACGAGACTCAAAGAACCTGTTTGCAGCCTTGGAATAGGTTTGCAACCGCACCTTCATCAAAGCGTCCTTTACGGAAGGACCTTTCTGCTCCAGATGTGCCTGTGAAACCATGCAACAAGGGCGGGGCGGGTAGAGAGGCAGAGAGACAGAGAGAGAGTGGGGGGGGGGGGAGAGAGAGAGAGAGAGAGAGAGAGAGAGAGAGAGAGAGAGAGAGAGAGAGAGAGAGAGAGAGAGAGAGAGAGAGAGAGAGAGAGAGAGAGAGAGAGAGAGAAGGGGAGAGAGCAAAGCGACACATTCGGACATCTCACCATCTCAGAAATGCACAGTGCACATTTTATTTTCATTCTGCATGCATAGTTGAAGGGGGGGCTACTCAGAGGGGGGATATTGTAGGGGCGATGTGGGGAAGTTGGAGGGGAGAGGGCGAAGGAGGGGACCATCAAAATGCAGGGAGAAATTTTCTCCACCGTAGACTGAAAAGGGACACCCAGGAGCAGGCTAGTTCGTTGATGACCCCGCCCCTGCCCCACAAGGCTGCACTTGAGAAGGCTAGCCTTTCGCTACCTCTCCCCAATTAATTTGCCTCACCGTTCACAGTATACAATCAATCAATCATGGACCTTGTCGCCGGTCTCGCACACTTGACTCACAGTTGGCTCCAGAAAATCCTACGTCACGGCTACAAAACCCAGTGCTGCACGTACCTACATTTTAGCATAGCACAACTATCGGGGAACAAGCAAGATGGCGGGTCCACCGAGCAGTGGCAAACAACACTAGACACTTTGAAGCACTAACTATTCAACCTTAAAATGGGGCAAGCAAGAGTTGTTCCACTTGTACCCTGGCACGTGTCTAAATGGCTTGGGACCGGTTGTATTTTGTTGGCTAATTGATTGCACAGCTTTTCCCTTCTCACCCACCCCAGCCCCAAAGGCTATGTCACAAGGTGCATCCCTGTCTTGCATACGTTCTACAACTAAAATGAAATAGTGCTTCGGCGCTGTATGGCACAAATCATTAACTAGTAAAAGGAGTAACCAATTACTCTTGAGTTGATAGTCCGGATCGTCGAGCGTATTTATGGTCAATTTAGGGGACCACACGTGCCTACCATTTGCCAAAGATGTGAATCTGCAGCGCTCTAATAGCTAGTCCTATCGGAAGAAATAATGGGGGCATTGTGCTTACTAGACACCCACGGAATCCCACGGTGGGGTGGAGGGGGCAAGGATCCGCACCAAGTAATGGGCATGCCTTTGGTGAGGTTGCGGCATTTATGTGACCAATTCCTTTCCCTTCATGAATTCTATGAATGTCGCAAGTGTTTGCCACATTATACATGCCCACAATTTGTTGCGCAATTATTCTCACATTCGACGGCCTTTGGCAAAGGGTTGGGGCCACATCCTGCAGCTCTCTAAGGCGCATTAATGGACGTGGCGTCGCCCCTAACAAGATATTTCATTGAAAAATGGTGGCTTGAGGCGGCTACACCTCGTGTTCGTGCCAAATGAGCAAATGTGTCGATGCACATTCGGATTCCACGCACCCTTCCCTTGCCCCCCCCACCCCCCCCCGCACTCTATCCGCGAAACCCCGTTGGTTTGTTACCAAATGGCGATGCTTTGCGAATCAAAGAGGCTAGGTGGCACACCACAATGATAGAGTTGAGAGAACCGCAAACCCATTTCACCATTGAATTTTTCATGGGCTCATCCTAATCCGGATCCATTCTTCATTCATAAGTCTTCCCGGAAAGCAATTGTGTTTGCAAAGAGACTGTTGTACTCTCAAAAACACATAACCTATGACGGAGAACGTGTGCCGGTGTTCAAAAACCTTGAAGGTCGTTTCATCATTCATCTCTGACTAGCAATCTGCAGACCATTGTGCAAGGGTGCGGCTACCAGGGTTACCCTTGGCGCTGGTGGTGGACCCCCCTGCGCAACTCCCTGAAGCGCTATCAGCTACTACAAGATGTACCCGCGTACGTGGCCAAACAGTGGTACCAACAAGAAAAACACTGGGCAGGGCAGGGAGGGACACTGTGCTGAACTTTAGCATAAAGCTTGGTAAGAGACGGGTTGTGGCGAAACCAAATGCCATACACAACATGTGGACAGTCCCTGTTTGCGTTGTACTTGGCAGGTTCCATGGTTGAGCCCTGCTCGCTTGCTTTGCATTGTGTTGTCTTGCCCATAAAGCCAAACCCGCCTTGCCTTGTCCACCCAAAATGAGGTTCGATGCGCGAATCGCCCGAACTCCGTGCCAAGGATTCAATTTTGATGGGACAAGCACCTTGCATGACTTCAAATAATCTTCAACACTTGGCTCCGGAGGGATTGGTGCATCGGGCACTTGAATTGGTTGCTTTCCATTTGGCACACTATCCGCCTGCAAGTTTCGCTTGATCTCCTCGCGATGTTCGGAGATGGTTTGTAGCCAATATGTTCTAAAAGATGGACGAGATGGAGTCATTTTGCAACGCAAAACGTGGGACCTGGAATATCATCAAACCACCATATCGCATTATCACCAATATTATGACATCCGCGACATTCCCAAATTCCTTCTATAGGAAGTCTAGTAGTGGTGGCGGGCATTGTATTGTTAGCCTCCAACGAGGAGCGAGAATCGAAAGGTTCATGTTCATGAATCTTCTTGCAAAAGTACCGTTGAACACAACAACTTGACGACACGCGACAACGTGCACGACACCTCGTCATGGGATCCACCATAAGCAAAGTTTGGTCCACTACCAACCTTGGTTCTTCAGCTAATAGTTTGGTTTCTTCCAAAGGACGAGTAGGATGTTCCGCGGCTATTTGTAGCCAAGATATCAATGGATTTCCTGGGCCCGCCACTTTGTGCTTGTGCTTCACTCGCGCCTTCAAGTTGATCCCGAGGCGTTGACATCGCTTTCTCCACTCTTGCCAATCATGGCAAAACTGTTGTTGCCTTTGTTGGTAAAGGACACCAAGGATCCTCATTTTGTTAGCTTTTGTGACCGGTCGTCCAATCACCACCCAAATGGGGTTTTGCTTCGTCTCATCAACACCATACGAATGCACTCCTATTTGGTCTTCTTTCTTTTTCGAGGACCCTCCGGAACCTATCGTCAAGAGCGGTTAGACGATGCGAACAAACACGACTACAAATACGAATTCGTTAAACGTAGCTTACTTGAGTGACATGCGGGCATTTGATGCCACCAAAAACAGCTCCTATGACATGGTTAACACTACTTGATGGAGTTCAAGGCCAATGGCACCCAAATCAAGATCCACCATATCAGTTCGTCGGTATCCTTGGCGTAATGCTTGACGGCAAGAAAACACCACTCATCGCTTCAGAACTCGTTTGCACACCTGTGGTTGCTTTCATGAAGTTCGCCGTTCGCAACTCCATCTTCGACCAATGGGCCACAAGTTTTTGAATTTTTTGTTGTCGCTGCGCAACATGTTGCCGAAATGTTCTCGCTATTATCCTAGCTTTCCGCAACCGCAAAACCAAATCCTTCATTTTACTCCGTTTGCTGTATGCAACTATGCTGTTAATGATAATAGCCGTCGCATTTCGGAGCTCGGCCGGGTCTTTCAAAAAGAATTGTGAGATCAGATCGCTGTTCAAACCCCCAATGTTGAACTTGGGTTTCACAAATTTCACGGCACCAGTTCGGCTCCGCTTTTTCTTCAATGCATTCTTTGCTTCATTGAATTCTTCAGTAATGCGCTCCACGTCCATTTGGAGACGCCCAATTCACAACTATCATCCGTTTCACGAGTTGTGCATCTGTGCAACGTAGACATGTGTCGTCGAATTTGCAAAACGGAAGGAGCAAGTTTCGCATCCTCTCAACGTTATGTAGTCGTGCTCTAACGCATTAGGAATAGCTCTCGCGAAACTAGTGGGCGGGTTCCGAATCACCCAAAAGATAGCAGCAAGCAACACTGGATCGGGTTGGCAAGGGCCATGTATGGGCTAGCAGCAACACTTACATAATGTTTATCAGCATTGGAATCTTGCATTGCAACATTGCACTACTTTAATGTCGTTTCGGTGTGAGGGTTGGAGATGCCAACACACAGCCTCAGGTACAATTTGATTGCAAGATTGCAATGTGTTCCATGGGTCTCCCCCAACGGCCGTAGCGCCAAATTGAGGCCGTTGGAGGGCAAGGGTTACCGGGGGGGGGGGGGCAAATTGCCTCCCAGACTCGAGCTTCGCGTTGCAAAAAAAAAAACCAACCTTCGAGGAGGCGGTGGCGAGGCTCTACAAACTTTGCGGTCCACTTGGGTACAAACCTGCCCCCCACAACCGTTGTGATCGACGGCCGGTTGAAATCGCCTGCACTACCATTTAATCTCAGTAACTTTGCAACACAAGTGCTGAAGTAGCAACGTTCATCAAAAGTGTGACGAGACACATGCCACTTGCCTCTTGGTGGGCCGAAGGACTGCTTGGAACTGACGTCGAACGCAACAACAGTCGCCCAGGCTCGCGGGAAATTCTAGAAAATTTTTATCCTGGCCACACGTTGCTTAATTAGCAGTACACGAAGCACAACGCAAAAATCCTCTTCATTGATGCATCATAACACAGGCTGCAGTACAACAAATGTGAGTAAATGGTCGCTGCATACCAACCATAGTGTTTCGCCCTACAATTTTCGGATTTTCACGTTAATTAAAGCTTCAACTGCGTGTGAGCCATGCATATCTCCGGCATACTTGTGTGGGCACAAAGGTTTTTTGGAACCTCCATGGGTATCCCTAGGAAAAGGAAGCAAGTGCCCACACAAGCACACATAAATACAGTAGCATTAACGACACTCGAATGGGGGTAGCGACATCCCATGGCCAAAAACATAGGATAAAAGTATGTATCGACCGTGTTGTGGCACATTTGGCCTATATTGGCTATGTTGCACATGGCACAGCACGACACAGAGCCAAAATCGTTCAATCCATATGATAAAAAAAATGCAGTCGACATCGCACATGCTTGTTAGGATCGTTGAGGCTATCAGAAAACCTGCAACACTTATAATATTTGAGCAACCGTACTCCATTTCGTATAATGTCACCCCTGGTGGGTTGTGGCATGGCCTCCACCATCTTCGGCCCTTTTCGGCAAAAGCCCACCTTCGGTTTTTCTGGGGAAGGTCACCAAAGCCCACCTTCGGCTTTTTGGGGGAAGGTCTTAGTGAGTCAAACCCTAAGGAGGGAGCATAACCTTAACCAACCTTAACCTTAAGCCTCTCATAAAAAATTTTCTTTCGCGCCTTCGGCGCATGGGAAGGAAGACATACACAATGACAAACAAAGGCAATTGCAAAACGGGCAAAGTAGGTCAATTGCATCCATGTGATGAAGTGTGTAAGTGTGTAAGTGTGGTCACCACTGAGACGGGTTGCAGGCAGCATCGCCATTTGGGCGCGGTAAAACTCCTCATCCGACCAGTACGTGTCGAAGAACATTCGACGTAATGTATCATCGGATGGGACGCGCCGAATGGACTCGATCAGCGGGCTGTCACGAGCCCCGCGAAAAAGCGGGTTCCTCGCCACCCACAAGTCATACTTGTGGAGAGCCGCCTCAACCGCATCATCGTACGTTTTCGCCAGATGCCGGGTACATTGCTCAAAAGAGGTACCCGATATCACAGCCTCACGCACGCTGCTAATAACCTCGGTTGCCACACCGAACCGGTCATTCAAGACAAAGGGGAGGAAGGCCCGTGCTAACCGGCTCAATCGTCCACTTCACCTTACACTCCTTGTTTGGGCAGCGGTAATTGTATGAAAATAAGGCGTACGGTCTGGTTGATCCAAACAACCGTAAGGGTGTAGAGACCCAACCGGACTCTTTTGGCCTACGCTCCATCTCTGCGTTGCACTGCGTGCACCAACAAGAAGTCCCAAGTTGACCGATCGGATCGTAGCAGATGATGGAGGGCAACAAGTAACTCTCTATGTTGGGTCCCCAACTACGCGTAGGGAATGGCTTGGTACCAGCCGTGGCTAGAGCCGATCTGGCCTTGCGGAGGCATTCCACCGCAGCATCCGTAAGTTGAAGCCCGGCCTTGTTGACCCTCGGCTTCCCTTCCCCAACGGCCTCACTAGACCATGGGAGAATGGCCCCGTAGATTAACAAGAAAAGCAAATGTTGCCATAAGCGTTGCATTCGCATTGTAGTTCAAAGTGCCTAAAATTGAAAGTTACACAAGGTTGTAAGTTTGAACGGAGCACAACATGAGCAAAAAGTACCAAAGGCACGCAGTATGTACAAAGATGGCCAAACCTACACCACAAGACACCTTGCCATTGGACAGTTCGGGATCGCAAGCACCACCAAGATGTAATCCCGTGCCCGCCCGCGGTGCCAATCCAGCCTAGTGCTGGATTGACACTGCGGGCGGGCACGGGATTACATCCCGACACCGAAACGCGTGTCCGGATGTGGCTAGAAGAGGGTGTGCAGCGGAGGCTGCACATGTGTGGGCCCACACACCCCTCAACTTGCCTTGGAGCTCAGGCCACCAAGTTCAGTTAAGAACGGAGAATAGAAATGTGGATGCTGCAGATTCTCAAACACTGGCACTAGTTGCCAGCATCCTTGAATCTGCTGTCATCCAGAAAGGCTAGGTTCCGAATTTGCGCAAGAAAACTCACAGGGGGATAAAAGCTGGTACCATTGATTACTTGTATGTAGGATTTGTTGCAGACCAGGTGAATTTCTCTGATTTTATTTAGCGCACCGTGAAAATTGCGTGAAATCCCAGCTGCGGGGCCTGAAATCCCGGCGCCGGGCGCCTTACGGCGCCGTACGGCGCCGCATGGAACGCCGTACGGCGCGGTACGGCGCGGGGCCGAAGATGGGGGAGGTAGTGCGGTGACGGTATGCAGACTGCGGCCCTAGCAGACTGCGAAAGACTGCGCACGAACATGCGACACGCGTAACTGAAAAAACCACCGCAACTGACAGAAAGGTATGAATTTTATGTTCCTGTTCTAATTAGTTCGAATTTCACCTTCTGATCACTCTGTCACTTATTATTAATTACTGACAGATGTGTGATTGGCCAGCGTTGCCCTTTACTTCGCTGTTTTGAACGCGTTTAGCGCTGTGCGCAAATCGACTCCCTCCCCCTCAATTTCAACTCCCTCCAAGTGAATATCCACTCCCTTCTACTCAATTTCTACTCCCTCCAAGTGAAATATATACATATATATATATACAAATACATGTATGTACATCTATATATATATTTATATATATATATATATATATAGATGTAGATATGTAGATATATATATATATATACATATATATACGCATACATACACACACATCCACACACACACATACATACATACAGATATATATATATATATATATATATATATATATATATATATATATATCTATATATGTATACATATATACATATATACATATATATATATATATATATATATGTATGTATATATATATGTAGATGTATGTATGTATGTATGTATGTAGATATGTATACATATATACATATATATATATATTGCTGTATACTCCCTCCAAGTGAAAATACACTCCCTTCCCCTCAATTTCAACTCCCTCCAAGTGAATATCCACTCCTTCCTACTCAATTTCACCTCCCTCCTGCTCAGTTTCCACTCCCTCCGAGTGAAAATCCACTCCCTCCAAGCGAATATCCACTCCCTCCTACTCAATTTCTACTCCCTATATACAAATACATGTATGTACATCTATGTATCTATATATATATATATATATATATATATATATATATATGTATGTATGTATATGTATGTATGTATACTCCCTCCGAGTGAAAATCCACTCCCTCCTACTGAATATTTACTCCTTCCAAGTGAAATATATACATATATATACAAATACATGTATGTACATCTATATATATATATATATATATATATATATATATATATATACATATCTATATACATATATATATATATATATATATATATATATATATATATATATATATGTATATATATATATATATATATATATATATATATGTATATAGATATATACAGACACACACACACACACACACACACATATATATATATCTGTATACATACATACATACATATATATATATGTGTGTGTGTGTGTGTGTGTACATATTGAGAAGGAGGGTGTGGACTTCCGCTTGAAGGGAGTTGGTACAGGTTGACACGTTTTGCGTTCCGTGTGTGACAACCCAAGCCCTCAGTTGTGATGCACGCACCGGCTTTCAACCCCAATCGCCTGGATCATGACGTGCACTTCCAGAATGCCACCGAAGACACCAATCTCCGATGAAAAGAAGGCCAAGGCAACGGCATTTGCTGCAGCCAGGGCAGCGGAAGGGCCATCTCTGATGGATTTAATGGGGAGCGTGCCTGGCCCACAAAAGCACAGGAAGCGGCGCGTCTCCTTTGCCTCGCAAGCCGAGGTACAAACACTCACGCCCCAGGGTGGGCACCAAGTACTAACCTCTGCGCCCATCTCCACACCCAAACCTGAGTCCCAAAGCGCGAAGCCTGACCCGAAGCCTGACCCGAAGCCTAACCCATCCCAGCCGTCAGACCAACCGGTTGCAGCCGAGGCCATACCTGACCCAGAAGCAGAGGTGATGGTGGACGACGCGGAAGACGAAGGAATTTCGCAAACACCCCCAAATCTGGACATGCCGGATCTAGGCGAGTTCACCTCCCAAACGTCCTCTTCACCAGAGCTCCCCACCCCTTCTACCCCTCTTACTTTGACGCCTACGTCAAGCCAACAAACCTCACAACCTTCTCAATCTTCGACGGCTTCATCGGGGCCGTCTAGTATCGGTGATATAGATCTGTCCCAAGATTGGGATGAGGTAAAGAGACAGATCCACAAGTGCACGGAGAAAATAGAACTCCGTGCCTGTATCCAAAAATTGGAAACGTGGGTCGCATCCTTAGGGGACTCTCCTTTTCGAAAAAAGGTGCAGGATTTTTTCCTCCAAGAGGCCGAAGAGCGGGGCGAGCTCACCCAGACAGCAATCTCTTTCCTCTCCTTGCGAAACAAGGACGATCTTTGGGCCCGAGTGCAGGCACAAGTAGGGTGGGAGGATACCCACGATGCCCGCCAACCCGTTTTGGAGCAGCTTGACATGAGCCGTCCGTGGGCTCATGAACTGCTAGGTCTGCCGCGTGGGGCCGATGAGGCCGTCGTTAAAAAACGGTATCGGAAACTGGTGCTGTGGGCTCAGAGGTTTGACATCAGTGTCATTCAGAGAATCAATGGGGCGAAAGACATCCTTTGTGGGGATAGCCGACGGCTGTACGAGGCTCATTTGAACGGCCTCGTTGCACCACGGGGGGAAGATTTAGGGGATGACCCTGCTCTTTGGCCGCGTGAACACGTTTGGTGGCCATCAATGGCCGACGTGGAATCTCCGGAGCCCATGCAAGCTGCTAACCCCGGCACCACTGCGCTGCACGGACCCATTAGCCCTGAGCCAGCTTCAACCTCCTCACCTCCTCACCCGGTATATATTGATGCCGACGACACCCCATCTCCTCCCGAGGGCCCTGCATCTGGGGTAGATGGCATCAGAGTCCTGAGCATTTTCTTGACAAACCGTGAAATAACGGAACAATTGGGGGGTGATCGTTGGATCGGAGATAATTTGATTGAAATTCGAGTGCAACTCATGAATTTGCTCCTCCATCGGAAACTCGGCCTCCAGCGAAGGGTCTGGCCTGTTACCCTTTGGCGCAAAAAGTGCTTGCCACAGAAGGAAAACCTCTTTGCCCTCGATTGGTTTATTTTGGTCTGTGGCGAGCAGGGGCACTGGTGGGTGGCAATTTTTCTTCATCTGCTCTCGTCCCCTGAAGTGTGGATTCTGGATTCTCTGTGTCCGAATTCTGCCCAACGGCAACAGCGTGGAACCGTTCTGTGGGACCTCCTTAAGCGGCATTGGCAGGTGCATAACCAGCACCAGCCATGGCCATTCTCTACTGACCCGAACCTTAAGAAATTTCACTGTGTACATCAGCCAGATGGTTGGTCGTGTGCAGTGTTTGCGTGCTGTGGTGCAGAGTGGGTCGTTTCCCTTGTTTTACGCGGTAGCGAGGTTGATTTGTCACCTCTATCGCTAGAACTAAGCGACTTAGACCTTAGGAATATTTTACGTAATTGGCACAGAACAGTACGTCTGCTGCATACGGATGTAGTTCCCGATCATGCGCTCTTCCCGGATTCTAGAACCCCTTCTTCAGTATCCACAATGCCTCCCCGTCGTGAGGAACAAGTGAAGATGGCAGAAGAGGAAGGTATGATATATCACTGTTGGGCGAGCGTCTCGCCGATGCATGCCAGCAGCAGTCCTCCCATCGTCGCCTACAGTGCCAAAGACGGAGGAGCCAAGAGAGCCGGAAGCAGGCAACGTGGAAGGTGTGGAGGCAGCGGAAGGAGGAGCAGCGGAGGAAGTCGCCGCTGCGGAAGAAGCGGGAGGAGAAGCGGCAGAAGGAGCACCAGCACCAGCCGGAGAGGAAGCAAGAGGAGAAGAGACGGAGCAGGAATTGCCACAAGAACTCCCTGCAGGTTTGCCAGGAATTGCACGACACTACATTGTGACACTACATTACTACGCCTCACCATGGGAGCCTATCAAGTTCGTGCACCAGAGGCCCCCGGTAAATCAATAGTCAGGGGGTAGCCTATCAAGTTCGTGCATCAGAGGCCCTTGGTAAGTCAATAGTCAGGGGGTGGCCTATCAAGTTCGTGCATCAGAGGCCCTTGGTAAGTCAATAGTCAGGGGGTGGCCTATCAAGTTCGTGCATCAGAGGCCCTTGGCAAATCGATAGTCAGGGGGTAGCCTATCAAGTTCGTGCATCAGAGGCCGCTGGGAAATCAATAGTCAGGGGGTAGCCTATCAAGTTCGTGCATCAGAGGCCCTGATTATTGGTTTACCCAGGGCCTCTGATGCACGAACTTGATAGGCCTGCCCGTAACTATTGATTTACCGGGGGCCTCTGATGCACGAACTTGATAGGCCACCCCCTGACTATTGGTTTACCCAGGGCCTCTGATGCACGAACTTGACAAACCACCCCCTGACTATTGATTTACCGGGGGCCTCTAATGCACGAACTTGATAGGCTACCCCCTGACTATTGATTTACCAAGGGCCTCTGATGCACGAACTTGATAGGCTACCCCCTGACTATTGATTTGCCAGCGGCCTCTGATGCACGAACTTGATAGGCCACCCCCTGACTATTGATTTACCAAGGGCCTCTGATGCACGAACTTGATAGGCTACCCCCTGACTATTGATTTGCCAGCGGCCTCTGATGCACGAACTTGATAGGCTACCCCCTGACTATTGGTTTACCCTCTGCGTCGTATACTCCCCGACCCCCGTCCGCCCTCCTCCTCCGCTTGCTGTGCCATCACCCATGCAACCCCCTGTCCCATCCATCTGTTCCTCGTGCTGCAGACGAGGCAGCCAAGCTGGAGGCCGAGAAGAAAGCCGCTGCAGACGAGGCAGCCAAGCTGGAGGCCGAGAACAAAGCCGCTGCAGACAAGGCAGCCAAGCTGGAGGCGGAGAAGAAAGCCGCTGCAGACGAGGCAGCCAAGCTGGAGGCGGAGAAGAAAGCCGCTGCAGGTGCTTCACCCCTCGGGCGGCACAGGCCATTGCCCAATCAACACACCCCGACCCATCTTAGCCCCTCTCGCACCCGCCATCTGACGAGTCCCACAGTCACCACCCATTACCACCAACGCGATCCTGGTCAACACATCAACAGTTCCAAAGGCACTCCTGATGCACGAACTTGATAGGCTACCCCCTGACTATTGACTTACCGGGGGCCTCTGATGCACGAACTTGATAGGCTACCCCCTGACTATTGACTTACCGGGGGCCTCTGATGCACGAACTTGATAGGCTACCCCCTGACTATTGATTTGCCAGGGGCCTCTGATGCACGAACTTGATAGGCTACCCTCTGACTATTGATTTGCCAGGGGCCTCTGATGCACGAACTTGATAGGCTACCCCCTGACTATTGGTTTACCCAGGGCCTCTGATGCACGAACTTGATAGGCCTGCCCGTAACTATTGATTTACCGGGGGCCTCTGATGCACGAGCTTGATAGGCCACCCCCTGACTATTGGTTTACCCAGGGCCTCTGATGCACGAACTTGATAGGCTACCCCCTGACTATTGATTTACCGGGGGCCTCTGATGCACGAACTTGATAGGCTACCCCCTGATTATTGATTTACCCAGGGCCTCTGATGCACGAACTTGATAGGCTACCCCCTGACTATTGATTTACCGGGGGCCTCTGATGCACGAACTTGATAGGCCACCCCCTGACTATTGATTTACCAAGGGCCTCTGATGCACGAACTTGATAGGCTACCCCCTGACTATTGGTTTACCCTCTGCGTCGTATACTCCCCGACCCCCGTCCGCCCTCCTCCTCCGCTTGCTGTGCCATCACCCATGCAACCCCCTGCCCCATCCATCTGTTCCTCGTGCTGCAGACAAGGGAGCCAAGCTGGAGGCCGAGAAGAAAGCCGCTGCAGACAAGGCAGCCAGGCTGGAGGCCGAGAAGAAAGCCGCTGCAGACGAGGCAGCCAAGCTGGAGGCCGAGAACAAAGCCGCTGCAGACAAGGCAGCCAAGCTGGAGGCCGAGAAGAAAGCCGCTGCAGACGAGGCAGCCAAGCTGGAGGCCGAGAAGAAAGCCGCTGCAGACGAGGCAGCCAAGCTGGAGGCCGAGAACAAAGCCGCTGCAGACGAGGCAGCCAAGCTGGAGGCCGAGAACAAAGCCGCTGCAGACGAGGCAGCCAAGCTGGAGGCCGAGAAGAAAGCCGCTGCAGACGAGGCAGCCAAGCTGGAGGCGGAGAAGAAAGCCGCTGCAGGTGCCCCACCCCTCGGGCGGCACAGGCCATTGCCCAATCAACACACCCCGACCCATCTTAGCCCCTCTCGCACCCGCCATCTGACGAGTCCCACAGTCACCACCCACTACCACCACCGCGATCCTGGTCAGCACATCAACAGTTCCAAAGGCACTTCTGATGCACGAACTTGATAGGCTACCCCCTGACTATTGACTTACCGGGGGCCTCTGATGCACGAACTTGATAGGCTACCCCCTGACTATTGATTTGCCAGCGGCCTCTGATGCACGAACTTGATAGGCTACCCCCTGATTATTGATTTACCGGGGGCCTCTGATGCACGAACTTGATAGGCTACCCCCTGACTATTGATTTACCGCCCCTGATGCACGACATTGCTAGGCTGGTCCTTGCAATAGAACGCACATCCTCTGATCCAGGTGCAGCTGAAGCCGAAGTGGAGGAAGCAGCGGAGGAGGGCGAAGAAGGAGCAGAAGCGGAGGGTGAAGGGGCAGAAGCAGGTCTGCCACTGATTGCACAACACCACTGATGATCAACCTTGATAGGCTACCCCCTAATTACTGATTCACAAAGACCCTCATAAACGAAACCATATGCCTGCACCTATAGGTCCTGCGAGTCCAGTGTCGGCGACGACGAAGGAAACGGTGGCCGAGCTGCTGGCCGGGTTCGAGTCGGACGAGGGGGCGGACGAGGGGGAGGATTGGTGGAGGACGGCGGGGCACAGGGAGAAGCCGCAGCGGGAGAAGAAGAGGAAGGCGTCCTGGGACCTGCACCGAGGGGATGTGAGAGAACTTGGTATGTAATTGCATGCGTAAGTGTTTTCTTCTGCTGCTGTGCTTCTTGAGAATTTAACTCTGATCCTTGCTGTTTGTATTCAGTTCTCGGCAAGAGGGAAAGGGGAGAGGAGCCCGCGGAGAAGTGGGCTTATGAGAAGGAGCGAAGCCCAAGCCCAAGTCCTGAACGCCAGCTTCTTGGAGAAGGCTCGCCCAGCCCCGGGTCCCAGTCGCCGGTGGTCAGCCCAACCCCGACCGACGTGTTGGTGGAGGAGGAGGAGGAGGAGGAGGAGGCAAAGAAAACGGAGGAGGAGAAGGGGAAGGAGAAGGACACCGAGACTGCGGAGGCGGAGGGTGGGCGGAAGGGGGCAGAAGCGGGGGGCGGGGGGGTTGCCAAGCAACCGGAGGGTGTCACAACGAGGACCCGAAGCACAACGAAACGCCGACTGAGGGACACGGGGGCGGCGGAGGCCAAGCAACCGGAGGGGGTAACAACGAGGGGTCAAAAACGCCGAGCCACGGACACGGGGGCGGGGGAGGAGGAGGGGCAACGGGCGGTGGTGGAGCGGCCGCATTTTGTTATGGGGAAGCACCTCCACATCGTGGAGTCCACGATTGGGGAAGGCCGGGGGGTGAAAACGAAGGTGGATATTGCGGCGGACACCTGCCTGGGGGAGTACAAGGGGGAAAGGATTGAAGGGACGGCACCGGATTGCCTGACGGGTAGGGGGGATAAGGTTTTGTGCATCAAGGGCGGGGGGGCAGATTCAAAGACTGGGAGGGGGGTTTGGGTGGACGGGGGTAAAAGGGGGAATATTTTTAGCCGTATCAACGCTCGCCCTCGCCAGGAGGATTGCGACGTGATCATCCACCTGGATGACGGTACCCCCAGGGTTTGGACCCGGCGGGACGTGAAGGCGGGTACCGAGCTGGCCATGTTCTATGGCGTAAATTACCCGTTGCCCCCTTCGCCTCCACCTGCTGATGCTGCTGACCCTGATGAACCTGCTGCAGAAGGTTCCAACCAGCCAGTTCTAACCACCCAGAACATTCTTCCCAGCGCCTCTGCCCTGCCTGCAGGGCAACTGTATGCTGATGACGGGTCCCTGGTGGGTCGCCAGTATTTTTCTTCGAAGGTGACCTACCCCAGCCAGGCCACCGTGACCCATGTTGATGGGGGGCAGTTTATTGTCAGGAAGGGGGACAGGGTGCGTCTGCTGTGGTCCGAGATGGGGGGGCCGAACTTGACACAGGTTGAAAGCCGGACCTGTTGTTTCAAGATGGACTGGCGGACGGGGAGGTTCGTCAGGCCGTTGACCACGGTCTGGGGTGACCAGGATTCTTTGGGGGGCGACTTCATCACGGCTGGGTCGCGACTTGCAGGCGTTTACCCTCCCTGGTTTTGTTACGAGTTCGAGGGGGCTGCTCCTGGGGGTGTCGTAGAAATGGTGTTTGTGGGTGGTAAGTGGGAGGTGATTTCGGTGCAGAATAGGAAGGACGTGTACGGCCAGACGGGTCAGTGGCTGCAGGTCGGAATCGACCTCAGGGGGTATGATGCGGAATACCAAGCTGCAGCGCGTGGTATCCGCCAGAAGACATTTTTTGTCCGGGCAGAGAGGGCTATGGGTGTCGACAGCCGGTGGGGGGCGACGCTGGATTGGGCTGAGTGGCGGGCGGAGCACCTGGTAGCTCCGCCTGGCAAAAAAACGATCAAGACCCAGGACAAGTCCGTGTACGAGAGGGTGAAGGACAGGGTGTATGGGCATGTCCTTTGCAGGGTTAATGGTCATGCCATTAAGCTCGTCGACGGCGGTGGAGGGACTGGGGGAGGGATGGGCCACTGCATCTCGGTCATTGCCGAGTGCAGCAAGGATTCGAGGGGCAAGTCCAGCTGGTTTCTGCTGGTCTGGGAAGCTGGAGGCTTGGATTCGCCGAGGATCAGGCGGATCTGTCAGGTGGTGGTGGACAGGGCGCTGGCTAAGATGCCTGATCTGCAGTCGCGGATCGAGCATTGGGGAAAGAGCTCGACCGTCAGCCCCCCCTGCGGCGTTGAGCCTGACGAGCCCAAGGCAAAGAGGGCTCGTGTCGATGGGGGTCCGTACCGTTGCACGTTTGCAACGGCAAATTTTTTTAAAGAGTTCATTCGTAGGGGGTCGTTGCCGGTGCAGGGAGCAGGTTTGAGGCAGCAGTTTGACGTTCGGGATCCAAGTTTTTGTTGGACAACTCTGTCCAAGTTTGTTGTTTGGGGGGGGAAATGGCAGATGAAGAGGTCTGTCCCCGTTCAGAAGGCGAAGGCTGAGGTGGAGGAGATGCTCAGCAAGGGCAATCCGACGCAGTGGCTCCTGCCACCAGAAAAGGCCGTCCCCTATCTCCCCCTCGCTCTGGTCGACTCCGACCAGTGCACCCCCCCTTTCACCTTCTGTCGGTCCGACTCCAAGGGCCGACTCAGCAGTTTTGAAGCCTTCTGGGTCCCGAACGTCAATCAGAAGCGGCTTGCAGGGGGTAGGAACTTTCGGGAGGTGGAGCGGGAAACCGAAAAGGGGGGAACCACCCAAGTTGCATGGGTGGTCTATCTCCCCGATGAGACCGCCATTGGGTTGGAGGATCAGTGGGGGGGCTCGCGCGAGGGTTCCGGTAACCCTAATTGGAAGCGCTAGAAGTTTTTCTAGTGCTTGCATTGTGAAGTGGTTTGGGCAGTGAGATGATGGCGTGTGTAGTGGCAGAGCGCATCGCCGGACCAAGACTGAGATCTGAACCCACGCATTGCAGGCTCCGCGATTTTCTTCTACGGCGGGGGGGTCAGCAGACTGCTGTTTGCTTGGCAAATTTTACCCTTGATACCGGTTCCCGGACCCAGATATAATATTGAAAGGCCAGGCTCCATTTCATTCTGTTCCTTTCTCTGCGCGGTGAATTCTGTTTGACCTCCTACTGACCTCCTACCTGATACGCGCTTGTCTAGCCCTGTGACTTTCTCTTTGGCGCTATTGGGGTGTTTGTTCATTTTTTGGAGCCAAAGGGCACCCTATTTCGTCTCATTTGACCTGATCTTGACCGGATCCCAGTGCTTACTTTCCATCTGGTTTCACCAGGTGAGACAGATTGCAGGTACAGGTACTGGTTTCTGTTACCGCAGGTGTTGTTACAACACGCTATTTTTTAGCCTCAAGAGTATTATTCAGATCTACCCCATTTCGTCTGATTTGACTGGTTTGACCGGACCGAACCCTTTTCCTTTGTCCAACCTTGAGAGTAATGGCTGATACAGGCTACAAAGACACCACAGCTACAGTGCGTTTGCGTCGTTTGCTTCTTAGTTGCGTGGGTGCGGTTAAGGGAACTCGAATTTTGAACCCAAATGGGTTCAAGAGAATTATACAGACCCAACCCACGTTGTAAGTGGGCGTGAACCTTGTTCCTGACCTTAAAAACAGGTCAGAAGGGACCTGGGAAACGGCGCTGGCCAATTAGTGCAGGTAAGGCAGCTACCGAGGCTAGGGGAAGGTACGTGACGCCACAGATGTGCGGATCCTGTGTGGTCACACCCCGGGAACCTCGAGTGCCAGAGGGTCCCCCTACAGGGGGGCGATAGCCAAGCTACGGCACCCTCTGGGCCGAATCCCAGCCAGCGAGTTTTGTTTCCAGGTTACCGGCCAGTTTTTATGGTTTACCCCCACGTGCTTATAAGTGTCAGTTAGCGTTGTCGTCATCAGCCTGATTCTGACTCCCCATATGTTTCTCCCGTTTAACCCAAGTGTGAACAAATGCTAGTGGATCCTTGAAAATGATGTACTGGATTCGCACATTTTACTTGCTCAATCCTTCTGCTATTGATTTGTTTCGTTCCCTTGCCTGTCGTGCGTGGGCCTGTGAATGATTCATGATTCAATCACCAATTGAGTTGATGCCCGTCGTACATCAGACGCCCCAGTGTTCCCCCCTTTTACCCCTTTACTCCCCCCTACGCTCCCCCCCCCCGGGCCCTCCCAAACCTCCCCTCCAACCCCCCCAAGCCCCCCCACCCCTCTCCACCCTACGCCCCTCCAGCTTTTCCAACATCCTCCTCCCCCGCCCCCCCCCCCCGCACCCTCCTCCCATCCCGGGGCCCCCCCAATTCCCCCTCCAACCCCCCAAGCCCCCCAACCCTCCCCCCTCCCCTCCCTCCCCTCCCCTCCAGCTCAGCCCTCACCTCCCCCTCCACCCCCCCTCATCCCCCCGCATCCTTCAAGGCTGGGGAGGGCAATGTCTTGCCATACATGAGTCAGACGGTAACCTATCAAGTTCGTGCATCAGAGGCCCCGGGTGAATCAATAGTCAGGGGGTAGCCTATCAAGTTCGTGCATCAGAGGCCCTTGTTGACTCAATAGTCAGGGGGTAGCCTATCAAGTTCGTGCATCAGAGGCCCCCGGTAAATGAACAGTCAGGGGGTAGCCTATCAAGTTCGTGCATCAGAAGCCCCTGGTAAGTCAATAGTCAGGGGGTGGCCTATCAAGTTCGTGCATCAGAGGCCCCTGGTAAATCAATAATCAGGGGGTAGCCTATCAAGTTCGTGCATCAGAGGCCCCAGGTAGATCAATAGTCAGGGGGTAGCCTATCAAGTTCGTGCATCAGAGGCCCTTGTTGACTCCATAATCAGGGGGTAGCCTATCAAGTTCGTGCATCAGAGGCCCCCGGTAAATCAATAATCAGGGGGTAGCCTATCAAGTTCGTGCATCAGAGGCCCGTGGTAATGAAGCGGTACCCAGAACCCCATGGCCAGGTTACGGCATACAACCGGTCTCCGGTCCACTAACCCCATGCACGGCGTGTTCCGTGCCGTGAAGCCCCGCATCGGCATCCGATGCACCGCCAGCGGAGATTTGTGTATCAGAACATCAGGAATCAACAGGGTTTTATTTTCATATTGTTTCCGTCAATTTTTATGCTTTCGTTCCGATACTCACTGTTTTGACTGCTGGCGGTTGGTTCGCGACTTTACCGTAACCGCCAGTTTAACTGTTTATAATGGAAATTTTAACGTTATCCGTCACGAAGGCTCCAAAGTCGCCAGGAACTGCATGGATGCTTCCGCCATTTTCATAATTAATACTCGCAACCTTAATCCGAATTTTTCAGGATGTCGAAATCGGATTTTCGACTTCGACATCCCCGCACTTGATTTGACCTCTTTCGAGTGGACCTACGTGCTTCCGTATGCACGAATCAACTTCCCTTTTATCCTGCCCTCCATTTGTCTTAAAGATATGGGCAAAACAAAGTTGATTCGTGAGGCCACTTGTGAAGGTCATATCTCGTGTTGCTTGCGAGTATTGACGATAAGGAAACGTGGGATGTATTCACAATACTCCCGACGTAATTTAGGAAGCTTTATATGCCTTGCGTTTCCACACATGCGCGCTAGTGTAATGGATCATGGTCAAGAGGGTAGAGTTTGCGCTATAACTCTTTGGCCATGATGTTGCGTGCGTTAAGATAACTTTCGAGTGTAGCGCGCAAGTGTTGGTGTTGCATAGGAACTCTCCTTGAGTTCCTATGAGCGATTGACCCAAAGTTATGCCCTTGGAGGGGCATGACATATCGTGGTGGGAGCTACATTTTTGGGCAATATATGGTATGTGCCATGTGTTGTGTTGCGTGCCCATTTGGCGGGCCCATTGCTCCAAGACAAGCCCGCCAATGGACCTCATATTGTGCAAGCCCCTTCTCCGTACTCCCTACGGTCAATTGCATGCCTAACCTTCGTGAAGGGAAGCTTGTGTGGTGATCCCGAAGCGATGCGTTGGGAGCAAGGTGTGTGTTTTACAATTTTCCATATTTTCATGTGCCCACTTGGAAGGCAGCGCTCGCAACCTTTCAAAGCGCCCCAAGTGGAGCACATATGCGGGATCGAAGGTCATTGGTGTCAAGGCATTGTGTTTAGAAGGGTTAGTTGATTGCACGATCCAAGCCGAAGATATTATAATATAATTGTGCGCCTTTCAAGGCACTTTTGTGTGTCATTGTGTCAATTTTGCCATTTTTGGCTCGTCATGAGGTCAAATGGCGACCATGTATCTCAACGATGCGCTCAATTGACATCATGACCCAAGTATGTTATGAGGGTACATACTTCGGTAGCCAACATATCTTGGACCCGGCGAACAACTCCTCTTAGGCTTGGCATACCGTGGCCGCCATGTTGGCGATTTGGGACTATCCCAAATCATGGGCTCACTTGGCGACCCTGCCATTCCCAATACCGGAGGAGTTGGGCGACGCCCCAAAGATATGTTGGACACATATGACTTGACATCAATCCTATGGCACACTCCGGTCCAAGCCGGGCACGTGCTTCATTTGCCCTAACCATGAGCGTGCGCAATTTTGGCCATTTTGAGCATTTTTCCACTTTTGCTGCCCGCCGTGCCCCATGTTCTAACCTTCGTGCACGCCGGACGCATGGACCAATGGACCATATATGACATGGGTGTTATGGGTAATGGTCCCCATGGTCCACACACCACGTGGGCGAAGCGGAGCCGCCTTCGTCAAGGCGCTAGGCCAAATTGAGTATGGGCAATTTTACCATTTTTGCATTTGTGGACCCAATTGGGATCGTCACCACGCCGAGTGGCATGGAGATCTTTGAGAGCCAAGGGCATGGGAGTCTCCGTTGGACTCCCGGTGGATCACGTATGGAATGGCGGATCCGATCTCCAAGCCGGCGTGGAGATATACTATTGGGAGCACACCGAATTTTGGCTCATTTCAAGCAGCCAAAATGACCCAATTTTGGGACCCCAATTTCCCCCTTCCGTGTGGTCAATTGGCGGCCCCATTTCTCTAAGCCCATAGGGAGCCCGGACCTAAATCCAAGTTGTACACTCAGATATAAGTCCTAGGTCCTGCCTCCTACCCTGTGAGCCATTGGCCTCACCTTGGCCGAGAGAGCCGCGCGTGGGAATGACGCCAATTTTGGTGATTTTGGCATCATGACCCCACTTGACTCATCCGTGTTGCCCTGATGCCGGGACCTCAGAGGGAACCAGGTTGGGTGAGGGCTCCAGGGAGTTCGTACTCGAAGGGCATAGGGTCAGTTGCCTCGTCTCTACCTCTGGCGGGTCCGGACGAGGGGTCAATTTTGGAGTTTTTCAAGCTAATTTCAGTCTGGGCTGAAACAGCCCATTTTCAGCTACCAACTCCTGGGTGATAAGGGCGGAGCCATATCTCTGGCTCAGAGTGGAGTTGGGACCTGCCGTTAAGGGAGCATAGGGAGCCACTGTCGGTTGGCTTTGGAGCCCATTGGTTCCCAGGAACTCGCCTGTGGCTGTGCGGGACACCTCTCCCATTGGCAGGGTTTCAGAGTCCGGACTGAGCAGGGCATGGGTTGTGTTTGAGCCCCCGCCCCCATCAGCCACTGAGAGGGTCGGACCTGGGATTGGGATATGAGTCGGGACTGAGTGTCTATTGTCCCTTGATGCCCTTACCCCAGTCCAGTCTTAACCCCATGTGTACATATCCTGATGTGTTGCTGTACATACTTTCGTTCCCTCTTTGCAGAGTGGCAAGGATTCTGAAACGCTTTGTCACATGACACAGGCGTATTGATGCCCTTGTGAGCGTAGTGCCTTGCCTGCCTGCTCACTTGTGCGTGTCACCGCAGCGTCCCGTGGCCGGCCCCCCACGGGAACGCGTCAAAAGCGTTTCACCGCCGCGGGGTTACCCAACCCTCGCGTGCCACTCGGGGCCACCAACCCCGAGCAGCGCGTCGCAGCAGCGCGGCGCAGCTCGCAGCTCGCAGCGCAGCGCAGCGTCCCGCAGCGCAGCGCAGCGGCTCGCAGCGCCACTCAGCGACAGCGCCGAGTTCGTCACGGAGCCCGCAGCGCCGTCCAGTGCTTTGCCCTGACCGCGCAGCGCCCGTGGAAGAGGTGCACAGACCAGGACTCCTGCATCAGCCCCATCGGCCGACCCGGAGTCCCAACGGCCGACCAGTAAGGCCGCGTCAACCACCTCCACAACCACCGGCTGACCAGCACCAGCCGCACTTCCAATCCAGTGCTGCAGCACCCTCCCCAACAACCACAACCAGTTCGTTGAGGTGAACGAGTGCACATCAAGGACTTCAAGATCATCTACGCCCCCGCTGCCATGGTGAATTGGCAGGAAGCGGGCAGGACGTGGCCGCGGCCCCACCCCCATGCAGCACGCCTGCTGCGTGGGTTGGTTTGGGACCAGCATTACCGCCACAGCAACCCCCAGTGCGAAGGGGGCATGCCCAGGAGCTTCGAGCTCCGCACGGACATCGCCCCCGACCGCCTGCAGGCCGTGGAGGACTGGCTGCGGGCGGAGGGGTACGAGTACCGCCACCAGCAGAGGCGCTGGAGGGCGTGGACCCGGCCGGACAGGCCCGGGGAAGGGCTGCGCCCCGACGGGATTGAGGAGGACGAGGAGCCCAACGCCTACCCGTCGGGCGCCTCGATCAACGTCTCCCTGTGGGACGTGATCGAGAAGAAGTTCCCGGAACCGGGGAACGAGCGCAGGCTGCAGGGCAGCAGCAGCGCGTCTCCGGCGACGGAGAAGAGGTCCGCCGGGGACAAGAAGAGGGACCGGAGGTGGCGGGAGTACCAGGAGTCCCTGGCTGCCGAAGCCGCCCAAGGCGCCAAGGGCGGAACCCCAGCCCCCAGTCCCCAACGGCCCAATGGTGGACACCACCCCGGCTCCACCACCCTTGGCGACTACATCCAAGTCGCCAAGCAGACCCAGGCCAAGCCCCGTCCGCTGCTCCTGAGGGCCCGGCAGGCCTCAGCAGGCCCCAGCAGCGACATCGAGTCGGCCCACCGCGGGAGGACGCCGGCCGACCAGGCCAGCTCCAGCAGCAGCGTCGCTCCCGAAAGGGACGTGGCGCGCGCCTGTGAGCGCGCCTGTGGGGTGCCCTGCAACCGTCGGGTTGCCCGGCAACGGGCCAAGCAGTACAGCGCTGCTGTGGAGGGCGCCGCCGGCATCGCCCAGGAGGAGGCTGCGCAGTGGGCGCATGGCATGGCCATCCACACCCAGACCATGGCGGCCATCGCGGCTGGACTCACGGCCGTGGCCGCCCATAGTGCAGCAACTGCCCGGGTCAACGGTGAGTTGGCGGCAGTCGACGAGGAGGCCCGCCTGACGCAGGAGGCCATTGCCTGCAAGGAGGCCGAGGTGAAGGCGCTGGCAGAGGCGCTTGCCCAAGAGAGGGCAAAGAAGGAGGCGGAGGAAAGGGCCCACGCCGAAGCGACGGCTAAGGCCCAGGAGGATGCCGCCAAGAAGGAAGCCATCGAGGCCGCGCGACGGAAGGTCGCTGAGGAGAAGGCCAAGACGGAGGCGGAGCTGGCGGCGTTGGAGGCGCAGAAGGCGCAGCTGCTGCAGGCCCGGGAAGCCGAGGCGGCTCGTGCTCGGGAAGAGGCCGAGGCGCGAGCTGCCGCAGCCACCGCCGCCGCGATGGAGGAGGCAGAGGCCAAACTCCGCCACGAGACTCCCCCGGGAGGATCGCGAGTGGAGACCCTTCGAAGGCTTTTCGAAGGGGACGCCTCCTCCAGGATGAAGCTGGATGAGGCGGACACGGGCAGCAGTGGGAGCGGTAGCACCACCGCCCGTCGACGGAGGAAGGGCAAGGGGAAGACCCCCGAGAGGCCGCGGAGGCCAGCGGGTGGGCACCCCCACGACAGTGACCCCTTCTTCACCGCCAGTGACGGGGACGAACGAGGCCGTCGACATCGCCAAGTGGTGGCTTGGACGGGTGGAAGTGGCGGAGACGTCCCCATGGAAGGTGAGGATGAGGATCCCCCTCCTCCCTACCGGAGCTCCGAGTCCTCCGTGACCGAGACGCCCAGGTGGGGCGACATGGACGAGGATGACGACATGGACTTCGGCATCACGAAGAGGCGCCCATCCTCGGACCCACCGAGGCGACCCGGCGGAGACCCACCGGGACCTCCTGGCGGAGGACCTTCAGGACCCCCGGGAGGACGCCCACCAAGTGGACCCCCTGGAGGCGGACCACCGGGCGGGGGAGGACCCCCTGGACCGGGCGGACCCGGCGGAGGCCCTCCTGGAGGACCCCCTGGGGACCCCGGCGACCCACCAGGGAACGGTGTCCCGGATGCCACCTGGTGGTGGATTGTCTACCTCCGCAGGAGAGTCCAGTTGCTCGAGCTGGAGGTAGATACGGGCAAGAGCGAGATGGCTCGCATCTCCACGGTCGCCGCGCGTGCGCAGAAGAACCTGGACATCGCCAGGGCCGAGACCAAGTCGCTGACCAACTTCGTCAGCGGCCTGCAGGATAGGCTGGATGCGCTGGAAGCCCGTGGGAGGGTCGGCAGCGACCACCCACCCCTGGAGTCAGGCTCGTCGGACGACGACTGGGGACCCGGACCAGGTCCAGGCAGACCCCACGCCCCCGGCGGAGCCCCCAGGAGTCGCCCCAGCGCCAGTGCCCCCTCTCTCTCCGCCCCCTCTCACCACAGCGCGGGCCGCCGCAACGAACGCGTGCCGCCCGGCAGTGGCAGTGAGGAATGGCGCGATGAGTGGCTCAGCGCGGACTACCACAACCGCCGTGCCCCACCGCGGACGCCTGTACGCCCCCGACGCCCGCCACCAGCCCCGGCGCCAATCCCCAGGGCTGGAGGACGTTATGGTGGACTCAGGGATGAGGTCCCCAGAGGAGACGTGGAGTGGGATGTCGGCGAAGGTGAGGACCTGGACCTGGACCTGGACCTGGAGGAGTTCGACATCAGCCCGCCGCGTGGTGTACGACGGGAGGCCGCTGAACGCAGCCGCCGGCGCCGTGATGAGGATGCGTACGTGGATGCAGTACGGCGTGAACATTTCGGTTCAGCGTACGTGGAGGAACCGCGGCGTAGCCACAGGGATTCCATGGAGGAGATGGACGTGGCGGCCGTGGGAGTCCGTGGGCGAGGCCGATGGGAACCTCGGTCGACCTCGCGGCCGGCGTTCATGGTCTCTAAGGCCGCGGACGCCGCCGTGTGGGAAGACTTGAAGGACATCAAGCCCCCCATGTACGACGGCAATCCCCTCAACCTCGACCGCTTCCTGGAGAAGCTGGACGATTGGGGGCTGGCCGTCACTGAAGACCAACCTCCCGCGGATGCGGAGAGATATGTCTTCAAACGGTTCAGGTACCGCCTGCCGGAAGTGCTCGGCGAGCTGTACTTCGTGGCGACCAAGGAGGGGAAAATCAAGACCCTCAAGGACGCCAAGAAGTGGCTCAACGAGCAGGAGCGGGTGGACGCTCCGCAGGTGGCTGCCAAGCGCTGGAAGTCCATCAAGCTTGAGCATGATGGACGGGAGATCCGCCTGCGGGAATGGCGTGACTTCCGAGGGAAATACACCCTCTTCCGCCGCAACGTGGAGGATTGGAACGAGGGTGACGAGCAGGCTCGCCTGCTCTCCATGCTACCGGAAGCATGGATCAAGAGGGTCACCAAGGAGGAATCCAAGAGGGCCAAGTCCAACCACACGGTCAAGATGATGCTCCCCAAGGAGTATCATACGAACGTGGTGAGTTGGGCGAAGAAGAACGTGGCCCGGGATGTCAAACGGCACTCCCTGCGGAACGCTCTTCTCATCACCGTCTCGGGCGATCGCGAGAAGACCGCGATCTGGCGCCTTGACGACTGTGAGTTGAGCGGCCAGACCATCCGTCTGCAGCCCATCCCGGCGCGGATGAGCTGCGACGAGATCCTGGAGTGGGTTGGCGAGGAAGTACTCAAGGAGTACCGAAACCTCCACCACACCCGCGGGTTGAAGCCCGGCGACCGCGACGTCAACTACGTTGGCGAGGGGCCTGGCGGGGAATCTGCCATGGACCCAGCGGGAACCGGCGGCGATGAGACTCTCGTCGACGATGACGACGACGATGAGCCCGCCGAAATGGCCGTGTGTGCCTTCGTGGCCAAGAACATGAGCGCGGGGACCAAGCCAGCAAACTGGAAGCCCCTGCAGCCAGGTTGGAAGAAGCAGGAGAAGAGGGACCCTCGCCGTATTGGCGACCCTCCGCTGTCCTTTGGGGAGTTCGTACGAGCTCACCCTCAGGGCTGTTTCGTGTGTTATGGGAGGAAGAAAGGCTTCAACCATGACCACCGAACATGCCCCGTCCACAAGGCCGACACGGAGGCTTACAAGAAGGCGCACGGGTAGTAAGAAAAAGTGCTTTTCCATTGCTTTGGGACATACTCTAGTTGTATTAGAGATGCACTGAGCATCCATGCATTTTTATCTTAGTATTGGTCCAGCCAAAAGTGGTGAGAACACATTTTGACCTATGGAACCAAACACCCAATCAGGATATGGAGTGGACCCCTTAATCCCCTTTCAATCAGAAGTAAAACATCTTTTCCTGAGTTGACTGAGCACTGACATACCTAAGGTAGAACCTATGAATTTATCTATGTTTTTCCATGAATACTTATCTGCCCTAGTGGTATGCACCCTAGGGGGTTAGGCACCTCTTTTTGAGAGGTCCTGGGTTCAATTCCTGGTCAGCCTAACTAAGTAGGAAGATCCCATGTGACATGGCAGTGACCTCATCGCCACATACCATGCCACCTCAGCACATATGGGACCCAAAACAAAGAGTGCACATCTCCTAAGATGGCACTATGGAGAGAGAGTGATCCTGAGGCAGTTTTCTAACTCTTTTCCCAAAACATTTCAGCTATCTCTGTGAATATGCATTCATTTGTATCCTGAGTTGCAGTTTCTGTGAATATCTAATCATCTTTCACTGTTTACACTGCAGCCCTTCATGCTTTGATCCTGAATCACCTTCTCTTTGCATACTGTTGGCTTGGGCTATCCTGGATTGAGTTGGCTTTACTGTATTTCAACAAACAAAAGCTTTTCATCATCCAAAACCAGCAGCAGGACACCCTATAGCAACAACAAGCAGCAGGAGAAGCAAAAACACAGTGCTGAAAACACTATAAACTTTTCTGGTAGCAAGAGGCAGCCTGTCTCTGTGCACCGGCAGCGACCCCGCGCCGTACAACCAGTGCTCCGAGCAGGCAAACATAAGCAGAAGGGTGAATTAAGATGGATCCAGGAAGAGTGGACGCCGAGGTGAACACAGCGCCAGCGCCAGAGACACCGGCAAGGCCGGCGCCTGACGCTGTACCTTCGGTGGAGCCCTTACATGGGCCAATGGATACGGCGGAGGACTCCTTGGATGGCCTCCAGACGGCCTTTGGGGCCCTGTCGGTGAAGGAAATGGTCTCTCAACCTCAGCCTGTGAAGAGGAAGAGAGGAAACGAGAGCGAGAAGGATGCTGGAGAAGGAGCAGACGAAGGAGAGGAGCAAGGGCAAGACCCGACGGAAGTCCCTACCTTCGAAGGCGCACCAAGCGCTTCTGGCCTCCAAGCATCACCCTCTCCCATAACCACCACACACCCAGCCGCCGCTACATCCACTTCCACAACCAACCAGCCTATGGCAGAGGGCACAGGCTTTACTGGCATGCCTCACTACCCCGCCTATGGCATGGGCCCACCTACCACTGCGCTCCTTGAGGCAACTACTGCCAGTGAGCCGGTGGCTTCCAGCTCTGCGCCGCGTTGGTATGCGGCTGACCATCCCCATCCACTCCACGCCACTGGAACCTACATGGAAGTTCCTGGGTATGCTCCTGGGTGTGCACCTGGGTATGCACCCCTGAGTGGGTTGAGGAGAGGACCAGAGTCTCTGGGAGGCAGGAGTAGAGGATCGGGAAGATCCTCCAACAGGTCCCTGACGCGGTCGGAGATCGATGAGGTGCTCCGAGGAGCCACTTCGCAAATCGTGAGCGACCTCACGCAAGAGATCAGGGAGAAACTGCAGCCCCTGATGATCCCGTCCCATGCGTCACCTACGACAGTGGGAATGTCACCCCACCGAGTACAGGCTAACCACCTGGCGGCAGGGTTGACGAATACCCTGGGGAGCCTGAGGAGCCGACCGATGCCGACTCCTGCAGCAGTACCAAGAAGCCCATTCGTCCCGAGGACAGCCCAGCCGCCCTACAGTCACGTGACGAACTCGACGAGGGCCGAGCTGGACCAGCTGGGGCTGACAGCCCTAAGGGCTATGGTGGACGTGGAGCCTTATGGCTCCAGTGATCTAGGCGGAGACCCCTCCGATGATGGGCCGCCTTCGATGACTTCTTCTTCGCCATCGGATGACGAAGACCCTGAGGACCCCGAGGACCCCAAGGGTAAGAAGAAGAAGAAGAAGAAGAAGAAGACCCGACGCCCTGAAGGACGCCGAGCTCAGGAGGCGAAGGCTATTGCCACCTCCAAGATAGTGGTAAACCTGCCTGAATTCACAGGCAAGGACCTCAGCGAGTTCGCTGAGAACTTTGGCCGGTTCCTACGACTGACCGGCCAAACCCACGCGAGTGGGCGAGTGAAGTGCGACCTGCTCCTGCAGTGCTGCAAGACGAAGTACCTGGAGAAGCAGGTCAGGCAGATCGTCACCAACTCCGCCACCTTTGCCGACGTGTTGGTTGCCCTGGAGAGGCAGTACCCAACCTACGAGACCGACCTCTCCATCAGGGCCGAGATCCAGAACCTGCCCGTGCTGCCGAACAACCCTAAACCCGGCAGAGTCTCCGAGCTGTTGGCGGACCTGGACCACTGGGCTGGACGACTGACGCCCGGTTCCTACAGCAGCGACGACCTGCTGTTTTGGTTGTGCTCCAAGCTCCCCCGTGAGCTATGGGACGAGTGCCGTCTGACGGCCGAGCGCAAGGCTAGATCCCTCCGCTACGAGGATCTATGCGTGCTGCTCCTGGAGATGGCGCTGGAGAAGGAGAGCGACCAACACCTGAACCACTACCGTCCTGGTGGTGGAGGTTCTGGAGGCAAAGGGTACCAAGGGTCCCGACCTGGGCAGGGGACTACCCCCAAACACGCCCACGCCCGCCTAATGGAGAACGTGAAGGAGCTATTCTGGTGTGATGCCAGAGATGAACAGGGCCACCTGCAGCATGCCTCCGACTGCGAGCAGCGAGACTGCTTTGTTGTCCAGGGGAAGCAGCAGGAAAAGATCACCGGCGCCAAGGTGAAGCTGCCGGATCATTACCGCTGCACCATCACGTGTGCATTCTGCGGTAAGCGGAAGCACTATGAGGACGAGTGCTACCATAAGCAACGCCTATCGGCGAAGCTTAAGGGGGAAGATCCTGGCAAAAGCTCAGGCAAAGGTGGAGGCAAGTCCAAAGGCAACGACTCCGGCAAGGGCAAGTCGAAAGGACGTGGTCAAGGTGGTCAAGACAAGGGTCAAGGCGGACGAGGAGGAGGCGCTAATCGCCAGAACGACAACAAGAACAAGGACAAGAACGGAGGTAACCCCAACCCTAATCCAGGGGGGAACTCCGAGCCCTCTGGAGGGCAGTCTGGACCTACCACACGCTCACAGACGCAGGCCCAGCAAGAACAAGGAGCCAAGCGTGAGCATGAAGGTGGTGACGACGGCAACGCCAAGAAGAGAAGCCGTTTCATGAGGATGGCCCGCAAATTGCGGAACAAGGGGTTCGAGGTGACCTGTCCCGCGGAATTCTGACGGGGACGCTCTGGTGGCACCCAAGACCTGGTGTTTTGGGTACGTATCCGACTAGGGGGACGTGAGTACCTGGGGGTACTGGATACTGGAGCCACAATATCGATAGTGGCCAAGAAAATTTTACCTTGTGGGAGCCTGAAGAACACCATGACCACCGCCGCTATACGGATGGGAGATGGACATGTGGTGCACAGCTGCGGGGACTGCGAAGTGGAGGTACCTATGGGCTCCAGGACTATCGCCCATCGGTTCTATGTGATGGATACTGATGCCTTCGACTTTGTACTGGGGACTGACTTCTTCGTGCAGCACTCCCAGATACAATCCCTGACGCTGCAAGCGCCCTACCTCCTGTACGTGGACCACGGCAGTGGCAGAGAGTCTGTGCCACTGGAGCAGTCGGAACATACCTCGAGTTACCTGAGACTATCGAAGGAGGAGCCCTCGAACATGATGGCGGCCTCCAAAACTGAGGACTACCAATTATTGGGGGAAGTCCTAGACCAAGGTCTGAAAGAGTTGGGTTACTCTCGAGAAGACCTAAGTGTGGAACTGTTCGCCAGCGACAAGCAGCATGTACTGGACCTATACTGCAGCAAGGGGAAGAACTGCAGCTACAAATTTTACTGGCCCTCTTTCGGGATGGCCTACGGGAACCCCAGATTCAGTGAACTGGGGAAGGTGCTGACCAAGGTGGCCTTGGAACGTTCCCGTATGGTCCTGTGTTCCCCCGATTGGGGAGCCCATGGGGGCAACGAGTACTGGCGAACCCTCCTTGACAAGCTGACTATCAGCTCCGTGCGGTTGCCTGATGAGGCCATCTACGTGCCTCTGGGACGCAAGACGCCCATTGGGAAGCCTGGATGGGGGAGTATGCTCAGCGTGGTGGACGGGAGTCTAACCACCATCCCCTGGGAAGACCTGGACCCTACTCTGGTCCAGGCTATACAACGAGAAAGCGATGGACTCGCCTTGGGTGACTTGAAGGATCGCCTACGACCTCAAGATGCTGTTGAAACTACACCCGGAGGAGATGAGTACGTCGTGACTGACACCAACGCCCCCAACTCTCCCTGTCATGTACCTGTTCCTGATGGAGTCTCTGAGTGTGGACTATCTGAGCTACCTAGCTCTATCCACTCAGACGACGAAACTGAGCACGACGCCTTCTTCGTGCAGACTGCGGTGGAAGAAGTGGAGAACGCCGAGTACGTCGCCCCACTAAAACCCCTACTCTCCATGAGGGTGGAAGACCCCGTGGATGAAGAGCTGGACCCTCGATCCAGGCTCAGGGAGTATGTAGATTCCAAGAGGAAGTTGGTGGCGAAAAAGCTATGCTACGCGAAGCCTACCCGCAGCTCGTGGCCACTGAAGCAAGGACGTATGGGAGACCTCTCCCAATTGAAGGAGGACCTCGAACAGAAGATCACCACCTGGCAAAGGGAGGTAGATCTCAAGCTCATGAAGAGCGTGTGGGGTGCCCATGTGAGGACCCCAGAGGAGGACGACCTCTCGGAGGAATGTGTATGTGAACCCCCTAAAGCGTGCCTATGTTGCCATCGTCCACCGGAGATGGTTGAGCAAGACCTTCTGTATGCCTACCAAGGGCTGAAGGATGCGACCGCGGGCGAAGAGTCGGTGGAGGACCACCTCCCGACGTCTATTCAAGGGGCAAGCAACTTACACTCCGACGAGGACATGGAGGACAAGATCAAGGTACTGGACCCGCGGGTACAAAAGCTGATAAGGACCTATCTGGAGGTGTTCGGAGAACTACCCCCTCCAGCCTCATGCGACAAGCTGGTACAGATGGACCTCAAGCTGAAACCCGAGTTCGTGGGTCACAAGATCCGGAGGAGACCCTATCCAGCTCCTAAAGAGCAGGCCGACGAGATTGAGCGACAGATACAAGAATGTATCGACGCTGGCCTAGTCCTGGAGTACAAGGATGGGGACTACCCCCTACACTGCAGCCCCTGTTTCCTGGTGGCTAAACCTGGGTCTACAGCCAAACGGCTGGTAGTGGACTATGGAGAGCTGAACAAGAAGACGTTGAACCACTCAGGGTCCATTCCCAATATGGAGTCTACCCTGGAGAAGATAGCCTCCTGTCGCTACAAGACCAAGATGGACAAGCGAAGTGGATTCTGGCAAGTGGACCTGACGCCCAACGCGCAGGAACTACTGGCCTTCATCACCCCTCAGGGGAGGGTTTTCAAGTGGAAGGTCATGCCCTTCGGCGTGGCTAACGCCCCCGCTCTGTTCCAAGAGCTGATGAACAAGATCTTGTCCATCCTACGAAGGAGACCTAAGGTGCAGGAGCTCATATCCCGTGGGGCCCAGATGGAGGCTCACATCGACGATGTATGCCTCGGGACCAATACCCAGGAGGATCACCTAATCCTCTTGGGTGAGTTCTTTGCGGTCTGCCAGGAGAACCACACACGACTCAAGCTGGAGAAGTGTGAGTTCATGCAGGAGACCATGCAGTACCTGGGGTTTGACGTTGGCTATGGGTGGTGGACCCCAGCGGCCTCTAAGGCCAAACCCCTGATGGATGCCAAGGTACGACACGAAGACCCCAAGAAAGGACTTCATGATGTACGCAGTTTCATTGGGGCGTGCAACTTCTATCGCCGCCACATCAAAAACTTCACCTACACCAGCGCAGTACTGACTGACTTGATCAAGAAGAGTACTACTTGGCGCTGGGGCCCACAAGAGCAACAAGCGTTTGACGAGCTCAAGGACAAGGTAGCCAACGCTAAGTGCTTGGGCGTGCCTAGGGCACAAGGGGAGATTATCCTGGTGACCGACGCCAGCAATGTGGGCGGTGGTGGAACGTTGTTCCAGTGGCAAGCACTAGAGAAGGAGGAGTTCGACTCGGCCATTTCCCAATGGGGGACGGAAGGTCTCAACCGAGATGGAACCCTCAAGCACAGCTACCCTGACGACAAGTGGGTCCTAGTACCTCTGGGCCATTGGAACTGGAAGTGGAACCAGGCCAGGGGGAACTACTCCACCTATGAGCAGGAACTGCTCGCGGGTATGCTGGTGCTATCCTCACAAGCACGACTGTTGGGGAGTAACCCTGTGGTCTGGCTATGCGACCAAGAACCGGTCCGCAGTTTCCAGAAGGGCCCCCCACCTGAGAAGGCCAAGCTACGTCGCTGGTGGACCTACCTCAGTCAACTACGGCTGACGGTACACCATATCCAGGGAGTGAAGAACGAGTGTGCTGACTACATCAGCCGCAACAACTTCGACGCCCTGATTGGTGCCCGGTCTGAAGCGCTGGCTAAGGAAGCGTTCAGCCGTATGGACGTACACCTGGACCTGAACATGACCATGATACGCCCCCTGGATGGACTCCAACAATCGGAGTACCTACAGGAGTTTGGGGATATCTACCGGCGCCTGGAGAAACGCCTTGAACCCCTCCTGGTCAACCAAGACCAGTGGAAGCGGGACAAGAGCTACCTCTGGCACGAGGACCGCATCGTGGTGCCTAGTGACCGAGTCCCAGCGCTGCTGAAGTGGACCCATGAGTCCAGTGGTCATGTGGGTGCTGACCGTACCCTGAGGCTGTTCAAGCAGTGGTTCCACACTACGTGGACTGACGACCAGCTGCGGAAGACGCTCCTGCCTATCGTGGACAAGTGCCCGTGCAGGTCCTGTAAACCAGGGGATATCAGGGACAGAGGTCTCTACTCGACCCTGCCCATCCCTCACTGTGCTAACAGTGTTCTATACGTGGACTACACGGAGATGCCGAAGTTCGGGGGCTATGACTTCGCCCTCGTGGTAACCTGTGGGTTGACCAGGTTTACCAGGGTGTTCCCATGTACCAAGCACATTACCGGAGAGGAGACTATCAAGATACTCCTGGAGGAGTGGTTCTGTGTCTATGGGGCGCCCAAGGAGATCAACTCCGATGAGGACGTACGAGTACGCTCAGATACTGGCTGGTACAAGAGGGTCCTGAGGTCCCTCAATGTCCAGGTGTCTACGGGGATTCCCTACTCTCACACGAGCAACCCCCTATGTGAGCGACAGATTCGTGTCCTGAAGGAGAACGTCAGGATATGGTGCAAAACTGAACGCACCAGAGACTGGGTGAGACTACTCCCCGTCATATCCTTGATGATGAACTCCCAAGAGAGTTCAGCTACTGGCTACTCGCCACATGAGCTATTCATGGGGCGCCCGGCGTGGTTCCTACATGCCCCCTATCCAGAGGACACCCATTCTTCTGTGGGTGAGTGGGTCCAAGAGCAACAAGCGAAGGTGGACAAGGCCAAGGCTATGCTCCAGAGAGTGAGGGAGCGTCAGTGGAACAAGAAGAACAAGCACCGAGTACCGGCCACCTACCAAGAGGGGGACTGGGTGCTGGTGCACCACAGCCGACTACCCGCCTGGCCTCGCTCTACCAGCGATGACCCATACTTCGGGCCGTACAAGATTCTATCTGTGGATGGTCACCGTATCACGGTGCGGTGTTCTCCCCGTCTAGGGGGGACCCTGGTGTGCGCCGCTCAACACCTGAAGCGCTACCATGATCCTGAAGACCTCTGTGGGGAGGAGTGGGAGCTGAACGACGAGGAAATCGCCGCTCTGGACCTACAAGGGGCTGCCAGCCCTATGGAAGTTGAAGGTGAACTCCCCGACATGAACGCCGAGGAGATGGCTAAGGAGGGCTTCTACCTGGTGAAGTCTGTCCTACGCCACCGCTATCGCCAGGGTTGGCGCTTCCTCACCCTCTGGGAAGGGTTTGGAGTCGAAGAGGCCACCTGGGAGCCCTTCTCTGCATTTGTTCTACCTGAGGGACGCCTAAACTCAGTTCTGGTTGACTACTTGTCCCAGAACAACCTTGGTGAGTTGTTGAGGCTCGCCGAGACGCTTGCCTCCAAGAATAAAGCTAGGGACTGAACCTTACCCTTACCTGCCAAAGCGTATGTGTGAATGTGCTAGTCCTAAGGTCCTGAGAGCAAGCCGCAGAAGTGGTGTCCTAATTATACCCAAGTCTGCGCCCTTGCTGAACCTGGAGGGTTGGCTTATTGATGCCACGGGGTACGCCCCGGGTCTCCCCTCCCCTATGCGCCCAATTTCTGTGCTGGCGCAAAACCTTGGGGGAATACCCAGAGTGTTAGTCCAGGTATTGTTTTCCCTACCTACCTGACTACTAAAGGGAGGGGTGGCCAAAAGCTATGAAGGCATGCAAAACGCCTGTTTGCTATGTGGCCAAAAACACTAACCTAACCCACTGTCACAGCCCACCAACCCAGCTAAAATTGCAGGAAAAGGGTGGGACAGTGACACGCCCCCTACAGGTCCTACACACCCTACAGTGGCACCATCCTGGTGGGCGAGCGCTGGGCAACTGGCTCTAGCCCCCACGCAGGACTACCACGCCTACACGCACACTCTACTTGGCGTTGCGAAGAGGAGGTTCTCGAGGGTCCTAGCGACCCACCTGTGAAATGACAAGAGAACACAGCGCTGCTAAGCAACTGTGGCCTCACAGGGGACGCCACAACGCGTTTCCCCTGCAAGGGCTTGGAGGGAAGGAGTGCTCTCGTGTGCAAGGCGCAGATGTCGATGAAGTCGGACTCCCTGCTCTGCCACAGGCGGAGCGGAGTTCCTTGTTTGTGTGATCTGCGCCCCTGTTTAGCAGGGCATAAAAAAAAATGCTGCTGCACCACTCACCCTACCTGCCCACCTGTAAAGCAAAGGCAAATGAAAGGGCGTTTGCGGCGGAGGAACCAAGACACACTCCAGGTATTATACCCTTCTCAGTGTGCCCTATAATACGCTGTCCGCAAACACGCTGCATGGAGCAGCTACCCTTATCAAGCAAGCAAGCGTTAAGGGACTCCTCAGGTTCTCTTAAAGAACGTACCGAGGAGCCCCTGGGTAGCCTAAACAAGGTTTACCGTGCGCACTTCGCGTGGCCTACCCTTTAATGCGTGTGTGCATGCACGACTATGCACGATCACGTGGGCAAACCTGCCCATCTCCACCACGATCTTGACTCCACCAGGGGGTGGCCCCGCCTGGGCGTACCTACCTTACCTACCGCTGGGAAGTGAAGCAAGGAGAGAGGACAAAAGGGACGCACGCGAAGAACGTTGCTATGCACTTGTGTGTATGACTAATCACCCTGATCTGACCGCTAATCATCTGCAATCTTTCTAATCAATCCCTCTACCGCGTCCTATCGTGGTTATCGTTGTTAACGCTGCTACACGACTCGTTCACGGAGACACGAGACGAGCAATGTGTATGCGGCATGCAAGACGAGCATACCTGTAGTTTATACCTGATTCATTGAAGTCTCTTCAATTGATTTTCGAATTCTTGAATTTTTGAAGCTTCTATTAGTGTGGGTGGAATCTGTATGTTTGTTTATTAATGTGTGTCTCGTCATTTTCAAGACTACGTGATACATACGTTTATAATTCCATTATTTTTCCATTTTCCGGCGCTTCGCTAGGAGCCGCTCCTGCGCGCCACCATTTTGGACGTATGAATTTTTGGATTTAAAAAATCCAAAGATGACTATAATTTCTATAAAAATGTGCTTCTGATGCACAATTGGATTCTGCTCAGGTGTGTCGTTTCAGAAAAATTCTACGCCGTCATTTGACGGATTTTGGTGTCGTCGCTTCGTTTTTGCGTGGATTCGTCCATAATTCTCCCATTCCTGCCTCTGCAGATACCCACGCGCAGCCTCGCTGAGTAGGCCGTGTTCGGGCCGAAACGCAGGTGCCTGGAGAGACTGAGCAGAACCAAGACCCCACCAAGGGGCAAATTAATTTCTTTCTCGACTCCCTACGCCCTAAGACAGGTCACAGGTCGCCAGCAGGTTTACGAGAACCCATGCGAGTGTGTATAATGTGTCTTGCGTTTGGGTTATGTCGACGCTGCGTCTTGGAGGGAGGGATGCATATGCACATGTTTGGCATGCTCCCAATCTAACCCAACCAAGCCACAGGAGCCCCGGCAGCGCCAAGAGCGCTGAGTCTTCTGTAGGAAACTGTACAATCAGAGCAGCAAAAGGGCGCCAGCCATGGTGAGCACCCATTTTTCCAGTGTGAGGGAGACTGTAGGTATTTTAAAGTAGATGTGGAAACCAAGGAAAGGCCAAGAAAAATTCCCTTTTTCCTAAAATGCGACAGTGGTGGCCACCACAGCACAAGGGGGGAGTAAGAAAAAGTGCTTTTCCATTGCTTTGGGACATACTCTAGTTGTATTAGAGATGCACTGAGCATCCATGCATTTTTATCTTAGTATTGGTCCAGCCAAAAGTGGTGAGAACACATTTTGACCTATGGAACCAAACACCCAATCAGGATATGGAGTGGACCCCTTAATCCCCTTTCAATCAGAAGTAAAACATCTTTTCCTGAGTTGACTGAGCACTGACATACCTAAGGTAGAACCTATGAATTTATCTATGTTTTTCCATGAATACTTATCTGCCCTAGTGGTATGCACCCTAGGGGGTTAGGCACCTCTTTTTGAGAGGTCCTGGGTTCAATTCCTGGTCAGCCTAACTAAGTAGGAAGATCCCATGTGACATGGCAGTGACCTCATCGCCACATACCATGCCACCTCAGCACATATGGGACCCAAAACAAAGAGTGCACATCTCCTAAGATGGCACTATGGAGAGAGAGTGATCCTGAGGCAGTTTTCTAACTCTTTTCCCAAAACATTTCAGCTATCTCTGTGAATATGCATTCATTTGTATCCTGAGTTGCAGTTTCTGTGAATATCTAATCATCTTTCACTGTTTACACTGCAGCCCTTCATGCTTTGATCCTGAATCACCTTCTCTTTGCATACTGTTGGCTTGGGCTATCCTGGATTGAGTTGGCTTTACTGTATTTCAACAAACAAAAGCTTTTCATCATCCAAAACCAGCAGCAGGACACCCTATAGCAACAACAAGCAGCAGGAGAAGCAAAAACACAGTGCTGAAAACACTATAAACTTTTCTCGGGTCGAAGAAGCGTGCGCCCGCGGGTATCCGGGAAGCCAAGATGGAGGTGGACAAGGAAGAGCTGGCCAAGCTGATGTCGTCGGTGGGGACTGAGTTGGCCAAGGAGATCCAGGAGATCAAGAGGAACTGGGTCCCCAGATCGGACAACAAGAACAAGGAGAACAACCAGAATGACCAGAACAAGGACAAGGACAAGAACAAGGGTAAAGGAGGAGGTAAAGGGGGAAGAAGGAAGGGCGTCAACGACGTTGAGGCCGAGGAAAACACCCCCTCTTCCACAACCGACGCCCCCTAGCGGAGCCCCTGCAGCCAAGGGCCCCAGCTAGGGCGGTCGCAGGGTGGTGACGTGGGAAGCGCCGAACCATCCCTGTCGGGAGTCGGTAAACACAAGGGGACTGCCGCGGGCGGAAGGCCCGGTCTGGCGCCCAGTCGCGGAGGCGGGGTGAGGGCAAGTGAAGGCACGAACCCTTGCGCCCGTCCGTCCTTCGCGACCAAGAACGTGTTTGATGTACTACAGGATCTATCCGAGAGTATCGGAGGATCACCCGGACCGCAGCTGGATGCTGCAGATGGGCAGCCTGAGCCCATTGTCCACGACCTGCACCAGTCGCTTGTGGAGCTTCTGGAACGGCCGGAGATCCTGAGTTTGCACGCCGTGCGCCGTGTCGGTCGCGAGCGGCAGTTGCATCTTAAGGTCCGTGCCTTATGCGGGGAAGTGGAAAAGGTTTTCGACGTGTTGGTCGACACGGGAGCTCAAGTCAGCTTGGTCAAGGCTGGCCTGCTTCCGCCAGAGTGTCTTACAGACAGTCGGAAACCTGTCAGGCTGAAGGTGGCGAACGGCCAGTACATGGTGGGAGGCACGAAGGAAGCGGCCATTGGGCTGCAGTTCGTGAACCATCGTGAACTGAGCCGCCCAGACCTCGGCAAGGAAATCCTCCTGCACGGTAGCTTCTACGAGGCCGAGATGGAATGGGACATGATCGTCGGGTACGACTTCATGATGGAGACGGACTCCGGCGTCCTCCCGGCCCAGGCTTCCATGACCCTGTACCAGGACGACCAACTCTCGTGGCTTTCGTCACCTGAGCACCATGTGGAATGCCAATGGATCCACCCCGAACGCTATCAGCTCGAAGTGGCCGCGCTGGACACTGAGCCCACTGGGCCAGCGAATCAGGAGTACGGCGTAAGGCCGGAAGTGGCGAACCGAGTGGTTGCGGACCTGGGAGCGTCGGATCTGGCCCTGGATGCGTTCTCATCAGGAACCTCCGCCCATCTGCGGGTATGTGAGAAGTACTGGAGCGCCCAGGACTCCGCGTGGAAGAAGCACTGGGGTCCGCATCAGGGATTGATGTGGATCCATTGCCCCCGTTGGGACATTCCAAGAGCGATAGCGAAGATTCGCAAGGACCGCTCCAAGGCAGTGCTGGTTGTTCCTATGGGATGCACCGAGGAGGAAAGTACCCGACATTGGGTAGCCTCATTGACCAACATGACCTTGAACAAGGTCGTCCTACCGGCTGGAGAGAGTGTCTATCAGGACGCTAAGGGACAGCCCATGCCGCCCCAGAGATGGCCAACAGAATTCCACTATGTGGATGGGGGCCTTGATCAGGCCGACACCACGGACTTCGTGTGTGTCAACCGCATCATAGCAGAGCCTTGGAGGCAATGCTTTGCGGTTCCCCCTGTTGACATCGAAGAATCGGACTCCGAAGACCCCCTCACTGAAGAGGAGTGGGATCTGGTTCAGGGGTATATGGATCAGCCCTTTCACGACTGGGGAAACCAGCGTGAGGGCAAAGGCCAGGACAAAGCCTGGTGGGAAGTGGACTCAATCGTCTCTGGTTCCTATGACGGGAATACCTTCGTGCAGAGGGTGCTGGATCACATGTCCAGCCAAGACGAGCCACCTGGCGGTAACCCACCCACCTACGGCGATCTGTTCCGAGGCAAGACCAGAGATGGCCCGTTGGGCCACCTGGGAAGACCGCCTGAGCCGAAAGCGAGCGGGGTCGCTACCCCTCAAGTAAGCTCCGTGGTTCAAGTGCCCGGAAAAGCCAAGGCGGAGTCCGATGACTGCCCCAAGATCCAGGCGTTGAGGGCCAGGCTGAAGCGGAAGTATGGCGAGACCTTCTTCAGCGGAAAGCCTGTGTTCCCCCCACCGGTGCGTGGACCGTATGGCGAGGCCAAGATACGGCTGAAGCAGGACCCCCGTGTGTATCGTCACCGGGAGTTTGCCCTGAGGGGCGAGAGGAAAGAGGCCATGGAGAAGATCCTCCGTGACTTCATCCAGAGAGGCTGGCTTGAGCCGTGCCACTCCGAGTGGGCCTCTCCCTGCTTCGTCGTCCCCAAGAAGGTTGCCGGTGAGTGGCGGCTCGTGGTCGATTACCGCGGCCTGAACGCCCAAACGCAGCATGACAGCTATACGCTGCCCCTCATAGAGGACATGCTGCAAAAGCAACACCGGCGGAGGATCTTCACGGTGATTGACCTGAAACATGGTTATCATCAGATGCCTCTCGCCGAGGAGTCCCGTGCCTGCACAGCCATGAGCACCCCACTTGGACCTCTCCAGTGGAAGGTGATGCCTATGGGCGTTACCAACGGCAATGCGGCTTTTCAGCGGATGCTGGAGAACCTGCTTGAGCCGGTGCGCGACTGTGCGGACCCCTTCGTGGACGACGTGATCATCGCGTCCGGGGACCCCAGCATGAGCTACGAGGAGCTCCTGGAGGCGCACGAGAGGGACGTCACTCGAGTGCTGGACCTCCTGGTTCGGCACAAACTCACGGGCAGCAGTGACAAGGCCACCATTGCGGTAAGCGAGGTGGTCTTCGCTGGCCACGTAGTTGGGAACGGGCAGCGAAAGCCCATACCTGGCAAGGTGGCTGCGATTGAGCACTGGGAAAAGCCCAAAACGGTCTCTGAGCTACGGGCGTACTTGGGGTTCTGCAATTACTACTCGGGGTATATCAAGATGTATGCCGAGTATGCAGCCCCCATGACGACCATGCTCAAGGGCAACCGAGAGGAGACCAAGAAGGGGTCCAAGAAGGCTCTGGTCTGGACTGAAGAGTCTGACCGTGCCTTTGAGGGGATGAAGCAGGCGCTGCTATCCGCAGTGGGTCTGCACCTCGTGGATCCCGACCGAGGGTTCATCCTGCGCACCGACGCTTCCGACTACGCCATTGGGGCTGTGTTGGAGCAAGTGCTTGACGATGGGAGGCACGTGCCCGTGGCCTTCTGGAGCCGAGTCCTGGCGGAAGGCCAGAGACGGACGTGGACGCCCCGTGAAAAGGAGGCGTATGCCATCGTCATGGCTCTCAGGAAATGGGCTGGGTACATAGCCCTCCATCCCGTCACCGTCTGCACCGACCATCAGAGTCTGCAGTCGTGGCACAAGGAGCACGTGGACACCCCCTCAGGTCCCGCCTCCCGACGGGCAAGATGGCATGAGACCTTGGCCAAGTTCGACCTTACGGTTGTTTATATTCCTGGAAAGGATAACACCGTGGCGGACTGTCTCAGTAGGTGGGCCTACCCCGCCAGCAAGGGCATGCAGGATATCTCTGCCCATGGCGATGAGGCTGAGACCGCTGAAGCCAAGAAGATCATCGAAATGGAGCGCCTGATGGAGGAGGAGGATGTTAAATGCTTCGTCGTCATGGCTGCAGATGCCCCCCTCGCTTCGAGGGTGAGCAGAACGGTCAGTGTACTCGCCCCTGTGGGCGCCGCGGGCGGAAGGCCCGGTCCGGCACCCCCTGTGGGAACTGAGTCCGACAAGCACCTCTTCCCAGAGTCTTGCCTCCAGGACGACTGGACCGACGACTACGCCAAGTCTGAGGCCTTTGCGGCCGAGTACAGGGCTGTGACCGACCCTGACGACGGGCGGAAGTGGCCAAAGGGGCTGACTGAGGAAGATGGCAAGCTCTACCGGAATGGTAAGCTGCTAGTCCCAGAGTCCCGGGTGCTCGAGCTGTGTGAAGCTTGGCACCACCACATGCTGCACCCAGGGGTCAAGAAGCAAGCTCTTGACATGCAGCGTCGGTTCGAGATCGACCATATCGCTCTCTACACCGCCATCAAGAAGGTCAGGAAGGGTTGCTCGGTCTGTCAGGCCTGCAATCCCGATAACCGGAACGTCAAGGGGGAACCCCAATGGACCCCGGTTCCTGACCAGCCCATGGAGAGCGTGGCCATGGACGTCTTCTCCATGCCCGAAGTGCACATTGGCAAGGAGACCTTTGACTGTGTGGTTCTCTGTGTGGACCGCCACAGCGGCTACGTTGTAGCCGTTCCGGCACGCAAAAAGGGATTGCTTGCCAAGGAAGTGGCAGTCATGATGATTCGTCATTGGCTGACCGTCTTTGACATCCCCCGCACCATTTGCAGTGACCGAGGGCCCCAGTTTACTGGTGGCTGGTTCAAGGCTATGTGTTCCCTCATGGGAATACGACATGCCAAGAGCGTCGCCTATCTCAGCCGGTCTAACGGCCGTGCTGAAGTGGCTGGACGGCAGCTGTTCGAGAAGCTGCGCAAGATCCACATCACCAATCCACGGCGGAACTGGTTCGAGGAGATGTGGCCTGCTCTAAAGGCCCATCATGACACCCCCACTCCGGGCGGTTTGTCCCCTCACCAGATTCTGTTTGGCAGGGACCCCCTGGGTAGGGGACTTCCCTTGTCTGGTGATGGCATGGCTATGGATGCCAAGGAGTTCTTCGCGCGGCAGGAGCAAACGGCGCGGGACATCCGCCAGCAGCTGGAGAAGGAGCATGCTGAGCGTCAGAAGTCCGCCCCGAGCTCGACAGCGCAGCAGTTCAGGGTGGGAGACCCGGTGTGGGTGATCAGACCCCGCCCCATGGGCACCCACCGCACCAAGACCTGGTTCACACCCGGCGAGGTGGTCCGCAGGATTGGTGAGGACACCTACCGCATCAAGGTGGGTCACGGACAGTTCCGGGAGCGCCACGAGAGTCAACTCCGTGCGCGGGAACCCGACCTCCGTGGCCGACATGTGTCCCTGGACTATGCCAGACATGAGGCCGACTCGGACGACGACTATGCTGAGCAGGACGACTACACTGTCGAGAAGATCCTGGCTCAGCGTCCGAAGGCCTCGGCACCCGGAGGTCTGGAGTTCAAGGTTCGTTGGCGAGGCTATGGGCCGTCCCACGACACCTGGGAACCCGTCTCCTCATTCGTGCCGCGGGTCAATACTCCCTTCATGGAGTACATCCGCAGGAACAAGACCAAGATCCACGTTTCGGACTTGGCAGCACTCACCCGGGCGATTGCAGCCAGGGGTGCCTGATCAGCGCCCTGAGCTCTCCCCTGATGTACCTTGAGGCGCTTGTGAGGCCGACGAACCGTCCCTTACTTGCTTGCTCTCTTCCATCTTTCGGTGACAGAGTGGCCATATACCCCCCCCCTGCTGAATCCAGAGGAGGATGGCCCCTCTTTTCTTCTATTCGTCACTCCCCCCCCTGCTGAATCCTTGGGAAACCAGGTAGGGCGACTGACCTTCATATTTTTGAGCTCTTGGGGCCTTGAAGCCCATACGACGTTGCGCAACGGATGCCGCTGTCATCGGCATTGCGATTTTTGGTGTGTGGTCTGGTTCCATGGCATTTGCGGAATCCAGACCAGTCGACGTGTGTCTCGAGACTATATATGCCTGAACTCAGGCGTTATCCTGTCCATCCTCCTGCATTTGCCTTATCCTGACCGTGGCGTGGTTTGGCACTCTGTTCTGAGTGTGTTTACACGCCTATTTACTCAAATTGTTGCTTGTTTTTCTGCCTTCCAGGATATGTGCATCTGTATGTTAAGTGTCATCAGCCCATCGCTGAGGGATGGACTGTTTCTCACCACGAATCGGGGTACAGAGGCGCCTTGAGTCGCCGTGTACATATCCTTACAGCCTGGTCCAGCCTGGACCAGTACTTGAATACAGATTCTACTGTTTGAGTGCCCGTGATACCGTGTTGCCCTATTCGCTGTGTGTGTGGAGATCCTGATGGCGCCAGGCGGGAAGCCCAGTTGCCTGACTACACTCCCAGCGGTCCGCCACTGTCAGTCCCAGTGTGAGCCTACCGATTTGCAGACGCACTTGCATTCGGATGGCGGCCTCCGGTGCTCCTGACCTCGGTCAGTCTGCCTGGGAAACTGGTGGTTTGAGGAGTCGACGCCTCCGCCCACACTGCATGAGGACTCCCTCATGTATGGCCACGCTTCGTGGTAATAGGGCGAGGGAAAAGACGGCCTTGATGCCCGATCCCTTCAGGAGGAGTTCCCTTACGATTTGGGGTTCGTAAGGAGTTCGACTATGGCACTCTGGACTCGCGTCGTATGGATATGGACATGGTGCGCCCGAGGAAGGACCCGTGGGGACTCTCCCCAGTCGGCGGGCCTTGGGAAGCTTGGGGTAGCCTGATGGATCTTTGTGGTCGCTCTCGACTTGTGGGGCCACCTCGGCCGTCGTGTGACGCCTATGTTGGCCGTGTATGCCACTGCCACTGTGGTGGTGACCGTAGCAGCCGGCACCCGGTGCGCCTGGTATGGGTTAACGGGTCCTTTGGATGCCGAACAATCGCCGCCAGGACCCGGGACTTGATACTTGATACTATACGTGTGCTACGAGCTGTTACAGCAGCATACCTATCCCACTGTGGGATACCTATCTTACTGTGACTTACTGAGGTGAGGATGTGACAACCCCCCCCCCTTGCAGGGATGGTCCTGGGTACCCGCTGCCATGCGTGGGTGTTATCGAGCCCCCCCAGGGTTTGCTCTAAGGAGGGGGGTGAAGCGGTACCCAGAACCCCATGGCCAGGTTACGGCATACAACCGGTCTCCGGTCCACTAACCCCATGCACGGCGTGTTCCGTGCCGTGAAGCCCCGCATCGGCATCCGATGCACCGCCAGCGGAGATTTGTGTATCAGAACATCAGGAATCAACAGGGTTTTATTTTCATATTGTTTCCGTCAATTTTTATGCTTTCGTTCCGATACTCACTGTTTTGACTGCTGGCGGTTGGTTCGCGACTTTACCGTAACCGCCAGTTTAACTGTTTATAATGGAAATTTTAACGTTATCCGTCACGAAGGCTCCAAAGTCGCCAGGAACTGCATGGATGCTTCCGCCATTTTCATAATTAATACTCGCAACCTTAATCCGAATTTTTCAGGATGTCGAAATCGGATTTTCGACTTCGACATCCCCGCACTTGATTTGACCTCTTTCGAGTGGACCTACGTGCTTCCGTATGCACGAATCAACTTCCCTTTTATCCTGCCCTCCATTTGTCTTAAAGATATGGGCAAAACAAAGTTGATTCGTGAGGCCACTTGTGAAGGTCATATCTCGTGTTGCTTGCGAGTATTGACGATAAGGAAACGTGGGATGTATTCACAATACTCCCGACGTAATTTAGGAAGCTTTATATGCCTTGCGTTTCCACACATGCGCGCTAGTGTAATGGATCATGGTCAAGAGGGTAGAGTTTGCGCTATAACTCTTTGGCCATGATGTTGCGTGCGTTAAGATAACTTTCGAGTGTAGCGCGCAAGTGTTGGTGTTGCATAGGAACTCTCCTTGAGTTCCTATGAGCGATTGACCCAAAGTTATGCCCTTGGAGGGGCATGACATATCGTGGTGGGAGCTACATTTTTGGGCAATATATGGTATGTGCCATGTGTTGTGTTGCGTGCCCATTTGGCGGGCCCATTGCTCCAAGACAAGCCCGCCAATGGACCTCATATTGTGCAAGCCCCTTCTCCGTACTCCCTACGGTCAATTGCATGCCTAACCTTCGTGAAGGGAAGCTTGTGTGGTGATCCCGAAGCGATGCGTTGGGAGCAAGGTGTGTGTTTTACAATTTTCCATATTTTCATGTGCCCACTTGGAAGGCAGCGCTCGCAACCTTTCAAAGCGCCCCAAGTGGAGCACATATGCGGGATCGAAGGTCATTGGTGTCAAGGCATTGTGTTTAGAAGGGTTAGTTGATTGCACGATCCAAGCCGAAGATATTATAATATAATTGTGCGCCTTTCAAGGCACTTTTGTGTGTCATTGTGTCAATTTTGCCATTTTTGGCTCGTCATGAGGTCAAATGGCGACCATGTATCTCAACGATGCGCTCAATTGACATCATGACCCAAGTATGTTATGAGGGTACATACTTCGGTAGCCAACATATCTTGGACCCGGCGAACAACTCCTCTTAGGCTTGGCATACCGTGGCCGCCATGTTGGCGATTTGGGACTATCCCAAATCATGGGCTCACTTGGCGACCCTGCCATTCCCAATACCGGAGGAGTTGGGCGACGCCCCAAAGATATGTTGGACACATATGACTTGACATCAATCCTATGGCACACTCCGGTCCAAGCCGGGCACGTGCTTCATTTGCCCTAACCATGAGCGTGCGCAATTTTGGCCATTTTGAGCATTTTTCCACTTTTGCTGCCCGCCGTGCCCCATGTTCTAACCTTCGTGCACGCCGGACGCATGGACCAATGGACCATATATGACATGGGTGTTATGGGTAATGGTCCCCATGGTCCACACACCACGTGGGCGAAGCGGAGCCGCCTTCGTCAAGGCGCTAGGCCAAATTGAGTATGGGCAATTTTACCATTTTTGCATTTGTGGACCCAATTGGGATCGTCACCACGCCGAGTGGCATGGAGATCTTTGAGAGCCAAGGGCATGGGAGTCTCCGTTGGACTCCCGGTGGATCACGTATGGAATGGCGGATCCGATCTCCAAGCCGGCGTGGAGATATACTATTGGGAGCACACCGAATTTTGGCTCATTTCAAGCAGCCAAAATGACCCAATTTTGGGACCCCAATTTCCCCCTTCCGTGTGGTCAATTGGCGGCCCCATTTCTCTAAGCCCATAGGGAGCCCGGACCTAAATCCAAGTTGTACACTCAGATATAAGTCCTAGGTCCTGCCTCCTACCCTGTGAGCCATTGGCCTCACCTTGGCCGAGAGAGCCGCGCGTGGGAATGACGCCAATTTTGGTGATTTTGGCATCATGACCCCACTTGACTCATCCGTGTTGCCCTGATGCCGGGACCTCAGAGGGAACCAGGTTGGGTGAGGGCTCCAGGGAGTTCGTACTCGAAGGGCATAGGGTCAGTTGCCTCGTCTCTACCTCTGGCGGGTCCGGACGAGGGGTCAATTTTGGAGTTTTTCAAGCTAATTTCAGTCTGGGCTGAAACAGCCCATTTTCAGCTACCAACTCCTGGGTGATAAGGGCGGAGCCATATCTCTGGCTCAGAGTGGAGTTGGGACCTGCCGTTAAGGGAGCATAGGGAGCCACTGTCGGTTGGCTTTGGAGCCCATTGGTTCCCAGGAACTCGCCTGTGGCTGTGCGGGACACCTCTCCCATTGGCAGGGTTTCAGAGTCCGGACTGAGCAGGGCATGGGTTGTGTTTGAGCCCCCGCCCCCATCAGCCACTGAGAGGGTCGGACCTGGGATTGGGATATGAGTCGGGACTGAGTGTCTATTGTCCCTTGATGCCCTTACCCCAGTCCAGTCTTAACCCCATGTGTACATATCCTGATGTGTTGCTGTACATACTTTCGTTCCCTCTTTGCAGAGTGGCAAGGATTCTGAAACGCTTTGTCACATGACACAGGCGTATTGATGCCCTTGTGAGCGTAGTGCCTTGCCTGCCTGCTCACTTGTGCGTGTCACCGCAGCGTCCCGTGGCCGGCCCCCCACGGGAACGCGTCAGTAAATCAATAGTCAGAGGGTAGCCTATCAGGTTCGTGCATCAGAGGCCCTGGTAAATCAATAGTCAGGGGGTGGCCTATCAAGTTCGTGCATCAGAGGCCCCCAGTAAATGAACAGTCAGGGGGTAGCCTATCAAGTTCGTGCATCAGAGGCCCCTGGTAAGTCAATAGTCAGGGGCTGGCCTATCAAGTTCGTGCATCAGAGGCCCCCAGTAAATGAACAGTCAGGGGGTAGCCTATCAAGTTCGTGCATCAGAGGCCCCTGGTAAATCAATAGTCAGGGGGTGGCCTATCAAGTTCGTGCATCAGAGGCCCCTAGTAAATGAACAGTCAGGGGGTAGCCTATCAAGTTCGTGCATCAGAGGCCCCTGGTAAGTCAATAGTCAGGGGGTGGCCTATCAAGTTCGTGCATCAGAGGCCCACAGTAAATGAACAGTCAGGGGGTAGCCTATCAAGTTCGTGCATCAGAGGCCCCTGGTAAGTGAATAGTCAGGGGGTGGCCTATCAAGTTCGTGCATCAGAGGCCCCCAGTAAATGAACAGTCAGGGGGTAGCCTATCAAGTTCGTGCATCAGAGGCCCTTGGTAAATCAATAGTCAGGGGGTGGCCTATCAAGTTCGTGCATCAGAGTCCCCTGGGAAATCAATAAACAGGGGGTAGCCTATCAAGTTCGTGCATCAGAGGCCCCATGTAGATCAATAGTCAGGGGGTAGCCTATCAAGTTCGTGCATCAGAGGCCCTTGTTGACTCCATAATCAGGGGGTAGCCTATCAAGTTCGTGCATCAGAGGCCCCCGGTAAATCAATAATCAGGGGGTGGCCTATCAAGTTCGTGCATCAGAGGCCCTGGGTAAATCAATAGTCAGAGGGTAGCCTATCAAGTTCGTGCATCAGAGGCCCTGGTAAATCAATAGTCAGGGGGTGGCCTATCAAGTTCGTGCATCAGAGGCCCCCAGTAAATGAACAGTCAGGGGGTAGCCTATCAAGTTCGTGCATCAGAGGCCCTTGGTAAACCAAGAGTCAGGGGGTAGCCTATCAAGTTCGTGCATCAGAGGACCTTTGTGAATCAATAATGGGGGTTACCCTCTCACGTTCATCTCTCGTTGTAGACATGTCCATCTTAATGCTTTTGCTCTGCGCAATCTGCGATGTCGGCTGGAGCCTTGTGGGGCTGACCATAGTCCTTTGTGGTCTCGCTTCGGCCGCTGTTGTTCTCTCCCTTCTCCATCGGAGGCATCGTAGACACCACCAACGGCGGCGAAGACGCTCACCGTGTCAACTACTCCACAAGGGACGATGTGTGAGGAAGGAGATCCCCATTTTCGTGGCACTCCCCGACAGAACCCTCGTTCTGTGTGTGCCTAAGGATATCAGTGAGGCTGCCATCTCAGATCTGGTGAGGATCATCACTGGTGTGCCCGTTCATGATCAGCGAATTTGTAGAGTTTCACGCAGAACCGGTGACTGGGTCCGTAACGAACGGGTTCTTGTCCTGTTTCGTCTCCGCGGTGGTGTTGCATGGAACTGCATCCCGCTGCAGGATCAAACCGCAGACTTCCTTCGAACCAACTTTTGGTCCCTCCACACGTCCATGGGCCACCCTACCCCCGCCCACATGACCTTGCTTTTTGAGGGTGTATATGACGATCCATTTTGTGCGACCTTGAGATCTGTTTCTTCATCAATGTTGGACAAAGTCAAAACGGAACCCGCGGAAGTGGCAGTTTCATCCAGACCTGCCCCCGTAAGAAACCCCCCTGCCATCCTATCTCCAACCCCGGCATCTGACTCGGGACCCACGGAATCTACGGATCCGGCCCCCTTAATTAAGCATGAGTTTAGTGCCGCCCAGTCACCGCGTTCTGATCCTAAACCTCATCTCGACATCCCCCCCCGCAAACGCGTGAAACGCGAAGCCCATTGTCCCTCCGAGCACTCCCCCCGAGGTGGAGACGAGGTTGGCTGCACCTTCCGGTCCCACACCGAAGCTGTTGCATACCTGAATAAGATTCGGGGGGAGTTGGCAATACATAACAGCGTTACCAGCAAGTCTGCAGGGGGGAGTAATTGGGCACGTATTGGTTGTCGCATTTGGGGACGCCTAAAACAACACGGGCGCCTAAAGGAGACCAGTAGAGCACGCCCAGAAAAGCATCCCCGGCCTCTCACGAAGTCTGATTTGTGTCCATATGGTGCAACGCTAACCCATGATGCTGGCACGGGCCTGTGGAAGCTAACCGAGTGTAATTGGGACCACTCTGACCATTGGTGGCCTGACGAGGAGGAGGCCCCCCCACTGGACAAATCAGCCCTCCCTGATGAGCTCTGGCACGACATTGAGCGGGCGTATGAGCACCGTGAAATGCCGGGGCAAATTCTTATAAATTTGAGGAAGAAATATAGCGAGGACGCGTACCCAGCAATCAAAGGGTTTTCAACCCAGCACATCCAAAATTTTTTCAAGTCCATCGAACGCAAGATGGGCCCAAATGATCTTGCACGTTTGATTAACCACCTAAAAATGCTCAAACAGGCAGATCCTGCCTGGTATTTCAATCATGAAGCCCCTGACCCAGTCACTGGTGTTGTACGAAGATGGTTTTTTATGACGCCAGAGCAAGTAAAAAACGCCAGAAAATATGCACAAGTCATTTTTGAAGACAACACGTACAAATCGAATCGGTACGGCGAGGCATTGGCCCTGTTTTGCGGTATCAACGAACATGGCCAAACCCTTCTCCTGGCTCAGGGCTGCATGCCAAGCAGTGAAAATGCAGAGGATTATGAGTGGCTCTGGCAGGAGTGGATAAAGGCAACCGGTTGTGCACCCCGCGTTTTGTTCAGTGATGCTGCATACGCCCTCTTGGGGTCCGTTCCCAGGGTTTTCCCCCCGGACCGAACTGCTCACTTCCTCTGCCTTTTTCACATTTACAAAAATCTTACCGAAAGCTGCCGAAACTCCCTCGAGCAACACGATTTCACTGCTCTTGAGAGCGCCATCCGACAGGTTCAGGAGTGCCCAGATAAGGACGCTGCTGATATTCTCTGGCGCAAAATTCTGGAGGACCCCCGCTGGAAAACTGTCAAGGACTACCTTGGAGTCAGATCCCCCCTACATCGTCTTGACCGTTGGTGTGTTGCATGGCAGGTAGAAGTTTTTACCTTCGGCTGCAAGTCCACACAGAGGGCTCAGTCTTTGAATTGCCGCATAAAGCGCCACCTAACCACAAGAAAAGGTTACTACCACATTTTTTTATCTGTTTTGCACTTGCTCTCCAAGGAGGGCTATAAACTTGAATATACTGAAATGGTGAATCAGCGGCACGCCAATCACCAAATAGCTAACCAGACCTTCCCATTCTATGTCAAGTTCGTTTCAGGCAAGGTGACAAGCTGGGCGTTTGATAGAATGCTCCAGCAGATGAATGCTTCAACTGCGTAGCTCGTGTATGAGTATGACATGTCCAGGGAGGCCCAATATATAGTTGCTAACAGGGCGGCACCCTTATGGAACTATGATCGACAGTGTCACGATTCACTTGAGACGGAGTTGGTAGACCTACCTAGATTCTGTGCGATCTCCAATCGTGTGCACCAAATCCAAGGCAAAAATATAGTTTATGAGGTAAAGCGAAGTGAATCCAGCTGCACTTCGCGTTACATGAACTGTCCACATTATGTTTGTCTGTTCGAGCCATTGGCTGAGGATGGTGCCTATACGAAGTTTTGGTGTAGTTGTGGACTTGCTGTCCGAGTCGGGCATCCATGTCGTCACTATTTTGCTGTTTTGCATCATCGGTCATCTTCAGTCGGCTTCCATCTTGGGTTGTTCAATCCAATTTTTATTTTAAAACAATTTCAGACTGCAACTCAGGTCCTTGTCAGTGCCAAATGCAGCAGCCAACGCCTCCCCCTACCCACAGTGCAGGTACCCGTGGCAATCCATGCTACAGACGATGACATTATATTGACCGACATCTCCTCGTGGGCTGATTTGCCAGCCAGAACGAAACGCGAGCAGATTGTCCGCTCCCTTGGGAACCTGCAGTCCCGGATGCGTCAATATATAAATAATGTGGATCGAGTGGCAACTCATCTTTCCGACCAGGGACAGGATGCAGGGGCCTTTCTCGAAGAAGAGGAGAGGCTACTGAACCAATTTGTGGACATGCGAGCCTCCTCCACACAGGTCCATGTGGCAGGTGCACAAGCACCACGACCTGTTCCCCCGCCGGTGGCCGCCAAGCGAACCGTGCAGCCAATTGTCAGGAAGGCCGCTAAGCGAGGGGATGGTCCAAAGGGTGCTACAAAGGGAAGAGGTAGGGGTCAGGGTAGGGGTAGCGGTCCGCCGCTGAAGGAAGAGCTGAATGCTGCCCTTGAGCTTTCAGATGCGCTAACCACCGTGAATCAGGCTCCTGGGGGCCTGAGTGCGCAGCAGGCCGCGTATAATGATCAATTGCATGCACACATTCACAATATGGTTGACTCGGCTGACTCGGTTGATACTCGCTTGGCTCAGTTGTATGCTCGGGCTGCATGTGGGGAACAACTTTCGCCAGCTGAGTTGCATCAGTGTAAGCAGCTTTGGGAGTGGCGGGCTCAAGTGTCGAAGAACTAAGGACATTTCAAATTTCAAGTCTGAGTTTATGTTCCATGCCTTCACGGTTCGCCTGTGTAAGGTTGGGTTATGCCTCCATGGCCCCCAGTTTTGAGCTACGGCTCCACAATGTATACTACTTTCATCATCGGGAAGCACATCTCTTGCACATTGTTTTACACATTCTTTTGCACATTGCACAAAAAAAGATGGAACAATGCTTTCTTCGTGCCAAGTGTGCAAGGGCAGGTGAGGGACGGAATTTCCAGTGACAACAATAGTGTGCAAGTCGATGGTTGGATCGGTGGGGGGACACTTGTGTGTGAGTAGGAGGGAGTTGAAAATGAGTAGGAGGGAGTGGATTTTCACTTGGAGGGAGTTGAAAATGAGCAGGGGGGAGTTGAAAATGAGCAGCAGGGAGATGAAAATGAGTAGGAGGGAGTGGATTTTCACTTGGAGGGAGTTGAAAATGAGTAGGAGGGAGTTGAAAATGAGTAGGAGGGAGTGGATTTTCACTTGGAGGGGGTTGAAAATGAGCAGGGGGGAGTTGAAAATGAGTAGGAGGGAGTTGAAAATGAGTAGGAGGGAGTGGATTTTCACTTGGAGGGGGTTGGAAATGAGCAGGGGGGAGTTGAAAATGAGTAGGAGGGAGTTGAAAATGAGTAGGAGGGAGTGGATTTTCACTTGGAGGGAGTTGAAAATGAGTAGGAGGGAGTTGAAAATGAGTAGGAGGGAGTGGATTTTCACTTGGAGGGAGTTGAAAATGAGCAGGGGGGAGTTGAAAATGAGTAGGAGGGAGTTGAAAATGAGTAGGAGGGAGTGGATTTTCACTTGGAGGGAGTTGAAAATGAGCAGGGGGGAGTTGAAAATGAGTAGGAGGGAGTTGAAAATGAGTAGGAGGGAGTGGATTTTCACTTGGAGGGGGTTGGAAATGAGCAGGGGGGAGTTGAAAATGAGTAGGAGGGAGTTGAAAATGAGTAGGAGGGAGTGGATTTTCACTTGGAGGGAGTTGAAAATGAGTAGGAGGGAGTTGAAAATGAGTAGGAGGGAGTGGATTTTCACTTGGAGGGAGTTGAAAATGAGCAGGGGGGAGTTGAAAATGAGTAGGAGGGAGTTGAAAATGAGTAGGAGGGAGTGGATTTTCACTTGGAGGGAGTTGAAAATGAGTAGGAGGGAGTTGAAAATGAGTAGGAGGGAGTGGATTTTCACTTGGAGGGAGTTGAAAATGAGCAAGGGGGAGTTGAAAATGAGTAGGAGGGAGTTGAAAATGAGTAGGAGGGAGTGGATTTTCACTTGGAGGGAGTTGAAAATGAGCAGGGGGGAGTTGAAAATGAGTAGGAGGGAGTGGATTTTCACTTGGAGGGAGTTGAAAATGAGCAGGGGGGAGTTGAAAATGAGTAGGAGGGAGTGGATTTTGACTTGGAGGGAGTTGAAAATGAGTAGGAGGGAGTTGAAAATGAGTAGGAGGGAGTGGATTTACCAGTAAGGTATCGTTCCCTTATCTGGCGATAAAATAATGCAATTATTTTATAAATTTGGGCTGCAGAACGGTTCAAAACATCCTTGTCGCCTTTTAGCAGAAGATCAGTTGCAGTAGATCAGTTGCAGTCGTTTTTTCGGTTGTCGTAAATGCGCGTGTCGCCTGTTCGTGCGCAGTCTTTCGCAGTCTGCTAGGGCCGCAGTCTGCATACCGTCACCGGAGGTAGTGCCTGGGTTGTACACTCCAATTGACCCGGTGCGTGCGACTGCCTACGACTGAGCAGGAAGTGAAGTTTTTTGCAGGTCACAGATGCCGTTCGCGGGCTGCAAAGGAAATTGAGCTGGACTTGCAGCACAGTGCAGTACAGTCGGTGGTTGCAGTGGCGTCCTTACATACATCTCTCTGTGAGATTAATCTGTTTTTGCTCATAAGGATTTTCAATGGGCACTAGCAGCTCAAGTAGTCCTCACGCGGTTGAACAACGCCGATTCAACTCGCCAGAAGAGTGGCGAACGCATTGGTTATCATGCATGACTCCATGGCACGCGCGTTTCCCAGCTCCTGATGCTCCAAGTACTTCCCAAAACGTTCTCACGGTTTGCCAATGCACGTTTCTCCCATGTTTGGTGTTGCTCGTGATATTCTCTCACGATTTCTCGAGGCATGCAAGGTGTAAGCGCAATTCGCAGTCGTGACATCCGCTCATGTGTCGTTGAGATACACTCCGTACTGTCACTTATCCGTGTAATCCACACCCCTTTGTGGGTTCACGAACGATACGAATGTGGGTTCGTATCGGATTTCGATCCGGCGAACCCCACCAACTCGTGTGCCCTTCGCAGAAATTTGTAGTCTGCTGGCCCTTTTTCTTGTCCACTTTTCACAAAATTGCTCCAATTTGCGAGCCGTGCCATGGCTCCATTTGCCAAAGATTCTCTTGTTTTGTTGGTTTTGAGGGTTTTCTCCATGTGATGCGTCATCTCACGCCAATTTCGCCAATAGGTCACGGCAAACCGGTGGCAGTGGTATAAGTGGCCGTTCCCTCTTCCAACCGACTACGTCATGGAAAATGGTGAAGATCAAGGTGACTTGGATTGTAATGAGGAGTGGGGAAGATTCGTAATGTGCCGCTCGATACGAAATAGATGTCAACAATTGTACAGTAACGGAGAAATGAACAAGGATTGTGCGGGTAGGTTCAATCTTTACACGAAATGCATTCGAGCCAAGACACCCGAAGACCAAGCAGAGGTCTATCAACACCGTCGGAGGTTTGTTGGCCCGTGCACCACAACTTGTGCTCGGTTTGTCCGATATCGTGATAGGGAGAGTTGTATCCGAAGAGGGAGGCCATTCTCGGTTGTCGTGGCGTACAAAACTCGCAAAGAATTCCACTATGCCCGAACAAAATTTTGTTCATCAGGTGGTGTACAATACCACCACATTACTTCACTTTGGCCAAGTTGCTCGGATACACTCCAAGCTTACCGAGCATCCATCCTGTGATTTGGACATTAGGTCCCAAAACCCCGGAATTTGGGTTGTCCAAGGGTTGGACCAACAACCCCTACCCCATCACAAAAGACCAAAACTAGGGTCATCGGCTCTTTATAACGGATTGTGGAGGACCAAAGGCCCGCGATTTTGTTGATTTGCAAATGTTTGAGTATTTCTCCCAATACCGGTTGTAATTGTTTTGATTGATTATGAGACCTAAGGGGAGTGCTTCGGAGATATGTGACGTAGACGGGCTGTTGTCATGGCCACGTCGCAATTGACCGAGCCGCAAATGTAAACGGCAAGGTGCGTTAAATGTTGGGACAAAGATTTGTGCATGTAGCCAGCGTGAAGCTCCTTACTTTGTTCCCGATAAATTGGGCAATCACAATGAGCATCATTTTGGGAAACGTGCTATATCCAATCGCCAAAACAATCGAGGCCTCGGAGTTGCAAAATACGCCTTGGGCATGCAACCGATAATCTATCCGTCGGGTTTCGTGTATCCGGCTCGCTGACGGATACACGGAAGTGCCGCGCATGAGGTTGATGCACGGTGCCACAAGCACAGGCTCGTCCTAGTTTGTTCGTACTTCATGCATGCTCCATGCTGTGGCTCCTACGACCGGTGAGCGATGTAACTTTTTGATTCATTTTGTAGTCCGATCACGCTGGACAAACATCCGTGGAACTTCAAGCCGGATTATATCGCTTTGCTGGATGCCCAAAAACGTATATTGGTGAACGACTCAAGTGACCGCGAAAGAGAAGAATAGGGAGTGTGACCACCACCTTTCGAGGGTTCGCTCTGTCACCTTTTGTTGGCTTTTTTGTCACCTTTTGTTGGCTTTTTTGCCTCGCCTCCCTCCCTCGGGTGCTCTAATACTTTGTTACGTTCACTTGAAGCTGGAACGAATTTTGGGGAGGATCGAATTGATGTGAACGCAGCTGTGACCACTTACTAACCCACAAGCATCCTTTTGATTGGTGCATTGTTCCCTCGTGGATTGCTTTGTTGTCGCATTGGTTGTCGCTACCGGAGCCATGCGGCACCACTTGAAATGACGCGACGACGATCAACGTACCATTAATCCGTTTGACTTGGGCCATCAAAAAGACAATACTTCGGGATGACGCGCAAGAATGCTTTTCATAATCGATGGTTCCAAGGGGCAATTCTAATCGGGGATGTGGAACCCTAAGCCCGTTCGTGCGCCTCCCAAAATACTACTGGGCCATTCGCGGGCCACATTTCTTAGTCTTTGATGATATCGTTCATTGGTTTGTTCCTTCTTATGGCTACCCGTTATGTGCCCCACCGTGCCGAACCCTAACCTCTTGATTCGATGGTGAGTTGTTGATGGTTTTGTTTGAAAAACATGCAAATGTTTGCAACCAAAAACAATGTTGCCTTGCCCTTGACTTTTGGAAAAAAATTGGATTCTAACAGTATGTACAGAATTGTCAATCTATGTCCATCACTTGGTACGAAACATTTGCACAAAATCACTTTGTTTGATAACTACGGGCAAGGGTAGGGAGAACCACCACCCACTCATCCACGCGAATTGTAGTAGTGGAACCAATACATCGAGGATGGGGGGGGGGGGTCAAGATAATTGACACTTGCCCACCTTGTGGCTTTTATTTGTTAACCAAACGAGAAGAATGGAGGCCTAGTCCATTTGTTTCAGGGTTCTAAACCCCCTTTGTTGGACTCTATGACACCCGAAGCAATTTCCAGTTGTTCGTTTGACGAATTGCTTATGTGTTTACTTCGCAAATACCAATCTCAGTGGCATGGCGTATCTTTACCCAACCACCAACATCAAAACGCTCATTACCCTCACTTGTGGCCTCGCGAACAACCGCCAAACGCGAGGGTAGACGAGGATCCCCCCCCCCTTTGACACATTGACGACGATTGCGACCTGTTTGTGCTTGTCAAGTGTCGACAGCGTGCCCGTAGTGGCGCGCATACACATCAACCCATCGGGTCCTTGGAAGCTTCCCTCGTTGCGCACTTCAACACTTCAATGCGAGCGCACCGGCCAAGTCCAACCCAGAATTGGCAACCGTGCCCACCGGAAAGGATGTTGTTGACAAGAGCATGATTTTTACCTCATTAACGTGGCCACCACCTTTGCCTTTAAGAGGGAGGGCTCATCCGCGAGAGAGTGCTAGATTTTGACATGCTTGGGTGAGGGAAGTTATTGAGGTGCCGATAGCAATGCCTTGGGAGATTTATATGAGGCATCATCCACGTTTTGTTTTTTGAATTTGATGAATTTGAACAAATTTTTGAACAATATTTACATCCGCATGAGGATTTTTGGAAGAAAATTATACAAAATAGTGGGCATTGATTTTTTGGGATGGCCAGTGTTTTCGCCGACATGATTTCAGGATGAAACTGCTTTTTCAATATCAATCACTGCACCACTCCACCCGCACAAGCGATACACTTGTGAGTGAGTGTAAGGTATGTTGACATTTGACCACGAGCAAGGGTCATTCATGTTCTCCATTGTGGTGCATGTTGTGTCATTTGCATATCAGTGGATTATCCATATTGCAAGCAAGTTCAACCACCAGCTAGGAAGTGCAACATATTGGTGAAACGGAAGGGCAAAAAAGCTGGAAATGGTGAGGGGTGGCATTCGGTTTCCGCTTAAAAATGCCAAGCCTTGAAGACCACTTTGACCTTCCCACCACTGTTCCATAAATTCCTTAGGTGGTTCACCAAGTACAAATCAACGTAAAATCAATGGTGTGGCCATGCTGGAATGTGTTCATATCCCCATGTTGCTGATGTCTATGGATCTTTTTGCCCCAAAGTCGTAAAACCGAACACCTAGCAGGCGTTTACCCCTCTGCCCCGTTTGTCGTTGTGTTTTGTGTGTTAAAATTTGCCTTGCCACGGGTGCATTGGCAATGTCGTATGCATAAAATGTCAGTATTAATTCCTATTAGGATTTATTTCCGCCATTAGAACCCATGAATTGTGACATGCACCAAAAGCATGATTAATGGGATCCATCGATGGATCATGCAAGTGCGGTTCAAGGCCACCAATTTTTTTTCTACCACCGTTGATGCCCTTGGATTTGTCCACTAGGTCCCGTACCTCTTGGAAAATGATGATCATTAGCTTTCGCTCGAACAAGAATGACGAAGCGCAAAGTCAAAATGCATCCGATTCACTCGTATTTTTTGATGATATTCAAAATTGGATTTCATGGGATGCATACAATTCCCCAATCACATCAATCGATGCCGCATGCTGGAGGAAAACAGGAAAACGCTTTGAAAAATTGGAAATCACAGAAATCTCAGCCAAATCGCATTTTGGAACCATGGCGCCATGTTTTGCCACCTTTCTTTTCGTTGGAGGGTGAATAGGTGAGGCGAACAAAAGATGGTTGAAATTGCTTTGCGCACATGCGGGAGTAGTTGTGTTGCACTCAAAATGGGGAGTTGAGACTTGCACCCAAGATGCATCAAAATAATTAGTTGTTGTAAGTACATGAGTATGCAGTAAGTGAAACAACTAGTGTTAGTTGGCATGAGGAAAGTCACCACCAAGTGTTTTACCACCTGCGAAATCGGCAACAAATGCTTGGAGGGATCCTCTTTGGCAGGGAATGTCGCATTTTGACTTGTGGGGCAAAGAGTGTGGAGCCATGTATTAGGCATACTGAAACAGCAAGTAGCATAAGTCAAGTCAGAAACCCGGCTTCAATGAGCACAAGCAAAACTCCATGTACCTGGAAAACTAGGCTAAACCCATACACGAGCCACCTCTACCAAACATGGTTCGTTTGCACCCAAGAGGTATTGGCATATAGTGGAACGTGATGGAACACCAAAACCAACATTCGGCGGAAAAAGCCATTGAGCACCAATTGGAGGCCTTTGTTGCATGAGCATTTGTAGAGCAAGTGCAGGGAGGTGTGGAGGGTGTTGGATTTGGTTTGCCAGCCAGACAATCAAGGAATTGAATTGGATTCTTTGATTTCCTGCTATGCTCACAAGCCTCCCCACAAATAAGAACCCTCCATGATGCTCAACACCCCATGGACCCAGCAGCTCTCAACATTTGTGCATGACACACCATGTGAGGGACAAAGGGGACATCATTGAGAGACCCAAAAATGTCGTTGCCCAAATTGGTTGTTGCAAGTAGCCAAGTAGACACATATGGCACGTTGCTGCTAACAACGTGCATTGTCCCCTATCCTTCATTGGACATGTCATTGGACATTGCCGCCCTTGGGCACAGGCTACCAACCTTGGGCCCTTTTGGCTAGCTAAGAGGAGATGGCTGAGGACTCTACGATAGGCTATTGTCAGGTGGGGGGCTACCACAAACCGCATGGTAGAGCAGACTGTCCCGGGAGATGCAAAATGATCGTACAACCTGGAGGATTGAAGTGGATGTTGTTGCAGCACTGGGACAGCGGCCACCAAGGTGAGGGGGCCATGAATCATCACTAGGCTCGGCCTTGTCTTGCTCGACAGAAGCCAGTGACAATCCACATCACTGTAAATGCCCCTCCAAGAGCATGAGGCATGTTACCTCAGGGCGAGTGAGCAAGAAGTTTAGAATATAGCCCTGTGCTCCATGAGGGTGCCCACCTTGTTTGTGTGGTTGTGTGTGTGTGTCTGTCTGTCTTTCTGCCTGTGTGCATGTGACACTTAGCACTGGGGGTGACCATATTACAGAGGTGCATCAGTATGGGGGCGCCCTTAGCGCAGTGCGGGCGCAGTGCAGGCGCAGTGCAACTATTTGGGCGTCTAGCCGTACTGGAGACCCATACTTTGTGATACTAGGGGCATCATTGTTGCCTCTAGCATAGGTTTTGATGCTTCTTCCACATGGGGGATATGGCATTTTTGGATTTTCACCCACTTTCACCCATTTCCACCCCTTTTCACAGTTTTTTTTGCTCATCCCCACCATGGACTCCCACACTTTGGTGTGGGCCCTTGAGTTGGGGTGATGGACTCCCACGCTTTGGCGTGGCCCCTCGAGTTGACGTGACGGACTGCCCGGTTTTTGCCTGACCAAAGTTGAATGCCCTATGCGAGGCCGCATCCCTGCTGATGAGGAAGCGTGGTTGTACCACAAGTTGAAAACAGAGGTTGACGTGGATTCCCTCCTGCAAGAAACTTTGCCCCCCGGTCCAGTTGAGGATGGGGTGGACACATACGCGGCTTTGGGACTAGCTGGTAGGGTGAGTGAGCTTTCAATTGAACAAAAAAGAGGATATGTGCGTGGCTTTCCACATTTTGCATGATGTATTATAGAAAGGGAAGGTTGCTTGCATTTGTCTTGAGCTAGGGTAGTTTGAGTGACTTAAATTTAGGGGCATTTGGGTAGCTAGGGTGGCCTAATTTTGAGGGTGTTTGGAAGGGGTCGGTATGGGGGTTCTTCACAGGGGAATCTAGTTTAAAAGTAGCGCGCAGTGCGCGCGCAGTGCAAGGGTTCCGTCTATGGATCACCAGGGTCAGTAGCACACACTAGGTCCTCGGCCATACTGTGCACAGCAGCTAAGCTGTGAGGAAGCCCAGATCTCTAGGCCCGGCCCCGCACCTTCAGGATTGATGGTCCTTTCTCATGGACTGAATGCCCCTGTCATAGGCACTTTCAGCCCTTAGTCCAAACGTTCATGGTGCCGGTAATTCTGGCAGACCGGTGGCACCACTCATAATCTGTATCTGTTCTATTCATGCAGCATAGTAAAAGCAGACTTACAAGTGCATCCGTCACTCACCAGGTGGGTTACGGTGCTGCCTTGCCCCTCCCTCCTGTGTAGTTGTGTGTGTGCATGGACTCTTGATGCTTGTGTGGACCCGCATACCCTCCTTGCTTGTTGTTTTGTTTCTTGTACCTGCATACCTAACTGCTGATGCTGACAAAGTGACAACAACAAGGGAAAAGTTGAAAGAAAGACAACCAAGCGCTAATTGCCCTGGGCTTGTCTTGGGTGTGAAGAACCGTTGCAGGCAGTCGTGTAGAAGCAAAAAAAAAACAGATCAGTGCATGGACATCCAATGCCCTTGACTGCAGACAGGAGACCTGATTGAGGGCAAAGGTAGAGGTAGTGGACTCTCACTAGGGCCCTAGTTCAGGGCATAACGGTTGCCAGCCTCGCAACAGGGGTATTGGGAGATCTGGGCATATAGTTGTATTGCTGTGCAACAGGGTCTCAGGAGTTCCACCCTGTGGTTTGGCATGATTTTCTCTTGGGCACCACACACATGCGCGCACACACACACACACACGCACACAGCCTGCAGATGGACATACAACCGCACTCCTTCCAGCAAAGTGTACTCCGTCTGCCGCAGTAGCTTACTCCTCAGTCTCTGCGTCGCATGTGTATGGATGTCGCTCGTAACCAGGTTAGGCACAGAGAATGAAGATGCATTTATGCTTTACTGTGGAGTGCATTACCTCTGGTTTGCATTTGTCTGTTTTTTAATTAGGTCTCACCCCCTTGATTCATGTACGTGTGTGGATGATTTTCCTCAGGTTGACCATGGAACCACGGACCATAAGTCATGTTGTCACCATCTTCAGTAGTATTGCCTGTGCATTGGTTGCATTGAGCTGCCTGTTGCGCAGGGTTCCAGATGCGAGTCAGTCGCTGTGGCTCCCGGGCCCCAACAACGCCAGCAAGCGGGCCACAGAGATTTGGTTTTTGGCGTACAGCGTCGTCTGGATCGGCGCATTTGCCGGCATTGTGGGCACCAAGGCCTATGAATCTTTTGACAAGATGCATTACGCCATCGTCTGCGGGGGTCTCGCACTGCCGTATCTTCTGCAGCCCTTGGTGGCCCCGGGCATCACGCAGGATGCAGGGAAGCCGCTGCTGGAGCGCTACTCCCTCAAGGCGAATGTGTGGGTCTTCATATTCGGGTTCATAGGAAACTACTGGTACACCCACTACTTCTACAACGTGCTGAAGGCGGAGTACACCATGCCCGGCTGGGACCTGAACGGCGTTCCCATCGGCATGTTTTTTGGTACGCACTTCTACTTTTGCTTTTACCATGTGCTCTCAAACTGCGTCATTCGCAAAATCTCGACGACGTATGAAGCCTCCTGGACCCGGACCCTCTTCACAACCTCAGTCATCCTGGCCATGTCTTACACAACCGCGTTTATGGAGACCCTGACTATTTCCGCCTTCCCTTGCTGGCAATTCAAGGACACACACATGGTCTACACAATTGGCTCTGCTTTCTATGCCATCTATTTCATCGTCAGCTTCCCCATGTTCTATCGCGTCGATGAAGATCCAAAAGGTCAACCTCCATTGACTCTCTCACCCTCTCCAGCCCTTTTGAACCCTCCACAATTGTCGTTAACCTTCACAAACCTGCTCTGACCGTCTCAATCCCTCGCCAATTCTCAACGTTCACCAGCCCTCCTCATTTTGCTCTCTTTTTGTTTTGGCCAGTGTTTTGGTTTGGGTGCAGAGGACTGCTGCCATTGCGCCAGCACCCTCCCAACGTTTCAGGGAAATCTTGTCATTGTGCGCAATATCGGTCAGGTTAACCGCAATCAGGAGCTGCGCAAGGAGAGGGTGGGATTGACACCATGTTCTGCCGATTTTTGCTGCCAGGTGGTGCTCTGGGCCTGTGGTTTCAGGACGGTTGCTCCCAGACATCCCCACTCATGCAGGGGTCCTGCGGAGTTGGGTTGCAGCTCACCACGTGCCTTGCCCGGAAAATCAGCGTAATGCTGCACACCAGGACTCCCGATGAAATTAGTGGAATTCCACTGCAGCTGGACACCTGACCCCCTCCCCATTTCTTCCACTTTCGACAATCCTCGAAAACCCTTTGCAATTCGCTGCAACCATCATTAACCCTGCACAACCCCCGGTATTGCATTTGTTCTTAGGACCACGCTTCAGCCTTTTCACCACTGCCATCGAGGCACTGGCGTCAGGCATGATTGTGCTGTGTCTCTTGGATTTCGTGCGAGTATATCTGGGGCAGGATTTGCTGATCTCCCTCAACCGGCCATGCAAGCTCGACCCCAGCCGCACGTGTGCGCCCTTCACGCGGTGCTGAGACTCGTGCGGGAGGCCGGGCTCGTGAGCACTCAAGTGGGATGATGCTCTCGGTTTCGCTGAGGTGCGCAGCTTCATGCGGCTTTTGGCCGTATCTTCGACCAGTGGGCGTCCGCGTGATTTTTCAGTGTGCCGTCCTGCGGGGACGTGGGCTGCTGGCCACCACGAATGGGGTGAGTGCGAGAAAATTCGAGAGCCAGTGTTCTTGGTTCCCGCAGACCGAAGAGCAGGAGCAGGACGTCTTTTGATGCAGTCTTCGGGGATCTTGTTGTTGTTTTATCTTCTGCATTGAGCAACGGCCCCGAGCAGCCAGGGGCTGACTTGGCGATCTGGCGCGTAACCGACATCGGTTGATCTTTCCTGCGTGCAGTGGACCGGACACCCGAGCGTCCTGCTGAGGGGCAGGGAGACTGTAACCCAAGTTGGTATGGGTTTGAGGCACCCTGCCACCCACCACATCCCATTTGATGAGGGGCGGAAAGAGCCTCTTGCAGCAGGGCCGTCCTTAAGGGACGAGATTTTTTTTTTTGTTAAGGACAGCCCTTAAGGACAGCCCCTAGAGGCCTTTTTGCCCCGGCCGAACGTGGGCCATGCCTACCCCCCCGGCCCTCTTTTGGGCACCACTTCTGAGTTTGCCCCCCGCTCTGAAGCGGTGGGGATCCCCGATACGGCGGGGGTGAGGTAGCCATTTTGCCCACTTGTGGGCCACTTCTGAGTTTGCCCCCCGCTCTGAAGCGGTGGGGATCCCTGATACGGCAGGGGTGAGGTAGCCATTTTGCCCACTTGTGGGCCACTTCTGAGTTTGCCCCCCGCTCTGAAGCGGTGGGGATCCCCGATACGGCGGGGGTGAGGTAGCCATTTTGCCCACTTGAGGGCCACTTCTGATTTTGCCCCCCGCTCTGAAGCGGTGGGGATCCCCGATACGGCAGGGGTGAGGTAGCCATTTTGCCCACTTGTGGGCCACTTCTGAGTTTGCCCCCCGCTCTGAAGCGGTGGGGATCCCCGATACCGCAGGGGTGAGGTAGCCATTTTGCCCACTTGAGGGCCACTTCTGAGTTTGCCCCCTGCTCTGAAGCGGTGGGGATCCCCGATAGTCATGAGGCTGACCTGGGGCGGAGGGAGAAGGCCCAGGGCTTGTTCGATGCACTTTCGCACCCCCTCTTCAAGTTGACGGCGGCCTTTTTTTGCGATGTTTTTGCTGTGGTTTGTGCCACAAGCAAGAAAGTTCAAGCGACCAAGGGGGCACGGGTCGCCGCCGTCCAGGGTTTGATGAACGTGATGGGCACACAGCTGTTGCACACCATGCGTCATGTCATTCCAGGGGGATGGGAGGAATCGTTGGGTGTTGACGTAGGGAGTAGCGTCATCAAGGGCAGCCGGATGAAGTTTCTTCGCAGTTTGATTGAGGACGTGCAGACACGATTCAAGCGAGCTGAGTGGGATGGTAGTGCTAACCTGGAGGATTGGGTTGAGGCAAGCTCGTGTTCGTGTGAGAGAGTTTTTAGCTACGTGACGGCTACGGACTTTGGCCAAACCACGGAGCGCATGTGTGAGACGCTGTGGGTAAGGTGCAATGGGGAGGCACCAGAGGATTGGGGGCCCTTTGAGGTTTTTGAGGACCTTCGCAAGACCCCTTTCCGCCCGCGCAAACGGAAGCAAGGGCATGCGGTTGAGGTGGAAGATGGTGGTTTGCTTGGGTTTGCGGCTTTCAAGGATTTGGCAGTTTCTTTGGAAGAGGATGGTCAGGCAGAGGTTCCATTGGACATTCGAGATTTGTGGGTTGTCCCCAAGAGGGCGACACGTGACGCCGACATTGGCGATGTGTATGGGGTTGAGTTGGAGGGTGAGGACGAAGACAGTGAGGACGAGGATTTGAAGCAGGCAGGTGCAGTTGCCAGTAGCTCCTCTTCTGACCTTCGTAACCCCTCAGCTGTCCCCTCCACCTCTTCTAACCCTGCCGCGCAGTTGGTGTTTCGGTATGATGTGGATGAGGCGGTGTTGAAGGCAATGGAGAGGGGGAGGTTGCATGAGTGGACTAAGGTTGAGTTTAAGGCCATTTCTAGGAAGCATGATTTGAGTGTGAGCGGGGGGAAGGGTGAGCTTATGGAGCGTGTCAGGGTGCACTTCCAGAGGTTGTACCAGCAGTAGGGAGTTTGTTTTCAGCTGTGCCACCGGCGATGGAATATTCGGGTGGTCGAACGCTGCATCACTGTATTTGATCAGAAAAAGTATTGCTCTTGTTCATGTTGAATTGTGCAGGGTGTGAGGTAGGGTTCTGATTCTATCATGCAACACATGTGGGGCTAGGATCATATGGTTGTGTGCCGAGACCAATTTGGGGCTAGGGACTCATGGTTGAACAATTGGGAACACCGGGGTGAAGACATGTACTGTCCGCGGGCTCTTTTGAAATTACCTGGTTCTGGAACCACTTTTTTTTTTTTTGCGTTAAGGACAGCCCTGTCTTGCAGAATCTGCCAGGCAGCTAACACCCACCGGGTTTGCTCAGTATCTTTACCTGACGGGCAAGTTTTCGACGCACAGGCCCCTCGACGCATTTTTTGCAGTCCCCACATATCAGAGAGAGACGCAAAGCCTAACCGCCAGGCTGGTTGGTTGATGTTGCGCAATTGGTGTCCAATGCCATGTCTTCGGGACAATCATTCCCATAGGGAATGCACGGATTTCCCCCAATCCCTGACAGCGATCGATTTCTCTATTTCTCAGAATCTTTTTAGATTTTTGGTGAGTGGGAGTGAGAGTGATGAAACAAGCCCCGAATCTGCTTTGCTTGCTACTGGAAGGGAAAAGAACCACATGGGGGGAGATGTGACCTGCTTGTTGGTCAAGGTTGAGTGGGGGGGGGGAGGGGGGCAGTTTTTGGGTTTGTCCGTCTGCTCACGATTGCAGCCTTCTTGTGGCATCCACTCCCCTGCCAGCGCTTGTAGAGGCTTCACAAGCGGTGAAGTTTGGATGGCGCTCTCCACCTGAGCAAGATCTGGCAGTTACAAAATGGTTGGAACACTATTGGAGGTGGACAGAAGCGGTTGGGACGGAATGAAGTGTCATATCACAGAGGGGGGGGGGGGGGCGCTGGGGCTTCCCTGCATGCCTGGACCCCCCCCCCCCGCCCCATGCAACACCCCCCTCCTAAGGAGAACAGGGCAGTTGCTGGAGTTTGCAGAATTACACCCTCAGTCCCTCGGTTATTGTGGGCTTGACACGTTCATGTGTAAGATAAAGCCAACTCTCACTTGGCCAAAGGGAATTCCACTGCTTCTTAGACCCTTCTCAGACCCAGCTTTTGGTGAGCGAATGTCCAATGTGCAGATTATGGGTGAATGCGTTCCGAAAATCCCTTCGCTCTTCGTGCTGTGTGCTCCTTGTCTGAGGGTGAAGCCAATGGGGAACATTACACGCTCCAGGTGGGCATCATGCTCTTGTTCATGACCATTGTGCTCATACACAATATGAATATACCGCTCACCCTTTGTCGAGGGGCCCAAAACTGGAGCAGGCACAAACTATTTGTTGGTGTACCGCTGGTATGTGACAGCAAGCCCGGCAGTAAATAGGGAATCGTTCATGACTATAAAATGATGTCCAATAGGCCAGCATACAGACCACAATGCAAGAGCACATGTAATTGAAGCTACACCCACACTTGGACACTCAAATTGACCGCTCCTGCAGCCTGCATGAAGCTACAAACCACTTTCTTTTAGTATTGGAACCGCAAAAACCAATGTTCCAAAAACAGGCCCAAAAGTGCGGAAACACGGGTTTGCTGAGTTTGACCAAGCGCGTGTTAGGACGGGAAGGGGGGGGGGGGGGGGCTACGAGGATGGTTGATAATCAATGCGTGCATGGACCCATCAAGGTGTGGCTTTCACAGTGATTGATGTGGTACCACCAATGACTGTACTGGCAAGGATGAACCCACACAAAGCATTGCTAGTCATTATACAAGTCACCGCGTGCCACGGAGACAGATTCTAGGCATAATTCTGATGACCCCTCTTCTTGCGATGACCCGGGAGCGGATGAGGCAGAGGGTGTTGATATTGTATGGGTCAAGGCAGCCCGCGGGGTTTGGGGGTTGGGGCATGTCTTCGAGGACAAGCTGTGCTTGACAAAAGACATTGTGGATGACAGTTTCATTCCAAACACTGGGAACCCAAGCCTGTCCCTGAGGCAGAATCTAAGCCAGCCCCAAAATGCAAGCATGTTCGGCACAAGGTTGGCAAGGGGTTGTATTCCATGCCTGTCAATCAGAAAGCAAGCAACCAAGTGGTACCTAAGTTGTGCAGATGAGGTCGAATGCTTTGTATTGTCGTCTTTTCACAGGCAATCTAGAGATGATCCATATCATATGTATGGGTATCATATATGTATCGTGACACCGCGTATGCGTACCACTACACTACACTACTTCCATACACGGATGGGTGTCATGGAGTACGCCACGGTCCGTAGTATACATGCTATACATGGGTTGGCTTATGGGGGCGCCCTAAGCGCAGTGCAACTATTTGGGCGTTTGGCCGTGGTAGAAACCCATACGTTGTGGTATTTTGGGCATCATTGTTGTTTGGTAGTAGGTTCTGATGTATTGGGGATATAGCATTTTTGGATTTTCACCCTGTTTCACCCATTTCTACCTTTTTGCACACATTTTTTGCTCATTTCCACCACACCACTCTTTTTTTACGTTGATTTCTCTCCACCACAGGGGAGCATTAGACCCCCGAGAATGCAGGGGTTACGTAGCACTTCCGCCCTCTTTTGGACCCCCGAGAAGGTAGGGGTGAGGCATCCACTTCTGATTTTGTCCCCTTTGTCTGGGACCCCCAAGAATGCAAGGGTCACGTAGCACTTCCGCCCTCTTTTGGGCCCCCGAGAAGGCAGGGTGAGGATGTTGTGGGTGATGATGGGGATGTATGTGCCCTTTGTTGCACCAAGTCTAACCCCGAAAAAATGTCCATGTGTAACAAGTGTGAACCGCAATATTGTACAGATTGCATTGACACACACACACACGTGTGACAATGTGACATTTCTTTAATTCTCCAACTGTGTCATGTTGTGCACACAAGTTGCGTGTTCTCAAGTTGTACTTAGTTGACAATGGAACAAAAAGACGGTTGTGTGTTGTTGAGGGTGGCGACCAATGCGCTGTTCATGGCTTTTTCCAGTTGTGCATGATGTGTGTTATGTGAAGGGAAGGCTTTTTCCAACTTTGTTGAGCTGGGGCAGTTTGGATCACCTAATTCTAAGGGCGTTTCCAAGGGGTGTGCCTGGGGGCTCTTCAGGGGGAACATAGTCTAAAAGTAGCGCGCAGTGCAAGGATTCCCCCTATGTCTGCAACGTGTGTTCCACAGTATATGTCGCGTACAAATACACGCTTGTCCCAACACGGGGACCCTGTGTTCCCGCAATTTTTCAGAACCTGCCTGTGTTAAGACAAGGGGGTTGGGGGGTTACCCTAGTGCCAACTAACATGATGTGCCAACCACCATTGGACCCACCATTGACCATCATAAACCACCATTATTCCACCACCATGATGGCGGGGTGGACCAAAGTAATGGCATAATAGTTCCACATCAAACCAGGTCCAATTTTATAAACCTGACTCAAGTCGAATCTCAGAATTGCCTAGTTTGGGCGCTTGGCGTTGATTTGGACTATGGTCCGAAAACGGTCTTTTCTTCACAGCGCACATCCCAATTGAAAGGAAGACTCGCTTTCAGACAACTTTGGGACCATACCAACCCCAAATGCCCCATATGTCCCCTCCACCACGGTACCACTGTCCACAAACGACTCATCCACTGCATGCGTTGGAAAGTCGCATTTCGCAACATGTGGCTTAGCACCTGGGGACCATGGCAAGATACAGTGACGGAATGGTGGAACAGGGCGTCAGCGGCAGACCTACACCATGTTTCCTGCCTTCGCATACCACAGTCCCTATGGGACCACATCCCCCGAACAATGCGGGTAGACCTCAGGGAGCTTGTGGCCTGGCACCAGTACCACGCCCTACATGGCGTATGCCAACTGCGCGGCCAACTCACCATGCCCCCCCGTGACCCACAGGTGCCGCCCACGCCCTCCACAACGGTGCCGGCATGGTACACAAAGCTGCGCCCACGAGCTGTACGACCGAACCCCACGGACTCTATCCTCCGCAATCAAGTAGGGTATACAGGGCCCCGGGAGAGAACACAGCGGCAGGATGGCCGCGCCTCTCAAGAGACGTCCCACCGTAGAGCTTCGCGCACATGGGACCGGCCGCAATCGTACCACACCAGGTCATGGGCGGTGAAATATCTCGACCAGTGCCTCTGTCACACTGCCGCGGACCCAGGGGCACAACACGTAGCTTCGGCAATGCAGTATCTGGCCCAGCCTTGGTTTCTGCATCAACGTGCAGTTCTTGGGGCCTCACTGATGGTTTCATACCGCGACATGCTAGATGATCTGGTGCGGCAATCACGGCACTGGCACACCCTTCTACGACGTGCTAGAGTGTGGACCACCTCCGCAGACCAGCACTACCAGCGGCATGACCGAAGGGTCCAGCTCTTTTCGGTGATGAGCCAGTTGTGGGCATCCGAGCGCGCGGCCCACTGGGTGGAGCCCCCTCTGCCTAAACGCCACTGCCGCACAAGGCCCGGCATCCTGGGCCAACGCCCGCCACCAGACATGGCCCCTACAAAGCGACGAAAGCTTGTCACTCTTGAAGACCTGTGGGGAATGGCACACACGTGATGCAGCAAATTTAACCCCCTTAAATCTTACGCATTATAGGCTTGCCATATGGCGTGGCGGTTTTGCCTACCGCATCAGAGAGCCCTCTGTTATACGCATGTGAACTCTGGGTCTTTGCCATGTGCCCCGCTTTGCGGGGATCCACTGTATCATATGCAGGAGACGCCCACTTTCCCAAGCACAGTCTTGAGTACTCTTTGAACTTCTGGAGTCAGTCAAAAAAAAAATTGCCTACTTTGGGCGCTTGGCGTTGATTTGGACTATGGTCCGAAAACGGTCTTTTCTTCACAGCGCACATCCCAATCGAAAGGAAGACTCGCTTTCAGACAACTTTGAGTTTACAAATGCAGTATTGGTGGTCGTGTACGGCGATGCTTGAACAGGTGTCTTCAATGATGAGGCAGTTCGAGTTATGGGCGACCTGTAGGAACAATGTGATTGACAATGGAATTGAGGAATTTGATCCTCCTGATGATCCCGAAATTGAGTGGCAAGATGGTTGACAATTTCATGGGCGTGGATGGCATTGCTACCATCTACCTATTGGGAATTGGACTGCGATTTCCCAGTCACACGACCCGTGCTAAAACTGTTGCTCTCAGAGCTAGACCTCTGGTTTATCGCAAGTCATGCTTTTAAGTTGGAGTTCTTGTCCAATGCTGGCCCAAGTGTGGCTTGATGTGGGAACGTTGTGGCCTTGGGTAGGGTCAGTGTAGGTGTTGTATACATAGTCGAGCACAAAGAACTTAATAGGTTAGTGGGTACACCAGCCATATACCCCTTTCTCAGAAAGGGTTCCGAAAGTCCAGACCAATTCTTTTGTGGAATTTGGCACCTCAAATTGCAGACCTGGGTTCCAGTTTCAAGGAAGACAACTCAGTTGCCTCAGAGCTGCAGCCTGTCGTCGATGGTGGCCACAACAGTTCCATTTTTCTTTTGGCACGTGTGTAGCTGTAAGTATTACCCACCCCCCTTGCCCTTGCGCAACCACCGGCGTGGCTCAAACGACGACATCCGTCAGACAGCGCTTGTTGTCACATCAGCCCGCTGTGTAGAGTTCCCAAATGGCCAGAGGTAAACTGTGTGGGTCGAGGTGGTGTAGACCCCAGTCACGTCACTTCTTGACACCTAACCCAATGCATTCTGCACTCTGTTTGGGCGGCACTGCCAATGGCACAATAGAGGCACGGGCACGAGGGAGCGGGCTGCACAGTGCCCGCACCGTGCAAAGCTGTAAGTGGGCTTGCGAGAGACAGTCAGCGACCTTCGCAGGTTGGGTGAATGTCCTTATTTTCCTTTTCTTTTTGTGTTGCCGTTCAGTGCTGCCGTGCCCATGTGGGGGGGTTGAGCGTTTGAAAGTGAGTGACGGACCACAGCAAGTGAATCTAGACAAGAAAAGAGCCATACGAACATCCCCATCGGTCTGGGCTCAGAAGCAGTTTGGTGCCCCCAAGAGTTTTTCAACGCACACTTTTGACCCATTTGTTGTTTTCTCAGGGTGACACAAGAACAAAGGCAAGCGACACCAGCAATGTTCTGCTGTCTGACCAAGCAGGTGGGGGAGGCGGCCCCTGAGCAGTAAGCTCCTAAGAAGGGTAAGTGAACACACACCATTCCAAGACCAGCAATTCAGGCAATTTTACACAATCTCCCACACAAAAAAAACAACGTTTCAAACAAACAGATTGATCACCAATAATTCGAACACCCCGGCACAGCTCACAGCTCACAGATACACGCACAACTATCCTCTGGAGTCCCCCAGCAATTTAAAATCCATCTCGGTGTAGTGGGATAATCAGTTGCATTCAGTCCACTTACACTCCCCAGCTCAGCTTGGGTCCACCGGTCCAACACATACCACTGTACATCTAGTGAACTGAATAGTAAAATCTGGGCAACCTTGGCCTAACCCTGACCCTGCCCTACCAACCAATCTACTTCCCTCTACTCTGGCCTCCTAATCAACCTCATCGTCGATGCTATCCTTCCCCATACCATTCCTCCCTTGACATACACCCACATATGTATATCTTGAGTCTCTTCACACATTTGCGACCAAGTTGCGGGTGAGGCGCGGGCGGTTGTGGAGTCAAGCGCGCAGAGTGGCAAAGCGGTGACGTGGAGGTGCAATTCCTCTGCACCCGTGCACCTCAAGTCAGGCCTGCCAGAGGACACTGGGTGAGACAACACTAGGAATGTGTGTCTCAGTGCTGGGTTTTGAGGTCATGTCTTTTTTTCTCCGTGATAGTCAGCCTGACACTAAACGTCAGACACTTATTGGCGAAAGTCGTGTGCTCTGGCTGCGTTCCCATTTTGCCAGACAGACCCCAGCATCTGTTGAGGTGCACGCCTCTTATAAAGCAGAAAGCTGTTGGTTTCGAGTGGAGGCACATGGCCAGTCTTCTGTCAGCACCACACCAGACCAGAATAGACTAGACCAGACCAGACCACAGCCACTCCTCATACCAACTTTTGTCAGTATCGTGCGTCTGCTGTGTGGGTTGCTGGCACTTGGGGGGTTGTAGGCAGTGATCTGCAACCTCTGCAACCCACCCACATCATCGCGGCCAATATAAGCCACGAACCGAATCAACATCGACGCAGAAGTTTAAAGTCGCTTTTGAGGACATGGTTGCTGCTTCTGGTGAAGCCGCTTGGGGTCTGGGCCAAACAAAGTCACTGAATCGTAATACGGGGAAAGGGCGGGTACGTCCCTCGCCACCTGCGAGACCGCGCTCATATACTGAAACAAAGCGACGCTGTGCGGTTCCAGTGCAAATGCGACATGCAAATGCCAGAGAGGATATCAATGGGACGGTCAAAGCGCAGCAAGTCTTGACCAGAGCCCATTGAACTGCAACGAGCCATGTTTTAATCACCCAGAAATCGGCTCTTTGATGCGCTTTTGCAAGGCTTAGTTGTGTGCAGTGTTTTGGGCCTCCAAGTCCTAAAAGGGCACAAGCGCCCCTGTATCACATGCCCCAGCCAGACGGGCACCTCCTCGAATGGCATGCCTTCGCAATCGGCGTTGTGGTGCGCAACCGTCACCCCTGTCCAAGCGCCACCAGGCGTTCCAATGGTCACCTTTGGTGCCGCATGGACGCAAGAGGGAAACCCATGGCATCTGACTGCCCCCCCATCCTCCTCCTCCACAGGCCCCTTCCGGACCGTCCTCACAGGTTGTGTTAAGTAAAATGGCTGGTTCCAAGAAAAGAAGTCCCTCTTCACCAAAGAAGAAGGCTGTCGAACCAAAAAAGGCCAAGAAGAAGGCCCTCGAACCAAAAAAGGCCAAAGCGCTGAAGGTGTGGAGTGTACGTGCATGTGCTTCTGGCAGGCCGCAGGGCAGCAGCCTTATCTCCGCCGCTGCAAAGCCCCGCCTGAGGCTCACTGTATTGACCCTCAGCCCCCTCCCCCCCCGCCGCCGCTGCCTGCCCCTGCACAACCCAAGACTCTCCCTGACAAACGCCCCTGGGTGTCATGGATCGCCAAGCTGCCGTCGCCAGTGAGCCTCCAACCACCGTCATGAAGCAGCTGTTGACTGTAGCTCCAGGCATTCCTCATGGGGAGGTGCTGACTTATCAAAACTGTGCGCAGCCAACGTACAGCAAACCTACATGGGACACATCACAACCCCAACTGCCATGTCTGCATGCCCCCACATCATTCCACAAGGGATGCCAAGAGCCGTTGGTGTACTTTGCCTCTCTCATATGTTTAACTGCGTGTTGTTGACGGATCAGAGCTGTACAACAACAGCACTGGAGGGGAGATTTTGCGGGGACACACTGAGCGGCAGCAGATTGAAGGCCATAGTCATTTGCGCTTGGGATTGAACAAACTGTCACTTGATGCATCCCCCAAACTCCGAATGCGCACAGTATCAGTGACCGGGGACGCCAGAAAAGGAAAAACAAGGGACTGGAATACGCCCCGGGGGCTGCAATGGACCGGCAGTGTGCTGCCGACAATGCCCCCGGAAGGGGATGGGGGTTGGAGAGTGAACAACTGACATGTATGTTCAACCAATATGCACTGCCTGTGGTAGTTTGCACAGACAGAATGCCGGCTGTTACCCTTCTGCGGCCGCTGTTTTATGCAGAAATCCTAGATTTCGCTCTTCAGTTCTTGTAATGCGCAGATGCCATGGCACATGTTGGGCTTTGGGGGGGGGGGGGCGGTTAGGCTCTCCCACACCAGTTTTGGGCTCGGGGGCTCAAAAAATCATGTGCGCAGGGTATGTGGTGGTTCCGATGGTGTATTTCGCCCCCAAGGGGAGGATCCTTGGTACATGCTAGAATGCCCAATTTGTCGTTCTAGACAATTTCACTACAACAGCTAGAACGCAAAATTTGGGGCTTACCCCGACCAACAGGGGTTTGCCATCGGAGGTACCCTCCATGGAAAATGTGCCCCGGGAATGGTACCAGGGTCCTATGTCCACTTTCGATGTTTTTGGGGTTTTTGACCCAGATTTCAACCCCAAACAGTTGTTGTTCTAGTTTTGTCCATGCAACACAATGTCCCGATGCATCACACCTCACCCTATGACACGACAACAAACCACCTTTTGCACATTGCAAAGACATCACATATCATAGCACAGCACTGTTGTGGGGTATGTCGGCACAGTGCTGTTCATCCAGCGCCCGAGAAAGGGACATTGCAGTTTGTCATGGGGGTGGGGGGTCAAACCAAGGAGGCACCCACCCACCCAAACACACAGGGGAAAATACAAAGAGGGACGCTTGATGAACTGCACTGTGGTGAAATGAGAAGGGCAGGCACCCACTTTTTGGCTGGGGGTACAACTCCTGACTTACCCCCATGGGGGGGGGGGTCAAACCCAGGAGGCACCCACCCACCAAACCACACAAGGGACAATACAAGGGGAAAATGTAGGACATAGGAATACAGGACACAGTGAGGGAGCCAATTGGATGAACCAAAAGCTACCCTAGCCACTAGTGACCCCCCCCCCCCCTGGGGGGGGTCCCATCAGAAGGAGGCACACCCAACTTTTTCAAAAAGGCACCCACCCGCCCCACCTCGGGGTAGGGCAGGCGAGGCACTCGGAAAAGACTTGGCACACACACACACACACACACACACACACACACAGACACACACACACACACACACAGCAATACTTGCGGTTTGGTTGATTCGGTGCGGATCACTGAACACTCTTATCACAGATATCACCACAGCGGTTCTCCGGCGTCGGGGGCGTCGGTACTCAGTGTTGGGGCAATGGGGTTGTTTGCAGCAGGGTATACAGCAGGGTGCTTTACCAGGGGACGTGGTTCACATCACAAGGGAAGCACTCGCCCGTTCTTCAAGGTGAGGTCAGTCCTGGTATTCGGCCCTCCAGCCACCCCCTCACCTTATTACTATATGGGGGTACTGCAGCCAGGCCAACGCAAGAGGAGAGAGGCGAGGCCTGCTGGCCTCACACCAGCCCCCGATGTTGAGGGCATGGGTACAGGGCAGAATAGAAAGGGGAGTCGTTTTTTCTGGGTTCAGCTTTGGATCCGGACACTCTAGGAACTTGGTCTTCCACAAGCTATCCGGAGGATCGAGATCAGTTTGTGTATCCATTTTCCCCCTATTTTTTCTTTCTTTTTGGGCTTGCAGGGAGTGGACGTCGATGCTACATCCCTTGTGCATCCGGGTGCAAACACTGCTGTGCGCGCACCACAGGATGACTCCCCGGCACAAGACAGTTCACTGGTCGTCATGTCAAGTGGAGGAGTCGTCAGATTTTCAAGGGCTGGTGCAGCAGGTGGTCATATGCTCACAAATGTTGCAAAGCCCACATCCATTGGGCCAGTTGGCCGAAGAGATGCAAAGGGTAGGGCCAGCAGCGATTCAAGGTACACCCGAGAGCGTCCATAGGTGGCCCTGGAGTGCACCGGGGAACCCCCCCCCCCTCTCCTCTGGTGTAGCCAGCGCATTCTTTGCGTTCGGGGTCTCCTTGATACTATCCTAGGCATTCATTTGCCGGGGGCGGGGGTCACTCAAGCCCCCCCCCCCCCAAAAAAGGGGGCTCCCCTGACTGAGCCTATTTCCCAGGGGGCAGAAGCCCCCAAAAGGACCCTTGTCTAGGCCAACACATTTAACAGGGTGGTGCGATGCACATTCATGATGAACGGTGTTTTGTAGTCCATGCACAACACTTAACACTGGTGCCAATGGTGCTGGTGTTTTTGTTGAAGAGCACATGGCCCCCTAGTCCTTTCTCGCCACAATTTTTTTAGCGCCCCACCCTGGCCTCCCATTGGCACCATTTCTTTCCTTATGGTATCACCCTGACATCTCATACTCACTGCTGGAGTCTGAATCTAACAAAGTGGGTCCCCCCAATAAAGGAGGGACCTCAAAGAGAGGGGCACTCACAAATGAAAAGGGTTGATTGCATCTTCATTCTCCAAACCAGACCTGTTTGGAAGGGAGAGGGGGGGGGGTGCATTCTCTAAAAGCGAAGCAAGGGGCAAAATGGGGTAAGATGCAGGGATAGTTAAGGGTAACCCTACAACCAACGTTCTCCTCCTTAGTACTGCGCAGTCACGGGAGCCCCTTCCCCCCCCCACTATTTTGGAGGGCTTGAGTGACCCCCCCCCCTTGCAAATGAAGTTTTCACCTGCCCTATGTCACGGTCGCACACTCCGGATTCATTGGTGTATTCAAGAATGGCTAGGTTGCACACACCTAGTTTGTACTCTTCAGTGCATTCATGAGTGGCTAGGTCTCTCAATCCTAGCCCTGCTTCCTCTAGGTATTCGAGAGTGGCGCAGTCCTTGACGCCCAGCCCAGTACAACCATGGTACACGGATGGGTGTCGTGGGAACCTGCATGCTTTGCTGCTCCTCAGACTTGACCCGCATCCGAAGCTATGACTTAGTGTGCTAGCCGCCGATCTGCAAGCGAGGCCACAATGAACTTGCAACTCATGGTTTTGCTGATGAAGGGTAGGACATTAGGCCTGTTGAACCTCACAGTTTTGAGCTTGAATTGAATGCGCATTTTGCAATCCCCTTGGCATGAAATGTTTTTGCACCTTGACAATACCTGAGAACTTTTTCGAGTATTGGTTCTGAATTGCAAGGTGCAATTCTAAGCGAAGGCCAGAAAGTTGCATGGGCAAAAAAAAAGTTCTTAGGCATTTGGTTCAGTGCACTACTCCGAAAGAATGGAGGCGTCCGCTGCTTGGGAAAAGTGATTGGAAATTTTGATCGGCGGCGGTGCTTGGGAAAAGTGCTTGCGAGGTTGCCGGGTGGGCTGGGCTAGGATCGGTGCTTCAAAATTGCCTAAGGCTGATGCACAGAAAAAGCGCTTGGAAATTCTGCTTCGTTTGTTTCAATACCAAACCAGTTGTTATGTCTCATTAGAAGTTTGTTCGGGGTTTTTCTACCAAGAAGTGCTCGGGGAAAGTAGTTCCATCAATACCACGGCACGTCATTATGTGGAAGTGATTGTTGTATCCATGGGCCAATGCAAAAAGTCAGTTGTGAATACCAGAGAAGAGATGTACATTTTTTATGGGAAGCATATTTGTTACATGGGACTTGGGCGTCACATATGCTCATAACCGTCTCCAGCAAAGAGGCTCTGGCCTAGGCAAGGGCTCATCTGCGGGGGGTGTGCCGGCAACTCACCCTTCGCAGGGGAGAGCAAGGCAGAGTGTGCCCCCAGTAAGACAGTTGGCCCACTAACGCATGCAGGCATGCAGGCCTTCCTCTATAATATCGTGCTGTGGTTGTTGACTTGGGCGTCACACACACCCACCGTCAGGTGCGGGGGCTCATCTGCGGGCACCCCTCCCTCTTTTTCAAAGCAAGCGGCCCGTAGACCCATGCAGGTCTTCCTCTTTAATATTGCATCCCCCCCCCCCTTGGGCATCACACACACACACACACACACACACACGTCTGCCAGCATGTCTGCCAGCGCCTCTCTCAACCCGGTTCCCAACAGCCCGCCGACGGGGCGCAAGAACTTCAGAACACATGGTTCGGCCGCTTAGCAGGAGGTCTTAGATGTTGAACCTTGCAGTTTGGGCAAGATTTAATTGAATTGGGGCGTCACACACACACACACACACACACACACACACACACACACACACACACACACACACATACACATACACACACATCCGCGGCCCACAATCACAGTTGCACACCTGCAGTTTGTCATTTTCATTTTCTTTCATTTCTTTCTTTCCCTTCGGCCGTTGCAAAACTTGCAGAACGCAAGGGGAACACCCTCTCCCCTGCTGCCCATTGCGTCCCTCGTAGGGAAACCAAGAAAATGGCGCTTCAGTGGTCATTTGTTATGTTCTAGAAGTCTAGGGAAAAGGCATCTAGCACGAGAACACTTTGACTAGAGTTCTGGCGCGGGAATATTGCCTCTGGTGAAGTGCGAACAGAGGCTGCTGCCCCTCCCCACCCGTCCCTCTTTGGCCAAGTGCCATTGGTACTCAGTGCAGTCACAAGTTGTGTGAATACATACTAAATGTTCACCCCCCACTCCAAACCCCACTTGTGAGGGGCAAGTGGGTGACCCCTCGCTTTTTGAGGTTGGGGGAGTTTTAAAAAAAAACTTCTCACATGGATTTGAGATCGTCTGGGGTATTTAGCCCCACAAAGGGGTACGAAGAAAAATCCCTTATGACATTATTGCTGATGGGATCTGAATAGGATCCCTAAAAACAGCCATTTCCACTAAAAAACAGGTATCTCTACCCCCATACACATCCCAAACATATAAAAAGGTTGTTTAGTGCATTGTCTCTCCATATCATGGTGAGACATGCAATGTCGGGGATTCACTGAGCTCTTGTGGTTGTATTTGGCCCAAGAAATAGGCTCTTGTTTAAGCCCGTTCCAATAGCAATGATGTCATTACCCCCCCCCCCCCCCGGGGGGTGTCCTTAAGATGCCCCAATTTTTTTTTGTTCAGGACAGCCCTTAAGGACAGCCCCCGAAAACCACCACCCGCCAACTCCTGCCAACAGCCACAGCCGCCAACTGCAACCGACGGACAACCTCCAACCGCCACCAACCGCCAACCGCCAACCACCACCAACCCGCCAACCGCCAACCACCACCAACCACCAACCGCCACCGACTACCACCAACTGCCAACCGTCAACTGCCAACCGCCGCCATACACCAGTTGCCAACCACCATCCACCGCCAACCGCCACCAATTGCCAACTGCCAACTGCCAACCACCACCACCACCAACTGCCAACCGGCAACTGCCGCCAACCGCAACCTTTGAAGTAGAGAAGGTCCCATGACCGTGAAGCAGACAGCGTCCCCGTGAACGTTCGTTTATGTTGGCGTTGCGATGCCAATTTTTTCCCCCTCTTACGGACAGCCCTGCCCCCCCCCCCGCTCCCTCATGCGTAGGCCACGCCAGGTTCCAGACAATGACGGTTCTCATGGGAAATGGGCCTTAGACAAGGTGGGGCTTGCATGCAATACAAAAACCTTGTGTCCAAAAAGTAGAAGGTCCATCTGTATGTCCCTTTGAGAAGTGCAACACAACAAAAGCAATACACCAGAGAGAATTTCCGCAGTTCTTTACACTTTCTTAAAATTGAATCATTTGCCCATGATGTTCCTCATGCAAAACAATTGCACATGCCCCTTGTTAGCTTTGGGCTTGGCTGGGCTTGGCTTGGGCTAAACCCTATGCCTTGGGATTGGGAGCAAGTGAGGAAAGGACATCTTCCGGAGGTCTGAAATCCTTAGTGATGAAGCTGGGCTCCACAATGTCCCTGCACAAATACAACCGGTTTCTAGCCTTGGCTAAACCCCACAACCCACGCCCAGCCCAGGCCCAAACAGTGTCAACTTGGTTGGGATCATCATCATCGCTTTCATTACAGCTCTGTTCTCTGGTGCCTTGCAGGTTGATACCATGAAGTCCACAACGGGGTGCAGAGGAGTTTCCAAGTCCAAGGCGCGACGCAAAGGTGCTGTGCCTCCACTCCAGGCCGAAGAGGAGACCCGCGTGCCTGAGCCCAAGGAATGCATCATCTGCTTTGAAAGCCTCCCTGCTGCTGGTGCTCCGTATCGCCTGGAGTGCGGGCACTGCGAGTTCCACGAGAAGTGCATCAAAGAGTGGCTGCAGCGCAGTGGCCGGTGCCCACTGTGTGACACTGTTTTCCCGGAGTATTGCAAAAAGCCACCCCAGCAGAAGCCCACTCTCAACCTCCTGCACACCCTTCCACTGAGTCACATCTTTGCATTGCCGGGCCTTGCACAATCGTATGACATCCCCATTGTATATTACTGATTGGCCCCGTTTGTAGGATGGTCTGAGGGAGGCAGGTTTGTTGTGTTTTCCCCATTGTGTTAATGACCGCCTGTGCTGGACCGCTCGGCAGGCAGCTGATGACAGGCAGTTGATGGTCAACAGTTGGCGGTCAAAGTGACGGCGGTCAATGGTTGTTGATCGCAGTTGCTTGTCGTATGGCGGTTGGGCGTCACAGCACCTTTCATCCCCCACAGGCAGGATCGTTTTGCCATCCGGTTGGGTGCCACGGGCGACTTTTCCGCGGCAGCTTCACCTGCGGTGTGCATGCGACTGACTGCTGCCAAGAGGATTCGTCGTTGTTGACCCTGTTTGAATGCGGTCACACAATGGGGGCCTTGTGCGACCGAATAATCCCAGGTCTTGTCCAAGCTACCACAGAAACTGTGCTACTTTGGGATCTCATTTAATTCCGTACCAATTTTACTGCAACCACCTAAGACAAGGCTTTGGGGCCAAAATGTCACCTTTGTGGGCTGAGGGATATTTCAGTTGTCTCTGGTTGCCGAATGGTGCCCACAAATGTTCATTTGAGGAGCCCTGGGCATTATCTAACCCTTTGCCTGCACCAGCGCAACAGTTCCCATTGCCATGTGCTGCATGCAAGCTATGGCCTTATCTAAGCTACAGCTGGCGCAGGGACCGTGTTGATCTGGGACTTTTCCGTAGCTTGGACAAGGGGGGAGCGGGGGCAATGTTCCAAGCTGTGGCATGGTGTTGGTTGTGGCAAGCCATGGTGAAGTCTTTGTGCTGAGGTCTTATCATCGTGGCCATGGTTGTCTCTGGTGCCAGTGTTGTTCCTGGGAGCACGACTGTGAACGCGCGGTACAAGTGGAACCATCCCTTCTTCCCCCAGTAATGTTGACAGACCGTTCTTGCTCCATGGCGTGCGTGTGAGGCGCATGCATCTGTGTGTATCTGAATATGGACAACGGCCTCGTCAATAGGGACTCCGTGGGGATGTGTGTGCTTGGTTTGACTGGCTTGTCTCCATTCGGTTTGGCTTGTATGCGGACAGTCATCGGCGGCCCAACGGAACCATGAAGTGTTGCCACGGAACAGCAAGTGCCTCTAACTACTCGTCACCTGGATGCTGCACAGTTGCCCATGTTGGTTTGCACTAGCATCATCATGTTCAGAGCCCCCCCCCCCCCAAAAAAAAACACCAGCCAAAGCCCATTGCACTGCATTCCGTGACACTCTTTACCATTGTATTCAGGGATACGGCATTCAGTGGTTGATTATTTATATTTTGATTTCGACCCAATGAGCTCCAATGCACCTCCTCAAATTGCATCCAGATTTGGCATCAGAGCTTGTGCAAGAATAAGGATGCTTTGTCCCACACACTGCTTGCCCCTGGTTGTCCTGGAAGGCATGTGCAGAGGGTGCTGCCAGTGGATGTGAAGGGGAAGCAATGCGGAGAAGATATTTGTTGCAGTGCATCTTGGGTCAGACCAATTCAAGCCAAACAAAACTCTTGCATCCCGCTCCCCCCCCCCCCTCCCCACCGTGCAGTGATGAAGCTTCACTCAGTCATCGCATTGTGGCGCTTTTTCTTATGTGGACTGTTTTTTTTTTTCCCTTTTTCATTGACCTGACCACCTGGCTTTCACGTCTGGCATCTGGTGCCACAGCAGTCGCATGCCGGACACATGAAGCTGTCATGCCCTGCATCCACATGTGCCATTGTTGTGCTCGGCCAACCCAATTTCAGAATGACTGGCGCCACGGGTCTGAAAATCATCCGATGGCCCCGCACGCACTTTGGCATAGTGTGCATCGACATTTGAAACCGGACCGCGTGTGGCCCAGTGGTCCGCAGCTTTTATTCTGCAGCCAGAATTGTTCCCTGCCGTGACTCAAACCAGCATTTCCTTCCCATAGTGATGCTGATTGTGTCTGAGTCTCTGTTGGATTCTCTCCTCCGCTTGGGGGCCTCCACAGTGCAGTGCATGCAGTGCTATGTGGCTGTCTGGCGCACCCAGGCCACTCAATGACAGTTGAAAACTTGCCTTTCCTTCTTTATGTAACATACCCCAACCTCTGGATGTGCAAGCTTCTCGCTGGATCAACGAAGTGCTCTGGGATGTACACTGGGCACGTGTCCGTTGTGTGTGGTCCGACCTCAACGGAACGTTGCTGAGATTAGCTGGGTGGAGAGGTTGTCCACGTAAACCCATGCCCCCCACTTCCTTTATTCTGTGTTTTGTGACGTGTTATGTGGATCACATGCTTCTTGCCCCCATAGGTGGCATGCTTTGTGACGTTTTCTTTAGCCCAAAGTGAGCCCGTTTTGTTTCCAAAGTTGCAGTCCTCGCTGATTGTCTGGGCTAATTTGTTTGGATGTATCCTTTATCACCTGGTGCATTGCCTGTGTGCTCATTCGGGATGGCGAATGATCTAAGGGGTCAAATGGCCAAGGAATGGATTACGAGTTCATGGGATTGTGATTTTAGGAGATTTCACATGTGCATTCAAGTACAAGAACACTAGTGTATTGTTGACCTTCTTGTGGTGAGATTTTGGTGGGAACCTGGGAGGTGGCCTGATTGGGGCAGGACGTCTTTTACTGAACGGGACTTTTTTTGTTGAAAAACGTCGTCCACCATTGCTGTCTGTTGCCCTCCAACCGCTGTCGGTTCCCCTCCAGCCGCTGCGGGTTACTCTGCAACTGCTATCTACCCTAATTGTGTACATAAATAATGAGCTGGCTAATGGACAGCCCGATTTTTTTTTTTCAAAATTAAAAAACTCCACAATTGGGGGCTTCTTTTGGACAGAACCTCAACAGTACTAAGCAGACTTCCCCCAGGAACAGAACCATCTGCCCATTCCTGAATGAAGGTAAAGCATGTTGGCATTCAGGATGACCTTGGGCCTTGAGGATGCCCACAGCACTGGTGATGTTAACAGCACAGCACCAGCTAGTGCGTCGAGCTCCAAAAACAATCGGGGCCTGAGGGCCGTCTGAATTTCAGTTGCCTCGAATGCACCAATTGATAAGTCAGCTGTGCAGATATTCCTGGGTTGCCGGCCTCCTTCACATTTGGCGTTGCCCCGTTGATGCTCTGTGCCACCCCTTCAATCCTCATGCACCAACCCCCTGTTTCGCTACAGCGCTTGCACCACAGCAACACGGTGCTACCCACTGCACACCCAGACCAGAAAGGAAAGCTGTGGGCCTTATTACAATGTGGGCAGGGACCAGGGCAGCCTCGGAGCAGCACAGCAGCATTTTGCCCTGCTTGACGCCCTGCCTCCAGACACACACACTCTCCGGCAGACTGGCATGGTCTCCGAGACTATGAGCCTGTTTACAACACAATGCCCACACCAGCAGACTGCAGGCGTCCGACGCTACGTCTGCTCTGTGAATCTCTGTGAATGCCACGGTGGCTGGGGTGTGATCCCTTCCTCGATTCTCGTGGTCTGTTATATCGCGACGAATGCGTTGATCTGCATATCCCCCCGTTGTGCAAAGCAGCTGTCAGAGGAAGGGCCGTCATCCTCTGCTGGTTCCTGGGGTGTTTTCAGAGGGTGACAACTCTCGACGTTCTGATGGACCACACAGCCTTTTGTATACCCTGAGGGACCTTAATATTTGGTGCCTGGCTTGCACTTAGGCACTCCGGCAGCACCTACGTTGAAGCAATACTGGGCATTGCTTCCGTCATTTTTTTGCACCCTCAAGCTGACAGGGCATTTTGTTGACAGTGGTTTTTTTAGGCTGTGTGGTCCCTGAAATTGGTTTGCATGGCCAAAATGTGTGTTGGGGCAGCTTTTCGGGGAGTGACCGTTTCTAGGAAGTGTTGATGACTCATTTGAGAGCAGTGCATCGTGCTCCACATCCAGGTGGATGCTGGCTGGCCCCTACTCGGGCTCAGGAACAATTTTGTCCAAGCAAAACCGTTTGTCATCTCTATCAATTTCTGTGCCCTTGCTGATTGTTGGACAAGGGAAGTGGGGTCAGCTGTCATCCCCCAACCATTGAATTTGCTTATTTTCAGTCACGTTTAATTACCCCCCCCCCCCCCTGGCGCAAGCACTGCCTTGTCCAACCACGGGACCCCGTCTGACCATCGTTTTCCCGGTTTTTTCTGACTGCGGTTTTTGTGGTCAGAAATGTAACGTAAGGGTATTGAATCATGCTTGTGTCCTCCTGCTCATACCAACATTCACACATTCTGCTTGCAACTGCAACCCAATGCTGTTGGTTTTGATGTGAATTTCAGCCATCGTTCATGTTGCTATTGCTGGCAGGGCTGTTATGTACATCCGGTCCGCCGTCGCGCGCAAGCACAGGCTTGTCTGAACACCGTACCCCGTCTGACCGTTGTTTTCCTGACTTTCAGCGTGCTTGCGCGAGGGGCGGGGGGGGGTAAAGGTTCTTTCAGTGTGGCAGTTGTGACTGCACTGGGATGTGTCACAGATCCTGTCTGCCAATGGTGCAAAACTCTCTTCGGCAATGGGGTCACTGTTGACGTTCAAGCAAGGCAAGAGCCTCGCAAAGGGACATTCTAAATTGCATTTTTGGTCACTTCTTGGGACTTTGGTTATTTACTTAGGGGCTGGGATGCTTTGGGGGTCTTGCAAAGGCTATTTAGGGCATTGTTTGTGGTGTGCATTGCCCTAGAGGTCATGCCAAACCGAATAACCACAAGAAAGATGCGCTTCAAGTTGAAATAAGCAGCAATAGGTTGTGCGCTGTGAAAGGCTTCCCTTCAGCTGACAAGAGGATGACTCTTGGCTCCTTGTTGCCCCTTCCCAATTCATCAGTCTATGTCTACCACCATGATCTTTCTGAAAGGCGGTCAACGGGAAACTGCACAGTGTCCAACCTTTTTGCTCGATCACTGCATTCCAATATTCCAAGGCCTGGATCAGCTCGTGCAGGATTCCAATCTCAAACTGCAGGCATGCCATTTCTCGACAACCATTGGGCACCAGTATGTCACATTTGTACAGCACACAACACACTCCATGGCTAACGCCATGTCGGAGACACATGATCTATTCCCCTGGTGGAAATTTGCCATCTGGCCACAGACAGCCCATTGGATATGCTGTGTTACCCAGGAACACAAATGATTCCTGAGGTCAAATTTTATGCAGCTTCCATGCAGTGCTCAAAAACTTAACTTGCTTTGACACAGACCGACGACCAATTTAAACCTGTATGCATCCCACCTGCTCAGAACCCTTTTCCACCCTGGTGATCTTTTATTGAAGATTTCGGCCAATATGGATTGGCAGTAAGTACTGCGTTGCCGTGCATCAGAGCTCAAGGAACCCTGCAATCTCATGGTCTCTCATGGGAGATGATGGACAGACCTGTCCATCCCTATTGAGCTTTTCAGGTCACCCTCCTGATGTAAAGTCTGGGAACCTATCCCCGAGAGCCTACATCAAAACCCTGGGTTGTACACAGAAGAAGAAAAAAGTGCAGGGTGTTCAATTGCACTTCCTTTGGCCAAGAGGAAAACATGTAAGCATTTCTGACTATCCCATCACACCATGGTGCACCTTGATATGTGATGTTGCAGGCATTCAGCATATGAAGTGTGTCCTGCTGCACAAAGCATCGCGCACTGCATTTCTGGACATGAAGGTGTTTGCATGTACAGATGGTGCATGTACTGTGTGTGTGTGTGTGTATGTGTCTTTTAGTTTCTACTTTGGGCATTGGGCATTCTGCGGAAATCAGGGTATTTTCATACCCAAAACCGTGAGACATTGAACACACTCAGCCCTCAGGTGGCTCCAATTTTAATTTTTTTGTCATGGTGACACTGCATTTGCACAATGTCTTCCGAGGGCTCACAATTCAGCCCACCTCTGCATCAGCTCTCGAAGTCTATCAGCTGGGGAGCATTGGACTCTGCGGATTCAAAATTGTGAGCCATCGGACATGCACATGCACCGCCTGACCTGCTTAACTCTTGAGTGTCCCGGTGCATGGGCGAGGGGCCTTTTGTGTTAGGATGTTGCAGCATCCATGGGATTCTTTGGTGAGTGGGGTGAAACTGACCCACAGGAGGAGAGGATTGCAGAGTGGATTGCTTTTGCATTTGTATACTATGAGGGAGTGATGTACGTGGTGCGTGCGCGGTGCGTGTATTGATGTTGTTCCATGCACCCACACACCTGCCCCCCCCCCCCCCTGTGTCCAACGAATGACGTGTCCAACGAACACTTCCGTTCGGACCATATTTTTTGAGTACAAAATTGTTCGTTGGACACGGGGGAGGGGGGCGTAGTTTACAGGGCAGTGTATGTGTTTGAGGGCTCTAAATGGTGTGAGTATTGCACATACCCTACATGGCATCACCACTGTCACCACTTTTAATCAACTGACAGGGTGCATGCCACCGTTACCCCCCCTTCCGCATGTGGGTATTATGTGGGCATTGGGTTTGGCAGGCATTGTAAATCTGAAGGTTCGTCTGCGTGTGTGCTCATGGAATCGACGTTCATGTGTGTAGCCCATCCCCCTCCCGAACCGGTGACCGTGACCCAGCAGTAGAGCAACCTCAACACCGTAATGTACAAGGAGACCAAGCACATCATCCATGAGCCTCTATGGGCCATCCTCGACAAGCAACCAATGCAATGGCCTACTTACCTTACGATTTTGCACCATGCTACCCGCAGCTGTCCCTGCAACATCAGCAACACCAGACAAACACCATGTACAGGCCTTCATGATTGAGTACCACACCATGAGATAGGGGCTACCCTTTTCTACAGCTCTATCGCCCACTACCCAAGCCTTGCGTGTAGGAGCCAATAAGGCCTATCGCCTATCAAACCAATAGACTAGAGGTGGGAGCTATCCTTCAAGAATGATCTCGAACAATGGTCGAGGGAACTATAATGGATCCCGGCAAAGGACAAGTGGCTTTTATGGAGCGTGCATTGCTGGTAGAGCTGCAGCTTGAGCGTTGGTGGCTTGCTGCAAACATTTGGCTGAACATTGAGTGGAGGAGTGCTTAGCAAATAGCCCGCTCTAGTGCCACTACCATCCCCCACCCCCCCATGCCAATGCATACCAGGACGTGTATGTGCAGAGCGCTTCTTGACCTGCGTGCGGCCATGCCAATGGCCCCCCCACCAAGAAAGAAGAATCTTGGTCCGGGCCATCGGCATGGGGGGGAGACGGTAGGAGGATGAACACTTGTTGGTGTGTCTCCTCAACTGTTTTTCACTTGAAGGCTAGTGTTGCTGCCAATGATTCATAGCCTTCAATGCTATTGTGAGGAGAACTGCGCTTGCAAGCCACAAAGCCGAGTCCTTCCGCCGAACAACGCCAACACCGGTTGGACATACCCAAGTAGTATACGGAGCGCGTTCCCAAGATGGCTTTCATGACCTCACTCATGAGAGCCCCCCACAACTCAAAGATATTCCGGGTAGGCTCTGTGCAATCAATTATTTTTTGTCACAAAATGCACGACGGGCACCGTTGCAGCTCTATGCCATAGGATGGCCGGCCCGGAGAGCATTGCCACCATGCAACACGCAAGTAGTGGAGACCTTTAGGATGGGGCTACCCAAGTGGGGTCCGCCCTACAAGTTAACCGAGATAACGTAACGGCTTTACCTAGCCCATTTGGCGACCTACCACATGTGGCAAATGTGGTATGCGACAGGACGTGGTCGCCAATGGAGACACACTACATTGACATGGTGCCATCTTCACCAAAAATTTTCTCTTTGCCCTCATTGTGGGCTACACCACCAACACAAAGAGAGCCGAGGCAAGCACAACGGGAAAGTCTGTGACCATGCCATAGAGCTCCAAACTAGGCGACCTGAAGAAGGCGGCCAAAGGATAAGAACCAACTTGCTGGGTAACCTTAGCATCTTGGGCTGACAAACCTGTAGAACCCCATAAGACCCTACTACCCTACCTTGCGACTAGCCCCCGGTTTTTGAGGAATATCTTGAGGAGCCTTCATCATAGTGGTTACATGTGGTCCCGTTGGCTCCATAGCCACCATGCCAAATAACCCCTTGGGACCGATGCCGAAAACACAAGTGCCTATGGCGGGGATATTCAGTCTATCAGTACCAGCCATTGCTCCCTGATGCCGAACACAGTTCATGGGTAAGGGATTCGTACATACTTGCATTTGGAACGCGCAACACACTTCACATACCCAGGGGAAGAACAGTTGCCTAAGGTTTGTTCAAAAACCCTACACAGTGCGCGCATGGTGCGCATGTGGTGCAAACACTGTGCAAACACTAGCAGAGAGCATGTACATATTTGGTTGCTTGTTTCTTCACCCCTGGTACCCTGGCTCCTCAACTGGGCGCAGCCTGTTGCGCTGTCTCTAGGTCAGATTTGTGGGCAGCACCAAATCCTGACAGTAAGGGCTGGCAGCACAAGCACCAATCTTGGCCAAGAGTCTGCCCTCTCTGGTGCAGTGTCCCTTCTTTTGGTTTCCGTCTCCTCCTTATTGTTCTCAACCATGTGTTGGAAGCAGGCACATGCGTGATCTGGTCGGGGGACATTGCCAACAGCGCAAGAAGGAAGAAATGTAGTTATATATGACAAGTAGGATTGGACTGCTGGAGTCCTTCTTGGAGAGACTGAAGGGGTTGCAGCGACAAGGACGCCAACCAATCCTTTTTTCAGATCTTGGTCTGCTGCCCCTTGCACAGTTGCACAGCAAACGTTGATGACACTGCTCTGCCAAGAGGCTTTTCCAGACTTCAAAAAATGGTGGGGATCCCACAAAATGGTTGATTGCTGCTGTTCATCTGTACATTTGTTGGGCTTTGTGCTTGGCTGATGCTGCACCAAGAATATGCATGCTAATGTTTTCTGAGGGGAGCGAGCATGCGCAGCACGCTTGAAGCATGTGTTGCACACACAGGGGCAAAATTAGAAACACCAAAGAAAGCTCAGGCTTAATGGCACAAAGGTCCTAGATGAGCGCATAACCTCCGCAAAATTTGCGGATTGTTTGCACATATTATGGGTGAATGCTACAAGTATTGCAAGATGTTGGACATGTGCGAACGGGACACAAGACCCATACAACAAGCTCCGGTAGCCTGGCCTGCCCACCTGTGACGAGAACAGTGGAGACAGTGATGCTCACACAAGTGATGCTCGTTATTCCTTTGACACATTTAGAAACCTGGATAGAAGTCTAACCATCTTCCATTTTCTGTTTTCTAGCTCATAAGCACATGTGAATAGGCCCATGGATTTCTCTTTTCGGAAAAATAATCAAAGTGGACAACGGAAATGACTGCACTATTCATATTTTGTAATGCTAGAAGTTATTGATGCCACCAGATACCATTTTTCACACACAAACCCAATTCACTTCACAATACAATTTTATCTCATTGCTTCCGATCTTCATGCTCTCTATGAGTGAAAAAATTAAACAAACATGACGTGAAAAGCAGTAGAATCTTCCACATTTCACACCAATGCCACAAAACAACAGTGCATGAGATTCTAAAACTAAATATGAGACAATGCTTGGCATCAGTGCTATGGCTAGGCTTGGGAAAGAAAGGGCCGCTGCGCTCCCCTTCTCCAAGCCTAGGACAGTTGTCTGTCGCTCCAGATCGCCAGAAGTGCCAGAAAATGTGCACAACAATGTTCAACAAATGTTTCAAACCCCGGATACCCGAAACTAGTGCCTCATTTCTGCCCAAGACCCCAACAAACAACGTTCAACGCCAAAGTTGACACCCAAACAAAACAAAGACCACAGGTCTACCATTGCTTGAAGCCTTGTGATGCAAATGTGAGAATTGGGGGGGGGATTTTTCGCGACGCTGCTTTTTTACATTAGACAGCCCAAAAATTCGACTCCGAAATCTTTTTTCGCCCAGAGTTGCAAGTGCTAATTTTTTTCCATCCGTATCAATTGTTGACGCGAACAGTCTAGTGTTTCTCACATTTTTTTTCTCCTTCATTGGGACCACCTTGCGGTTGAACTGTGGCTTGTCCCGGGGCCCATGCTTCATAGCGCGCAGCCTATCGCACAATATATGCAAAACTTGAGTTTAGCAATAAACTAGCTTTTGACTTTTGACAATAACTTTTGACCTAGCAGGTCCAGGCCGGGTCGTTGTCTATGTGGAGTGAGAACCAGACCAGAGCCAAGGGGGGGGGGGTGCAGGATCTCGTTGCTTCCTCCCGCATTGCAGTTTGATGAGTCGAGCCGCCAGTTGGTTCAGATTAGATTTTTAATTTCTGCCCCTGGTTGTCACTGCTTTGTTTGTGAGTTATGGTCATGGGACATCATGCCGGAGACCAAACATCGCAAAGTCGCTTTCGCTGCCGATGAGGCAATGCCTGTGGCTGATATCGAAAATTTTGCAAAATGGCAGCGTTGGTGTGATGTTGACGGGCACACGGCAATTGACTTCCTGCCTGTGGAGGAACGGGGTGTCATTGCCGCGACTTACCATGGTGCCCTTATGGACCGAGGACTTGATTTGGCAGCAGTCGACTTGTTGGCCAACTGGGCTGCCCCAGCACTTGAGACCCATGAAGCCCTGTTGTATCTTGCTATGTTCCAACGGGCCACTGGGATGGAGCTTGATGTCGCGGATGGGGAATGGAAAGTCCCATTTTCTGACTGGCCTCTGGATTCCACCGATGACCCGAGTCAGTCGCAACACTGTGAAGCAGATTTTCGTCGACAAATTGAAGAATGTGAGCGTATGCTGGCTGACCTCCGCGGCCCTTCTGTACCGCCCTTCAGCCTGGCGTCCCTCAATCAGTTTGCAGAAGGATCTTTCCCTTGGGTCTGGCAACGTGATGCTGTGCTTGCTCTGTTGAAATTTGCCAAAACCCATCAAGCTCAATTGGCAAAGGCTACATTGATCCTGGCCGATGAAGTGTGGCGTCTTTTGTACAAATCCCAGCGAACTGTGCCAGGCGGTATGCCGGCACCACCACAAGGTCCTGCTCCTCATCCACGTTCTTCCTGTACATCTGGTGGGCCCCCTGGAGCATGTTTCCGGTGCGGCTTGTATGGGCATTGGGCGCGTGATTGCGAGGCTGCGCCCCTATTTTTTGGAAATGCGAGTTCTTCCGCGCCCCAACCACGTGATTCTGCGTCTCAAACGTCCACACAGCCGTCACAGCCTATCTCCGTGCCTGTGCCCAATACCCAGCGTCGGGGAGGCTTTACACAAGCTGGATCGCAGCTGCTGTAACGGCTTATTCGACGGGCTGTACGTACGATGCCGCTGGCCCGCCGCTGTAGCCGCGGCAAGATGCATTGGTCGTGGCAGGGTTGTACTACTGAGACCCCGTGTCCCCCTTCCTCATCCCCTGGTCCTCAGCCCCCGCCACCTTCTGGTGCCCAGGCTGCAGGCCAGCAGTGCCGGTAGCGACCGTGACCGGGGCACCGACCCTAGTGCCGATGGGACACTCGCCCTTAATGAACGAAACTCTGCTGACCAACTTCGGTTTCTTGGCTTCATCGTCTCCAACGCCCGTGCTGCTGACCTAGTCGTCGATGACCAGGCACTGGCCTTGGCAAAGTGGGCCCCGGGCTCAGTCGACACCTGGACGGGCATGGTTCGTGCCCTATCCAAAACAACCACCATGTATCCCGACCTCTCCCGGTCAGCCGCTCTTGCGCAACACATTCGCTTGCTGGCAGCGGCTGGCAGGTGATTTGTCACCGTGCGGGGCCTCATTAGTGGAGTCCGAATGTGTGAAAAGGTGGGGATCCTGCCACGATAGTCCAGCCTATCTAGTGGGCTATGGCAGCAGGGCAGATCGCATGTACCAACACCCTTCCCCGTCCCCTGTTTGGGCAACCCCGGCAATGTTTGCCCACATGTCTGACCAAGCCCATGATCCCTGGGACTTCATCACCGTTGGGATGGCAGTCCTATCCACCACCCTCCTCTTGCGAGTCGGCGAAGCAGCATCTATCCACCTTGCTGACATCAGTACCACACGTAGAGTGTCCTTCTTCCACTCAAAAAGAGCAGGCCGGTGGGTTACAACGTCCCTTGGGGCAAGGGGTGAGGCCTTGTGCTGCGCCTTGGCAAAGTGCCCCCAAGTACGCTCCCGCTCACAGTATGTACCCATTGCCATTGGGTCCGACGCCTTGAAGTTATCCATGTGCCGCCTTTTGTCAGGATCCGGAGCGCAGTGCGCCGGGTGGCACTCTTGGAGACGCATGGGTGCGGCCCTCTTGGCCTGGGCAGGTGCGGCGGTTTGGGTCAGCCCGCGCTGGGGGCGGTGGCTCAGCGAACGGCAGGCCCAATATTACTCGTCCCCGTTGCTGCACTGGTCAGTTCATTTCCCCATTGATCTCCCCTCGCCCACTGAGTCTAGAGGGATCCAGCTTCGTCCCACAGCCGCCTTCCAATTGTGGCCAGAGAATTTGTTATCCATTTGTTATCCATGGTCTCGAGTCCCAGTCAAGAACCGCAGATCATCACCGTGGTCGGGAGTGACTCCAGTGATGACCTCTCACCCACCAGCCCAATACGCCACGCCAGGGTACTGGGGCCCGCTCGCCCATCTCGTGGAGTACGACAATCCAGAGTCAAAGTGGCCGAATCCAGAACGACCCGCCCTTTAGCTCAAGGGGTCGCTAGACCCGCACACCGGACAACAACGTCATCATCAAGTGCCGGTACGACCACGGTGCAGACTGAAGCGCAGACTGAAGCCGTATTGCGTACCACCAGCAGCTCACAACACTTTGCAGGCACCCGAGCCCGTGCCGCCCAGCGTTCGAGAGGGCCTTCGGGTGCCCACCCGGCCGGACCACTGCGAGATCTGCGGCGACGATTGGGCTGACCACATTTCTCACTACGGTTTTGTGCTCTTTGGAGAGTTCCATATTCGCCTGTGTTCCATCTGTTGCATCTGTGGTGGACTGAAACCACCAAGTGGGTATATGATAGGCTAGATACCCATGCTGGTGTTGTAAATCGAGATGTCAGCTTAGCTAAATCAGTCTTGCACCACTTAGCGGTTTTCAGACCTCCTAATTTGGCCAGTTCTCCGCACTTGGGTTCACGTGATGATGTTTCTTTGGAGATTGCAGAGAAAGGCACAGGGCATGCGGGGTCGGTTCACGTACCTTTGGAGTTGTGGAGGGAGTGGGCTGACCCTCACTTTGAGTGGGCTGGCGTTCATGCCCCGATTCAACCTCCGTCCAATTGCCCGAAAACTGCAGCTACAGGCCCATGCTTGCCCAAAAAACCAGCGCAAAGTTGCAGCAAGGCCCTCAAGTGTAGGGAGACAGAAAGGGCGGGCCTTATAAGCACACTGACGGTTAAACTGAATCATATTTACAATGAGGGTGGCTTTTTCCTCCCATTTATATTTAACAAACACATGGGCATTCGGTGGGCCAGAAGCCCTTCTTTATACAATGCATGGAGCATAAATTGGATTTGAAAAATTGTTATTGGTCAATTCACCTACCACCCCATTTGCTGAATTCTATTCGCGTTGCAGCTAGTTCTGCCCGGTACGCCATTGTTAGAGTGTCATTTGGCTGGCACTAGGCCCCTGGCCTTGTCCAGCATCTTATTTCCAAGGTGCTCGATTCTATTGATCCTGAATCAATAGTCATTGTACAATATTTGGATGACATCCCCTTCGTCGGCAATGATCGCACTGTGTTGCGGGCCGTCACCCGGAGGGCAGCTGATGCCCTGGTAAAGGAAGGGTATATCATCAGTCCCAAAAGTGAGGTCGAACCAACGCAAGCCATTGGGTGGATGGGGAAGCAACTCAATCTCGATTCATCGTGTATAGCCCCATCAGCGCCCTTTCTTTCGGATGTTGTTGCGCGATGGCTTAAAGTGGCGCTGAAGCCGTACCACCACAAGAGCCTACGACGTTTGTTAGGAAAAATTGTATCGATGGGTAGGCCAGCAGCACTGACTGGGTCCTTCGTGGCGGGACCACGCTCCTGGCTTAACCATGGTCCTTTGTGGTCCCCCCGCACTCCCGTGGCCGTAATTAGGGCACTTTTGGAAGCCATTACCCATTCTTTTCGTGGATGGGAGCCAGCACCAGCAGCACATTCCCCCCCTGTCGCATTTTCTCGGATGCAGCACCATACCCCAGGTACCTCAGGGACAAACGATTCCTCATTGGCCTCTGGTCGGATAAGGGCCCGAAGTTTCGTAGAGCCCCACTTTGGGTTGATACCTAGCAATCAATGGAACTATGTGGAGCCCTTGTTTAGCCCGCACAGGTCTATTTCTCCAGGTCTATTTCTCCAACGCCGACAAATAGGCACCACTTGCCTGGCGCTGAGCCATCCTCATGGCTCCATCATGCTCATTTCGAGCCAAGGACAACCCCCCCCCACAGTGAATCCGAGACACCAATTGAACCTGATATGGATGTGCTGCAGTGCAGCAGAACAATGCACTGATTGTGGTGATGACCATGCGCCTGTGACACGGGGGCGTATGCGAGCCCAGTATCCGTTGCATCATGGCCCCCCCCCATATGGACAGGCAGTTGATGGCCTGTTGGACTGGCCTTGCTTTTGTGTGTTTGTCTGTTTCGGTGAGCTGTGACAGGTCAGGGTGGGTAGGACAAGGATGCACATACAACAAAATCCCCAACTCACAAAGCAACCATTTTATAGCACTTTCTTCATTGGGTCGTCTGATTGATTATAGTTGCCACCAGGAATAGAACCCAGGACTTTACAGATGACAGAATGACAGACAGAATGACAGACCGCTGCACAACCACAAGAGTAATGCCTGTCACTGACATATGTTAGCTGAAGGACCATTTACAGACCGAGGGGCGGCATTTGAGGACACTGGCTGCACAGCAACCTAAAGGAAGGTCTGCTTGGGGCCTGGGATTGAGATCCAGGTTATGTAGGAACCTCCTTGGGAGAAAAATCCAGGAAGCATGTGAGATTTCCCACTCAATTTATAGGCCACTGTGCGAAATAACCTGGTGCGAAATTTTCTGGTGAAATTCCCGATGCGAACCCCCCCCCCTGTACCCACCGCCTTTCAATTCCCCCCTCCCCCCAGGAACTGTCACTTGGCCCAAAAAGCTTAGGAAATACTAGGCACCGAAGAAAAATTTTCTTTAGATTATATTGGAACTGCTGCACTTTTAGTGCTACCATCATGTTATTGTGTGGTGCAATCACGTCACTTCATGACCGTCCCCTTCCCCCTTGGGGGGAACCGTCACGACATTATGGGGGAGATTTCAAGGTGGGGGCAGGGTAATTGAGCGTCGTTTGGTGTTGGTTGGTGGTGTCCTGTGAGGTTTGTTGAGGGCAGTCTGGGGTTGGTGAGTGTTGTGAAGGGCTGTTTAGTCTTCAGGGTTTGTGAGATTCCAGCACATCAAAGTGTCAGATTTGTTGCTTTGCGTTTTCTGCAGCTCATGGACAACATGTAGCTCATCTACTTTCATCTGGTTGTCTCCATGACAACAGTGGATGGCCTTCTTCCTCCAGTTTTGGGCGGAGCTGCTGCTCACCTCGTTTCCGATCCTAGAAAAGTTCAGGGCACCCCACCTGCCTTGGGCGGTGCTGCACAGCTGCTCTCTAGCAAGCCATCTGGACGTAGATTTAGTGGAGAAGTTCACGCAGAGCCCCATGGACGTAAATTCAGTGAAGATGCTCCTGCAGGACCTTTAGCGCCAAGAAAGCACCAGGTTACATTGGAAGCTGTGCAATTCATTCGTCCGCATTTCCAAGGCAGAGGGAATAGTGGACGGAGTGAAGGGTAGGTGATATTTGCGGCCCGAAGTACCTTGCGGACAGAGGTTTGAACATGCCTGAAGCCTCCCATGGCTACCGAAGAGATGCCTCTGATTAATCACTGCCATCATGATTTTTTTGTAAATACTCGATACTTCCTTTCGCCTCTCTGGCTGTGGCAAGGATTGCTGCTGGTTGCAGCTGAGAGGTGGAACGGGCTGCGACAAGCTCGGAGGCACCTGGTCTTGGCATTGCGGGAGTTCAGCGTTGGTACTGTCCCTGACATCGGCTGCTGTTGGCCTTGGACAGGTCAGCCGACCAATAAGCCAATGATTGCGTTGAGAGGTGGGGAGTCGGGTTTTGCAAGCTTGTAAGAGCACCCCTTTTTTGGCATCACCGTAGCCTCATGCCCAGGGCTGTCGTTGGGGCATTGTGACCGTGTTGCTACTTGCTACTTGTTGCGCATGTGATTGCTGAGTACAGCCTTAGCCTGATGGCCGGTGGAGGCCAAAAAAAGGTAATCGACGGCAGTTGGAGCACAGTGCCCGAAATGGAATCAGGAGGTGTTTTTCTGTCTGTTGAGAAGGGTAAGGACAGCGCTGTTAATGCTGGCTGCGCTGTGTGCTGAACTGCAGTCCATGTGCAAGTGCACTTGACAGTTGACTACCTGTTCTATTGTGTTCTCACAAATGCTGCCTCCCATTAGGAACCAGCAACACCCGATGCAACAGGACCTGCTGGAGCTGGAGCAGCGGCGGCGGCAGCGGCAGTGGTGGCAGCGGGGCCGAGCAGCCACAGCCCCAAGAAAAGCGAAGAAACGCAGGAAGAGAACGCTGAAGAGCCTGAAGAGACCGAAGAAGTTGAGGAGGAAGAGGAGGAGGAGGAGGAGGAGGAGGAGGACACGGTGCCCAATCCGGGGGCTGTGCCAGCGGAGTCCCCCTCTTTTGCCCCAGGAGTGGTGGACAGTGACGTTGCCAGCCAGGCTGAGAGCTCCTGCTCTGCTGCAACAAGCACGCCACTTGGGGAAGTCCTGGACACACGACTTTGGGAGGCAGCATTCAGGTGGTCTTTGTTTTTGAGTAACGGGAAGCAAGCAGAGGTCCCAACAGTATCCCAGGGGCGCATTCCTGTTCTGTGCATTCGGGACAACATATACCCTGCCCCCCCCCCCCCCTTTGAAATCTCCCCGCCCCCTTGCAATCCCCCCCCCCCCTCCGGGGGGGAGACCGTCACTTCACTGTTTTGCTAAGCAATAGCTATTGCGGTGGTTTTTGTTCCCCATCTGTCACAGGCAGGTTCTTACATTGCTTTCCCATTACTTTGAATCAGTCACCTGTGTGTATTCTCTGATATTCTCTGTCCAAGGCGGTACAGGGTGTACAGGGTGTCGTGTCCCTTTTTCAGACCCAAGATGTTTTCTCTCGGTGACTGTGTATGGTACCACTCACGCACACTTGGTGCGCATGTGTTGGCCACCGTTGTGGGGCCTTGAAATACCCTTGCAATCCCCCCCCCCCTCCCAGGGGGGAGACCGTCACTTGGCGACCGTCTCCCCCCCCCGGGGGGGAGACCGTCGCGCGCTATTGGGGGGGGATTTCAAGCGGAGGGGGCAGGGTACAGAGAGCAGTTGTTGAGACACGCGCACCTGCACGCACTTGCTTGTGTTCTTTTCTGGGTGTCTGCTTTTCTTTAAGAGGTACCTCGCCTCTGTGTGGTTGGTGGGTGGATGTATTTTGTCACGGCTGTGGAAGGTGGTGCAAGTTGTGGCACCTTAGCCCTTGTGTGCGCAATGGGGGCGGCACCCCCCGCTTATGCAACAACATGAATGCCCAACTACCACCTTGAAGAGAGGTTGGTAGATCAAGCGTAGGCGCAGGCACCATACGACCCCCCTTTTTCGGGGTCATTTGCGTAGCATACCCCAATGGGTCATATCTGATGTCTACCCCCTTGTAAAATCATCACGTTGGGAGACAAAATAATCCCCCAATGAATTTTTCGATTTGACCTCCGCCCCCTCCCGGCCTCCCAGACCCTGGTGCCACTTTTTTGGGAAGGTTGGGGGGGGGAGGGGGCTGTACCTTGTTGCGTATTGTGGCCGCTGTGCGTTGATTTAGACCCAGGTTCTGCATAATTTTTTTCGTGTACATGGACCCCCTAACCAATGGCGGGGGTCTCAGGTTCAAACTCCGGGTACCCCTGGTCGGCCCCCCATGGGCCGTTGCCGGTGAGGACCTAGCCATTTTTCAGGTTGGCATGCATCGGCACAAAATCTTCGAAATTTTGACTTTTTCCGAAATCCTCCCGTGGTCTCTGGGATGGGTTTGGGTGATCATTTGGTGACTATACAGGTATACTTGAGCACCAATTGGGACCCGCATAATGGCTGCTAGGCCCACGTGGCCTGGGCCATGGGCGTTTGGTAACGGTTCTGTTGGGTTTGGGGCCAATTGTGGCCGTTGTGTTTGCCGTCTGCATGCCCCCTTCTCTCTTCGAGGTGCACGGCCGAAAGCAATAGAATTTACGATGGATTCGAATGTGTCCAGTTGTTGAGACAGCCCGAAGAGTGTGTAACACCCTGCTTTCCTGCTTGTTTTCCTAGGACCAATTCCAGGGTATTGCCCAGACCAAGCGCTGTGTCGAAGGCTGCACACACTGTCCCATTATGTCTTCACTTGGAGCTCGCAAAGGACATGATGCTTAGCAGCGTAGGTGTGCCTTGCTGTGCCGCTTGTATTGCAAGTGCACATTGGTACAGTGTCCCCCCCTGTAATATCCCCAATCGCTGTCAAGCCGCCTTCAATCCCTGCCAGTCAGTCTTCAACTGCTGTCAATCAGCCTCCAATTAGCCTTAAACCGCCGTCAGTCAGCCTCCAACTGCAGATATTCAGCCTCCTGTCACTGACTACCACCCCCCGCTTGTAGGAGGACCATTCTGGATGAACTGGAGCAATTCAGTGAGTGGTTCATGGCCCCAGTACGAGGTGACAAAGTGGCAATGGATAACAGAGCCCCTCAATAGGCCAACATGGCCCGCTGCCCACAAAAAAGTCAAAGGGCATATCATCACAAAGGCCGCCCTGAGTTTTTGGTTGTTGGGCAATATTTTCACATTAGCTGGCAAAGTACTTTTGAAAGACGATTCTGGAATGGAGTACAAGCAGACCTCCGCTTCTGAGGACGACGTATCGTCGATTTCAAGGAAATGGTGGATGGAGATTAAAAAGTGCTCTGTACGGGACTATACTAGAGGAACGACCAGTACCCCTTTCACACAGATATCCTCGCTTCGACATGACCTCTAGTATGTCGGCTAAAGCTCGGACCATCTTGCGAGTACCACTGTGCTTGTTCTTTGGCCACATGCACCGCTTTTCCATGGCCATGGTCAACGGCATACATCCGCAACACCCTGAACTTTCTCCCGCTCCATCCCCCCTTTTTCACCCCTCCCCCATTCCTGCATTCATCGATAGAAACCACAAATGACCAAGAACAACTGCTCCCGCTGCCTCACAGCAATCCCCCCCCACCACCGCCACAATCTTCTCCACCCTCCTCACTGCCCCAACCCAAAGAAAATCTAGTGAGAACACCGGACACTACAAGCAATAAGGCCCCACAACACAGGGGAAGGGTGTGACCGATGTGTCCCCACTATCTGAACCTTAGGGCCGCAGACCCAAATGCCTGAGTGGGATTCAGAGGGAGTAGGTGCCTCTTTTAAATCAAGGGAAACAAATGCTGCATGGGCCAACAGCAGTGTGAAAGCAACCCAGCATGAAAACAGTTTGGGCGTCCACCTCAGTGATTGATGGCCTCAACAACTCCCCACAGCGCTCCCAACGGGGAGGTGCATGCCACAGGGCTTAGGTGTGTTGCATTCTTGTACCTTGAAGCGAACCCAAACATTGGCTGGGATGGACTTCCCTTCCAGTGGGTGGAGCACAACCAAACGGGGTACCCATTTGCAGACACCGCCTCGTACCTGGTGGGAGTTGTTGCACTGCAAGCGCAGCGTGTCCGCACCGTGGTAACTATTAGTGGTCAAACACCGGTGAACCATCCCAAGATGTACCCACCCAAACAGTCCATAGAACCCCAGAAAACCTTCGATGCAAGTACACCAGCTGTCTTCCTGGGGGTTTTTTTAATGATTGCCAACAAGCTCCAAAGGCTTCTGGGTAGTTTTTGTTCTTTCCTGGAGGCCTCTTGATGATTGCAATTATCACCGGGAGGGCTCCGGATATACCCGAAGTGTGCACTGCGCCCGCACCGCCCGCACACCGTGGCAAGAGCGCCCTCCTGGAGCTCTGATGTAGAGGGGCCTCGGAACTTCAAGTGCTCGCTTAGGCTGTAGATTCCATGTGTGCTGGCAATTTCCCAACAACCCATAACCCATAAGTGTGTAGGTACATGCAGGTGGGGACTGGCTATAGCAAGATTCCCCCAACCACCACAAGGACCATATTTCAGACATGTTGCCCTTCCCTCCCCTACCCAAAGGACCAACCCTCAGTGCATTGTACCGCCGCCCCCAACAAAACAAACAACACAAATGCAAAGGATCCCACTTCCCACTTTGGTGGTGGAGAGCGTCCTCCAAACTTCATGGTCTGGGAGTGACTGCACGTGAAGCCTGTTTGCGCTGGCATGGGGGTAGATACCACAGGATCAGAATGCTGCAACTGTGAGCATTGGGGTAGGCATTCTACTCTCACCTACAAAAGCAACCGCCCCATCCCCCCCACTCCCACAGAACTGACCTGGAACAACAAGCAGGTTTGACAAAAGACACGACACTCGATACTCGTTGAACAACATGGGGATCTACCAGCCTTCATGGAACCTTCCTAATTTGCAGTGCAAACGGATACAATATTGTGAAAGCGGGTGAGCCTGGTATTTGAGACCTGACGCCACCCCCCCCCCCCCCCCGGCTCAGTACAACAAAGATCCCCCGCAGCACCCTTTCCTCATCTTTGCTGCTGCTGGTATCCGCCACACTCTTGTGTGCAGCGGAATGTACATTTGCGGCCAATGCCACTTTGTTCCACATGCCAACCAAGTCCTTCTTTGGGCGCACATACACGTCCTCGGTGGCAGGCGCTGTGCCCTCCAGCCACGGCCTGCATGACCTCCACTTCGACTGCCACATGCTATGGCACACAAGTGTTAACGACGATGATGTGCAAATTGTGCTGGAGGTGTGTCTCGGCCAAGGGATCCCATTGCCTGGTATTGCCAACCCGCTGAGACATGGCCCTCTTCACTTCGGGGAAGGCTCAGCTTTCTCGGGTCGTGTGCTCTCATTGCGTGCTGCCATGGGCACGGGACTGGGGGTATGCCCGAGGACGCCCTGTTGAAGGGGTGTGCTGTGTTCTATGAAGGGGGGGTTAACCCCAGCGAGGCCGACTCAACGCTCTCACCGAAGTATACTCGAAACAACGTCGTGCGGATGAACCAAAATTGGATCTGAGAATGGCCCACTGTATAATGGCGATTATCTATTTTTGTAATGTGTCCATCATCAATTTGTCTGTCTGTTTGTTTGTCTGTCCGTCCGTCCGTTCCCCCGTCCGTCCGTCTGCCAACTTTGTCTGCTCATGCACTGTCCGGCACCCCCTGCAGTGCTGTACAGACAATCCCCACTCCCCCATTGCCCGTGCCAAAGCGGTTGTGCGCCCCGTGCCACTGGACAACTGAGCGAACCCCTGCCTGTCGTGGCAGGGCAGTGGGAGGCTATGGTGGGGCGCTACATACATGTAGCGGAATTAACCGGGGGCCTTGTGTCCTTAAACACAAGTACCACCGCCATTGGAACCAGGGACGTCCACGGGGTCGGTTTTGGGGGTATTTTGGGGGTCCCGTCAATTGAGCCCCTTTTGGGGGGTGGGGAGTCCGGCCGGAGGGCTCTATCGACCCCCCCCCCCCCGAAACGAAAACCCGGCAGCCCTAGTGTTGTACGAATCAGTGGGCGGCAGCGGCGGCGTGCAGCTGAGGCCCGTGACCACGGTCCATCTGGCGCGATCTGATTATGGATGATCCAATACTTCCGAATCGATCCCTCGGCTTCTCGATCCATGTTGTACTGCATACCGCATCCAGTCCTTCTTGGGTGCCACTCACCCCCTCAGTCCCTTGTATGCAATGTACTCACTGTTCTTGGGCACAGATATTTTCAGCCGACAGCAACACTGCCAAAGCCCAAGACACGCATGAATCCCTTGGCTGGACCCTGTTCAGGCCAGAGCTCTGGTCACTGTTCCACAATGCAGGTCCTGCCTTCCCTCGACTGGCTATTGGACCTTTAACACGTCTGTCAGACAGTGGCGCATTCACTTCAGGCGACGGGGTAGTCGGAGTCTCTTTGCAGTTATGGCCAGAGGATTGGGAAAACAGGGCTTCCAGGACAAGGCCCTTACTTTTCAGGGAAATTTCGATGCCTACGACGTCGAAAAGCCAAATTGAGGGAGGGCTGACAGGTCTGCAACACAGCCCCCCCCCCCCCCCCTCCAGTAGTACGGATGCCTGCTTGTCATAGCAGAAGGTTCAAGGGCGAGAGGCCAACAGGCGCCGCCACAGGCTAACAGAGCCAACCACCAAGGCCTTGTGCCAACCCCCCCCCCCCCCCCTGCTCCCGGGGCCGCCTCTGCGGTCCCTTCCCTTCTAATGCATCCCTGTCCCCGCCCACCCCCATGATGCTGTCACATGGCTCAGTGGACAGTATTGGATGTCAGCGGCCCGGGTCAGAGGGCGCAACATGCTGGTCCTGGCGGTGGGGGGGGGCTTAAGGGGTGCTTTCAACACCGGGGAGTGGTGTCCATCGGGCAGATTGGGACCCTTGCAACCCATGGATAGCCCGTGGTCCGCTTGAACACTGTCGGTGTGCTCAGGTGGGTATCGCCTGCTTACACTGTTGGCTCCATTCGATGGATTTGACACTCAACACCATTTGCCTGTGCGGCGGCCCACGGTCTCTCTGATGATCCTCCTTTGCACGCTCGTGGGATCAAGCCCCTCGACCCCCCGCCACCTGGCACAACACCGGGGATGCCACTGGGGATGCCCTGACGCACTGTTGCTGGGTCTGTGTGGGTTGTCTCGCTGCCAGCGCCCCTCCTTCCTTTGCTAGCACGGCCATGTCTGGGCACGGCGACCGCGCCCAACTGTTGTTTCCTTTCCCACAGTTTTGTGTTCGATTTAATGTCGGTGAGCCAGTGGTACCGGGAGAGAGGGGCTGGATCATGCCTGTGAAGAGTTGATTCTGCCCAAAACATCATTTCGCTTCAGACCGCAACCCACTTCCATTTGTGTTGATGTGGTTTTGAGGACGGTGAGGTACGGTGAACTTCAAAGGCCCATGACGCTTGGCACGAAGTTGTATTGGCGTCGGAGGAGAGAGACGTGGCGCAGGAGTTGCCCCGATGCGGTGGACCAATCGAAGGATCAGGAACATACCTGCGTCTAACACATGCCAACACGTTTGTTGACACCTGCCGACATCCGCAGAGTAGACTGCGTGTGCATGCGAGCGTTGGTGATTGGGGGATGCCATCCCTGGCGCTACACTGCACGGGCTGCATTGTGTCACAGGCACTTGAGACCGTGTTTCCGGGTTTCAAACGGGGCCATAGGGTGGATGACTTGTCGGTCTGTGTGGGTTTGGGCGTGTGTGTGGGTGTGTGGGTGTGTGGGTGTGTGGGTGTGTGGGTGTGTGGGTGTGTGAGCTTGGGCATCAATTTGTGTATGCCTGTCACAAGCGGCCACCAAATTGCTTGACACCTGCCAACACCGGCCTCGGCAGTATGATCAGGAATGTGGAGGCGTAGCCTCGGGAGGGGGCGCACCGCACTCAGCCCTGTCTTGCCAGTCGCTCACTGCAAGTCATATCGTGGTCACACGTTGATTCTTGTGGGCTGTGGTACGGACCCGCCGAGCCCGTGCGCTCCCTCTCCGCAGATGCCCCTGACACCACCAGCACCGTCCATTGCCCGCTGTTCGCTGGGTCCCCGCGGCTGCTGCTCCTGTCATCACCCCCTTTCCCCCCCAGCGGGCAGGCGCAGGCCGTGGTGCATCTGTCTCGCTGCAATGCGGACGCCAACTGGACGCACCTCGTGCCCGAGAACGTGTTCTTCTCCTTCCATGACACCGTCCCAGGTCCACAACTGCTTGCGCTTGTTTTGGTTGACAGTCCGCTGGGGAGGGGGGCCGGGGCAGCAGCAGCTGCTGCTGCCATCGTCGTGTTGCAGCGGATCGGCGGTCCTCAGGACGGGACGCTCAGGACGCAGAACCGAGGGAGGCGCCGCCCAGGGAGGCCTGGCAGGACACGTCTCCACGGCCTCCCATGTGCATCAGGACCACAACGTCCCGGGGCGTGGCGGTCGAAGTATTGTGTACGGCTGCTCGTGTACGCGGTCTTGTGGCCTCATGGCGTCCACTCCGCGCGCCGACTGGTGTGCGTTTGATGGGCGCCACCGGTCATGAAACACTGCGTAGAGCGCACATTCGAGTTCACTGGCGGCGCAGATCAGTAGCCGTTGATGAGAAACGGGATGGAAAAGATGCGCAATACACCCCCTGCAATTGAAGTGCGCTGCGCAGCGCCGGAGTGAAGCCGACACCAAATTAGAATACCAAATCCACCATCACACGAAATGCGCAGCGTCGCATGGTGCGCGGCGCACGAGCGGTGTTTGGGGTTTGCTCTGCTTTCTTTGGCTTGCGACGCGGGCGGCGGGGAAAGTGGAAGTGTCGAAGCGACAGAGGCAGTACGTGGCTGCTCGCCACCCATCGCCCCCCCGGTACACCCTCCGGGAGGCGTACGGTGCTCGCGGTTGTCCACTCGTCATTGAGACCCCGGACAACCCCTTGGGCCCTGCGCGGAGCGGGCGCATTCCACCGGAACACGACACGGCAACGAGCGGAGAGGAACGGGCCGGAACAGTCCACCGGAGAACCGCCCCTGTTCATGGCCCTGTTAAGGCCATGGGCCAGCGCGTGTCGCATTTCCGTGCCAACCCACGCGTCCCACGGCCGGAGGGCGCCGCGTGCTTCTGATGTCTTTGCCTTGGGGCTGCTGGCACTCACGAGATCCGCAGGCCCCAGGACCGTGCACGTCTTCGTGGATGTCGACCCTCGCCTCTTCGTTCAGGAATTCGAGAAATGGCCATTGGCAAAATGCAGTTGCACAAAACATTTCAGTTGACCATTACGGACCTGAAAGTGGCGCTGCCTCCGACGTACGAGGCTGAGATGCTGCAGGTCCGCGCTCTGCGTGTGTGTCTCGGACGTGGGGAGGGCCCTGCGCTCAAATATACCCACAGTGCACGCACTATGTAAAGCGGTCATGTTGAGTCGTTCCCCTGTCAATGCCCAAGCCCATCGGAGCAGGAGCCATGCAGTCGGGGTTTGTTTTCAGGACCCAACAGTCCACCGCTTTTTGGCATGCGACAATCCCCCCCATGCCCCCGTCCTCCACCCCCCAATCGGCCTCTTGTGTCGCGTAGTGTACACAGGCATTAGTTCTTCTGTCCTGACTGCCAATCCCCCCCCTTTATTGAGCCTTTAGGACAATCCCCCCCACCCCCCCAATGAGCTTCATGAACGGCATGAACGGCTTTGTTCAACAAGGTCAGTCTTCCGGAGCTTCCATCCACATTGTCTGTCTGCCCGCGGACACGTCTTCCCTGGCTTGAAAATGTGGATGTCGTTGTCCCGGGTGTACATGCCGCGGGGGGGGGGGGGATTCCTCGAGGGAGAAATTATGTTGATTATGTCGAACAAAATCCGACGTTCGCCTTTGTTGACGATTTGTGCGGCATATTTTCGCACTTTCTTCGGTTCACCACCGGAGGCCAAAAGATATTCAACACGGAATCTGACATGAACGCACAAATTCAGTCACAAGCTTCTTCACAACGGTGTGGCATTAGCAGGGGCCTGGCAAGCGTTCATCCGTTGTTTCTCAAGGGCATTTTTTTGGGCTACCGAACACAGTTTTTCGCTTTTTTTCTGAAAATTGGTCCAGGTTTTGTTCCCCCCCAGCCCCCACCCGGGCACTGCCTTCCCCCTTCTGACCTTGTGGATTACCTCATCCCACTTCTTGAGCAGTCGGGCACAGGCACACTTTTCGCTCTCACCCTAAAAAAGTACCCCCCCCCCCCTCCCCCTTCGCCTCACCTCATTTGCTCACCTAAATTAGGTTGCACCCCCCCGCACCCCGCGGACTGACCTCGCCCAACAAGCAGGTCATAGACCCAGCCTTCATGGAACCCCCTTCCCTGCCACACCGGCCCCCGCTGCCGCCAGCCTTTTATGGAAAACCCCCGCCAGCCGTGTCCCCACAGGCCTTATCCCCGCCCCCCTCCAACTGCCCCCCCCCCCCCCTGGGCGCTCGAGGCCTGTGGAGCTGAATGCCCGTTCTCGTCCGTTTGGTGGTTTTTCCGATTATTCAACCTGATTGACACAGGAACTGTGCCAGCGGCACGAGCCGTTGCGTGGTGCTGAGTGGGTGGTGGCCTCCCGGAAGATGCGAATGGTCCCGCATACGACGTTTGTGCCCCTTGGGCATTTGCAGGTGCTGTTCCTTTGCAGATCGTTGTGATCCTACAGGGTGCACCTGGGGACCTTGTATCTCTAGCCACATCTTAACATCGCTCAATGGCCATCCTTGGCATCCTCAACCTTGCCACAGGTTGAGGGGGTTTCACCCCAGGCTTGGAGGCTTTGGTGTCAAAGTTTTGCTGAGAGTCGGCAGAGTTGACCTGTGGTGGGGTCCTGGCGGTCAGAATGTTCTGCCAAAAATCGGCAGGAGCATCCTCAACCCTCGTAGACCAGGAATGGAAGTTTTTTTAGAAGGATGGGGCTAGACATGCAGCAGAACTGAAGTCTCTCTCTCTCACTCTCTCTAGGTCGGTCTTTGTCCCATTGTTCTGCTTGCTTCCTTCAGTCCCCCACCGTTACGGAAGTACCATGCGTTGCTCTTTCACAAGCAGCCCCTTCTCCGATGTTCCTCCATTTTTCCGGGTTCAGGCATCGGAAGAAGTGACTTTATTCTGTCATGCTTCTTCTTGAACCCCTCAGTCCCCTAGTATAGGGAAGGACGTGGAAGCATACCGTGCGTTGTTCTTTCACATGCACACCCTTCCCCGTGGCATTTATGCCAGGTCTTTGGTCCCTTCTTGTGGGCCTGCTGGGCTGAGAGGGAATCTTGACCCCGATTTTGGAGGCTATTCCAGGTGCGCATTCTTCAACAAGCCACACGTCCCCTACCCAACCCTGAAACTTGGAAACAACAATCCACGTCGAGGATGCACCTTGCCTCTTGATGAATCCTTTGGGCATGACTGTAATTGCCTGGATTGTGGCTGCGTATCCCCTGCTGCATTGTGGCCACATCCCAGGAAAGAGCATGGTTTATGTCTATGTTACCCTTTCATTCCCCATTCAAAACATGCGTAGCAAATAAAACCCAGAAAAGCGTGATCTGAGTAGTTTATTTCAACTGAAATTCCTTCGTGTTCACCCAAGTACCAAAAGCTAGTTTCTTTTTCACACAACATTGGCACACCCTGAGGTACGTTTCCCATTTTCTTTTTTGCTCTGCATGACGGCAAAACAGCAGGTATTCGGGTTACACCAGCTGCCAGAATCCTCCAACTGAACACTGCCAGCAATATGCCAATAGCATCATTCTCAGAGTGCCCACAAGTACTGGTACAATCATTCATCATGCAACAAACAGGCAATGCAGCAGCAAGAGCCCCTGATATTTTGCTATCTTGCATGCTTTCTCCTTCAGGAAGTGGAGCTACATGCAGTGGAGTCAGAAGGGAGCGACCACCCCCATGCCAAGGAGAGCCCTCTTCCCCAGCCGCATGTCATGACCTTCAAAGGCAGCATCCAGTTCGACCACTTCGTGCACCACAAAAGCTGCGCGCTGCTGTTTGAGTACGTCTATGAGCTGTCACGCGTGCACACCCAATCGGATTTGTCCACCAGGTCTGTGAAACCCACGTGACCTTTTGGAGGGGGGCTTCGACGTGACAGAACCTGGTGCCATGCGTCTTGTCCCATGCTCCCCTCTGGCACACACGTCAGTCATGGGGTGGTGCGTGTGTGTACGGATGGGTGGGTGGGTGGGGGCAGGATGCAGAGGTGCAAGAGGCACCGGAGACAGCAGGCCGCAGGCTGCAGTAAGGCAAGAGCCGGGAGCGGTGCGCAGCGCGGGCATGCCAGAACGGGCTGAACCCCCCCCCCCCCCCCTCAATCCGCAAGCGAAATCCCGGATTCCCCTGGAACAGGAGGCGAGAAGACAAAAGGTTGTGCGGAAACTGGCGGCAGATAGGCCTCTGCCGAGGGTACTCAACGTTCTGCGTGGTACCACTGCTCCGATGCGCAGCATCTGCTCCCCAAGTCACCCAACCGCGGCAAACCTCCAGGCAACACAACGCAGGGCCCTGAGGTTCGGAGGGCGCTCGCCACTACTGATGACGTGGGTTGTGGAGGACAAGGCCAGGGCACTCCGGATCAGCATGCGTCTTCTTCTTTGTTTCTGTTTGTCATTGTTCGGAAACACGTTTTGGAAGCACAGGTCACTTCCCAGCGGACCGCAGGTGCGACGGAGGTGGACTGGAGATGAGAGTGGAGGTAGGATGCACTTGGCGTCCAGCGGTCGACCTCTTGTCCCGCCTCCAATCAAACACTCCAGTCAACCTCCGATCCCACTTGCAGTTCACCCACAGTCCACCTGCAGTCCACCTCCACCGCACCCCGATCATCACTCGCAGGTTGTCTGTGGTCGTCGGCAAATACCCCTTCCAGCCCTGCCGCGACAGCTTCATCCCGTACTCGGGCAACCGCAACATCCAGGCCTATTTGCTTTCCGGGCCCCTACGGTCGCTGGATGGGCGACCGGTCCTGGTGTCGCGACCACCGCCCATCGGCGAAGGCCTCCTGCCGGTCATGACCTCACCGTTCTACGTCACTTTTTTGGCGCACGGTATGACTGGCTGTGCATTGCATCGGGGCTCTCTGCCCAGAGTTGTCGGAGGGTTACGGGCAGCGAAGTGGATTGTTTGGGCCGCATTCAAGGGAGCCGAGGAAGGGTCTTGGAGAAGGCCGGGGTGGGGTACACACGCAAGCACCAGGCACAAGGTACAATTGGGTGGCAGTGCACCGCGACCATGTGGGGGAGTGAAAGGGTACCAGACACTGGCAGGGGACAAGCAGTGAAGTGGTGGAAGTTATCGCTCTGCTGCTGCTACTCGGCATCGGCGCCAGTGTACGGACTGCGACTGAGCGCCCCCCTCACGGGTGTCAGAGTCCTGCAACCGGGGTCCCTCTTTGCTCTGCACAAGTCATACCCCAGCCAGCAAACTCCGGCTCTGCTTCATGCCCTGACCCGACGTATCACCTCCGCAGGAAATTTGCCATCCCCTGCAAGCTCAGCGACTTCAGCTATTCCAGAAGCAGCAGCTCAGGCACAACAGCGCAAGCCTTCCCATGAAGCCACGCAGAGTCCAGGGGCTGTTGCTGGTGGCAGACGCAGGAGTTCAACAGCATCGAAGGCATCGAGGTACCGTTGTTTGCCTCACGGGGATCATTAATGAAGAGGACTATGTGCGACAGTAGAGCCCCATTTGGCATGAAGGTGCAAGGTTCTGGGGCAGTGGCATAGAGACACTGTTTTCGCCCTCAATGAGTTAGGGCCTCATCAGTCTGACAAGAATAACGTACGTTCAGCATCCACAAATGACTAAGAATGCCCGATACCACAATCCATAAAAGCGTTTCGGATACCGGGTATGACAGCCGGCTCAAGTGCAGTTTTCAAGTGAGGTTGGACTGCATCTGGTGTTGAGTAGTTTTTTCATAAGGTGACAGATCACAGTATTATTACTGTCGGTGGACCGACAATGCCCGAGCCAGAACACCCTGTTGTATTGCGTGTCTATGATGTGTATCCTTGTGGTGACGTGTGGACAAACGTGCCAGCAAGTTTCCGGGTGTGACTTGTTGTCTGCAATCTATTGCACGAGGGCCACTCGAATTCGGGTTCCGAAGAGGGGCCCCAAAATCCACCCCCGCTGGCATCAACCTCCGAATTGAGGCCCGATTGCCCCTTAAGGGCAGCAGTAAGGTGTGCTCAGAGCATCGTGTCTAGGGCAAAAGCCAGTGTCTTCCCCAGATCTTTAGCTTTGGGGCCCTCATGTGCACAAAGCCCAAGCGTATTACGGCTGCGGTGGAACAGGGTGTGGTAACGTCAACAGCCGCCTTACCAAAAGGCACACTTCCAGAAGATGCCTGCCCCAAGAAGCGCCAGTGTCTTCTTTGCACGTATTCCTGTTGTTCAGGTCTCATGGCTCTAAAGGCAAGCCCCCCGCACAGGCCGGTGCTTCGCCAAGTCCCTCGACCCCGCGTCTGTCCCCAACTTGTGCCGTATCCCCTTCTCCCGATGATACTCCTCCAGAATTGCAGACAACTGCCGCAGTGGAAATGGAGTCTGAGGTGTTGATTTTCCTCTGCTGCCCGTGGACTTTGGATGAGGGCAGGAGTGTGTGTGTGTGTGTGTGTGTGTGTGTGTGTGCGTTTTGCGGGAAGGGGGGGCGTTATTCACCTTCGTCAGCTCAGCGCTGGCAAGGGCAGTGGAGCTACCAAGGCATAGAGCATGGTGCAAAGGGTGGGGAAGGGCTCGTCCGGGCGACTGACATATTTCTGTAGTCCCTTCAACTGTGCTTTCCTTGGACTGGTGTCCGCTCGGTCTGCATCACTCCATTACTCCTGCCGTGCATGAGTTTTGGATCAGAAACTGTCGTCGTCGCCAACGCAGATGTGGGCAGTCATACTTTTTGACGCCGCCCCCACACGACGATAACGGGCTCAACGATAAGCTATGAATTTGGGGTGGAGCAGCATCTGTGTGTGGCCATTTGTCATATTGGGAGTTCATGCACCCCAGTCCCCAGACCTCGGACACTGTGTCATGCCAACGGGCCCTCATCACCCTTCGGAAGTCAGCGAGTCCAGAGGACTTCGTCACTCTCCCCCCCCCCCCCTCTCTCTCCATTACTGCTATGCCATCGGTGCTCAACAACCATCTACACTTTGGACAGCCATCAATACCCATGCCCAGTTTCTCAGTGACCCTCAACAGCTCTTAGTAGCCCTCGCCATCCGTTCACAACCCTCAACAGCCCTTAAGACCCATGCCCAGCCTCAGCCCTCTGTGACTCTCCCCAATGACCATCATTGTCCAGGCGGACAGTGCGCAAAGCTTTGCTTTGTGACCTCTAAATCCTCTTTTTTCCCTTTCCTCAGGCCCCAGTTTGCAGTGTGCACCCAGTGCCCCAAGAAACACGCCCCAACAAGCGCTATGACGCACAGTCCCACGATGATGCGGAAGACACAGGCCCTGAGCACGATCTTGCCTCTGGATTCTCTGAGTCACAGGAGGTGGTTGTGGAGACTGCAACAGCACACAGCACAGAGCCTGACGCAGCGATGGTGCCGGTGTGTTTGGCGGTAGCGACTGTTATGGATGGGTGCATGTAGCTTCAGCTTCAGCTCCAGCTCGACCTGGAGCTATAGCTCTTCTGGAATCTCAGACAAGGTCATCCGGCATCAATAGTCTTGGGCCTGGCTGTATTTTCTGGGGCTTGGTCACAACGTGTCCAAAAGGAATCTCGAAGACATTCCGACACACACAAAATTGCTCTTGCCATTCACCCTTTCAATGCCCTTTTAACGCGTAGCTGTCTTCTGTTTGGAAGTGTGCAATTTTGCGGTATCCGACAACCCTCATTGGTACCCAAACGCACGTCACATTTGGAGAACACGTTGCATGGACTGGTTCAAACTGCAGAATCTTTTTGCCTCTCGCGTTTAAATTTCTGCACCGTTGAAACCAGAAACCCCATGTTTTTAGTTGTATTCCAAGGAAAAAGTTCGATCGAGAAAAACTGAACTGGACACACATGGAAGCCCTCCCTCGAACCAAACATTTCTTTCAATGGTAAGGATGCCATATGAGTGTGGTAAGATGTGTGCGAGGAAGGGGCAGCAGGTGGGCGAGGGGAGCTCTTTGAGTGGTGCAGCAAGTACGCGCCAGTCAGCCCAAGACGAAACCTGCACCTGGTTTTTCATTCCACCCAGACGTGGATCGTTTTTTGTTCTACAATCTGTCGTTGCTGCTGAGAATCTGCAAAGAAGATAGAGTGCCAAGAAGTAACAGCATCCGTCCAGGGACTTTCAGGAAATAACAGCATTCGTTCGTTCCTCTTACTACCACAATCTCCCCTTCCTTCCTAAGAAGGTGTACCAAAGCCCACACTCCCCAATTTGGGCCCTCCCTGAAAACCCTCCAAAAATTTTCTTGTCCAGCAATTCTATATGTCATTTCGGTTGACCTCACTCTCCCGCCCCATGTTTTTCTGACGTTGTTCCGACACAAAACTGGCCGGTCAAGCCGCCTCTTTTTTTTGTGCGGGCAATTTTTTCCAGATGCAAACTTTCCTCTTCTGGCAATCGTCAGAAGTGCAAGTGTGAAGCCATTAATTCACCCATCATTTGCTCTCTGCCCTCTTATCCACAGTCCCAGTCAAGTGTGCTCCTGCCGCAGTCCATGTCCCAGCAAGCACCTTCTCAGCCCGAGCAAACCCATGTTGAGTCTCCCGACGATTTGGTCGAGCCCAAACAGGATGCCCATTCTCATCAAACCCCATCCCAACCGGAGCAGGATCCTCCTCAACCCAAACACAGCCCTCAAATCGACCAAGGCCCACATCCATCTGAGCTTGCCAGGGCCCAGGGTGTACAAGATGCTGCACAAGCAGGCCCAGGGCTGTCGCATGGTGAACAGCGCGTTCAGCCACAGTCTGCTGTTGCTGGATTGGGAGCAGCCCCCCCGGTTTCACAAGACACGTTTCAGCTGGACCCCTCTGGACCCTACAAAGGCCCTGCCAGTACACCGTATCAGGAATTTGGGCCTGCGGTGAACCAACTTCCAGAGCCCCCCTTGTACAAGCATTCCGTGCACAAGTTGCAGTTGGAACCCCCACTCGCACTGACGTACGCAGACCGAGTGCTGCTGCAGAGGCTGCGCTTCGCCACCATTTGTGACGGGGATGGGCATATGATCTTCACAGATGAAAAGGGGGCTGCTGTGCATACTGAAGCCTCTGAGCGGATTGGCAGTACAGGTGCTGCGTGTGTGAGCATGCGGTGCGCAGGTGTGGGGTTGGTTGTGAATGTGCTGCAAAAGTTGCACAGGACATGGGTTTATGTGTGGGAACCCGCAGGGTCCCCTTGCATCGCCCACGCTGGGGAGGGGGCAGCTTCGGGTCTGGTTTGGGGTATTGCAACGAGTGACTGTCAAGGGCCCTCAGAATCAATGAATCAACGAAATGTCGTTAATGTGATTCAATGTGGATGTGGGTGCGCGAAGGGGGGTGGGTTTATTTTGGACCTCCCTCTCTACCATCCACTTAGGAGGACCCATGCCTTAGCTATACTCAAAATGCTCACCATCTTGTGGGGAAAGAAAACGATCATGTAAAAATTGGAAGCAATGTGTTGTTGGCTGCAGATACACAGGGCCACGTGCCTTCAGTGCCATATGCCCCCCTTGGACTGCGCACAGGTGCTTCGCCAGCAACGGACCCCGATAGGCCTGCATCCTGTGTGGCTTGCAGGCTGCACACAGTCTTCGCACACAATGTGTGCGCATTATGCAGCATTTCGTGTCTGGTGACTGCAGATTGTGTGGTGTCTAATTGTGAAAATTATATTGCCCTCAGCAAGACTTGTGGAGAATTAGGTTAACGAGACACCACAAAGTTGGCTTAACATGGTTGGCATGTCTTACCCAGCATATCCGGCAGGGTGGGGTTTGGGAGGAAAGTAGGGACCTCCCCTTGTATTTTGAGGGTGGAGAATAAAGAAAAACCATGTCTTCGAGGTATTTAGATGGGTACGGTTTGGTATTGGGGCCCACCAAGGGGTAGGAAGGGCTAAAAATAGGGGATGACATCATAACACTGCATTTCTCACCATATTTCTCACCATGAAGGACAAAACATAAATGGCCAACTTGCGGGGACCATTACACCTCAGTGCATTTGAACCATCCCACAGAGGCACCCCCCTGTAAGGAATCTGAGATGGGATCCCCCCCCCACTCCTGGACAAAAATTTTCCGACCCCCAATTCCGAAACCCCTGTTTGGAACATTTTTGTTTTGCAAGACAATGGGGTTCCTGAAAACCCTGCTGTTTACACTTATATAAGTTCGTTTGCCCTGCCAACCATCGTGCATGTGCAATGAGCAATCTACTACTACATGTCACCATGCTAATTTTTCTACCGGTGCAATGTCATGGTTCTGAATATCACTGCATAGTGAGCAGTACTCATCACAGGTATTTCATCAATCATTCAGTCGGAGTTGTTGCTTTCAAGCTTTGTCTCTGAAAAAGGCCTAGGAAACAACACGTGCCTCCAAGTATCGGTGCTATTAGTGCATACACAATAATCTAATTATTAGGGCTGATGATACATTGCTTGCACAGTGATGTCATACCCTATTTTCAGCCCTTCCTTCTACCCCTTGGTGGGCCCCATACCCAACCTACCCATCTAACTACCTAAAACATGGTTTTTTATTAGTTCTCCACCTCTCACAAACCGTGGTTCCGCATCCGAGGCACACTCTCAGAAGAGCAACACTCTGATGCACTGGTGCCCAAGCTGCTGCTGCTGCTGCTGTTGATGCTGCTACTGCTGCTGCTTTTGTTGCTGCTACTGCTACTGTCACCGGACGCACTTCTGGGGGCCACTACAAGGGCCACTGGAGGGACATGTGGCCCTGCACCCTGCCGGATGTACCGGGTAAGATATGTCGAATGGTTGTATATGGTTGATATGTGGAGAATTGGCATATGCATGTCGAGAATTAATGCTTGTAGAGTAGTGGTCCATCTCTGGTGAACGAGATACCACAACGTTGGCCAATGGTTAGCCCACTCCGTCGCCGTACCTGCCAGAAGTGGCAGTTCTGAAACATACCATTTCATCAAGTTGTCCCCATTTTCCCAAACAACAGCAAAAAAAAGTTCACTTTTGCAACCCCCCCCCCCCCTGTTTTTCCCTAGCAGTATCCCCTGTTGCGAGCAACATCCTGGCTGTGTGGCAGTGTAGGTGTGGCCTTGGGTATGGGTGTTTCGATGTGTTCCTATGTATTTCCGTTCAAGTGCCTGGAGGTCTTCGAAGGGATCTTGAGGTACCCCCTTTGCAAGTTGTCAGGCTATGTAATCCTGAACCAAAGAAATATGCTGCATGCACAAATATACAGCATATTTCTCGTCCGGGGTTTGCAGTGCGTGGCATCTGACGACACCTTTGTTTCAGGATCTCGATCGCTGGTATCCTTAACAATGCGTCCAAAGCAGCTGCTAATGGATTCGGAAATTTATGTACAGTTCATGGGATTCATCACCAACCGCCACCCGATGCCTCCGCTGCCACAGCTCTTTGTCTTCCAGTTCCACTTCTACAATACCGGACTGCATGGTTCCCCACCCGCAGGTTACTGCTGTTGTTATGTGAACTTCGAAGGAACGCCAGACCCATGTTGTTGGGCGACCATGTTGCGGGAGGTGCGCCATGGAGGAGGGTAAACTCCTTCTTTGGCTGCCCTGCCAGGACCCGTTCCTCGTCACCATCACAGCCCCGCACCCCACACTGGGCCACAAACGGCCGAAACAAATGCCATTTGTAGATGCTATCCCTGGAATTCTTGTTCAATGGGACAACAACCCCCTGTCAACCCAGCTGTCATGCGGTAGATGCCCCACCCAGGCCTTTTTGTGGCAGTTAGAAGTTGTCCCGAATGAGTGGTGGAATTCCAGCCTGAGTTATTGTCGCCATCAGAACTAGGCTTAAAGAGTACAGCGACAGGAAGAGCTGGAGCTTAAGGCAGATGCACTTCTTTTGTCAGCATCAGTGCAGCACACACAGAAGTCCAAAAATCTAACTGAAAAAGGGACCGGCATAGATGCGCAGCCCTCCATTACAGAGCGTCAAGGTAATCAGAAAAGTTGTCATTCACTTTCCCTCTGCGAGCATTGCTCTGCATTTTTCGAAATGGTGTGTTGAACCTTGCCCAATTTGCAATTGTCACAGCAAGGCCATTTTGCGGACCTCATCACCTGATAAATTCTCGAGCAACCCCACCCACATCCCCATCGCACACCCGTGCGCGCCCTTTGCCCCCCCCCTCCCCTTCCCCACAACCAGAGGACACACATGCGCACACACATACATGTATGTCCATGTACATGTTTGTGTGTTATGCATTCCTAACCCATTCCTGCGTGTCCCATGCACCTGTGGGCCAGCACAATCCCACAGGGGTCCCCACAACCCGTCCAGCCCCCCAACAACGGAGACGTAGGAGCCCGAACCCTCCCTCCTCCTAGCACTGCTGCCACAGGATATGCTAGTGGAGGATGAGCCGTATGTATCAACTGAAATTACTTGATTTTCCTGCTCCCATGCTGGGATACCTATGGCCTATCTTCCTGGTAGTTGTGTTACATATGCGTCTTTCTCGTTCATTAGTAGGGGGTTAGGCTGGCTGAGCACCCGCTCCTGCACTCATGCTTCGCGGCGCAACAAAAGGACCTGGCCCTCCGGACTGTGTCGTGTGTCGGGTCATCCAACGCTCACCCCATGCCCTGCTTGCGGGCTGCCCACTGCCATGTACGTGTCTGCCTGACTACCCTTTCGCATGAGTGTCCAGGACCTTGAAGGCAGCTGTGCTCCTGTTAATCGTACTGAGCAGACACACCCACACACCCACACACACCTCCTTTTTTCCTTTTCTTTGCGCCTTTTTCTGAGTCCTCCCCCCCCCCCCCGAGTCTCCAGGGATGCATGGGGTTGGGACGTGGGGAGCGGTAGGGCACACGAGCATGCGATGTGTGTCTTGCTGTCGTGCGGATGGTTCTGAGGGCAGGAGCCGTGGTGCGTTGGCGGCATATGTACTTATGGTGCTTCATGCCCGCTGGGCAGCCCCGCCTGCAGGGCAGAACAGTCGAACTCATGGTTTGCAGCAGTGATAGGATCTTGGGATTGTTGAACCTCGCAGTTTGAGCAGATTTGAGTGGATTCCTTGGCACACACGCACACACACACACACACACACACACGCGCACATGGTCCTCAAAAACACACACACCCTTTGGGGATACCCTGGAGATACATTACCCTGATCCTGGTCAAAGGCTTAGGTGTAGGTTCACCCCCCTTTCACTTGTACATCCGGGTATCATACAGACGGACAATTTGGGCAATGCATGACTGAGCCACAAAGTTTTCATGAAAAACCAATCCTCTCCTCACTCCTCACTCCTCACTCCTCGTTGGGCCAAGGCGACCAGAAATTGGCTCATGGGCTGGGGGGGTGAGGAAGGCGGCGTGGTGGATCATGGTTATGATTGTCCATTGTGTAGTACGACCAATGCCCAGTGCCACATCTTTGCATGACCTGTTTTTCGTCCCTGCGTCTGGGGATTGGAAAAGAGGTCTCTGAAGATGTGGGAGGGGGGGGGCGCTCCTGAAGGAAGGGCGGCCGTAGCAGGGCGACGCTTGCAGGGGAGGAGCTGAACAGAATTTTAAACCGCGATCGCAAAAGCAGTTACTAGCGGTTTGAAAACCGGTTAGGGTCTAAATTCAAGAGCAAAACGGTTCTAGGGAAGTGGTTGGGGCGGAACCAAGCGTCATCTGAAGGCAGGGCTGGGGTGGGCCCCCTTCCCGCCCCTGCACAGGCTGGGCAGGATGGACAAGGCTGAAGTTGGCACTGCAACACTTGTTCTACGCATAGCCTCCAGTCGGTTGTATGGCTCTCGCTTCCTCAGGGTTGAATGCAACGTTGCAGGAGACTTTTCGCCCCCGAAAGGAGGAGCTGCACGAAGATTATTCTTTGAGTACTCTCAGTCCTCCGGTTGTAGAGGACCATCAGGACTCTGTCCTACAGGTGATGTCAAGATAGAGACGGCAGTCATTGCAACTCTGTAGTCTTGTCTGAATACCCATGCTTTTGAAAATGGTGCATTTTATCATCTGTGTGTCTCTGGTCCAGGTCAATGCCGTTAAACTGCCCGCAGGAAGAACAGCGACAAAAAAAAAACAAAAAGTATGAAGGGAACTTCGGGGGAATTCACCAGAAGTACAAATTGGGTTGTGGGTTTGTGGCTGTTGCCTCAGTACTTGGCCTGTCACTTGTCGCCACTTGTGGTTGGGCTGACCCATGGCCACCTAGTAATTCTGAGTCCTCCAATGGAACTTGCCCAGGCACGTTGTGGATGGCAACCCATGTTTTGTATCGGGTCAGCAGCTAAGCAGTGCCATACCACACGATTCTTTCGTCAGGACATCAGGCGACACAAGGGCAAGACTGCGGATCATTCTTAGCACTGATAAATTGCTGTGTTCCAGTTGCCGCTGTTTGGGTGATTCCTTTTTCCCATACGCTCTCCCGATGGGGGCACAGAGCTGGGAGCCACACCTGGCCAGACAACGGCTGTTCGCTTTACTGTTACCGTGGTTGCCGTTTTTTTCTTTTTCGGTCACGGTGCGCAGTATTGGAGCCTGGAAAGTTGTCATGTGACATGTGTTCATCCAACGTTTTTCTGTTTGTGATTTCATTTGGCTGCGGACAGTAGTGACAGCGCTTCTGCCTGAGCCAGTCACCTACGCACACATTCACCAAACGCACGGATTGTCAAATGCAGTCGATGGAACAAGTATTTGATGGAGTGGGGCGTGGGAAGGGGAAGCAAGATGAGGGGTAGGCATGGGGTCCTGTCATGCGTGCAGGCCACTTATGTCCACTTCACTCCCCTCTGAACGCGCTTTTCGATTGAATCATAAATCCATAAATCCGAGTGTCTCGTACATCCTCAAACGCCCTGTCTCGTAGGTTCTGTGGCCACAGGGTGCCACGCAGGAGGATTCTGCCGCAGGGTGTCAGATGCGAATCCGGCACATCGCGTCCAGCGAAGCGGAGCGGGAAACATTCCTCAAGGTCTGCATTTGCACCTTCTTCTTTTACTTTGCGGGGGAGGGGGGGGCTCGGTTTCGCATCCAAGTGCCTGGCAACCCATGGTATATTGGCTACGACTGCATTATCGCGCGGTGCATCAGCCTGTGGCCACCTGACCTGATGTGGTGACTGGCAGTAGAATTTGCAACCCACTCCTCACATTGCTGCTCTGTGGAATTCCCGTGGTGTCTTTTTTCACACGAAGGCAAGCGCAATTCAGGCCTAGTCGGCAGATAGGCAACGGGCGCATGTTGTGTCACACACTCTCTGCATCTGCGACCGCAGCAGCCCCGTCCGATGGAAAGTACGGATCGGGCTGTTGCCGCCCCCCTCACAAAACACTGGGTGATCCGGAAACCCTCCTGGCCCTGTGTGGAACTTCCCACATCATGAGCAGAGCACCCTGCGAGCTTTGTGGTCATGAGAATGACTGCTATGTGAAGCCGGCCGGCACTGGGAGAGGGGAGTGGACGCCAGGGAGGCAAAATGGAGAGCACTGGGGCTCATATCACACTGCCACGCATCGCGCTGTGCCTACCCCACCCCCGACCGATGCAACCGACCTGGAAGCACGTCACACACAGGACAGTGCACTCACACTGTTACTGCACAGTAATCGACCATTCTTTGTGGGATAACATGGGGATTGCGCAGGTCACACGGCTGATAGGCTAAGGACTGACAATGTGGTGTAGCCGATGACGCCATGTGATGGCCTCTGTGGGTGCTGGAGGGCCCGCAGGGCGGTGTCTCCGAGTCAGTCAGTGTTCCGCTAGTGCGGCTGTAGCTTCCCAGTCGGTGAGGGCGTCGAGGCTGGCGTTCAGGCGGTACTGGTTGAGTTGGCAAGGTTCGACCACAAACAGATAGTTTTGTTCGCTTGGGAACACAATGGAGCCGACCAAATTTGGGATGTGACGCGGTTTGTGCATTCTTAAGGCATTGCACTGATTTGAAGCCGGGCTAAGGATTAGTGGATGTTCATGTGCACCATGATTCAACGACTCCATCCGGCCAAAAAGAACAGCGTGCCAGGGGCAATGTCTGAGGGAAGATCTGTGTGGAGGGCAAGCCGTGGCCCGGCGTGTTCACACTGCCGGTGGTCATGTGGGTGCATCGGCCTCCCTCTGCAAGACGCTGCGGTTGGAAGGCCCCGCCATAATCAAATCGAAGGCGATACTGCCTGCGACGAAGGCGACGCTGCGACGGAGAATCATGCATCCGTTCTGTGCCTGATCTGATGACCACCGGTTCCCAACAAGTGCGGTGCGCACAACGCGCGTGCATTGGCCCCGCGAATCGTGTTGCGTGCCCACAATACAGGTCCAGATTCACGATTCGTGCCGGTTGATGGCCTTCAGTAGATCCGTTACAGTTTTGTGGGATATCATAGTGCAGCGGTCTTTTGATTGCAAAGCCTTTCCCTGTATCCCCAGCTGCGTCCAGCCACTGCGCCCTTCCTGCCCCTGCAGTATCTTCAGTCAGCACGGCTGTACATCAACCTGTACGACGCTCATTCCATGTTTTTGTACGGAAGGGCGGGGGTCGACCTCAGACATATCGTTCGGCATGCGGACCAAAAGTATTCAGTGCACACGGAGGTATTTGCACTTGCCTCTTGGGGTTGCTGACGTGGCCGATTTTTTGGTGGTGTTGTGACCGTGGATGCGATGCGGCCATGGAGTGACTCGGCTGTGCACGTGATGTGGCTATAGGCGGGGTATCATCATGAACTTGGTGCTGTGCACGTGCTGTGGCGTGGCGTGTGCTGTGGTGTGGTGTGGCTTTGGGCGTGACGTGGCAGTGGATGTAGTGTGGCGGTGGGTGCGGTAGGTGTGCGTGCGCATCCGCATGTGATCTGGTGGCAGACGTGATGTAAGTCACATGATGGCGGTGGGCCAGATGTTGGTGTGGATGGTGAGGCTGTGAAGTGCCGTGACTTCTGCTCCTCCGGCATTTCGGAGATACTCTTGAACTCGGATGTGTTGGTGTTGTGGTTGTATTTCACAGGAATGTCCTGTCGTGGCATGTGAGGAGCACCAGTTCCAGAGAGACGATGCACTTGCCGCAGGATACCAGCCGCAGGTGTTGTCCAAAGGGGTGTTGAAGCAACGCGTTGGGGCGGTAGGCAGCCTTATTCTCATCAGTGCCGGGGTACATAGCCCTGTTCTCATCAGACGTGGTGCAAACAGTCATGCTCTCATCTGCGGTGGAGCACACACCGCTGTTCTCAGCGCTTGTGGGACCATGCCCAATTCTGATCGGACGTGGGTAGGCAATGTTCTCATCAGCTGTGGGACGCAGAGCCGTTTTCTCATCGGAGGAGGGGATGGGAGAGCGTGCGCATGGGAGGCAGCGGCAACAAAGGGGATGGCCTGGCCAGCCAGCCCCGTCGCTACCGGGTGCCAGGGCAACCTCTGCTCAACCGGCATCAGGTGGGGGGTGTCTCCCGCAGCCCAGATGGGCTGTTTGTGCAGCAGGAGCGGGAGCCCATCAGGGGCAGCCCAGCCGTGAGGGGGAAAAGGACATATGGTGGACGGCCGGGACAAAGCGTGGAGGAACAGGGCACCTGGCCTCACGCACGCAGAAACACAGCGAGGCAGGCTATAGACGGCCTGTGGACAGAGGCGCGTGGACAGCAAAAACAGTCAAACGACCCCGGCAACAACCAGCTCATCCTCAATACGCCAACTACTGGGCGCCGCTGACGCGCAAACGGCACACCATGCCACATTCAGCACACCCCCAACACACCAACTACTGGGCTCCGCGAATGCGGAAACGACACCAGCAAGAGCACCGGCCGCAGCGGCCGACAGAACGCAGCAACCCAACGCAAAATGCGACGGGAAGAACGGGTGACTGTCCAGGGCCCCGTAAAGGAACAACAACCAGACGGAATGTCACACAGGGGGAGGGGGGGGCAGACGGGAAGCGTTGATGCACTTGCGCCAAACGGGTGGTGGATGCCACTGTGCCCACTGTGCTGGTAAGAAGATGGATGGTTTGAGGGACGATTGTGACAATACGAGGTGCATTGTCCCGAAGGGCGTTTGAGCAGAGAGTCTCGATTACGGGGGGAAGTGCTGGAGCCGTCAGACCCCCCTTTCTACAAGCCCCGTTCCTTCACAGCTATGGCGGCAACCTCTGCACCCCCCCCCCCCATGTTGTTGCTGATGGATTTTTTCTTTGAGCCATGCACCTACATCCCAATGGGTGCTCATTAGATGTGCTTGTATCAATTTGTGCTTCGCCCCCTGGAGAGTTGGTTTCGGGGCAAGGGAGACAGATTCTCCTGTGAACAAGGTCGGGGTGGGGGCAGCTGCAGTGCAAATCGCTTCAACCAGAACTCTTGAGACTCTTGAGGGGCATACGATGGGGAAGGAAATGGATGCAAAAGATGCGTCTGGTCGCTTTCACGGCCTGATATCCATCACCCTTCTCTGCATTGCCCGTTTGTATGGGCTCTGTCTGTGTCGCCCCCTCGTTCCTCCACAGAGCTCGGACTCTCCCCCTGAGCTTCCATGAAGTTTGAAGGAGGGGGGGTCACCCCCTCCCCCAGCTCCAAGCCGCCCTGAGCCCCCCCCCCCCCCTCTCCCAATCCCCCCTTTCCCATTCTTAAGTCGTGTGAGAGTGTAGTACCCGCAAAACCAACTGCCCTGCATCGTCTCACGCCGACATCAGCCCGTCGTGGCGATCGTTTTGAGGTAGGATGCAGCCGTATCCTGCGCTATGCTTTGGTGTCTCCGAATACTGAGCGCCCTGCAGCATCGCAGAGCTGGACCTCAGCACTTCTTGCTTCTCCAGCAACACCCACAACCTCTACAACACGGGAGCTCGCTCTGGCAATAGCGCTGGAGCCTCTTTGTGTTTGGAATATACTTGAATCGGAAGTGTTTATCGCTGCACAAGCTGCCCCCTGATCGAGCCTTTATGGCCTCAGCCTTTTTGGGGAACCCCCCCCCGATCGATGTTATCAAGGGGAATGGAGGCTCTGGGCGGTCCTTAAGGCGTTGGTGCCGTGCAAATGGCTGTTGTCGTCCGAACCCCGGGGAAACTGTGTCTCTTCGGACCACTTGATCCCCTTCATCGGATGGTGCCAGGGGCGCTCGGATTGTGCCTGGGGCGCTCGGATTCTCAACGGCTGGGGGGGGGGGTCAATAGAATTCCCGAAAACTGGGCGGAGGAGCGTCGAGGAAAGGGCCCCGCTATTAAACGCCCACGTACCGCTGGCAAAACACTGGCCCAATATCGAAAGCGCTGCCGCCCTTCGTCTGGCCAACAGCAGACGCCTGTGAGGCCCAAGGCCGCGGAATGCGGCGCATCCCAATGTCTCTCTTCGTTGCAGTGCACTGTAAACCAAAGGTCCTCTGAAGTGGGGCTCCGGCACGTGCGGTCGAAACTCATTGTAAGGCTGGCCAACGTCGGGATGAAGGGAACGCCGGTGGCAGAGCCATCCGCTTCTATCGATGCCTGTTCCCGGCGCAAGAAGGCGCCCACATACGTGCCCAAGCTGGAGGTGTGTTGCATCTTCCTGCTCGTATCCTATTTGCACCCGAACGTGTACCATCCCCGTACATTTCGCGGTGGTGGCTGGCAGTCAACCGCACGCGGTTGACGGTTAACTGCCGGCGGGTCGCGATTAATCGACAATGGCACCAATTCTGCCTGGGAGCGCTTAATCAGCGCGCAGAGTAAAGGTCATTAGCTTTAGGGTCACTAGCACCGCATTAATTTTCCTCAATTTTGGTTGAAGGAAGTAGGTCAACCGGCAAAATGGCGAGGCACAATACTCAAAACGGATGAAAATGTTGCGATCACCATTCCCTCAAAAGTACGGTTCACAAATGGAACAATTTCCCATGTTCCATGATTTATCTAAATTGCGCGCCGCAGGCGCCGCAGGATTAGCACCCGTCCTCGGGTTCAGGTTGGGGTTGGTGCTTCTGCTGGGGCTGAAACAGCAGCGGTTTTGCCCGCAGTTCACGCTGGCACTGCTGGACCTCCTGGAGTCGTGGGTCTCGGGTGACTGGGTTGTGCGCATGCGCTGTGGTCCCGCAAGCTCCTCTCGCCCGTGCGTTCACACTGCGTTGCAGGACCAGTGTACCGAGCTGAAGGTGGCGCCGCCAGCGGGCGAAACCCCCAGCCCGGCGCTTTCCAAAAAGGAAGCTCGGCTGCAGGCGGTCAAGCGCAACCTCATCTTGATGCAAAATGGTATGAGTCAGCTCCCTCCCCAGGACACTTCAACAGGGGCTACACGGGTCTCTGGGACAGCATTAGGGGGTGTTCATGTTGGTGTTTGAAATGGCCCGCATATGCAAGCACCTCAAAAAGACCAAATATGCATTTGCCCGCACGTATGACATGCCTGTATGCACACGCAAGTGGGTCTCGTTTACCATACATGCAGCTACTCCACGTATGGTCTGGATGTGGTTTTTGTTACCACGCGTGCCTGTACCCGCATTTATGTACGCGCACATGTATGTGGACGGCTGTACGTCTTTTTTACCTCAGCATCAAAATGGCTTTGCTGCCACAATCGAACAGCGATGACACTCTTGCCCCGCGTTCACGCGCTAATGTCCAAAGTCGGGGAGTTGTAGATGTATCTGCCCCATTATCAAACTTGAAACGGAGGACGTCAAAAAGTCACAGCGAGAGCTCCAAATCAGGGGAAAAGGGATTGGCATGTTGCTGCATGGGTCTCTTCTGCTGCAAACAAATAAACGACCTTCAGAGTAAGTCGAAGAGTTTCTGCACGAAAAATGCACAACGCACCAGCGACTTCGGATGTTGCAGCCGGTTCCTTTGTGCCCTGGGACGGGGGGGTCGGACGGACTGTGAAAACATTCGAAAAGCAGCTGCTGTCAATTGCGGGTCTCCGAGTGCTGCGGTTCCAGAAGTCCAACTCGGTCAGCCTCCCGGACGCTCCGTCCGCACTGACTGCGTGCTCTCTCAGTCATGTGTACTTTCTGTACATACGAAATTTGCTGTGCGCCGAGTTGTGCGTGTCGGCTTCGCTTGTTTGGCCTTCATAGACCCCCCTCCCCCCGTGCGCAAAAGGTCCCGCTCGGGTATTTTGGGCCTGGGCCAAACTTTTGGGGCAAACCACTGATGGGCAGCGACGGAGGGCTGACGATCACCGAGGGGGCCGGGGGTCTGGGTTGTGTGCTCATTACAGTGCGGCCGGGGGCAGTCCGAGGGCGCTTGTTGGGTTTTGATCGTGTCTGAGCCAAAACTCGGGTCAAGATTTTTCTTTGTGGTGGGTCTGACTGCAAACGAACCGCTCCGCTGTGATGAACACGACTGGAGGCACGGAATCCATCGATTCTGTGGGCCTGCCTCACCGTCGATCAGTGAGGCTGCCTCACTGCCGAGCAGGACGCCGGCCAGTGGGAGAGGGAATCCAGTGTCTGGCCGAGGGGAGCTGCACTTGCGAGCAGCACTCACCAACAGCATTAGGGTCTCGCTGTGCTCTCTGCAGGTGATCCATTGTACGCTCCTCCCTCCAAAATGGCAGCCAGCGTGCGGAGTGGCAGCACTTCAGACGCAGGGCCTTCGTTCAGCAGCCCGTCGACCGCAAGTCTGCCAGCCAAACGGATTGATCTGTATTCGCACGCCGCTGAAGATGCCCCGGCCAGTACGCAGTGTCAGGGTCTGGGCACGGGGCGTTTGGGGTTTGGTTCCTCGCGGTAGCAGGGGATTGGCCTGTGTGCGTTGGTTGGCAGGGGGGGGTCCGCACCTGTCCGGAGGGAGTGAAGTCGAGTCCCGGCGATCCAATGGAGTTGAGTGGTGGCTTTATGAATGGTCTGCAGGCTGATTGCACTTTCCATGGGTAGAGAACCGATGTGACGACTCTCAGCGTTGAAGTGTCGCATTCTTGACTCAAGTTCATCGAATGCCTTCTTATGGCACTGCAACGGTGCATATGCCGACCTGACGTTTTCTTGCCCCGCCTATCACAAGCTCAGGGCACCAGGGGTTTAGCTGAGCTGCGCAGAGGGGGGGATTGTGAGCGGAGGGTTTCGTTGATTTACGGTGGTCCGCAAGGCCAAAACAAAAGGGACTCTGCTCAGCCACGCTCATAAATCATTGTTGCTGGCAATGGGCCACCCTCCATTGGCTGCCTCGCTGTGGGCAGTTGGGTTTGCGCGATCCTTAATGAAACACAGTGAGTGTACCGCACGTGTGCGTGTGTGTGTGTGTGTGTGTGTGTGTGTACAACCGGGTGCAACAGCGTTGAAAATTCCCGCCGCAAAATGGCCGCAGCTGCCCCCCTCCCCCTGTGGTACAGGCCCGGACGTGCCCGAGTCGCTGTGGTCTGACCGTCGAGCGATGGTTTGCTCTGTGACCGTGTGGCTCTGTGCCCGCAAGATTCAGTTCCTGGAAAGCAGAGAGTTGAAGGGGCGAGGGCTGTCGCACGGGGCATTGGGGAGGGGGGATGCCTTTCGCGATGGTTCAGTGGGAGGGATCAGCTGTTGAAATGCAACGCTTCCTCGTTCCACGATCTACTGTGGCAAGTCCAGGCCAAAATGAAAGCCGTCGTGCATAGCTCCACACCGAGGCGTTGTGGTCCTGGTGAAGTCTTGGAGACTGACTGCTGGGTAGGAATCTCTGGGACCCTTGCCCCGCCCCCCCTGGGGTGGGGGGTGGGGGGGCGAACACTTGGGTGGGTGGGGTTTGCAGAGTTTTTGGGCTTGGGTCCCAGAGCGCTTGGGGCTATTGTGCGCAGTGCGGGGCAATAGGCTTTAAGGTGATGGCCAAAAGCGGATGGTGCTTTGGAAGCTGCAGTTGATGGGAGTGTTGCTGTGGTTGCTGCGGACGCGCAGTCTGTACCTGATGCTTCGTCATTTGGTGAGCCAGGGACATTGTGGGAGGACCTGTTTCGTGTCACGAGCAAGAAAGTTGTGGTTCTGCACGTTCTTTTTTGTGTGGTGCACATTTGATATGCGCTTGGGTCAACCTCCCACCGCCCCCCTGCAAGCAATCCCCTCACACAACTCCAGGTGTGATAGCAGACAGGCAATTGCTGCCGGCTGCATTCCACACGCACCTCTGTGCTGCAGGAACAGAGAGTTGGGCGGCAATTTCCCAGAAGCTGGATGCAATCAGTGCATTCCGGTCCACACATAAGCAGCACACGGTGAGGGAACAGCTGCGGGCATCCATTACTGAGGAGCGCACTCTGAGGCCCATGCTAGGTGCTGCTGGCTCCTGCCCCAAAAACGCAATGCCGTGCTGTATGACAAATCACCCCACCGCACCACTGTGCACTGTAACGCGTGGCGTCACTCCTTATTGCCCACCACACCACCCGTTTCCATGTGCTACAATGGACAATCCCACCCCGCGCAACACCCCACTCCACCCGACTACACCACACCACACCCATCTACCACACCCCACCTGTAGCACACCACACTTGCACCACACTACACCCAGGGGGGGTCCGAGTCTGCCGGTCCTAGGACGCAACCCCGGTGTTAGGGTCAAGGTTGGGGTTAGCGTTAGTGTTGGGGTGCAAAGTGGACAAAATTTTCCTTTGGGCACCTCTGGTGCCCATGGACCGTTGGACACCTTTGGCACCCATGGACTCCTGAGGCTAGTACCGTTGGCAACTGCCTGTTGGCCAAAGGCCCCTTAGGGGGGGGGGGGGGGGGGCAACCCTAAGCCTAGTCACAGCATTAATCCAGATTGAACATTGGGACCGAGCTGGTGAGGGAGGGAACATCAGCTATGTGGCTGAATCAGGATGCATGTTGAGGGACACCATGAACGATGCCCGCCACTTCCTCCCACACGGCGCCCTTGAAACCCTTCCTTGCTCGCTTCTCCCTAGCACCCTGCCTATGACCCCCCACTATAACCATCCCCCAAGAGAGAGAGACATGCCCCCAGCACTCCTCCCGCACCCCTCCCCTTTCACCCTTGCCCTTCCCCCCGCATTCCCCCAAGGACCCCTTGTGCTGCAATATCGGTCCCAAAATTGCCCATTTCAAGGCCTTTAGGAGCTTGCATGGGCTCATATGGGTCCAAGATGGCTCAAAATAGCCTTAAACCACTTGTTAAGCACCCCAAGCGGTCTAGGAACAAGTTTGGAAAAAAAATTTGACCACTTTTGGACCCTCCTGTGACCCCCGTAGCCCTACTGTAGCAGGGTGCGCTACACCTCTCCAATGGGGCATTGAAGGGTATTCACTGCGTAGAAATAGGTTGGAAGTGATCCCCTTCATTATTATTTATAATCACAAGGGGCCCAGCGCAATCCATGGCATTCAAATGCAAACCCCCCCCCCCCCCTTATATGAACTGACGGTCCTAAGTTGCACCCTTGCCCACTTCAAGGGTTTTTGGGATTTTGCATGGGCTAATATGGGTCAAATACGGCTCAAAATAGCCTTAAACCACTTGTTTGAGCACCCTGAGTGGTCTAGGAGCAATTTTCGAAAAAAAATATTTTTGACCATTCTTGGACCCTCATGTGACCCTAGCACGTGCGCCGTGCACGGTGTTGGTTCCAATAGGTCATTGAAGGGTGTTGAGGGCGCAACAATAGGTTGGAAGTGATCCCGTTCATCATTATTTATCACCGTAAGGGTGCCCAATGCAATCCATGGCAGTCAAACATAGCACAAGAGGGTGGAATTTGAAAAAGTATGCAAAACGGGTGCTTTTCAAGGCTAATTCTGCGGTATTTTGGGCCCCCAAAGAGGTTGTTGAGCCCACTACTTGGGTGCAAGACCCACTAGGCAGTGGTGATCAAAGGTGTTTGTGCATCATCCAGATTGGTTGTGCTGCAAATGGCCCCCTCCATCCCTCCATGGACATCTTAGACGACCAAAAAGGAGCATTTTTTGGCCATTTTTGAAACAGTTTGAAACCTAGGTCCGCCACTTGCGACACTTATTCCCGACCCCCAATGTTGAGTTTTTAGCTCAAATTTTGTGCGATTGTCCTTCACACCCATCGGTATCATACACCAAAATTTCGGCCACATTCGAAGCACGAAATCAGAGTTGTGATTTTCGCCTATTTCGCGGGTGCTTGCTTGCTGCTTGTTGTTGATGCTTGCTTACTGCTTGCTTGCTGCTTGCCAAAATTGGTAGGTCCGCCCTAGACACTAAAGAGGTTATGATACCAAGACTCAAGACTTTGGTTGAATGCTTCGGTTGAGTGCCCCCCCCCCCCCCACCTGTCCCCCCACCGCAGATGGCTCTACATATAAACACAAACAGAAGGAGCAAGAAAAGACGCCGGCGCACCCACTGAAAACTCTGTTAAAATGCATCTCCGCCTCCCCCCACCCAGCCCCCACCCCCCCCCTCCTCCCCCGCCCCACCCCTTGAAACACTTGGAGTGCTCATTGGGCACTGTCGGAATTAGACCGCGACCGAAAGTGCCACCAGGGCAGCGAGCGTGTAGACACTGTCCTGCAGTCGTGGCTGCACCCTCCCAAGGGCCCTTCGACGCCCCAAAGTGTCTCAACGCCGCGGTGCCAAAAGTGGGGGCTCGCCCTGTTTCCAGCTTCTTACTAGCGCACGAGTCAAGCGCCACACCCGAAAAATGGCTGGCCAAAGCCGCCACTGTGCTGGGTGAATCCGATGGAGGATGTCCGGTTCTGTACTGCTTCACCACTTGGTGCTACAACCCCCCACACATCCGTAATCACCGGGAGCAACTGCTGCAGCTCCCGCAACAAACGATCTACATCATGATGAAAAACGGGGTTCTGCATGGCTGGGTCGTTATCGTGGATATGACCAAAATATGATATACCCTCTGCATGACCCGCCCCGGCACGTTCTCCCTCAAAAATCAAGCTGCAAAGGTGAGGGTTTTGGTGAGGGTGATGGTTTGGGTTGCGGTGCACAGATTATGGTTCGAGGGAGGGCAAGGGCAGGTTGGGGGAGTATGTAATTAATCAATGCGTGGCCTTGGGGGCATGTAACCCCCCCTCCCCCAATTGCCCCTCTCAGACCCCTCCCTCCATCGCCCCTCGCAGACCCCCCCCCCCCCCAAGGGGGCCTCCTGCCAACAATTAATGAAGGGGGGTGTCTGCGTCCAAACCAAGGGCTTGGCCCCCTGTGACCACACCACACTACAGTGCATCCCAGAACGCTGCACCACATGTCGCCACAATGCATTCCACCACAGCACATTCCACCAGGCCACACCATGCTACACCACACTGTTCCATACACGAAGCCCCCTGCCACCATACTTCATCACACCACACCACGCCACGCTACGCGATGCCACGGAATGCCAGACCACACAGGACCACGTCATATTATGCCACACCACACCACGCCATCCCCACACCCTGCACCCTCGCCTGGGCATGAGGCTGGCCGATGATTGCCTGCCAGACAACACGAAAAGGATAATTGTCGAGTCGTCAACACCACAGGCATCGGGGTCCACACTGACAAGACCAAATTGTGCGGCACCGAGATATATTTCCAGGCCACACCGATACAGAGCGCTGTTGGCAACACGGATGCATACAACAAAACAAACAACTCAACACAAGAAGTCACGCAACACAAGAACAAAACACATCGCATTGCTCCACAAACACCGTTAACCTAGGGGTTCATCATTGCTGCCCCGTGTGATCCCACTCCCTTGCGCCGTTTGCTTGCATGAGAATGAGGGATGGTTTCCCATCTGCTTTCAGGGCATAAGACGTATTTTGAGGTTGGGTTCCACAATCCTTACAAAAGTGACCACTGCTTCACTGTCCATGTTCAGCGCGCTCTGACTGAGACTGCAACGCAGGAAATCCAATTAGGTGCTCGCATGATCCTTTGCACTGGCCCCATGCCCCTCACGGTTCCTGTCTACGCCACGACTTGCTTCTCTCTCTCTCTCTCTCTCTCTCTTTTTCAAGTCAGTCTCCTCCTTCCAGGCAGCCCCCCCCCTTTGTGCATTGCTCTCTGCCTGCGTCCGAAGCGTCCCCTTCCTTCAGCCTTTATGGCGCCAACCCCCCCTTCCCCTTTTCGTTTAGCGTAGCTTACCCCCCTCTGCAAACCAGAGGCTGGGTAAGCGGACTTTCAATCGCAAAAGATTGATCCCTCCCACCCTGTGGCAGTCCGGGCCGAGAGCTTGATTGACCAACAACTATTGTTCAGTTGCCACAACAATTGCTGGCGTCAAAAATGGTCAGAAAAGATGTTTCGCTGAAACTCAGACAACGATGACCTCTGCAGGCCCCCCTTGTCGCGCAGCTTCCAACAATGCCTTTTTCGCTTTTTTTGAAATTCGGGGCCAGTGGTCAAAACAGTGCCGGTCGGGAATGCGAAATCGTGCGGCGGTCATGCGTTTGTCACGGAGAATTGTGCGCCGATCACACACCGGTCAGGCCCGTTTAGGTGGAGTACCCCCAATTCCATGCCTCCTACTGTTTTGTGTGCTTTGCTCAATGTGTCCTCATCCAGACATGCTCGGAAATGTTCGCATTTTTTTGACAAAGTTAGAGCACAGCACCAGCTGCGGTTGCACTCTGCCTCACAACGAGAGTGTAAGTGAGTGTAAGTGGCAGCAGAAGTGCCACCACAGCACAGATTTCATTCCCCTGGCGCTGCCCAACCAGGGCACCGACAGATGGACACAAAGGATGCCAGCAAAGGCCAAAGCCGCAAGAACGACCGCTGCGTACTGCAGCTACAAATGGCATTTTGTACGGCAGCTACAAATGGCGCCTGCACGACACACACAGTCGGGTTATATCAACGCTGGGGAGTGTGTTGGATTGCATCACTGCAGTTGCCCAGAAAAGCCCTGCAGCCAGTGCATGAGCAGCAATCTTGGCTTATCAAGCAGCAGCAGTAGCAATGGCAGTAACAGCACCAAGAATGGCGCATAGGAAGCGGCATCAGACAGCACTCCGACCTGCGACCTGTACATAGACACTATCACCAGCGCGACGTTTAGCACCATCCACTGCAACTCAAACCTCAACCTGCTACTCCAAGACACCAGCTCAGCCTGCCACTCCACCACAGACCCCAAGACAAACAGCCACTCCAACAAAAACTCCAACAGAATCAGCCACTCCAACAAAGACGTCAGCACCTCCTGCCACTCCAGCGACACCCACAACCCGAACAACACGGGAGGTTGCGTGGAGAGCTTTGGCATCAGCCCTAAAGACTCTGGGTGTTTGGAATTTACCCCCTTGTCCAAGTTGCGCCTTGTCCAAGCTACACTACCCACAGGGACAGCATTATTTTCGCACTGAAATCATTTGGGTATTGATGTTGGTGTCGCCATCAGGGGCTGCATTTAGCCCCCCAATTGTACTTTATTTGTGGTTTCCCATCCATTCCAAGCCACATTATCACAAAGATCAAACATGATGTCCTATTCAAGAGATATTGATGTTCCTACAGGTCGCATGTAAGCTACGGCTTGTCTAAGCTACACTCGTGGGGACTGTATTATTTTGGGACCTTGGTGTAGCTTGGAAAAGGCGGGCGGGGAGGGGGTACTTGAATCAGAAGTTCATATCGCTACCCCCGCAGTAGTGATTAAAGGGGGAGTGGGGTTCTGGACGGTTCTTTAGCTTCAGGTGCCGGGGTGGGTGCCCAAGACCGCCTCGGATCCCCCCCCATCAAGGCAATGCAAACCTTCCCCCACAACTTCTGGGGCTTATGCGATCCTTCGCCTCTACTCTCTACTTCTCCCGTTTGCGTGTATTCTTCACCCTGTTCTTCTTCCCCCGCTTCTGTTTCTGTGCGTTTCCGTCACTGAATCGCTTTTCTCTTTCCACGGAATGCCGCATTTCAGGGTGGTTTGTGGTGGGTCCCGCCGTTATTTTCCGGGCGCTCAACATGGGGAGGCCATGTTGACTCTTTTGAGCGTTTCCCACTGATTGTTGATCTCTGTGTCGCAGTGACGTCTTTGGAGGAATGGAAGAAGTTATGTGTGGAAGAGGGGCACCCTGTGCCCCACGCAGGCTGTCCAGTGGGGAATGCCGTGTACGCCAAGGGGCATGCCCAAGTGCGATTGCCTTTCAAGTTCAAGAGCTTTGCACTGCCTGCAGAACGATCCGAAGAGCGAGTGGTGTACAGAATCGTCGTCAAATGTGGCTCCGGAGAAGACGTAAGGTGCTTTTTCAGAGCAACCCCATCCCCATTTGAGTTTCCGCAAGTATTTTGATTGGTTTTGCCCTAGTTTTTGGTGCATCGATCATGCGGCATTTGCACCCAGCCATACCAAACCGTCTCTTTTCATGCCCCATGACACAATATTTGTAAAATCTCAGCATATTTCTCCCGGCCTCTTTCAAAAGCTGCCAGCTTTGTGCGTTTTTGCCACTTTTTGGGGTTGTTTACAATTTTTGCGCCGATGTGCAAACATGTCACCATGTAGGGGGGGGGGGGGGTATGTGTATACTTTTTGAAATCTATGAGAAAAGGCCGTTTCAGAAATGTATGGGTTTTGGGGGGGGGGGGGGGTAAGTGCTCACATTTCTCAATACAGAGCTGCACATTGGACGGGGCACACAAACATGCACTGCACAGCTGCATCGCGTTTATTTAGAATCATCATCGTCATTTACGTTGCCTTTTTCAGGCAAGTCTGGGACCCCGTTGGGACAAACATCACCCTGTTTGTGGACAGGGACATATTTTTTCACATTTTCCCAATCCTGCAGCCTGCGTTCCTTCACTGGCACCCACCCTGTGTCAAGAGGCATAGCCCACAGGCCATCAGTGGTGAGGTCCACATTTCGCTGTTTGGTCAACTGGACCTTGCGCCATGGAATGGCCTCGCTGTATCCTGATTTCACCCATACATCCCCAGGATGGGGCTGCAGGTTCACAGGGTCTGGTGTGCTACCAAAATCCAGCCACTTGACTTTTTCGCCACGGATCAACACAGGTTTCTGCTGATGGTCCGTGTGGCTGAATTTATATGACGACATGGTGGCTGACTGTCAACAAAACGAGGCAGCGAACCACACAGGCACCGTCCAAAACAGACAGAAATCCCAAACATATCGTCAGTACAGCATGCAAACCTGGGTGTTCCGAATGGCCCTTTTCAAGGGCTTTCCGAAGATACCCCACATACCCCCCCCCCCCCCCTATGGGACACTCACTGGACACAAATGCAGGGCTCAGAAATACCCGTTTCCGGAACGTTACTGTGCACTTATCCGAAATGGGCTGATTTAGGAAAAATGGGGAAAATGGGGGAAAATGGGGGAAAGTGTGGGAAATTTTGGATGCCCGATGGAAAAATGGGTAATTTTGGGGCTGAAAAGGTCAAAAAACATGGTTTTGATTGGCAACAAGGTTATGGTGGGGGTGCATTGGTGAAAGCTCCCAAGGAAAAATGGGGGGAAACGGGGGAAAATGGGGAAAAGTGGGGGAAAATGGGGGGAAATGGGGAAAACTGTGGGAAATTTTGGATGCTCGATGGAACCATGGGCAATTTGGGGGCTGAAAAGGTCAAAAAACATGGTTTTGATTGGCAACAAGGCTATGGGGGGGGGGGTGCATCGGCGGAAGCTCCCAAGGAAAAATGGGGGAAAATGGGGAATAATGGGGAAACCAAACCAGTCCACCCTAGCCCCACACTTTTTGTTATTTGCCCCCACCTCCCCCCATAACACCCCATTCCCCCCCATTTCCCCCCATTTCCCCCCATTTCCCCCCATTTTCCCCCATTTTTCCTGGTACTGGGTACATTACGGGTACGTTGCTGGGTATACTACCACCCACCTCGTCTGGGTATTTCTGAGGCCTGCAAATGTGGCAACAAGGGCAGCGACCCCCTAAAACGCAGATTGGCAGATTCGGCACCGATGCCGAGAGATTTGCGCTGAGGTTCGAAATTCCTGTGTTGAAACGAAAAGTAAATATCGGCGCATTTCGGCACACAGCAGGGGTCATCCAAAAAATCCTCAGTGCAGATGTGCCGAGATTCTACTGATTGATTGATTGTTTCTATCCTCCATGGAAGGCGCTTTCCAACCCCGTTGTGCGGATCCATTAACAACAGCCCATACACAGGCGCACGTTTTGGTGTACGTGTAGTTCGAGAGGGGGGTGGATGGGAGGGGCAACCTAAAAATCGCCCCCAGACTTGACAGCCAAGGCTGCTCATCACCTGCTTCAAGCTGAATCTCTGACCCTTACCCAAGGAAAACGATTGCACAAACACGCACAAGCGTCGTGAAAACAGGGGCCAATTGTGGCACAAAGCGGGTGCTGAGTGACGGCCGCTCCCCGGTCAAAGACAGGCATCGGACAGTCCGAAGGCGAAGCGCGAGATGGGCAGAGTGGCAGAGTGTTTCGGCTGAGACAAGCATGGCGGAGCACTCGAGAGGCTCTGTACGCAGTGACCAGCGCAGTGTGCACAGGAACTCGAAAAATTCTGAGTTTTCTCGGCACCACTTGCACAACTGCTGTATTACGGATACTTCTACATGAACGTACAGCGTATGCGCCAGGGGTTTTGGCCAATGGTTTGTAACATACCTCCTACGAATGGCATTCCGCATTCACAGTCCCCCGTATTCATGTTCACAGACATGTGCATGGACGCATATGTGATCTACAGTTTCGACGTAAAGACTGTTTGTTGGACCGCGCCCATCATACACCTGAAGTGCCGGATGGCGACAGTCATGCCAGGCTGTTGTCCTCGTCTCGAGGTGAAGATCATTCAGTGGCAGCTCTAGGTCACAGCATCCAGCCGCTTTCAACGAACCACCCACACGAGTTATCCCATGCACATGCACACACAAACGTGCACGTACGTGCCTCGGGTCCCTAGTGTCAAGGGATCGCTCACACTTCACCTTCTGAGCGCAGTGACATGAAGGGGTACACCACATGCACATGCTACCCTGCCTTCGCAAAGGGGGCCATGCTACCCGGGACGGTGCAGAGGGCCGAGACGCGCGTGATTCTGCAAGCCTTCAGCTCCCCGATGCACAAAGCTGAATAGGCTGGTGCTTTTCACAATGCGATGCCCCTCTTTGCGCAGCACATACGCATGCGTGTGTACTTCCGCTGGTTTCCATTTCCACAGGCAAGTATTAATCAATGTGCAACCCCAGCCGGTGGTGGTGCATCAGAGCTTCCGTATCTTCTGTGCATCCGAGCAGCCGCTGGTCCGTTGGCTATTTGTGGACACATTACCCCCCAAGAAGACCAATCCTCAGCAGGCGCACGAGCTCGGGATACAAATAGGTACACGTGCGTAAATTACACCCCTCAGCCTGCCCCCCCACACACGCGCGCACACACACTATGGCGCATTTGGGAGAAACCCAAGCAACAACCAGCCCCATTTCCCGTGTTGGCAGGCTAAAAGCATTGTGGAGTTGACCAGCTGGGCACCTGTAGCCACTCAGCTAACAGCACAAGAAGAAGTTTTTGGAGCTCTAACCTCTCAACCCCCCTCCCCCCCCGCGCCGCTCACATGAAGGCCGGAAAGGGGCAGTCGCATGAAGTCTCGGGTGCGTTAGCGTAAATTTCTCCAAATCATTGCCGGCTCACGCTGATGGTCTTGGGGTTGTATTGTATAACATTTCCACAGTCTTGATGTCTTCGTTCCGCAACGCAATGCCCTGACCATCACTGGTCGTTGGACTGCATACGCCATGCAGAATCCCTTTCCGCACCCGTCTGTCCTTCTTCTAGGGGCCTGGTCGTCGTCAGTGCGTGCGTTCGGGGTGAGCTGCAGTTTCAGGGAGTTGAGTTTTTATCAGCCTCCAAGCAAAGCACAAACAACACTAGGTGTGGTGGGATCGGCGGCAGAGCGAGGCGCTGCTCCTCAGAAGCCGAGGAGGGGCTCTAAGGGAACGAGGTGAAGTCCTTGCATCGAAGGTACGAGTTCCCAAAAAACTGCTGCATAGGAGGGGGGGTTGGAGAAATGGGCAATTATTGTGCCGAGCCTGTCGAGTGCTGGGGTTGCTAGAAGCTTTGCCAACTACGATGAGTCCTGGGGGTTAGTGTAATGCCCCGACCAATGGTTGAACGGTAAAAAAGGTCAGTTTTGGCATGGCCACAAATGAATCAGGCGGTCAATCTACCTGCGGAAGACGTAATTCTGCCGCCGATGCTGATGATGATCTGGTTTGGTACCGTTTCTGATGATATTGACATTTGTGATGGGGAGCAATAATTGCCATCAGAAGTATTGCCAACCGCATCCGGCAACCGGTTTTTAAAGACGTGTCTCAAGTTTGAGCATTGGTCTGAAGGCGCATAGTGCCTCAGTGCCTGACAACACCGTACCCTTCACCGAATTGCTAGCCAGCTCGAGGGTCGCTCATGCCCTGCGGTTCACTCTTGTTTTATGGTGCAGGAGAGCCCGAGGCTGGAAGCCACGCTACCAAGTGGATTGTCAGCAACAACAAACACATGAAGTTGGCCTCCTTCATACATCGGATCGATTGTGGGGGGCAGAGGTTGCTCTCTCCTGCATTTGCTTTGATGCCGCGTGGCGGCATGCATGGATCACAGTGCACGGCGTGGTCACTGTCAAGAAAGGGTCGGGCTTGGGAGGGGTTGGGTATGTTTGGTTTGGGTACGTCCTGGAGCACTCCGATCCCCCTCGTCGTCAGCCCTGTGTCCCTCACAAATATTTTGTGACAGATTTTACCGCGGTTCCATTTCTTTTGTCCTGCTGTCATCACAAACCCCCACAGCGTAGCTGGTTTCATATTTTATGCATAACGGTCTCTGACTGCTGAACGGTTGAAGTGGGCAGCCTCTGTGGCAATTTCCAAGGACGAAGTCACCATCATTTTTTCGTTGTTCGTTCCTCTTCCGGTTTCCGCTGTAGAATGTCCCAGAATGTCCCCAGGAAACCATCAGAATCCATGCCAGCACTGGTGTAGGGGACCAAGCACGTGCAGCCGCAGCATGCCGCAGCAAGCTTAAATTTTGATACTGCATGTGTATTGCTTGTCTGCTGTGATAGTGTGTTATACTTTTTGTATGTTGTGCAGACCTGTATTCCATTTGCTCATGACTGAACCAACACCATGAACAACACCACTTCCCCAATCATATGGGTCCAGACGCAACAAGGAGACAACCAGAAGTACCAGAGCCTGCCAGCAATGGGCCATTGGGGAACATCTCAAATTGATGATCCCTCAGGAGAAGCATGCCCTGGGAAGCTTTGCTGCAGCTTTTGTGCAACACGTACAAGGGGGCTGTTTTAAAGGACCATGTGCTGGGCAAGGACGAAAAAAATGCAGATGGAGGCTTTGCACGTAAACCTGGGGCACACGCTCGCAAAAGCTGCACTGCTGCCTCCGCCTGTTCCCACAAGTACCCACGAGTACCCGCGAGTACCCCATAGCATCCCTGAGCACCCCCAAGCACCCACGATTGCCCACGAGCACCCACGATCACCCACAAGTACCCACAAGGGCAAGTAGAAACATGCCGCAGCATGCCGCAGCATACGGCGGCACCCCACAATTTGCAGGGGACGGCACTAGCTTGCAGGGGCTTGCAGGGACGTGGGAACGGGGCTGGCAGCGACTGACGGCCGCAGTGACGCAGCAGGTGATTGCCAGGTGGGTGCTGCTGCCCTTGTGTCCTGCATGTCCTGCAGAGTGGAGCATCACGAGTACGTAGAGTTGAGAATGCCTGGCAATCAGCTGAAGGGGACGCTGTCATGTTATTTGTTGTTGTACAGTGACTCTTTCATGCACCAGGTATTTGTTGTGTCTGGCGCCTGCCCATGTGCACGAAGCACTGTTGTGTGTCCACAGCTATGCCCATCCCTGATGCCCATCCCTGATGTATCCCGCGGACACCAATGAGGCTGGCTGGCCTTCTTGTCTGTGCATGTACCTAGCGCTGCTGCGTCCTTTTTGTGCTGCTCTTTCCAGGTGTGGGAAGTGTGGCATTTGGAAATGGTTTGCTGCCACCACAAGATCGTGAATGCTCAAGTGGGGTGCACCAACCAGATTTTGTTGCCGCTGCATGTCATGTGGAACGATATTCCCCAGAAAGAGGTCCCTCCCGCGTTCCGTATTGTTGCTAAGTAGTACAAGGACCAGAGAACGAGGGGTTGGATGATGGCAGGCACCAAAGGCTCTTCCTTGGACGCACGAGTCCGACACGAATTTCGTTGTACGAGGACAAAGTGATGCACAACTGCATCTCCGCAGGCCGCCAGGGCAGTTTCGGGCCTGGCACGGACATCGGGTTGTCAATAACAATGAGCGGGCAAGGGACGCAGCCTTCCAGGCCGCAGACCCCTGCAACCTGCGCTGAAGCTGGGGCTAAGAAATAGGTTACCGGCCTGGCAGTATACGCCCCGGCCTCTAGTCCCAGGCCTGGGCCTATTCTGCCTGGCCTGAGTCATATTGTAAGGCATGGTAATCTCCACCCACTTCGCCCCGGCCCTACACATGAAAGCCCAGTGTTCTAGGACACAGTGGCAACCTCCACTGCGAATTGCAACGTGCTGCACGGCCCCATGGCCAGCACAGACTGAGCGGATTGAAGCCCTTCCGCCCCAAAAAGGACATCGATGAGGGGAATACGGATAGGGTCCGCCGATGGTGCCCACCGCCGTTGCCTCATTCAGGGGCGGCAGAGGAGCCCCTGGGCTCCGAACGCGCGCGTTCCGGGGTTTTGAGGAAAATGGAGGAATGTTGCGAACAAAATCGAAGATGTGCGCCAACATTCGATCTTCGCATCCGTCTGCATGTTTTTCAATACCCATTCCCACTTTTCCAAGAAAAGTACGGACATGGCAGTGCACACTGACGTCGTGGTCATGTGCTGCGATTGAATATTTTCTTTCCCAGGAGCCCCTCCAATTAGCCTGTGCTGCATCGCATCCCGACTTTCAACTGGTCGAAGTGCAGGAGTGTGGCAACCTCCAGGTCGCATATCATCCCAAACTGCCTTCGCATTCCGTATTCTATGTCAACACCGTTGACCAAGTCAGGTGTGGTGCTGTGCCGTAGGGTGTGTGCGTAATCCAGTAATCCAGGAGGCATTCCCCTGCATTCCCTACACTGGGCGTCAATGATCTTGACATGTGTCCAAAACCATTACTACTGAACAGTGTTTTGGCACTAAAACCTGATCTCGTGACATCAAACGCGTCTCAATTCAAACGCCTTAGGGTGGGGCGGCAGGGGTGGAGTGGGGTGGCGTTGTGTGGGGTGGGGGGCTCTTATTGGGAAGGGGGCTTGCCTTGGGATGGACCCCACGTCCCCTGCGTATCAAGTAACATGGCAGATGGCGCATCCTGCGCGGGGCGTTTATGTGGGGACCTGCGGGCAACCCTCCCCCCGCCCCTCAGTTCGCCTTTTTGGCAAACCCCACCCTCACGCTGCGGATGTTGGGGTCCTGAACGACACAGAAACGCACCTCATGGCCCATTCCGCCCGAAAGTCCTCAGTGGCGTGGTTGGGTCTGTTGGTGATGTCCTCGAAGCGCTTTCCCATACCCGTTCCACAATGGAAGTCCTGTGCACGTGTTTTGGTCCGCGATTTGCGTTCTGCAGGAATTCAGCGCTCAGCACATTCCTCGTGGAAATCCGTGCCAATTATCCGGCACCAACGCGTCGGTGGAGCGAGACCATCCCACCGCCAGGAAGGTCTCGCCTGATGCTTGTGGCAGGGGAGGGGGTCATGAGGGCCCGGATGTTGCGGGGAGTGGGACGCGAGGAAGCGTGATCTCAGATCAGTGTCGGGTGGGCCCTTTGGGTAGTCGGCGTATAACATTGTGCACCTCGAACGGTGCGTCATATCTACCGGAGCGTCCCTGTGGCCACGTCCGTCCTTGTGGGATCTGGCCAGCAAAGGATGATGGCTGGAGAGCAAAAGAAGGCGGATGGGGTGTGTTGGGGGGGGGGGGGGGGCGCAGAGTCGACATTGTTCTGCGGCACAAGTGTTGGCTGCTGCTGGCGACCTCCAACGGAACTTTGGACCACATCGGCAGCGCCTGGCAATGTAGACGTGCCCTTGTCCCAGAACCAGAAAGCGACATTTCTGGGAGGGCGACAGGGTCAGACATTTGCCACACACACTCCCACATGGTTGGCAAGTGGAGGCCGATGTGGGGACTCTGGAAAATGCGGATCTCTTCTTCCAAAAGCCCAGGAGAGCGCCGTGCAATCAGTTAACATGCGGACACACAGCGCGCCCACATCCAGCAAAGGATTGCACCACATCCGAGGATACACTTGGGGCTAGAGATACAATACTTAATACAAAGGTAGCGCGCCGGGCATGTGCCGGGCAAACGTTCCCCCAAAGTCCCATCACCACCGGCCTCTTGCTCTTCGCCGCAACACGCCTTCTGCTTCTCTTCCACCCCCCAACCAGAGACATGCGAGAGCCGCCGGTCACCTAGGGAAGTCCCGCACTAGACCGCAAACCTTCCGTGCAAAGCACGTTGCATATGCCGAAATATGAGAATTCAACGACACAAAATGTCACTCCCACCACTTCCAACGACCAGTCTTGCCACCATCATAAATTGGGTGCAAAGGACGGGCCAGATTCTTAGACACGGCGACAAGGCACTCCAGATTGTTGGGTGAGGGGGGGCAAAAACAGGCACGGGTGGGGAATTGTCAAAAACAGATGCGCGGCGCGTGCCCGGCGCGCTAATACTCCCCCTTTGGAGGGGTACTGTCGTATGGGAAGCGCACTCAACAAAATCAGTTACACACGTTCCCTGCGTCCCATGTCATGTCTTGTGAACCCTCCTTTCCTTTGTTTCATGAATCCATGCTGTGCATAGTCACGGACACACACTATGCTCACAAACAAGGTCCCTGAAATTAACAATGGGCCTGATATCGGGGGCGCCGTGCGGTAAGTAGTCTGAAGACTAGGTATTGCCACTGGGAGGGGGGGCGGGGGCTTTGCACTAATAAATGTATGGGACTGAACCCCAAGTCGAGTTGTTGTGGTCGATCTGTTCCACCCAAAGCGGGCTCTTAGTTTCCTCGATTCAAGTTGGACCAGGGAACACAGCTGACGTGAGGTGCACAGCGAGCCGCCCACATGCTGCCCCGCTCGGCATCCGCCGCCAGCAGCTTGGCGAGTTCCTTTTTCAACAACGGCAACAGTGCGTCACACCGGATGTCTTAGCGGACCTATTTTTCTTGGCGCCCCCAACCCCGAATCCCTTTGTCAAAGCGCAGCTTTGGAGTTGGAGAAGAGGTCGAGTTTCGTTGTTGATTGCGTCTCATGTGTCCTTGATTTTGCCTGCGTTCTTCAGGTCGTCAGTGGTGCGGCGCATCCCTTTCTCTAACCTTTACTACAATCGGAAGACCTTTTCAGTGTTCACCACAAGTCCGCAGTATCTCAAGCTTTACCCCACGCGCTTCGCCTTGGACCCAGACCAGTCGGAGCCCCTGATCTTCACCTTCTCAGGCCTGAATCTTCCGGGCAGGTATGAAGCCGGAGGAAGGCGCAACTGATCCGAAGTGGAGTGCCACCATTTATGGCGACTGCAGTACAGCAAACAATATTACATCCGACACAAGCAATTATACAATGCAGTACTCTACTGCTACCCCCCCCCCCCCCCTCCCCATGCGAGAGCAACGCCCTTGTCAGAGCAACAGCAGTTGTTGTTTCCGTCATGGGATTTTAGTGTTGCTCTCGCAGGGGGGGGGGGGGTACAAACAACGTGTGTCTGGTCACTGTGGTGTGCAGGGGGGGTACGGTGTGCGTGGCGCGGTTGGTCAGGGTGTTGGTGATTTGTGGGACCCAGGCCCACCAGGGGGCCACCCGGCAATGCACGTGCGATGGCTCTTTGGCGCCCGAGTCGCCGGCTGGTTCCGACTCAGGGCCCCGGCTGCACGGCCGCACGGTGCCGATGAGCTGCGGGGCAAAGGAATGCTGCGTTAACAAGCGTCATCGACCCTCATCAACGGCGTTGAGAGGTATCAATGGGTCCTGGATGGCTGGGGAGGGCTGATACACGTCGAGGCCTTGGGGTTCGCCGGGGCAAATGGCGTGCGCCACTCATCATCGGTGATGGATGATGCTCCGCTGCCACACACTCGAGGCCTGGCCCTCTTCCCAAAGGAACTGGAAATGAAATTGAAGGCCGAACGAGGATTAATGGTACGTGTTGAGGGCTGCCGTGGGGCTTCGGCATCGGCACACTTTAAACCGCCTCACCAACCCCCGAAGTGCCATCACTACACATTGGCACATGTGTTCGCTGTGCCTGCTTTCCTGCATGTTCTTCGTCGGACCGAGGTCTATCACAGACCGCCTCATTGCATGCTTCAGGTGGCAGTTCTATGTGTTTGTGAATACTGCAGACGATGACCAGACGGAGGAGTGCTTGGAGATCAATTTGACGGTGCTTAACATGAGGGCCGTGATGTCGGGTCAGGGGCAGCGGTCCGGTCACCAGTAACGAATGCCGCCCAAGTGGTGGGGATGGGGGTCCCCAGCGGCTGGAATCGTGCATGGCACAATCTAACCCCCACCCCTGGCCCTCTGCCCATGTTCCAGTTACGTTACGTACGGGGCATTGGGATTGGGAAGTGGCCTGAAAAATAAGGTTCTTGGACGAACTACGACGAACCGCCCTGACCCATGGGGCAGAGTTGTAATTTGTTGTGGTAGTAGCACCAATTTGCAGACACCCATCAATTGTGCCCATCACACAGTTTGACCACTGCCTTCACCGAGCCATGCCACCTCAGCATGCAGCCAACAACGACGTTGTTGTTGTTGTGCGTTTCAGAGCCACACACCCTCCGTGATGATGCTCCGGTGGCAAACCCTCCTAAAATGCGGTGAAATGCTGGAGGCCACTCATTACCCCGATTCCCAGATGCATGCTGAAGATTCATAGCCCCTGTCCCTGGCTATTGGATAAGTAAGTAGGGGGGGGGGGGGGGGCACACCACAAGGTACACAGGCGGTTGGACGGAATGAACCGGCGGTACCCTCGGCGGCGGTTCGGCTCGGCCGGTTAGGTTCCGGCGGTTCGGCTCGGCGGCGGTGTCGGCCGGCCGATTCGGCCGGCCGGACCGCCGGGCGGCACTTCGGCCGGCCGAGTCGGCCGGCCGGACCGCCGGAACCTACCCGGCCGGCGGTCCGGCCGGCCGGCCGGCCGGCCGGCCGGCCGGCCGGCCGAACCACCGCCCGGCGGTCCGGCCGGCCAACTCGGCCGGCCGAACCGCCGGGCCGTTCCGACGCACCCCCCCACCACCCCCCAAGGATCCCCGGGTTAGGCACCCTTTTTGTTCACCCACCTACACCCATTGGGGACCGCGAATGCAACGGTCCTAGGAGCATCATGGTGTCCTGTTCAATGTTCATGTTCAATGCAATCGTCAGCCCGCGGACAAGGGGCCCCTGGCGCGGGATGCTGCCACCCACATTGAGCATTGTGTCCGATCCATCTACTCCTCAAGCGGAGCCGCTAGCCTTGCTAGCGGTGCCCCACTCAGCAATGAGTGTGGGCGCAGCGTGGAACCGCGTGGCCACCAGCGTTTGGTGGCCCGTTGTGGAAACCCGGGAGTGGAATTGCGGTACACAATGTGAAATGTGGGGTGTTTCACTTGTTTGTTTGTTTCACAACCCCATATAGGTCAGTATTGTTGCACCCCTTGAGTTGGGGTTAGGGACTCACAATCCACGGTTTCTGGCGTGGCCCCTCGAGTTGCGGTTAGGGACTCCGAGAACCTTCCGGTGCTATTGAGGAAACCGGGCTAGTCTTTACGTTATTACGTACAATGGATCACGTTCCTTCTACGTTTCGTTTTGGTGTTGGTACATGTCATGTGTGCCGTGAAGTACTTCCTCTCTTTTTCCTTTTTTTTTACATGAGTCGTTCAAGGGGCGGTTCCCCTTCGCAAAAGCATTCCACAGGCAAGATGGTACACACCCAACGCGGTGCATACAGAGGGCGGCACACACAAAAAGGCGGCCTGTGGCCACCGCAGGAGTCATGTTATTTGAGGGGCCACAGGCAAGGTGGTACACACAAAACGCGGTGCCTACACAAGGCGGTGCACACAAAAGGCGGTCTGTGGCCACCGCAGGAGTCATGTTATTGGGACTCCGAGAACCTTCCGGTGCTATTGAGGAAACCGGGCTAGTCTTTACGTTATTACGTACAATGGATCACGTTCCTTCTACGTTTCGTTTTGGTGTTGGTACATGTCATGTGTGCCGTGAAGTACTTCCTCTCTTTTTCCTTTTTTTTTACATGAGTCGTTCAAGGGGCGGTTCCCCTTCGCAAAAGCATTCCACACGCAAGATGGTACACACCCAACGCGGTGCATACAGAGGGCGGCACACACAAAAAGGCGGCCTGTGGCCACCGCAGGAGTCATGTTATTTGAGGGGCCACATGCAAGGTGGTACACACAAAACGCGGTGCCTACACAAGGCGGTGCACACAAAAGGCGGTCTGTGGCCACCGCAGGAGTCATGTTATTTAAGGGGCCACAGGCAAGGCGGCACACACAAAACGCGGTGCCTACACAAGGCGGTGCACACAAAAAGGCGGTCTGTGGCCACCGCAGGAGTCATGTTATTTAAGGGGCCACAGGCAAGGTGGTACACACAAAACGCGGTGCCTACACAAGGCGGTGCACACAAAAAGGCGGCCTGTGGCCACCGCAGGAGTCATGTTATTTAAGGGGCCACAGGCAAGGTGGTACACACAGAACGCGGTGCCTACACAAGGCGGTGCACACAAAAGGCGGTCTGTGGCCACCGCAGGAGTCATGTTATTTAAGGGGCCACAGGCAAGGCGGCACACACAAAACGCGGTGCATACAGAGGGCGGCACACACAAAAAGGCGGCCTGTGGCCACCGCAGGAGTCATGTTATTTGAGGGGCCACAGGCAAGGTGGTACACACAAAACGCGGTGCCTACACAAGGCGGTGCACACAAAAGGCGGTCTGTGGCCACCGCAGGAGTCATGTTATTTAAGGGGCCACAGGCAAGGCGGCATACACAAAACGCGGTGCCTACACAAGGCGGTGCACACAAAAAGGCGGCCTGTGGCCACCGCAGGAGTCATGTTATTTAAGGGGCCACAAGCAAGTTGGGACACACAAAACGCGGTGCCTACACAAGGCGGTGCACACAAAAAGGCGGCCTGTGGCCACCGCAGGAGTCATGTTATTTAAGGGGCCACAGGCAAGGTGGTACACACAAAACGCGGTGCCTACACAAGGCGGTGCACACAAAAGGCGGTCTGTGGCCACCGCAGGAGTCATGTTATTTAAGGGGCCACAGGCAAGGCGGCATACACAAAACGCGGTGCCTACACAAGGCGGTGCACACACAAGGCGGTCTGTGGCCACCGCAGGAGTCATGTTATTTAAGGGGCCACAGGCAAGGCGGCATACACAAAACGCGGTGCCTACACAAGGCGGTGCACACAAAAAGGCGGTCTATAGCCACCGCAAGAGTCATGTTATTTAAGGGGCCACAGGCAAGTTGGGACACACAAAACGCGGTGCCTACACAAGGCGGTGCACACAAAAAGGCGGCCTGTGGCCACCGCAGGAGTCATGTTATTTAAGGGGCCACAGGCAAGGTGGTACACATAGAACGCGGTGCCTACACAAGGCGGTGCACACAAAAGGCGGTCTGTGGCCACCGCAGGAGTCATGTTATTTAAGGGGCCACAGGCAAGGTGGTACACACAAAACGCGGTGCCTACACAAGGCGGTGCACACAAAAGGCGGTCTGTGGCCACCGCAGGAGTCATGTTATTTAAGGGGCCACAGGCAAGGCGGCACACACAAAACGCGGTGCATACAGAGGGCGGCACACACAAAAAGGCGGCCTGTGGCCACCGCAGGAGTCATGTTATTTGAGGGGCCACAGGCAAGGTGGTACACACAAAACGCGGTGCCTACACAAGGCGGTGCACACAAAAGGCGGTCTGTGGCCACCGCAGGAGTCATGTTATTTAAGGGGCCACAGGCAAGGCGGCACACACAAAACGCGGTGCATACAGAGGGCGGCACACACAAAAAGGCGGCCTGTGGCCACCGCAGGAGTCATGTTATTTGAGGGGCCACAGGCAAGGTGGTACACACAAAACGCGGTGCCTACACAAGGCGGTGCACACAAAAGGCGGTCTGTGGCCACCGCAGGAGTCATGTTATTTAAGGGGCCACAGGCAAGGCGGCATACACAAAACGCGGTGCCTACACAAGGCGGTGCACACAAAAAGGCGGCCTGTGGCCACCGCAGGAGTCATGTTATTTAAGGGGCCACAAGCAAGTTGGGACACACAAAACGCGGTGCCTACACAAGGCGGTGCACACAAAAAGGCGGCCTGTGGCCACCGCAGGAGTCATGTTATTTAAGGGGCCACAGGCAAGGCGGCACACACAAAACGCGGTGCCTACACAAGGCGGTGCACACAAAAAGGCGGCCTGTGGCTACCGCAGGAGTCATGTTATTTAAGGGGCCACAGGCAAGGTGGTACACACAAAACGCGGTGCCTACACAAGGCGGTGCACACAAAAAGGCGGTCTGTGGCCACCGCAGGAGTCATGTTATTTAAGGGGCCACAGGCCAGGCGGCACACACAGAACGCGGTGCCTACACAAGGCGGTGCACACAAAAGGCGGTCTGTGGCCACCGCGGGAGTCATGTCATTTAAAGGGCCTAAGAGGGGGACTTTGCTTTTTCAAGGGGCACATGGGGTGGGGGGGGTATCGGAACGAGCCGGCAGTTCGGCCGGCCGATTCGGCCGGCCGTACCTCCACCCGGCGGTTCGGCCGGCCGATTTCGGCCGGCCGGACCGCCGCCCAGTGGTTCGGCCGGCCGGCCGGCCGGCCGAACCGCCGCCCGGCGGTGTCGGCCAAATTTTCGGCCAAAATCCTCCGCGGCTGTCTCGGCCGGCCGATTTCGGCCGGCCGGACCGCCGCCCGGCGGTTCGGCCGGCCGAGTCGGCCGGCTGAACCGCCGCCGAGTTTTTCGGCCGAGGACCGCCGCCGAGCCCCACCGCCGTTTCATTCCGATGAGCTTACACAGGCCGCAGTGACCCGACGCAACATGCGAAGGGAAGAACGGGTGACTGTCCAGGGCCCCATGAAGAAACCGCAACCCAACGTAGTGTCACACAGGGGGGGGGGGCTTGGTTGCCCCTTTACCAAAAGCCCCCCCCCCCCCCCGTTCCGCACACCTTTTGGGGATCGGCGGGGGGGCTGACCAACTCATGACCTCACTACGGACGCTGAAGCCCTGGGAGGGTGATGGCGAGGGGCTGCGGTTGGGGAAGCGTTGGGGGGGGGGATGGGGGGGCAAGGCACGTATCCCAGATACATCATCATGACGTCCGATCACCTGAGTTTTTGGCAAATGTGTGGTCGTTCTTTTTGGGTTTGAGAGAGGGCGCTCTCCCAGCCACGTGTTGGCCTCCGGGGGCGCAACGAAAGAAGATGAGAGCGGTTTGTAGAGGACAGCCTGTAGGACAGGGACAGGCGTTGGCGTTGGCGGTAGAATTACAAGCCGAAAGAACTGAGTAAAGGATCCAGTAGCGCAGTTGGATTCACCATTTGGTGTTGTGGCTACTGTTGTGGCCCCTGTTGTTTCGGCTGCTGCGGTTGCTGTTGGGTGCCTGCCACTGCTGCTGACCCCGCGATGAGGGACTTCGTGGTGAGATGGGTTCTCAGGGCGATGGGCGACACCAGGAACAGTCCAGGAAGGCCAGTTGCTAGCTGTCTCGCCAGGGTGCTTACGACCGCGCAGCACACAGCAAAGGTGTCACCAGCCACTGACAGGCTTTGCGCTATGTTGTTTCTTCTTGTCATGCAAATCATTAGTGCAGTGGCTGTATGCAGAAGATGTGTTTGTGGGGGGTAGACCTGTTGTGATACGTAGCGTTGTAGAAAATCGAAAACGCGTTTAGAAATGCCAAACACGTAGTACAAAACGACTCACACATTCCCATGTTAATACGCCTGGACTGAGCGTCCCTAGCGATGAGCGCGTTGGGGCCCGAAGGGCCGGCGTAATCGACCATCTCATCATCATCTGCAACGCGTTGTAGAACGTCCACAATTGAAGAGTGTCGGGTTCTCAGAGCCTGAGTGGTGTTGAGTTTTGCTCATTTTATGGCGCGAGTCAGCACTTTCTGACCGAGTGGTCTCATGGGCTACTTGGGGTTTCCAGCGCCCAATCCGAACGGCCAAGAAATGTAGATTTGAACCCCTTCCCCACAGACAACAGTGTTGCTCACCCACACCCTCTCTGTAGCATACCACTGGAGTACAGCACAGCCATTGAAACTGCATTTTGTGTTCCTCAACACTTTAGGCAGCCAGCGCTGTGGGATGCTGACTTCACAACCTTCTTTGGCTTTACTTTGCATTGCTGCTGCTGGTCTTCAGTCTGGAAACCATCATAAGATGCAGAAGAAAGAAAGAAACCCAGGATCGTTGTTCGTATGGAGTAGAAGGTTGATGGAACGCGGATGTTTTTCGTGTTTTCCGTTGGTATCCATCCACTGAGTTGGCGGACGGTTGAGTGACAGCCGTTTACGTCCAATCAGGTTACACCGGTGCGAACGGCAGATGGCGCCACTCGACGACGCAGTAGAAGGCATACATCCGCAAGCGACTGCTGTCGCTGCAAGGTGGAATCTCCCATCCTGGGAGAAAGAAATAGATGCGGCGCCACCAGCCTGAGCCTGCACCAGGGAAAGACAATGCAGATAGCGGGGTTGTGGTACCATCCAGGGGCATCAAACAGCCACACACAGCAGGTGCGCTGCTGTGTGGACTGGCCAACTGTGGACCGTAACTGGCTGAGCTTATGTAGGAGTGCAAGCCCAGGGCTCAGAAGTACCCAGTTTGGGTACGTTTAGCGGAACACTATCCGGGAAATGGGCCAAGGTAGGAAAAATGGGGGGAAATGGGGGTAAATGAGGGAAATTCAGATTGCTTGGTGGAAAAATGGGAAATTTAGGGGCTGAAAAGGCCAAAAATCAAGGTTTAGGTTGGCAACAAGGCTGTGGGGGGGGCGCATTGGTGAAAGCTCCCGAGGAAAAATGGGGAAAAATGGGGAAAGCTCCCGAGGAAAAATGGGGAAAAATGGGGGAAAATGGGGAAAAATGGGGAAAAATGGGGGAAAATGGGGAGGAAATGGGGAGGAAATGGGGGGAAAGGGGACCGGTTGCACCACCCAAGTTTCCTTATTTTCCCCCATTTTCCCCCATTTTCCCCCATTACCCCCCCATTTTTCCCCATTTTCCCCTATTTTTCCCCATTTTCCCCCATTTTTCCTTGCCATGGGTACATTGTGGGTACGTTTGTGGGTACAGTACCCGCCACCGGAGCCGGGTACTTCTGAGCCCTGCAAGCCAGCCATGGCCATTATTAGGCACCACGTCAAGTCCAACCGGTGCCTGGTAACAATTACTGAGCCTGAAAACAGCCCCTGAGCTTCTGGCACCAGCGTCCACAGGCGATAATCTATCAAGACTCTTGCATCAAGTGGGGGGAAGGGGGGTTGGCAGAGGTCAGATTCACGTGTATATTTGCTGTGGTTAGCTGAAAAATCCCCAGTTCGAAGGTCCCCAACACAATGGAGGTGGATTCTAGGTTTCAATGGGCACCCAACCGGCCGCTTTCCTCAGGAGAAAAAGGGTTGAAAGGGCGGTGGGGAATGCCCGACCAGTGCTATGTTTACTGTGGGCTTTAAATCACCTTCGGTTGTAGCACAAACCCAATTCCCGTTTTGCGTGGTGAAAAGGGCAAGGAGACAGGTGCAAGGTGGAAACAAGTGTGGTGCAGTGAATTCTGTGTCACAGCGACTGTGCAGTGTGCATACAAGTTTTTCTGAACAATGCACATGATCAGCCAGGTTGTTGTCCACCATTGGCTATTGGAAGAAGCAACCATATTGAAAAGATGTTGGAAAGATATCCGCTGTGGTCTGTGCATGTTTCCATTAATTATACCCCCCCCTCCCTTGAAATCTCCCCCCCTTTTGTCAAGCCGGTTCCCCCCCTGGGGGGGGGGGGCGCACCACAAATCTGTAACATAGTATCACAGTGTAAATCAGCTTCGGCGCCTTTGGCGCCTTGTAAAAATTTTCTTTTGTGCCTTTGGTGCCTAGTATTTCCTATGCTTTCTGGGCCAAGATGACGGTTTCCCCCCCTAGGGGGGTCGGAATTTCAAGGGGTGGGGGGGTTTTAAATGGGGGGGGGGGCGGGTAGGTTGCTCAGTTGCCAGGGTGGTCCTGAAGGAACCAGATTTTTTTTTGTTGAGGACCGCCCGTAAGGACCGCCCCAAGGGACCACCAACTGCCAACCGCCAACTCCCACCAACCGCCAACCGCCAACCGCCACCGACCGCCAACCACCAACCGCCGCCAACCGCACGCCAACCACCAGCGGCAACCAACCGCCAACCGCCAGCCACTACCAACCGCCACCAACCACCAATCACCAACCACCAACCACCGCTGACCACCACCAACCCCCACCAACTGCCAGTTGCCAACTGCCAACCGCCAATTGCCGCCAACCCCCAACCGCCAACCATGGTTGAACACATGGAGTGCCTGCAGGCTTTTTTCGGAAAGCTGTGTAACGGAACACTTTTTTTTTTCCCCGTTAAGGACCGCCCTGTCGGTTGCCAAGATTCCAAGTTTAGTGTGCACACAACCCTAACAATTAAATACACCCTTATCCTTGAGGGAACGTGAGTGCGGGCATGCATTGGGCATCTTTTTTGTTTGGTGGTACAAAGTTCCCACCTGAACGGTATCTTAAATGCCATTTTGTTAGTTTGGTCTCTGGGGGACATGTCCACAGAATGCACTTCGATTTTAAGTGAAAGTATGTGTCCAGCAGCATGGAGTACTCTTGTTCTACTGCTGGCAGTAGAACATGGTAGGTTGGAAGTGGCGAGGGAACAGTTTGGAGGCACGTACAGGAAAAGGAAAGAAGGTGTCAGCAATCCAGTTTACAACTGCTCTATAGCTAGCAGTAGAACAGTAGAGCGATGCTACTGTAGCTCTTGTGAGGTGATGCCACGGGAGCCTGCAACACTGGGAGGGGTTGCATTGTCTTTTGCATTTCTGTTTTCCCAAGACGGTATGGGTTATGCAGCCATTGCAGTTGGCCATGATATGTCTAATGTTAGGTGGCTATTTCATTTTTCCTCTGTGCGGTAGGGGCTGTGCAGCTGTTTTTTTTTTTCCCGGTGTGGCACAGGTTATGTAGCCATTTCAGTTTCCCAGAGACGGCAAGGTCATGCAACCATTTCAGTTTTCTTGGATATGGCAGGCGTTACAGAGCCATTTCGGTTTCCCGCGATACAGCAAGGATTGTGTAGCCCCCACTGATTTCAATTTTCTCTATGACGGCAGGTGTGATGCAGCCAATTCAGTTCTCTCCAAAATAATAGGGTTTCAATTTTGAGGATGGGGCGTACAAGGGCCGGGTGTGTGTCATTGTGGCACTTACATGGCTTGAAAACGATCATGTAATGATGTATATGGGTGTTACAGTGCACGACTGAGCAGTTTTTTGCTTTTTTGTGGCATTGGGGTTTGGTTAGGAACATTTGGGTGCTGTGGTCCAAATGAGTTACATCAGTCAGTTTGTTTTTTGTTTTATTTTGTACAATTTTGTATTTGGAGGCAGATCCATCACCCCCCCCCCCCCCCTCTTAAGAACCATGGGACAATGTACCCCCTCATATTTGGAAGACTATTATCCAAGCAACTCAACAGCTATGCAAGATGATAGGTGAGGTTTGTGCAGTATGCTGCTAGAAGCACGCCACCACAGTTTGTGGTGCATGTAATGAAAAATTTTGTGCAGAGTGTATTGACTCGCACACTTGTGGGTACCAAACTATTTGTTAGGCACAATACATGCCACATTTGTTGGGCAATTGGAATTCACAGACTTGGTCTTATGTTGTGTGCTTTGTAGGGAAGTTGATTCTGGTCTGCTTGGAGGGTTTCTCCAGGGAAAGGTAAAACTGGGGCATGTCATGCTTGAGTAGTGAACCGGGCACACTGGGCAAACACTCCATCCTTACCCCAGCCTGAGCCTTGAAGCTGGAGCCCCCACAGCCTAGCTGCCCGAATCCCTCCCCCCCAACTACCCGGGTCAAGAAACAGGGACTAGAACGCTAAACGATGCAGAAGAGTTTGTGGGAATTCAGAGCAGTTTGCTCTTGCATATTTGTTATACAAGATGAGAATCCACTGTGTTGTTGTGTGGCATCCCGTTGGAGTCACAAGCCTTTCAGGTTTTCCCTTAGAAGTACACAACTGTCAGTGGCAAATCGCCACAACAGGGTGCTGAGTTCCAAAAGGGCAATTGTGTTTGGCAGCAAGATGGCCAATACAATTTCATAGCTGATAGACCCGCATGGTGTTGCAAATGTATAAGAGAATTGGAAAATCATGCACCGAAACACAGCCCTAGGCTTTTGTCTAGTGGTGAGAGACGTCTGTGAGCTGAGATTGCACAGGAAATGACCCATGTTGGACAATCAGCTGCACTCAATACCATACAAATCTTAAAGATTTGGGAAAATATTTAATTCCCAGCACAAGGTGTTGTTGTCCGCAAAAAATAAATTAATTTTTGGCATCATGCCCTACGCAAATATGGGTTCCGCAAAAAAATCGCAAAAATTAAATATTTTTTGCCCCTGCCCCCTTTTAAGGATGACAGAATTTGCAAGAATGGCATTCTCTTTCACAGCCAGTGCTGTGGTTTTTCTTGTTGTCTGATCCCGCAAAGTTTTCTAGTGGCATTTTTTCAGCATTTGATGCACTATTATCGAGACGAACTGACAAGGCAGCATTTCACGTGCCATGGGCACTATTATGGACTAGTTTGGAACTGGTTTGTTGAAAAACTGGTAGACCTGAATCATGCTTGTTGGTGCTTATCTGTGCTATGGACTGCAATCCCAGAGTCCAACTGATCCACATTTGTATGCCTGTGTAGGAATGGACTGCAATCCTAGAGCCCAAGGTACGCGCGGTCTCTTGCAGTAGCAACAAAATGAATCAAACCCAATCCCCAAAACGCAAAAAAAAAGCAATAAATAAATTAATTTTTTGTCCAACACCCTACGCAAAAATGGGTTCCGCAAAAAAATTGCAAAAATATGATATTTTTTGCCCATTTTGGATGCTGTCGCAAAATTTTTGCTTATTATTATTAAAACACCCAATGCAAAAAATAGGATTCCGCAAATCTTTAGGATTTGTACGGTATGTCAACAAAGAGGAAAGGAAAAACTAAGACCCTCATGTTGAATGAATAAATAAATAAATAAATAAATAAATAAATAGATAAATAAATGAATAAATAAATAAATAATAATAATAAGATAAACAAAGCTTTTGTTGAAGTATTTGCCCCTTTCCCCAGCAACAGTCATGGAGTGCTCTTCATTTGAGCTTTTTAGATCTGCCTTCTACAAGTGCTTGTCAAGCACTTTGAGGTAGTTTTTTCCTTTAACGGGGCATTGTGCCCATGTGGGCCACCGCAAAGGGGGGGGGGGTTTGGCAGGGGCTGAAGTTTTGCCCATGATATTTATTGTGCAATTTGGGATATTTTTTGCTGCATGGCTCCCAAAGGCACACACAAAGGCAAACACTGTCCTTCATACAAAGAGAATTTTCGGCACAAGTGATCCGCTCTACAAAATGAAGAGGCAGTCCCATCACACCCATTCCTTGAGTTAATAGCTCCCTCAATCTGGAAGGCCAATTTTAGGCCCTGCTCTTTTTTTGTGCCCCTTGTACAGCGTCACTGTTCCCCAAAATGTTGACTCTGCCGAAACCTGCCCCAATTGGTTGTGCACAAGGCACCAAAATATGGGGATGCCGAAATTTCCCTGCCGCCGATATCCCAATCCCCCCACCCCCACCCTTCTGCAATGGATGGAATAGGGGTGGCGCTTGAGAGGAATCAGACGTCTCGGTTTTTTCTTCGCGGCATCTGCCCACTGCATGTCACCTTTCAACAGCCGGTTGCACAGCTTCATGGCAGGTTTCGTTTACATTTCGCAGTATTACCCTGTGAAGAACTCTAAGCTGCAACTGTTTGCACAGGAGCTCACTCAAAGACTCACACGGCTGATTCACCATGTGATCAATGTCACCAAAAACGTCCTGAAAGGTACACAGCACGAGGAAACTATTATCAGGGCAATCAGAGCCCTTGCTCAGAAGGAGACATTAGCAGACAGCACTGCAGCTCTGATTATCGCAGTTGATCAGGGCGCCATCTCGGGACCACAACAACAAGCCTTTCGGGCCGTTGAGTCCCAGCTTCAGTCGCTCGCCGACGTTAACCGGTCAATACTAGAGGCCACCAAGCAAGTTCGGAGTTTGCTCGTGCAAGTGGAGGCGCAGTCGCACCATGCTGCCCGCGAGTGTTCATAGTCCGTGGAAGATGATTTGCCACCTAGAGTCTTCAATGTGGACGTCGCACTGCAAGGCACCCTTGGTACAGTGCGTCCTTCATTTCCATTGCGGTGGGACCTTGCCGTACACATGCACCAGCTGAAAGACTTGCAATTCAAGGCTTCGATCTGTGTCTGTCAAGTTTAAAAAATGGAATACCAATGGCAGCACCGACACAAGTTGTGACTGCTAGACATGAATTTTTTGGCTCTCTGTGGGCCGGCTCTGCACCGTGGCGCCTGCTAGCTCTGAGCAGTTTGCACTGCACTGTGGGTCACTGGTCATTTTCTATCATACTTGAAGGAAGGGTATGGTACTGGCGGTGCAGAACCTCACAAAAGCATTGGGCAGTGAGCGAAGCTGGTCGCCGTCCGATTCCCACCGTGAATTCCACATTTGTTCTTCGTGACGTTGACAGTAGATGTATTGCTCATTCAGCCATGGGCATTCGTACATCAACAGAGCCAAGATCATCAGTGCCACACCCTACAACTGCCTCACTCCTTGCCACTGACCTCACCATTTTTCGCAACTTTTTTTTCTTGCAATTTTGGCAATTTTTCCACAACTAGCTTGCCCATCTTGCGTGCCTGTTGGTTTATGATACTCCACACTCCATGGACCAATACCCCCTGTTGGGTTTGAGTGAGGAGGTTCCACAGGTTGCAGAGCAATGGAATTCATCATGGAATTGAAGCATGAACCGAAGGCGGCGGATGTTGACCTCCAATTTGTGCTGCCGCTTGGAAGCAGTACCGCACTGTGAGAAGAAGCGTTCCACATCACCACCAGAAGTTGGCTGTGTAATCAAGAATAGTACCCTCTCTTGGAAACAGCTATGGCTGCAAAGCATCGGGACTATTAATATCAATAGCATTGCGACGAGTGTACCTTATTGAGGGTTGTAATTGTGATACCCGTGGAATTTGTTGTACGACACCGGGAAAAAATCTGAGCCACCTGTCCAGAGGTGTTGCACCTTGAGGGTCAAGGAGGATTGCTTACTATGTCACAAATTCCCCACAATTTCCCCCGCAAGTTTCACTAATTTTCCTGCAATTTTTCGCAATTGGATTCGACCCTCCCTGACCGCGATCCCCCCCCCCCTGCCTTGAGGTAGACATGGACAGGGACAACCTGCTGTGTTGTGTTGTGAGTTGTGTTGTGTTGTGTTGTGTTGTGAGTTGTGTTGTGTTGTGTTGTGTTGTGTGGTGTTGTGCTGTGCTGTCTGCTGCCTGGGGTTGTTGTCCTGTTGTGTAATTTCGACCTGTGTCGTATCGCAGTATGTGTCGAATTGTGGGGGTGCTCTGAGGCCGGACGCTGATTGGACTTCCCCAAACATAGGGGGTTTGGTCCTCAAAGGCTGCAATTCTGGTCCCCATCCCTGCCCCAAAGGCCATGGCCACAACCTGAGCATCCCGCTTCACCAACCGTTCCTCATGTTGCCTCAACCCTATCGCATGCCTGACGCAATACCTCTCCAAATGTATGATATGGCTAAAGTTTCATTGTGGCTCTTTGAAAACGATTCCCCCCATGCATATGGCAGGATTTTACCCCTTCGTGTCGCAGAATGCCTGCGCCTGGTTTGTGCCTGTGTGTAGGCTTGTGCTCATGTCTACGGCCATGCATGTACGTTGTCTATGCCTGTACAAAGAGGGATGGCCGATTGATACAGCATCAGTGTGCCTCAAGAGCCTAATTTTGCAGACACTACGTTGGGGTGTGAAGACATTTGTCAACCGCCTTTTGGGGTTTCTGTAGGCTGTGCAGTGGATCTGGGACCTACCCAGAGCAATAGTATACATTGCAGGCACACTTTTTGGTGTTGGCAAGATGGTGTGCCATATTTTTGGTTGTGCCCCTGATTTAGTATTTTTGAAACTAGTATTCCCTGATCCATGGCCCAAAGGTCCCCGGGCGTCATCGGAGGTCACCCAACAATCATGTTTATTTGTTTACTTTTCAAAAACATCGGTATTTGGGCAACCACCGTTGTTTAGCAAGGTTTATTGGTGTTTATTGATAGCTGTGCATTGTTTGATGATGGTTTTGGGCCTTTGTATTGCAATTTGTATGTTTTGTGTCATTTTGGTTACATTTCAGACACTCTTTCCCCTGCTCATTCTCGGGATGGGGTCTGATGCAGGGATGCACCGTTGGATGCTCAACAGAAGGGTAGATCCAAGGCCACATTCACAAAGAAAGAAGCAGCAGTTGTGCAATACAAAATGCTTTTGTTTTTCACCCATTTTCTCAAAGAAAACAGCAAAAAACAAAAAAGCAAAACACCCAAATGGACAATCTGCAGGCCACCGGCCAAATGCCTTTTGGCCTACGTTGATTTACGCCCTGGGTTGATTTTGGTACAATCAACCCCAACAACGGCGCCTGTACATGTGCTGTGTGAAAATGCCCCATTGGACAGGGCCGTGTTCATGAACGGCCCATACATAGTTCAAGGAGGGGGTGGGTTATAGCAACATACACTGGAAAAAGGCATCAAAACAAACAAAAATGGGTTGTAATCTCAAGTAGAATGTTGTTAAGAGCAGCAACAAATCTTCACGCATGACCCAACCCCTGCCCACCATAGGTAGCTACAGATATCATCTTGAAAGACAGCGGTCAGAAAGGGTTGCCTAACAAGAGTTGCACAACGGGCAGGGGTTAATACCCAGGGATGGTAACAGTGCATCGATACACGTTTTGGCGAAAAAAGTTACACGAAATCATTTTGATGGGACAGCGCCTGATAGAAACAGCCAAGAGTGCTCAGTGGGCCTAACCACCTCTGCTTCCACAATGCTATCAATATTCATGGTGGGTGCGCACTTCGCAATGTGCTCATTCGACTCTGACGTGGCTGCACCACTCAAAATTGGCTTTACATCACGGGAGCCCCTGGTGGTTTTGGGTGGTTTTGGGCAGGGGTCCAGAAATGGGGACCCCCTCCTTTTTCTCCCACCTTGCAAACCTTTCCTTTTGCGCACCTTGGCTACAATTCCTGGGCACCACTTGGTTTCTGACACAAAGCCTCTGCATGTTTGTTAACCAGTGTTCCTTGTACTTCACAACTATGTGCACTTTGGTGCCTGAAGGTGCAACAACGTGTTGCATGAGTTCTTGGGTGAAGCTTGGGTGCAGCACAGGGGTTTCTTCAGTCCTTGGTCTGCCACCACTGTGAAGTAGTTGTGTCATCCCCTGGGGGGATGGCACAGTACCATCCCCTGGGGGGCACTGGGGGACTGTCATTTGGCAACCGCCCCCTCAGGAGGGTGGGGGGACCAATGTGCTGGGGGGGGGGGGATGACAAGGGGTGTGAAAGAGGAAGATATTGAAAAATTAAGGATTTTTGAACATTCTTGTCCCTCTGTGGAGTAGTGCACCCAAAATCGGCAGAGAAACCCCGCATTCAGCACCAGCCTTGACAGCAGAGGAACAGCGAGAACAGCTTGTTGATTCCCAATCAACAATACTAGCCATGGTCAGGCACATGATAATCTGGGTATTTGAGTGCATGATGGTGTTATTGCTCCCTCTTGCTCCCACTACCCACCCTGCAACATGATCAGGTCGGATTGTACCATGTTCTCGGAATTGTATGGGAAAGTCACAGAGAATCATGGGTCATGAGCATAACACAGTGCTGCACTGGTTGCTGGCCCTAGGGGGCTAGGGGCTGGAGTGGGGTCTCTTTAGAGTTTGGGGGACACTGCATATGATTGACACCACATTGGATCTACCCGGGGGTAATTCAGGCTCTTGGACTCCGAATCTGAATTGGACAGTGCAAATTGCAAAAGGTGCCTTGCCCCTCCCCCCGGATTGCGGCCAGACCACATTCCTCAGCGCGCTTGTCGTACCTTGCACTTTGCAATGGAAGATCATACGGAAGATGTCAAGCATTCATAAAGGTCTCCAATGGCATCCCCCCCCCCTATGCCTTCTCAGCAAAAGGCAAGGATCTGTGTCCACCGACCATCGCTCTTCCACAGTATGGGTTTGTGAGTGCCGTTGCCTTGGGGACCGCGATGAGGAGCTGGACCCTGTGGACGCTGACAATTTTGTTGTCAATTGCATCGATTCATGGAGATGGTTGTGGCGCTGCCGCTGGCAGTGCAAAAGGCCAGAATTTGATTGTGAACCCGAGCGGAGAAGACGATGGTGGCTGGACGTCGATCGGCCCTCACCCCCCAACCTTCATTGAGGCCAAAGCGGTTCCTCTGCACGCCGCCAGTGGCGAAAAGGTGCTCCCCTCATGTCTCTTTTGCATCATGCCACACACCACCCCTGACGTTTTTTGAGGGAGTCAAGGAGTCGTCAGGCCCTCTCCGCTTGGCCATACCTAGTTTTTGGGACTGCCCCTATGGCGGAGAAGGGGACGCAGTTGGTTCCGCAGAGGCTGAATGAAAGTTGTCGCAACAGCACTCGGCTTCACACCTTCAAGGAGCGATGTGGAGGGATGGATGGGTGGATGGTGGACCCACCCCTATTGGAGCCCTGCCGCCGCAGTCTGCCGGGATGCTGCAAGCAGTCGCTGTGGCGAGGGTTACATGGCCATAGTGCTGTCATCATATGGTGCCCTGCACACCGTTGTGTTGTGGGGCGATATGACCTGCACGTACCATGCCATAGACCACAGTATGACTTGCGATGGTGGCATGCCTTGCATGGTCATGCTATGGGGACGCCCCCTGGGCAGCTCGCGCACAGTGCAACTATTTGGCCGATCTGCGCTATCCACACGGCGGTTCTGCGCGGCCCCTCCCACACGCTGCGCACTGCATCCCCCCCACCTCTTGTCCTTCCCGCCCGTGTCACAGGTCCTCAACCCTGGGGTGGACAAGCACATTTACCAGGATGTGTCCGTGTCCTTGTACTCCACGGGCCAAGTCTTCATGTTCAGCACTTACATCGCCAGCTTGAACCAGCAGCCAGACAAAGGTTCCATTCTCCTGCAGTGGATGGCTGCCAACGGCACAGTGATGCAGAACATTAGCTCAAACGTCTGGCCGGTGGAAATGTGGCAGGCGGACGCCGAGCGTTGGTACTCGTATCAGCGCCGGCTGATGAAACCGTTTGGGGCAGCACAGATCCGCGTGAATTTGATGGCGAAGGCAGAGGCAGGACCGGTTCAGGTCTGTGTCGCAGACAAGTGGCAGGAGGGGCATCGAATGTAAAGGGGAACACTTGACGTGGCGCGTACCCCTGCAGGAATGGAAAGACCACAGCGCTCAGTGTGAAACCGTGGGGAATTCTGGTGGGAAGACTTCAGCTGTTCCCAGGCAGAACTCGTTAATTGGCCATCACTTTCCCTGGACGGGCGAGGTAGGTCAGCTGCCGGTGGGTAAAATATGTCGTGGGTTCTCCTCACAATTCAGCCTCGGTGGGTGGGCTTTGGGTTTGAAACCCCAGCATTCGTCTTGCGGGGGGGGGGGGGGGGGTGCGATGAAGGCTGAGTGTGTGGGAGGGGATGCCTTTTCTCATTTCATTTTTTTAGTTGTTTTCTGGTTTGCCCCTGAAGCATTCAAGCATTGTATTTTGCTGTCTGCAAATTGCATACTTCATGATCAATTGCCTGTGGGTCAACCCAAGTGATGTCACTCCAAGTTATCACTCCAATCAGTCCAACAATCCATCGGTGTTGCTGCAATCGGTCCAATGAGCCCCTGGCAGTCGCTAGCAAGGAGGTGGGACCACATTTTGTGGCAGATATGGTAGCATCACCTGAGGAGAAGTGGGGGCCGAGGTGCTGTTGACCCCAGGAGACCCCGCGCCCCACCATCACCGTTGCACGTGGGTGTGTCAGGGAACGAAAAAATGGACCAGCTGGCGGGGGATGGGCCAAGAGGAGGAGCAACAAAACTTGTGGGCGGGGTTGGTCCTTGGGGAGAGGAAGGAGACCAAGAATGGGTGCCAGACTGTGGTTGGAGGTGGATAGCGGGGGTGACACTGACGGTGGGGGTTGGACGATGACACTGACAGTGACAGTGACAGCGACAGTCGTAAAAGATGTGGAGCACCTCAAACGGCCACTTGTCCACAAGGCATTGACAGTGTGTGCGGCAGCGCAGGGCGCGTGGTGCATGCTAACATGTGCATGCGGTGTGTTTGTTTTGTGTCATTGCAATGAAGTTGCCTGGTTCGCAGTCGCTTAAGCTGCAAGAAAGCAGGCCTCTTCACCACGTCCGAACATGGGTTATGGTGTTGCTGGTTCTTCGGTGAAGGATTCACACACACCCTCCCCCTCCCCCTCATCCACCACCAATATTGAGAAACGAGGGTCTGGGTGTGTATGGCGGCGTCCTTGCGCTTGCGAGGACTGCCGCACGCGTTGCTGTACTGCAATTGCCCCTGACCACCAGGGCGGCCTTGCAGACGCTGCGTGACGACAGGGCGGTCCTCACATCGGGGCTGGTCCCACTGTAGGCCCCCACATGTTGAGGTCTGGACACCGCCCCGTCCAAGTGCTCACACTCAACAGCCCCTCTGAGAGGGGTCCCCTGCTGCCCTCTCGGAGGGCTGGACTGACAGAGTGGCCCGCCGCCACGTTCTCCTCTGGCAAGCACCATGGGCCTCAGGCCACGCAGGGCACTCCGGAGGACTGACCCAACAGGTCCAGAAACACCGCCGTGACAGTCACAAACCAATGCGCCGCGCTCGTACTTCGCCGCCGTTCAGTGAGCTGAGACGCTGGGCACCCCAGCTCCATGTGCCCTGCTTCGGCCCCCCATGTGCCGTGCCGCGTCCCCACTCCATGTGCCCTGCAGTAGTCGCACTCGTGATGTTGTGGCCTCAGGTCTACTTCGATGGCGTGTCTTTGGCTGCAAACCTGCTGTTGAATTCCGGAGGTGAGAACCGAGATGCGCATGACAACACACATCACCCCATGGGCTGGACTGCCCTCCCGGCGCTGGGGCTCCAAACAGGCCAGAGCTCAGAATGGCTGCTGTTGGAGGAGTACAAGGATCTGAAGGCAGAGAACGGGCACCGCTTCTTTGCCCCACCCCCGACTTCGCAGGAGGCCTATCTGTACCAGGATGTCGATGTGTCGTCCTTCGCCGACAACACCGTATTCTTAGTGGAGTCTTATCAGGTGTGGTCAGAGTTTTGTACCCCCGATGGGACAGGCTCAGAGGCCTGGATGCGTTTGGGAAATGTGGCTGGGTTCGCCATTTCCAAGCCCCCCCCCCCCCGCGCACACGCACGTACCCCCAGAGGTACCAAGAGGCATACTCCTTCAGCCTTTAAGGCGCACCCCACGGCTGTGTCCGATGGTAGACAGGGGACACCCACGGGACCCCCACGCCCCGGAGGGTGCGCGGGTGTAACAGGCGTGTGCATTATGAGGGTGTGGCTCACCCCTGGCAGTCCTGTAGTCCGCTGCCACAGTAGAGGTAGGGACAGGGTGAGCACAGGGCCACACAACCGCTGCCTCACAATGGCACAGGAGAAGGACACCCCCTGTTCCTCTGGGTTTGCTCTCCTGCTCCCATGATCAGAGGGGCACCTCGACCCTCGGAAGTCCTCTCAGATTTGTCATGCGGCGACTCTCCCTCAAAGTGCTTTGCTTTGTGCGGATTGGCATGGGGCGCACCCCCACCGATGGGCGTCACACGTTGTAGTGTGCCCCTGCCCCTCATCCTGCAGGGCCATGTGCCCAGCTCTCTCCCTGCATCCCATGTGCCGGGTACATCCCCAGTGCCCAGCTGCGTGGGCTGCCTGGGCGTGCCCTAACAGCTCGGTCCCAATTCGCAGTCTTGACCCCCCCCCCCCCTCTCTCTCTCTCCCCCAGGGGCTGTTGAAAATCATATGAAAGCCCATGCTGTCAATTCTGCGCTAAATCCCCCTCCCCTCCCTGTCTGCGGGACCCCCTCCCCTCTGTAAAGCTGCTCCCACCGCAGTCAATGACAGCAGGCCAAAGGAACCGATCGTCCAGAAGCTCCTGGCTGGGGGGTCCTTAAGGATCCAATTTTTTTTTGGCTGAGGACCGCCCCTAAGGACCGGGCAACCACCTACCGCCAACCGCCACCAACCGCCAAACACCAACCCCCACCAACCACCAATCGCCAACCACCTACCGCCCCAGCCGCCACCAACCGCCACCAACCACCAAGCGCCAATCGCCATCAACCGCCAACCGCCAACCGCCAATCACCACCAACCATGGTTGAACATATGAGCTACACGCGGTCTTTTTGCAAAACTGCAATTTTGGAACGCTTGTCCCCCCCCCCCCCCTTAAGGACCGCCCTGGCTCCTGGTGGATGGCTCTGCGTGCATTGTGAACACCCTCTTGCCGCCTCTTTCGCATCAGGCGGCTGCGGTGTACCAGGACGCCTCTGATACGACGACCGTGAAGATCCAGTGGAAGCACGCCAACGGCACGTCCCTTTCCGAAGAGACGGTCCCCTTCCAAAGCTTCACGTCCATGGCCTGGGCCCCCAAGCGGTACATCCGGATGAAGCCCGTGGGCGCTGCGGTGTGCCGCCTCACGCTGGTGGCCCGCAAAACGCGCTTCTGGCACGACGGCTATGACAACCGCGGGTTCTTCGACGCCATCGTCTTCGTCCCCGCGGACCACAAGGCGGTGTTCACGACAATGGACCTGCGCCTGGGGAATGTGCACGTCACGGACCCCGGGACCCGGACCGTCAGCATCGGCAATCTGGGCATGTTCTCGTCAGTGATGGTCACGGATCTCCTCCTGAACCAGACGGAGGGCGCCGGCAACTTCTCCCTCTCCGGCACCGACGTCCGCGAAGTGGGTGTGCGTGTGCCTGTGCTCACTGCCACAAGGGCATGGGAGTGGGTCCGAACCAGTCTTCTGAAGCCCCCGCCCCCCCCCCCCCAAAAGGTACTACGCCGGTCCTGTCAGGCCATGCTCAGGCTCCCCCGCGATGGACGTGTGGCCACAGGCCACCGCAGACCCGTGGCGCAGTGGAGCCCGGTCTATGCGCATGTACTTGACACACTGCCACTGCCCTACCCACACTTGCCGCATTGCGAAGGGAAGAACGGGTGACTGTCCAGGGCCCCGTAAAGAAACAGCAACCCGACGGAATGTCACACAGGGAGTGCAGCAGTTGTGTGTGGACCGGCTTGTAGAAGGGAGGGCACAGGGCTTTGAAGGGCCCAAGGCGCCCTTGCGCAAGCGAGAGGAGGCAGAAGGGCCAAGGGAGAGAGTTACTTTTCCCTTTACCCCCCCGTGGCCTCCTCCCTTTGTAGCGCCGCGCACCAGAGGGGCCTGGCCTGCGCCCTCAGGTCTCAACCTGTTGAGCCCACGCCCTTGGAAGCCGGTGCTGCCCCGGACCCCTCTGGGCCCCCACCTGCCCCGCCGTTTGTAGGGGGGGCGGGGGGCTGGGGGCGGGGCATACCCCCGATAATTGGGCGGTTCAGCTCGGCAACAGGCTCCCGTGGCCGAGCCCATGCAAAACAGGAGCACTGAAGGCCTGGACTGACGGGACAAAACTGGCCTGTGAAGGGCATGGGGGGCTTTCGCGTGTATCAGCCAAGGCTTGACAGCGTGGCTTCCAGCGCCTTCGCCATCACCGTTTGTAGGGCCGCAGTGCACTGTGGACTACATTCTGCACATCGACAACACGTACCCCACAACGTGGGTCGCAAACCTCGTAATTCAGCTGGTGGACCCGGTGCTGCCACTTGTGGATATCCCCATTTCCGCGACTATCACCGCACAGCTCGCGATGTTTAGCGTCGCTGAGTACGACTTTGGGTCCGTCTACACGAACCGAGGCTCGAGGAATCTGAACCTCATTCTGACGAGCGTGGGACGCGAGCCACTGCAGTTCTTGGGAGTGTCTACCAACTTCATGGGCACGGGCTTCGAGCTGCTGAGTACTCCCAATCCCCTCACGATGCAGTTCCAGCAGCAGACACAGTTCCCCATCCAGATCAACACCAACACCGGTCCCATTGGTATGCTTTGTAAGCGGTGGTTGGATGGAGTGCCGAGCCGTGCCATGCTGTTGCTGAAAGGCTGTCGTGTGAATTGTATTACTGTCAGTTGTGAGCTGTTCTGTGAACTAAACTGCCAGTGTGGTGTGGTGTGCCGAAGGCGCTGTTACCAGAAGGCAATGGCCGGGATGGGTGTCTACCCACGGGTACAGGTAAACGGGAGGGCTGTGTGTCTAAGTGCGCGCCGTGTGCTAGTGTGTTGTTGTATAGCCGGACCAGTGCACTGTCGCACTTGGCCGGTATTGCTCTGCTGACGCCTGTGCACAGTCACACAGGGTCCAGTAGGCCCACTGCTCCGTGTGTGCCGCGCTGCACCATCAGTGCTTTCTGTGTGGTGCCGCACTGCTTGGTGCTGTGCACTGCACTGCACCGTGTGTGCCCTGCTGCACTGCACTTGTGGGCAGAGGGCAGTGGGCAGTGGATCTCCTGCAACGCACTGCCACACTGCCTGGAGGCTGTGGGCAGTGCAACTCCTCCTATGCACTGCCTCACTGCCTGTGGGCAGTGGGCAGTGGAGCTCCTGCTATACACCGCCAGACTGCCTGGGGGCAGTGGGCAGTGGAAATCCTGCAATGCAATGCTGCACGGCCTGGGGGCAGTGGGCAGTGCAGCTCCCGCAATGCACTGCCTCACTGCCTGGGGGCAGTGGGCAGTGCAGCTCCTGCTATGCACTGCCACACCGCCTGGGGTCAGTGGGCAGTGAAACTCCTGCAATGCACTGCCACGCCGCCTGAGGGTGGCGGGCAGGTGGGCCCGCGCATTGCGGGATTGTGGTGTGGTGTGGTGTGGTGTGGTGTGGTGTGGTGTGGTGTGGTGTGGTGTGGTGTGGTGTGGTGTGGTGTGGTGTGGTGTGGTGTGGTGTGGTGTGGTGTGCCGAAGGCGCTGTTACCAGAAAGGCAATGGCCGGGATGGTCTTGCACGCGGGAAAATGCAAGCTGGGAGGGCTGTGTGTCTATGTGCGTGCTGTGTGTAGTGTGTTGCGCACCTGGTACGGCTGGGCATATGCCCTCCCTCCAACGGCAGCCCCAGCCGAAAGCTGTCCAGGGGATTCCCTGCCGCTCTGTTTGTTGGTGCATTTGGAGTTCTCGTAATGCCCATGTTATTGTGCCTCCGGGCTTCGTGTGCGCCTTGGTGAGGCAATCCTGGGCTCTGGCGTGTGCCAACTAGACTCGTTGCGACTCCGTCAACACTTGCCAGATGAACTCCTTCCCCATGTTGTGCGGCCCCATGTGTGCTGCCCGCATGGACGGTGTTGTTATGGCAGCTGACCATTGCTCTAGGACCACTGAGTCCCACAATTGGCCCTGCACCTGGGACACTCAGGGTCCCACATACGTGCTCAGCCGTGTGTGGAGGCGCTGACGGGCCGGCTGCCACTCATGGGACTGCACTGGGCACTCCCAGAGGTGCTGGACCGTCTCCGGGCAGCCGCCGCAGAGTAGGCAGCGCCTGCATAGCTGCACGTTGCGGTGCTGGGAGTGCTCCGCCAGCACCGTCATGGTTGGGAGGTTTCGCATCCGGTGGGCCACTAAGTGTCTCTGCTGGTCACTCGTGGTGTGGTGTGGTGTGGTGTGGTGTGGTGTGGTGTGGTGTGGTGTGGTGTGGTGTGGTGTGGTGTGGTGTGGTGTGGTGTGGTGTGGTGGGGTGGGGTGGGGTGGGGTGGGGTGGGGTGGGGTGGGGTGGTGTGGTGTGGGGTGGGGTGGTGGGGGTGGGGGTTGGGGGTGGGGTGTGGGTGTGGGTGTGGGTGGGGTGTGGGGTGGCTTGGCTTGGCGTGGCGTGGTGTGGTGTGGTGTGGTGTAGCAGTACGGTGTGATGCCCTGCACCATCACGTTCTGCAGGCCCAAACAACGGCAATATCACCATCTTCACCGATGACCCCAGCCATGCGGCGGTGGTGATCCCGCTGTACGCCATTATCACGGATTATACGCCCGAGCTCTCGGACCAGCGGCTGCAGTTCCAGCAGGTCCACGTGGCAGAGGGGCCCAAGACCCTGTCCTTCAACATCACCAACGCCGGAACTTCGGGGCGGTTGGAGATCCTGTCCCTCTCGTTCCAGAGTGGCGGCGCCTCGGCACAGTTCTCCATCGACAGCACGCGCTCCCGCGCGCTGGACCCCGGCGAAACCGCAGTGTGGCACGTGACTTTCAACCCAGCGAAACCCGATGGCAGCGCCTACGGCAACGCATTCTCGCAGGTCGAGATCATCACGAATGACGACAACCGGCGGAACGTCTTTGTGCAATTGGAGGCCTTTGGATCGGACCACCGCATCTCCACCGACACCAAGAGCATGTACTTGGGCTCGCGGCACATGTTGGGCGGGGGCTTCCTGCAGACCCAGCAGCTGGTCATCGAGACGACGGGGACGCAGGTTGCTGCTTGTTTGGGTCTTCGTCGAGTTGTCCTCCTTTGCATTGCTGTGCAGCGTATGACAATACCCCTGTGTGTGTGTGTGTGTGTGTGTGTGTGTGTGTGTGTGGCGTGCGGTGTGTGGTGGTGCTGCTGCTGGTGGCTGTTGTTCATTTGTTGTTCGTCATTAGCGTGATCACTATTGTTGTGCGCTGCCCTCCTGCTGTTGTTCCCGGACATAGCGTCAGCGTCAGCGCAAGTAAGCGATTTTTTTCGATCATCGGGCAATCGCAAACCCCCTCCCCCCGGCAAAGATACAGGAAGGGCTGCAGGGTGACAGCCTGCGCCAAATGAGAAAGCTATCCTCAGACAAGCGCTGTATTGACGTGCGCCCTGTCCGTGTCGCCCTCACGGCATGATTACCACATCCACGACGGGTTGTCGCGCCTTTTCACAGGGTTCCCTCACAATCGCGGCGTTCGAGATGGTCACGGCTGACGGCAGCAACTCCAGCTTCATCATCCAGCAGGGCAGCAACCCTCCGTCCTTCCCCATGGGGATCGGCAACCAGCACCGCCTGGACATTGCCTTCTACCCCATCCTGGACGGCACCGGCCCCGTGGGCCTCCGCAATGCCACGCTGCGCATCTTCAGGTCCCGCGTCATATCCGTGTCCCAGCGCATGTTCGTAACGGGGACAACGTGTGCAGTGGGGCGGCATGACGCTGTGCAACGCAGCAACGCATGTCGCCCTCGCAGCCACGATGTGATGGATGAATGCGAGGGCTGGGGCCAGACATGCCAGCACCCCCCACTCTACCCAGCCCAACCCATGCAACGCCCCCTCCCCCCCCGCCCCCCACGACGCCAGAAGTACCGGAATCACCAACCGGCAAACGTACTCCATTGTTATCCCCCCCCCCCCCCCCACGGCATGTCTCTCGAGAGTGGAGGAGGAAAAGTGCACTTTTTGTGGGGCGAGAGCGGAACGTTTGCCCACCGCTCGCCATCGAAGCGCACAGCTCTTGCGGCGTCCACTGTACTGCCGGTGCCGGCGCGCTTCACAGGTCGGGCGGTCCGACGGGGTGTCTGTGCTCGGGACAGGCCTGTTTCTGCGCATGCGGCGGGGGGTCAACAAAAGCGGGCCACACGAAAGACGAAGCACCGGATTAACACTGCACACGACCAATTTTCCGGAACTGCCCCGCCCCACCCCCTTCCCCTCCCCGTGCGCACTTTTGAATCATGGCTTTTGCGGTGACGGAATCAGGCAGACCGCACTGAGCCGCGGATTGCTCTGTGGCGGTCTCTCACCACGTGTTCCTTCGCTGCTGCTTTGATTTTGGGATCGCTTTTGTGCGAACACGTGACCGGCCTGAAGCAACGCAGAGCCAATGTCTGTAACACAGCGGATGTAGTGTCAGCACGAGCACCCCATGAGACCCGGTCTTCTTGTACAGTGGCTATGTTTGGACAAGGGTGACGGGCGGTGTCACAGATAAAGCAATTCGGGACCCCCCCCCCCCTCCCCCGCCCACCTCCTCTGAAAAAACAGCAACACCGTGCCACAGGTATGTGCCCCCAAGTGAATCGGTTCTTGAAGCTCCTGGTGGACGGCCTCGTCAAACACGGTCCTCCACTGTTTGACCCGACTTCACAATATGTTTGTTGTTGTCCCGAGGGCCTCCCTTTATGCCCCTGTGCATCCCCCCCCCCCCCCGCCCTCCCTCTGAACAAGATTCTTATGGAGTGGGGGAATCAAAGATTGCGGAACGACACCAGTTTTCTCTCGCCATTTTGGGTACACACACACACACACACACACACACCGGGTCTCAGATTTCCCCCCTTCGCCGCCTCTTCTCAGAGATCGGGGGGGGGGGCGGAGGGTCAAGGGCCGTGGGCAATCCTCTCGTGTCCGCTGAGCCTCTCCCGGGTCCCCGTCCGGGCGGGCGACGTGCGGTCAGGGCACACGCCTTCCTGTGCCGGTTGTCCCTGGGCGGTGTGCCCCGCGGCGTGCAATGCGTGGGGTCTCGGCGCTGTGCAGACCGGGCGGGGGGTCGTTAGGGCGCCGCGTGCATCGCGTGCCGAGTCCACAGACCGCCTTGGCCGGCGTCGAAGGATGCCTTTGAGGGGGAGACATATCAACAAACCGGCATTCGCACCGCAACTCGGGCGTCAACACCCGCCCTGTACTGACCCCGCGTCACGTGTGGTGTGCCATCTTTTGGCCAACCCCCCCGACCATCCCCCGCGCCCTTTGCATTCGCAGCAACGACCCCTACACCCCCGTGTACGACGTGTACCTTGCTGGGACGGCGGAGGACTACCGCCTCGCGTACGACGTCACGATGGTGGACTTCGGGGACCGGCACATCAACGCTGGGCCCTCTTACGGATATGTCGTGGCCGTGAAGAATGTGGGGACGCTGGGAGACCTGATGCTCATGAACACCCAAATCCAGGTTTTGGGGGGCTGTTGGTTTGGGGGAGGGCCTCTTCGTTTGACGGGCGGCGGCAGCGGGGCAATTTGCTGATGGTGAGGCCGAGGGCGGGGGGAGGAGGACCCGGCCGAAGGGGGGGGAGGGTTGGGGCGGGGCCCGAAATGCAAAATTCATGTGCGAGGGCGAGCACACCACCACAGCAGCAGCAGCAATGATAAGGAGCAGCACAGCACCGCAGCAGCAGCAGCAGCTGCTGCTGCAACAGTCATGAGCATAACCGCATCACTGCGGCAGCAGCAACAACAAGTAGGAGCAGCAGCAGCAGCAATAAGTAGCAGCCCAGCAGTTCAGCAGCAGCAGCAAATGACGGGGCGTTCAATCCCGCGACAATTGGGCTGGGGAGTGGCTTGGAAAAGCGGCTCTTATGGCCCTGAGCCAACATAACGGGGCAGTGCTGAAAGGCTGCTGCCGATTTGAAGATGGGCGGCCATCCAGCCAAAATGAAGGTTTCCTTCCTGGAGACTCCTTCTCCCTCCATGACACGTATCTCAACATGATCAGCGCGTCGTGGGGGTGCCCCCCTCGGCCCCACCAGAACATGGGCGAATGGGTAGCAGGTCAATTCGGGCGATGAGAACCACGTCGGTCGGTACAACGCACTTCAGAAAACTGCCAACACGCAATCTCAGCATCACAAATCGCCCATTTTCGGTTGATTTTGACTTTGATTTTGCCCACCCTGTCGCCATCCTGTCACCTCCCTTTGCTCCCGAGGAAGTGTACGCCCACTTGCCGACCCCTCTCCAGGGCTGGTTCTTGGCTTTGGTCACAGATGCCTTTTGGGGAACGGGGGGCCTGGGCAGAAAGTGGGCTTGACCTCTCCCCCGGCAAACGAAGTTTTCCCCCACCCCAGGACCCTCATGAGGGGAAGGGGTTCACAGTGGGGGAATGGGTTGACGATTTGCTAACATTATTTTGCGGGTGCATGAGCGGATGTGGCAAATTCCGAGCTCGAATGCAAGCCAACGTGAATATGGGCAGCGGTCAAGACATCATGAGGGGGGGGGGGGGTATCCGAAACCGTTTTTCTACAGGCGCGCCGAGGGCCCGGACACGACAGCAACGGAGCACCCAATACCAGGGTGAGAGTTTGCATTGTGACCACCATTGCTACCCCAAGCGGTGGTATTGTCTTATTTCATGCATAGTTAATATGGTGTGGTTGTACTACCGACGCGTTTTTGATGTGTTGTTGACGTATTGTTAATGTGTTGCTAATGTACTGTTGATGTATTTTGCATTTGTTGATGTGTTGTTGATGTATTATTGATCTGCTGTTGACATGGTGTTGATGCCTTGTTGATGTGTTGTTGACGCTGTGTTGTGGTGTCGATGATGCGTTGCTGACGTGTCAATGATGTGTTGATGATGTGTTGATGATGTGTTGATGATATGTTTGATGATGCATTGCTGATGCTTTGATGATATATTGTTGATGTGTTGTTCATATCTCTTTTGTGTGTTGTTGATGCGGTGGTGATGTGTTGTTGATGTGTTGTCAAAGCATTGCTGATCTGTTGTTGATGTGGTGCTGATGGGTTGTTGATGTACACCTGATGTCTTGTGGATGTTGTCTTGATCTGGTTGATATGTTGCTGATGAATTGTTGATGCGTTGTTGATGCATTTTCGATGTTGTGTGATGTTGTGTTGATGTGTCGCCATGTGGGTGCGGGTATCTTTTTGTACTGAACTTGCGAACTCCGTTTGCAACAGCGCTAAGGTGCCGTTTTGTGCGCCGCTCGGTCCCTCCAGGTGTGCTTTTGACATTCTGTGCCCACAAAGAAAAACCACTCTTCAGCACTTCTGCAAGGGGTTTTGTCCTGCACGTTACTGTCCTTGCAACCACCTTCGTCGGAGCACCCAGGGACCTTTGCATGTTTTTTTTTTGTGCCACCTTAGCGCCGGCGAGTGCCTCTCTTTACTTCCACGTGCCCACACGCCCCATTCGCTCCCCGGCAATGAGTTTTTGTGCTGTGCACATAAAGGCAGCCTAGCGCTCCGGCAGGGGCTCCTTTGGAGCGCATCACGATACGGTCTCCACGAGTTGAACCGCAATGTGCCATTGGCTGTGTCACTGGCCGGTGTGTGTGGTCTTGGGCCTTGTGGCTTGTTGTTGGCTTCTCGGGGTATTGGTTGGCTGTCGGTTGCCATGCTCGTGCTCTGCCGTCATCATCATTTTGCCAATTCCCAATTCCAGGGCACTGACAGCAACAGTTTCTTTGTGTCCGCCGGGCAACCAGGGAACACGATGGTGGCCCCAGGGGAGTACCACAATGTGACCATCAAGTTCGGCCCGAGCTCCATTGGTAACAAGACAACTGCAGTTTTCCAGGTCCAAAGCACAGATCCTGTGGATGAATGGGCCAAGCTGCCGCTCCGTGGCCGTGGCGTGGATCAGCGTCTGCAGGTGCAGCCTTCTCAACAGCCCTCACCAACCGTCAATAACCCTCTGCCATTCTCCACGCCTCTCTGGGGCCCTGTTCAAGTGGCGTCGGGTTTCCGGTGCTGATTCCCCAGGCAGCGGGTTGTCAGTGTGTTTCCAGGCCCACCAGTACAGGAACATTCAGTGCAGCTGCATTGTAGGAGTAAGGCGGCATCATCGCACCGAGGGTCCCACAGCAAGATCTGCATCGTAGGGGGCAGCACCGGGGCGTGGTATGGTCGGAGTAGCACTCCGGGCAGCATTCTAGTAGCATTTTGGGGGTGCCAATCCTGCGGCGCCTGCGGTACGCCCTGCAGCGCGAAATTGGGTAGTTATTTTTGTGGAACAGGGGAAATTGTACCCTTTGTGAACCGTACTGTTGAATGGGGGGTGGTGATCGCGACATTTTTGTCTGTTTTGAGTATTGTGCCCGTTTGACCTACTTCTTTCACCCTAAATTGAGGAAAATTAGTGCGGTGCTAATTACCCTAAAGCTAATTACCCTTACCCTCCTGCGCCTGTGGTGCGCAGTAAGCGCCCCCTTTAGCCTGCAATGCCTCTGCCACCCTCAACAACCCTCAACAACCCTCTGCGACACTTCACAATCTGCAGGTGGACAGCCTGTTCAGCCAGCAGTTCACTCAGGAGCAGGACACCGCTGCACCGATGTCCGCGCCACTGTCCCTGGTCATTCGGAACACAGGGACCCTCGGCGATCTGGAGCTCCTGACGATCGAGAAGCAGGGGCTGAACCCGGAGCAGTTTATCCTGAACGTCACCGCGACCGGCCCCATTGCCCCAGGCGCCACCCGGACGTTCCTGGTGCACTTCAAGCCAAATGTCACTGGGTTCCTCTCATTCCGGCTGTTCCTTCTTGCCAACGACGCTCAGCCCAATGGCCAGAGCCCTGAGTTCTCTGGCAACGCCATTCACCCCCGCATCTCCCTCAGGTGCCCCGAGACCTAGTCCTGCACCCTCACCTTCATCCCTGTCCACTGCCTCTCTGTCATTCCCCCTTTTCCTTACCCTGTCTGTCATCATTTTTTGCTGGTGTCTTGCCTATTTTTTTGATGGTGGGGCGTTTTTTGGGATGCTTTTGTGTTGCCTATTGACTTGGGGTTGCATGGGTTGTTATCCAGCTATTTGGAGTGTTCAGCCATCTCTTGGTGCCGTTCGGTTTGTCTTTGTTTTGCCTTGGACCGGATTGATTTACGGCTAATTATATGCGCTTCATTCATTGCATTGCTTTTCTATTCTTTACACAGCGTCGATTTGGCCAAGGGTCTGATGAGTTGACCCTTGTAAGTGCGTTGCAACTGTGCTGCAACTGTGTGCAAATAAAGAGCAAGATTAGAATGACGGCAGTGGGGAGGTGTTTTTGATGTGTTGTTTGCCCTTGCCTGTTTTTAAGGTAATTGCAATATTTGTTAGGCCGGTAATGTATGAATGGTATTTCCCGCTGTGATTGGATTTGCACGGTAAGTGCCTGTAGTTGTAGAGCTAGAACATGGAAGTTTAGAATGGAGCATTTTTGTAATCCAACAATTGAAATACACAAGTTTAGCTCTTGGGATTGGACTTATGCACAAGCCGTCACAATCGCAATCTTAATAGTTTGTGTGCCACCTTTGCGCTTCAACTATTGCTCACACTATTGTACGTTTTATTTTTTGGTGCATCAATTGGGTCAACGACTACAATCAGAGGCATAGGATTGCAAAGCATCTTGGACAACCTCAATTTCAATAGTGAGCATCAATTTGAGGTTATATTTCCCCAACAACATGTTTTTGTAACAATTTCACAAAAAAATTGTTGGTGCACATTAGCTGCTGATGGGGATAACAAGTGGAAATTTTATGGTAGCACATTCGGCACTGCATTTTCACAAGTCATTGTTGATTGGACGTATTGCCATTCTTTGCAATGAAGAAAGTTTCGCTTCATTGTTTTGTTATTCCCTTCTAACCATGGGCCAAGGAAGTATTCATTCCTTGCCGAAGGACAGTTGCACACATACAAGGTGAATGAAGAAGGTAGGGAACGACTGCGAGAAGCAACACAATAGGAAGAGGGCTATACATTTACTTTTGCTTACGCATAAAGGAGGTGTAAAGATTTACACATAAACACGTAAACAGGTGGAAACGTTTACGTGTAAACAGGGTTAAACAGGGTTAAATGTTTGAGTGATTTTATGTATAACTAGGGGTAAATAGTTTAAATGTTAGCACAGGCCATTATCACATTGGGAGGCTGAATGGTTGCATTTGTCTCGGCATAATGAGGCTGAAAGGTTTATGTGTATCCAAGGGTACACAAATTACATGTAAATACAAGGTAGTATTTTTCGGGGAGCCTTGCAAAAACGACCTTCTCTAATATTGTCACTTTGCGTCTACAACATGTCGACAGTGTCTACAATTTGCAGACTGCGTCTACTTGTAGCAGACCGCGTCTGCAGACTACAGACGGGTAAACGTCGCAATAGAACCGTCTTTAGGAGGGGGGCCTTTGGCCCCCTTCCGTAATATTGTAACTTTGCGTCTACACAATGCCAACAGTGTCTACAATTAGTAGACCACGCCTACTTGTAGCAAACCGTGTCTACAGACTACAGACAGGTAAACACCGCAAAAGAGCCGTTTGTAGGATCGTTTCCCCCTAATAATGTCACTATTTGAAGCCGGAATGGGTGCTATTTATTCTTGCACTGACGCATGCATGATTTCAGGCCTTTATTGCGACCTCTATGCCAAAGGGAGATGCAAAACCAACAGATGGGATGGGTTGGAAAGGGCAGGATGAAAGGATAGGGATGGGATGGGATGGGATGGGATGGGATGGGATGGGATGGGATGGGATGGGATGGGATGGGATGGGATGGGGTGTGACAGTCAGTGTTGGTGTCGGGTTCCCTATATAGTAATGGCTGCCCTATACATGTGAACTGTTTACGCCTGGTTACGCGTAAACAGGCTCCCTATATAGTAATGGCTGGTGCTGGCATGTAAACTGTTTACGCTTGTTTACGCGTAAACAGGCGTAAACAGTTACGCGTAAATGTTAACGCGTAAACAAGCGTAAACAGGCTCCCTATATAGTAATGGCTGGTGTTGGCATATAAACTGTTTACGCTTGCTTATGCATAAATAGGCGTAAATGTTTACGCATAAACAGGTGTAAACTATATCGTTATGGCTGGTGCTAGCATGTAAACTGTTTACGCTTGGTTACGGGCAAACAGGCGTAAAAGTTTATGCATAAACGAGGCGTAAACGGTTACACGTAAACAGGTAAATTGCCGATTACGCCTGGTGTTTAGACGTAAACAAGTGTAAATGTACAGGGCTGAATAGGATATGCCCGTTTAAGGTGAGCACTCGGAAATGTTTGTGTGTGCCCTAGGTCACAGCATATCTTCTAGGGGCATACGGTTCCATTCCCTCTGTAAAAAGGTATTCTGGTAAACAGAGGTTCTGCAACCCCATTCCAATGGCTCCCGAAACCAGGCTCAAATCATCTTCAGGGAATGCCCCAAATGCCAATGGGCCCCCTCTTTTGCACCCGATAAAGGACGCAAGGCCTCCTGGGTTGGCGAATGGGGCCGTCAGGCATACCCACGCTGCGCCACAGTGGAATGGGGAGAGAACAGAAACAAAGAAAAGCAAAGCAGCTGATGCCTGTTGTGTGCCTTCAAGTGAACCCCTCCCCCCCCTCCTCGTTGTCACCCGCCTATGCAGGCGTCCACAAGTGGAAAGGGACCTCCTCCCCCCCTCCTCCCCTTCTAATGTTGTGACAATGGGTCCTGGGCAAAATGCACATGGTGCCTTCGGCACTCATCTGGGGTGGTAGTGTGCATTATCTCATTGGTCATCTGCGTGGGTCTCATCCTGGGTCAGACCTTTGCTTAAAGTGGGTCCAGCTGGAGGGCAGGAAGGGGGGGGGGGGGTTTGCTGCCTGTCACCCAGACACAGTTTTTGTGTTCAAGAGTGGGGGAGGTTAGGAATGGACAGCAACCATCCAGAAGCCTCCACGAATGAACAGCAACCATCAAGAAGCCTCCAAGAATGGACAGCAATCATTCAGAACCCTCCAATAAACAACAACAACCACAAAAGTTTTGCTCCGGCACCAATGAGGAGCCATCTACCATCGACAACCATGGGAGGGAGGGGGTTCTCGCCAAACCCCCCCCCCTTTCTAATACATCCCTGCCACTCCCCATGAGCAGACTCAGCCTCATGGATGAGACACCTATGGCAACCCCCCCCCCCCCAAATCGGCGGCCGAATTCGGCCGACTTCGCCGATTTGTTCTGCTGATTTACGGGATTTCTGTGAATTCGCCGATTCGTTTTGCCGACACAGAGTCAGTGGAAGCCTGTGTGCATTCATCTTCTTCCGGCAAGCTTTGGTTGTGCAGTGAAACCATTTTTCTCCTCAGGACAAGTGACAAAAAGTGCAAAAAAACAATGGGTCCTGGCATTGAACCGATTTGTGGGGTTTCTGTGATTTGGCCGTTTTGTTCTGCCGACTTGTTGGGGCCTCTGGGATTCTAGGTCACCTGATTTGGAAGGGTGACTCCAAGATGTGTTCATTTACTTTGGGACACTGGATAATACCTTTTCTTTCTATATTGGTTGTTCAGATTGGCACCATGAAGTGTTTTTATTGCCCACAAAAAGACGTGTCTGTGGTCCTCTGGGATTCATTGTCCCGCGATGATCAAATTTTTCTGTGGGACAAGTACCCTAATGCTGGTCAGGGGGCAGTTTGTGACTTGTGTGTTCGCTCTGCAAGCCCCAGTGTGTGCTTCAGCCGCCATTCTTCAAGCACCTCATCGTCAGCCCCCCAATCAGTGGATTCTGGGCTGCAGGTGCCTTCGGGTCCTCTAGTTGTGTCTGGTGCGGCCACGTCTTTGGCCACAGAGTCAGTGGAATCTGGGGTTGTGGAGCCTTCAGCGTCTGTTGCAGAGTCTTCTACTGCTGCCACGGGGCCTGCCACAGGGTCCCATCAAATTGACTACTGCAGGATAGCTCTGGTTGCAGATCAGAGCCACAGGGTCTGCTGCACACCCACCCAGCACACAGTCAGATGGGAAAGGGAAGCCTGTGTGCTGGGGGGGGGTATTGAGGTCCGCAATTTACCGCAATTTACCGCAATTTTACCGCAATTTTTCAGTGATGCCTCTATTCAAAAATTTCAATTTTCCCCCGAGGAAAAATCTTTCTCTCTCTTTGCTGTCACTAGGCACACTGTATGTTTCTGTATTCTCATCTGTCCTGCATATCATTTGTGTGGCAGGACGCTTTTCTGTTTTTGTGTTCCCAAAATGTCATCTACTCCTGGGGACAGTGATTCTGGCAAGGGCAAAAGGCCAGTGAAGCGTGGCAAAGGACAGGGTGGCCAAAAGGCACGTTATGCCACATAGATGACGCCTGCTGCTCGAGCTGCACAGTGCCCCGACGAACCCTTTACGGTGAAACAGACAGATGCGGGAGAGCGACTGTGGTGCTTGTGCTGTGGAAAGCCAGTGTCACATCAAACGAAGAGCTTTGTGGACAGTCACATCAACATGTGCTGAAATTGCCAATTGGGTGCGTAATTGGTCAAAAAACCTTTTTGTAAAAAATCTTGCGCTCCACTGTACCGCAATTTTTACAGCAATTTTCCGCAATTTTTGCCGCAATTTTTTCAGGCTTGGGGGACCGCACCCCCCCCCCCCCCCAGCTGTGTGCAGTCATCTTTTCCGGCAAGCTTTGTTTGTGCAGTGAAAACCATTTTTCTCCTCAGGACAAGTGACAAAAAGTGCAAAAAAACAATGGGTCCTGGAATTGAACCGATTTGTGGGGTTTCTGTGATTTGGCCGTTTTGTTTTGCTGACTTGTTGGGGCTTCTGGCTTCTGCACCACCGCCGATTAATTTTTAGACCAGGGTGTATACCACTGGACCACTGGCTGACACTGACATACATTGTCCTCAGGGAGCATGTACAGACCGAGAGAAGAATTTTTTTTCGAAAATTGAGAGATATTTTGGGTTACCACATGACACCAACTACAGAGCAACCGAAAGGAAGGTGTGTTTGGAGCCTCGGACTAAGATCCAGGGCACTGGGAACCTGTTTTGCTGAAAAATTGGTCCGCCGATTTGTTCCGTCAATTTGTTGGGATTTCTTCGCCAATTTGGGGGGGGGGGATTGCTATGGTGTCGACACCCAAATGAGGTGGCCACACGCAAAGCTGCTTAAACACAACAAGGCGGCCAGCCCTCCTCGTGCACTGGTGAACGTCACTCGCCAAGTGGTGTTACAATTTTGTTGACACACACACACATGTCCGAACACAAGTGCTGCCGGCCCCCACATGTTACCATGGGCGGAGGACCCTCCTTCCTGCACTACACGGGCTTAGCACTGGACACCCAGCTCTCAAAGCAGCTTCTTCTCCACCATGTATGCTCATGGTGCTCCCTTTTGGTGGGGTTTGGGACTGCCGTCCAGGAGAGTGACATTTGCTGGGGTTGCGATGGCGCAAAGTGGATGGGCCTCTCTCCAGCAATCGCACCATTTTTGTTTTTTATTCAGCACCCAGCGCGTGGAGTTTGGTCAGTGGGACGTGACCGCCGGGTTCCGGAACTTCGGGAACAACAACCCGTTTTTCCAGCTGCTGATCTCCAATTTGGGGAGTACCAACCTGATCATGAATGGGTACACTCTGACTGTCAACCCCAGCAATTCCTACTCTGTGAATGAGGTCTCATCCAATCGCCCCGGGCATGGGTGCAGGAGCAGGCGTTGTTTTCTTGGTGCACTAAGTGTGGCCCCCATTTTGAGAGGTTTAAAGGGCCCTTTCCCCTTCCATTTGAATTTGCATCCTCTACCATACAATCCGCTGTTTGCTGCACAAGAGGGAAAGGAGCAGTGGATTTGTCCGTAGCTGCCGAGTCCTTGCAAAGCCCCTCCCTGGCGAAATTAGGCGGCTTTGGCCCTGTGCCAGTCACTGTAAAGCATTGTAAGCTCTGTGCAGTTATGAGGAAAGGGAAAAAGTTGCTTCCGTGCTTGAATGCTCCAACGCCAGCCCCAGGGTACTTGAGGGGAGAGCCTGCAAATTACGAAGATGAAGCAGAACCATTGGAGCACTCTCCTTTGCTGCCCGCACTTTTTGCTGCTTGAATAAGAACTCAGTGGGTCCAGGCGTCTGGGCACTCTTCCAAGCATCCGAACCAACCGCCACTGAACTCACCAACTCACCAAATGAGGCTTTTGGATGGTGGAGAAATGGGGGTGGGGGCAAACAGGGGAAATATGGGGATGGGGGGGGGGGGCATGGGGGAAGTCTGGGTTAGGGGTTACCGACCAAATCCTAAAGATTTGAAAAAATATTTAATTCCCGGCACAGGGTGTTGTTGTCCGCAAAAAAAAACACAAAAAAATTTTAATTATTGGCTTCATGCCTTACGCAAAAATGGGTTCCGCAAAAAAAAATCGCAAAAATAAAATAGTTTTTGCCCCTTCCCCCCCCTTTTGCAAGAATGCCACAATCGCGGGAGAGTTTGCCCCACTGCTTGTGGTCTCCCTCTTCCGTGTCTCATGCCCCATTCTGCACCTTGCTTTGCTTTCAGAGAATGATGAATCGGGGATCCCGACATCTGGCATTGACACAATTGTTCAAATATTGGTGCTTATCTGTGCTATGGACTGCAATCCCAGAGTCCAACTGATCCACATTTGTATGCCTGTGTAGGAATGGACTGCAATCCCAGAGTCCAAGGTACGCACGGTTTCTTGCAGAAGCAACAAAATGAATCAACCCCAATCCCCAAGACGCAAAAAGAATTAATTTTCGGTCCAACACCCTACGCAAAAATGCGTTCCGCAAAAAAAAATCGCAAAAATATAATATTTTTTGCCCATTTTGGATGCTGTCGCAAAATTTTTGCTTATTATTGATTCAAAACACCCAACGCAAAATTTGGTTTCCGCCAATCTTTAGAATTTGTACGGTAGCAGAAAACGGGAGGAAAAAGGAAGGGAAATGGGTGACAAAAAGGTGACATTTCCCATTTTCCCCATTTTTGCAAGGGCTCGGAATCCCGCCCCCGTGTCCCTCCTGGGGATATGGGGATATGCACCACTTTGTCTTCAAGAGAGAAGCTGCGCAAAAGTTCCCCCACCCAATCATTTTGTGGAACACTGTGTGCCCTCTGAATCCTGCACCATGCACGAGGGCGTTTCCCTTGCATCTCATGGCGGTCTCATGGGGATCCCATTTATCTTCAACGACATGGACCATCCCCCAAATTCCACATGCTGCCTCAGCCCACACAATTCCTGAGTCACCGTCATCAGGGTCATTTGGTGATAAGACTCCAACACGGTATCCGCGCTGTTGGTGTCCGTACCCACATTAGGACCGGTGTCGGTGTCGGAGGGCTCATCATTTCGGTCGTTTATTGTTTCCCGATGGCGTCCGTTGCACCATTGCACAAGACGTGGTATGCTACTTGGCTGAAGTACAACCACTGCTCTCTCCCGGCGGTGGTGTGTGTGGATCTGTGCAGAGGTATTGGCCTTTGTCTCGCATTTGGTGATGCCACCCGAACAGTGTACCCCCCGAACAGCCCAACAGGCCCCACCCTCTCAAAGTTCCAGTGTCACAGTCTTGACTCAAGTTCATCGAATTATAGGAAGTGTCACACAGGACCAGGGGCTTCTGGGTCCCCAGCAGTAGTCCATCAGCGGTGCGATGCATCTCCACTAATTGGCCCTCGATTTCGCCGCCTGTGCTGCGGGCACGGTTCGCATGCATGTGACGATCCGGGCCACGGGAGCTTACTGCGTGCCGTGAACCAACGGACGAGAGGAATGCAGGAGGGGCAGGAGATCTGATGGGCGATTGTTCAGGGCGTTTAAAGTCAACGAGCAGAGGAAATGTCGTACAAAGGGGCAGATGGTCGTACGCACCCAACCATTCTACACCGGGCGCACTCTCTGACCCCCGTGCGGGTGTTGCACTCCACCCCCTTGCGTGTCGCGCTTGTCGTGTTTGTTCCTGCACGAAACCGCGGCGCGTGACACGGAGCATCTCCTCCCATTTCGTCGTTCCAGAATGGACTCGGGGTCAACGTCGGGCCCGGGCAGACCTCGCAAGTGAATTTGGCCTGGGACCCCAACGCGCCCAACGGGCATCAGGTGGGCACTCTCACGATCAAGAGCAACGATTTCCTCAACGGCACCCTCAACGTGACCCTCGTGGGGCAGGCCATCTACGAATTGGGCCGTCTGGGGCCGTTCCTGGGCAACGTCTCCTTCCAGCCACCGTTCTCGGGCCAGGCCTCCACTGTCCGCCTGATCCTGTACACCTCAGATACCGGTCTGCCCACTGACGGGAAACTCTTTGTGGATTTCCCGCCGGGATTCGACGCGCGCTCCGCCACTGCCAAGATTGGGGGGCAGCCTTTTGGGCGGGATCGCGTCAGTGTAGCTGGACTGGAGCAGGTCGCACCCCTCCACAACTTCACAGTCCTCCGCCACATTCCACACCCTCGTACAAGCGCAAAATTGTACACGACCTGAACGGGGCCCTAAGTAAATTTCAAGTGGGGGCTGAGCTTGATTGGCAGATGTTATATTGGTTCTGCTTTTGTGTTCTTGGCTCTTTGTGCATGAGTTTTGTGCAGCACTTGGCTCTGGGTTAACAATCCCCCCCTCCGCTGTGTAAAAGACATTGTCGCCACCCCAATCCACCCAATCTTGTGGCCTCTGGTGCGTTTGAACGACACTTGTGATTCACGCTGTGGTCTCGGAAGTGCATGTTACGCGCGTCCGCGGGGTGCGACAGGGCTTTCATGCACCACCGCATGCGCGGTCTGCCCAGCAATTGCAGCTCAAGGCTTTATGCAGCCAATTGCAGTCAAGTGTTGGGTAACACCTCCCAACCCACCTGCCCTTGTGGGCGCAACGGCACTGCAACGCCCTTCTCCTCTGAGCCACACTCCTCGTTCACCCTCCACAGCCGTGCACAAACCTCCACAGCCCCCCTTTTGCCCTTTCAGGTCACCATCAATGTTGTGGGGAGCGGTCTTGCCGCCATCAACAAAGGGCAGTACATCGAGCTGGACCTGTACGACGTCCTCCTCCCGTCCTACGCAGACTGCCTGGCGTCGTACATGAACTGGCGCTGGAACATTACCACGATGGACGGCCAGGGCCGGCTCCTCGAGTTTGCCTTCGAGACCAATCTTCCGGGGGAGGTCTGCCTGCCCCCCAAGACGTTCACCATGCGCACCACCCCGCTGCTCCCAGACGCCCCCGTGGGCCTGCAAGCAGGTTTCCATGTGCGCTTCACGATCAACGTGACCGAGCCAGCGAGATATATGTCCATGGGGCTACCGCTGCTGGACACTCGAGTAGGGGCTGACCAGATCAAGACCGTGGCTGCGTACAAGGACGGGTACCCGCAGTACTGCTCGGCCCACGCCGAGGCGGAGGGAGGTATGTGTTGGCGTGCTGGCAAATGGCTTCGTTAGGTATAGGCTGCTCGGGTAGGCCATTAGGGCGGTGGGGGGAAGCCTGCGGGGAAGGCTGTGGGTGTACGCCACTGCCGCGTGTTCACTCGTTGCGGCAAGCGGACGGGATGCGCTGTTGGGCAGGGGAAGGGCATTGGTCAAGGGGTTTGAGGCATGCGAGTAATGTGGGCCAGTGGTCTCGGCAAGAGGGGTGGGCTGTTGGTGTAGGCTTCTGGGGCAGAGTGCGAGGGAGGGGACGGGGGTGTGAGACCCGGGGAGGGGTGTGGACCATGAGGGAAAGGGGGGCGGGTGGCCCATGAAGGCCAAGCAAGGCAAAGCCGATACGCTTAACTCGGCGCACAGCAAAGTTTGCGTATCCAGAAAGTACACATGACTGACAGAGATCTGCGGTCAGTGCGGACGGAGCCTCCGACAGGCTGACCGAGTTGAACAGAGCAGTCCACCAGGAGCTGCGGTTCAGAGGTGTACGCCATTTGTATGAGCGGCGGTTTGGGGCCGGCGGTTGATGCAGGCGTCTGGGTCAGGCTGTCGGGGCAGGAGGTCACTGTGCTTGTGACTGCTGGACGCTCTTGGGCCGCTCAAACGTCGACTCCCAAACATCATGCCACAGGCCACCCCCAATCTTCAGGTATCATTGCGTTTACGGATGATGTTGGCGATATGGACGATGCTGCAGTCACCAACGCCACATTCGACACCGCCTTCCTGCCCGGGACTTGGCGCCTGTGCTACCGCCAGGTGTCCGGGGTCTTTGCCTGGGAGCAGGTGGGGCCGGAGTTCAGTGTGACCCAGAAGCTGATGCCCAACGGCACTGCATACAGCTTCCCCAACCCCCAGGTATGAGCCATTTCAGGCGCCCTTGCCCTTCGGTCCCCAGACGCAGACGGTGCAGTAGTTGTGGTCTTTATGCGTGTCGACATTTCATGCGTCATATTTGTACAGTGTGCCCCCACCACTGCCAACTGATTGTGCGGCGATGATGTCTTTCACTCTGCACGTGCCAAAGACCTGGTGCACATTGTAGTGGGCAGGCGGGGGGGGGGGGTTGGCATTTCACCTGCTTGTGTTGCTCTCTGCAGCTGGGGCGCCTATCGGCCTCTCGCCATTTACCGCTGCCCTTCCGTTGAACCCTTTCCCTCCATAGGCGGCGGTGCCCTCGGCCTCTCACTACCTTGTGCCCTCACTCTCCCTGGCAGGGGGGGGAAGGCCTTTCAAGCCCCTGAAAATGAGGTAGGGGGGGCTGGCAGAAAATGGGCTCGAAGGTCCATAGCCCATTTTGTGTGACTTGTGCAGCATTTGAGGGGGGGTTTGAGGTTCTGGATGCTTTGGACACATATCTTTATCGTCTCCGGTGTTCAGAAATGTCTAGTCTGTACTGTCTGGCGCTGTCCATGGTATGTGCTTTCATACGAGCATGTGCACACGCCATTGACATCGTCATCAGAATCTGGATTTATGTTTGCAAATGCAGCACCAGGTTAGGTATGAGAGCAATTTTTGTGGGACAGTTTGACGAAACATGTGCACTCAAGTTCTGCACAAGCAGCCCCATGGAGGGCCCAATAACAAAGTTGCACCTCCCCTTGAGTATGCAAACCAAAAGTCCTTGTGCAGCAGCTGCTGCAGTGGGTGGTGCATGGGACCTCATGACATGTGGGATGCATAAGCCTAGAACCCAAACATTAGTGCACACACGGAGCTGAAATGCGTACACTTAGTGAAGGGGTTGCAACATGTGGAGTGTGATACCAAAAATTCCGGGTGTCACAGGTGTCCCTTAAATGGGTAGGAATTGGGACCTGGGAGGACCAAACACCAGATTCCTCTCTCAATTGCGTGCACCCCGATTGCGAGCCCAAGTGCCAAGTCGCGGGTAGTTACCTACCACCAGGCCACCAGGCGTGGAGTGGTGGTTGCATTTTTTTGGGGGTTTTGTGTACCCCCCCCCCCCCGGACCTACGAGCCTGATAAGAGGGGGCGGAGGGGGGTCTGGAAAGAGGGCTCGGGGGTCTACCTCCGGCCAGATGAGTTTGCATCAGCCCAAGTTTTTCTTGTTGCATCTGACGATCCCCCCCCCCCCCAGATCTGGCCCTGGGGGCAACACGGGGGGAGGGAAAGAGAAGGGGGGCAAACGTTTTTCTATTGGTTGGAAAATCAGCGGGCAGGTGTGGTCTTTGGGTTGTATAAATGTTGTCCTATATTGTTGCACAAGGCTGGGTTCCGCCCATTGCAATAAGACTGGCCGTGACACTGCCAGTCCAGCTTGAGTACAGAAGCATAATCCTCTCACATTTTCTGTGGCGTTGTCCTGCATTTTCTGCACAACCATCGGTATGCCGTCTGCTGTGTGGCACAGCCGTGTGGCTTGGGGCTGGGGGTCATTTTGCTTCGCAGTTTGCGTCACGCATTTTTGTCGCAGAAAAGGGGGGGTTTGCCATCAAGACTGAGGGCAGACGGGGGGATTCGGACCCCCCCCCCCCCGCGCGTGAGGCATGCCGGCGCCGGCGTGCGAGGGACGCCAAGCCGCGCCTTCGAGCAGAGGGACAAGTGACCCACTCTCACCGAGCAACACTATGGACCCCCACCGTCTGTTGACCGGCCATGTGGGCACTTTCCTCCTCAAAACCCAAACCAGTGCAGAGGTACCAACCGCCACACGTACTGAGCCTTCGTGGCGAACCCCCCCCCCCACCTCCGCCCGCCCACTCGGGGGTCCTGCCCCTTTCCCATTTGCCCCGCGCGTCCGTCGCAAGCGCCTGCCCCGACTGCAGGGCATCGCGGACCCCGACACGATGCAGGAGGAGTGGTTCGCCCAGGCCTCCGCCCTCCGCGTCGTCGAGAACGGCGCCGTGGGCTACAGCCTCGTGGAGCCCGTGCGGACCATCGTTGATGAGACCGTGACCTACACGTTCACCGGCCTCAACTTCCACGGCGGCCGCCAGATCTACGCCAAGATCTCGTACATGAGCACCACCTGCGCCGGCAACGCCCCCGGGACCCCCGCCGCCGGCGTCCTCGTGCAGAACGGGACCGCGCAGTTCACTGTGACGGAGGCGTCGGTCTACAAAGTGTGCGTGCAGGAGCGGGCCCCGTTCTGGTTCCCGCTCGCCGATCTCTGGGTCCGCACCGTCGTCGACGCCAACCCGCCCCGGCCCGCGCCGTACCCCCCGTTCGCGGGGTTCCAGACGTGCGCCGGGTACCTGCAGCACTACACCGGCCGCTGCGGCTGCTTCTACGGGGACGGCGCCACCGCCTTCACGACCCTGGACGAGCAGGACGGGGTCAATCTGCTGCTGGGGACCGTGCCTCAGAACCAGACCCTGAACCAGGGCTGCTGCGCCATGTCCGCGGACCGCCACGTCGTCAAGACCACGCACCCCAAGTGGGGCTACTGCACGAAGGTCACCAACTAAGGGCGGGTCCCCAGGGGAAGGCAGACTTGCCGCGAGCGTCCGGCACGTCAGACCTGATCAGAAGGAGCCGGATCCTACTGAGTCGGACACGGCCCCGGCTGGTTCCTAATGAGTTTCCGATGTGCCAAGAGCAGATCTTACTGAGTGCCACACTGGTACGGGGCTAATTCTCAGCGAAACTCAGTTCCCCTGCCGGACACTAGTGGCATGTCTGGGGTAAGGCCACCTCTGTCTGCCCGCAGACCCACGGCTGACCTGCCTCACGCCCAGGGCGATGCGCCGCCGGCCACGCCTGAAGACAGGGCTCTCTGCTGACATCGGCGGGCTCAGCCCAGCTGATGTACATCTCAAAGTTTGTATGTGTTAGCCTTTGCGTGCGCTTCCAGCCGTGTGCTGAGGCGTACGTGCATGTTGTGTATGTTTGGGCATGCATTTGTGTGTGTAGCTTTGGATGCCCCGGTGCACGGGGGCCCGCCATCCGTGGCGGTCCCGGTGCCTGCGTCCAGACAACAGCATTTTTGCGGCAACTGCAACGATCTAACCGCTGCCCTTACTCCCAGTGTTTTTATCAACCCCCTGTTTTAACCCACGACCTCTAAATTTGACACCGCTGGGGCTATTGAATATCTATTCATCGAGCTTTGGATGTTATGACATGCTCTGTTGGCATACAGACTGGATGCGACCAGAAGCCAACCCCCAAAAAGAAATCTCATAGTGCAGTGCGCGCGCTGCTCTGTGAAGGACGCCGCCATGAAATGCCACACCGAGGCTGTGGGCTGCGCCGCAACGCCGCTGCGGACAGTTGAGGGGATCATGGGCAACGTCATTGAATTGCTGGGAATCAGGGTCTCCTTGGCTCCCCAAGCCATCCAGGCTTCGGGTGCCTTTGAGGAATGACACTGTGTGTGTGTGTGCGCGCGCGCGTGTATATGTGTGTGTGGGTGTTGTGTGTCGTGGAACTGCGTGGTGCGTGCGCCCGTGGTGCGCGACAGAGCTTTCGCTGGCATGCACTGGCATACGGCCATGCGCACCCCGATTCCATGACTTGGTTTCCGAATTATCTGGACAGAAACAGATCGCGTTCCTGTTTTTTTTTGTGTTGCCGTTTTCCGCTTTGGTTGGTGATTGGGCGGGAGGCTGGACAAGCCCCCGCGCCAGCGGGTCGTTGCAAACTGCCACAAGAGCTCCAGGGCTTTCCTGTGGTTATCACGTCCATTTTATCTTCAGGAGTGGCTTTATGAGGGCGCCTTCCAAGGAGGGGATTTTTAATGGGGGTTTAGGGATGGATGCTGGTGGCAAGTCGTGTCAAAGATCAGTGCACTTTGTGAAAACGCCCTCCTACTCTATTGACAGAACAATGACTTCCATGACCTCTGCTTCTATGTACAATTCCTGTGTACATTGCCATATTTGTTACAGTTTTGCATCTCCGCTGCTTTCCACGACATTTTGCAGGGATCTAGCTGTGGCATCCCGTCTCTCCCCACCTTCTGTGGCCGATTCTGCAAAATTCGGCAAAATTGGGACAGATCACAGCAAAATGGAGCGAAATTTAGGGGCAAGGAGTGTTGTGGGCACACTGTACACACGTCTGTACTGGGCCACACTGATGTCAGAATGGCGAAATATTTACAAATGCATGAAGGTTGGTACCACATCATTTGGTGCTCCGCTTCTCAGAGTGCAAATCCCTGTTGAAGCGCTGCCAGGGGCTTCCATAAAGGCTGGTAGGCGACCATGCAATACAACCGGTGTCCAGCGCTGGCTTGTTGGTACTGACAGCCCCTGCCAAGAGGTCACTGGCCGCTATGTTTCAGGTATTTCAACAGGCCGCTCCTCATTCTAGTGACAGTGAAAACCTACGGCTGAAAAAGCCTAAGCAGGCTTCAAGGGCACAGGAGTTCATTGCTGTGAAAATGCAGGTGCCAGGGGTTTGTACCATTTTTCCTAAGTGGGGTCTCCAACAGGGCCCCACCAGGGGGTGGGCAGAGAGGCATGAATAGGTTTTTTGTTACCGGAGCGGGAAGGGCTGCCAGAGGTGAAACTCTCCACGTGTCTTGGTTACACATGCCCAGTTGCAGCATGCTGCAGAAATCGACCCGGACGCATGGTTGGATGAAAGTGACGGGGTGGGGAAAGATGACAATCAATTGGCAGTTGAACGCATGTGGGATACCCTGGGCCTAATCGAGTTGAAGGAAGCAGGGCTGGCCATCAGTGATGGAATTGCCTCGACACCCACATCAGGGTGGGGCAACGGAGACAGCAGCCCCACCTCGGTGTGCACCAGTGACCTGGAGCCATGGCTCGGGGTGGTGTCCGAAGGGGGCAACTTTTGCAATCGCAGTGTGTGAAACGCATGCAGGCTGGGTGGTGTTCCATGGGGCGCCAGCGGGGGGTAGGACGCGTTGAGATGGTGGTGCATGGTTCTTCCAGTGGGATAGTGCATGGCTGTTGAGTCGCGGGTCGTGGGTTTGATCCCCATTGGTCAACTTTGCTCAGATGATGCGGGTGTTCATTTTCCTCTGGGCGCCTAAGGCACTGTAGTTCATAGTCCTCCTTCGGATCTTCGGTGCTTCCCAGGACGGCACTACTACTAATTGTGTGAGTGGCTCAACAGGCATCCTGACCTCCTGATCTGATTTTGTGTGTGTCGAGCACATCTGACCGGGGTGAGTAGGGCGAGCTTGAGCCTCACATGTTCCTAGCGCAGCAGCAGGGCATCTGTACTGTGAACTATTGTTTGCTGCATCCAGTTGTGAAACTCGGATTGGAATGAGATCATGCCCCCCAAAACACTGATTGAGCTTGACGGATTGGAAATTGAGCATGCCCTACGCACACGCCCACTCTTCCAGAGGCTAAAATGCGCAATGGCAGCTTGTGGCCGCATGAGCTGTCGGTGATTTGACACATCCAGCTTCAAGTGACAATGACACAAGTCGACGTCAGGATAGAGACCAAGACTAGAGATCAGATAGTTTGGATTAAGAGTCCAACATTTTAGGTCCAGACGCCAACCCCGATGAGTTCTGTCCCACAGACGACCCACTATTTGAGGCAGACTGTGCAAGATCTTCATTTGACACATCATCCATGTGCTGTGTTGTTGATGCGGGGTTCTGGCCAATATTTGTTTGAGTACTTCAGGACACCATTCTTATGGCTGGCATTGCTTGGATGAACCCACCCCCAAGACACAGGTGACAATGAGGAAGACTCTCCAAGAGCAAAGCCGCATTTCAGTGACTTTGCTGTGAAGGATGTACTGGGCCTTAGAAGGGCAGAGTATGCAGCTGTGCCGTACAGTGGCCACCAGGATTTTTCTGCGTGGCAAGAACTGTACAAATGCCATGGTCATAAGCCTCAGTTTGAAGGCGAAATGCAGGCCAAGAGCAGAAGCAGAAAGAACTACCGGAATAACTCTGATGTGTGCTGGAGGGATTGGTGGTCATGTGCAGGAGGCAATGCCACATGCACCGCAGGTTTCACGCACAGTGAACGCCCTTATCCACAAAGTTGGGACCGCATTCCATTAGTATTTCCTGCTTATTATTGGACACAGTGGGCAGATATGTAGTCATTTTAGGGGAGGGTGAAGTGCACATCACTCCTCTGTTTCAGCCCATTTCTCAGATGGCGGTCTGAAGGGCGGCATGAGCTACGTCGATTTCGTAGCCCCCGCCCTTGAGCATGCACAATTGGCTGCTGATCATGACGAAAAACAGGAGTATGACAAAGGTACCTTTTGCTTTGCAGGTGCAACGCTGCATGGCAAGGAATGTGTGTGTTCAGCACGGCCCTGTTTGCTGAGGGGTACCTGTTCACCCCAAACTAGACTGGCAGGGAACGGGAAATGGGATGGGGTGGGGGCTTCCCAAAAAAGGGGTCAGGCCGGTGACCGAGCCCATACAAAAGAGCTGCCCTGAGGGCCTGTACAATGGCTTCAATGCCTCCAAAGTACCTTTTCTGCTGAAACGACGTGCCCGAAAATACATGTCGTGAAGGTGGGGATCATTTGGAGGTCCAAACCCTCCACCCCCCCCGACTACAGTAACGTGCTCCGAGTGAACCGGTTCCCCAAGCTGAGCTGTGGCCGATCTGCTGGTGCAGTGCGGAACTTAAGGCGCCCTTGCCCCTGGGCAGCCGCTGGTTTCGAGGGTTTTGGGCAGAGTTTTGAATGCAGCTGTGATCTGTTTCACGCGTGGGACCTATTGGACTACCTTTTAGGTGTCTGCAGCCTGAGGAGGTGAACGAGCACATTGGGAAGTGTGAACCGCCAACGCTGGATCTCCGTGTCTTTGTGTTCTGATGTTTGTGTCTGCTCGTAGGCTCGTATGACTCAAGAAAATGGGGTGAGCTGGTCCAAAAGATGTGCACGGTGCAGTGCCCCCCCCAGCCCCCGCTTGGTGGACGGCGTTGTGAAAGCAGGACAGTCTTCCGGATGTGGTCTGTATGCCCCCTAGACATCTCTGACCTCAGCTGAACATGGCGCCTGCAGGACAGGGACTTACCCTTATGCCCTTGTGCATTGCCCCCATGACACTTTGGCGGACGTCGGTCGATGCAGACCTTTTGAAGGGGCGCGGGGTCTGAGAGGCAATTATGCAGGTCTGAGTTTCTTGTCTTGAAGGCGGGGGTGACGGGGTGGGCACAATGGTCCACATGGCGTTGTCCTGGGCCCTGACGACGATGGGGCTACTCTGAGCGCAGCGCCCCGTTGGGGGACGGTATACAAACAACACATAGGAGGGGCTTACACCTGGGGGGAGGGTACAGCACTTCTCGGTGTTGTGGACGAAGACATGCAAATGCGGAAGTGAACCCGCGAAGAACCGAATGGAAGAGGAAGACACGCGACTGTTCCAGGCTCTTTGTGTCAAGGAGTGGTCGAAGTGCACTGGAAGTGCGTGCAGGGAGATCAGGAGCATGGGGTCATGGTTAACACAGGTTCATCAGAGCACGGGCTGCTCACGTGGGGAGGTCCCTTGGGGCAGCTGCTGTCCCCGCCCTATGTGGGCAAACAACGTGGACATTTTGCTCCTGAAACCCAAACAATGCGTACACCCCCAAGCATGGAGCGGCACAGCTACTGAGCATTTATGCCCCCCCCCCCCAATTTTTCCTCTGGGATTGTTCAAAATGAGTAGACAACGACTAGTGGGTGGCTGAGATTTAACGCCAAGTGTAGTGCCTCCATGATGAGAAGCTCTGCCATTGTGAATTGTGGACGCCTCAGTATCGGTTCTGGTTCTGTGTCACAGCGTACAAAGAATATCTCAAAGCCGTGGAATATTTTATGACCGCAATCAAGCATGAAAAGGTCTGTCGTTCTGTGCCGTCATGCGTGCCCTTCTCTACAAAATGCCCTGCCACATGCACCGCGGTGTGCACCACCATTTGCAGCCAAGACAACACCGTGTCAGGACAATGTGAAGTGATTGAGCGATTGAATCAACCCACTGCGGTGAGGCATTTGGCATTTCGCGCGTGCGCACATGCGCGCGCGCGCGCACACACACACACACACACACACACACACACACACACACACACACACACACACACACACACACACACACACTGTCCGCCAGCGAGGCCACAATTAACTTGGAACTCATGGTTTCACTGATGAATGGTACCCCCCCTCCCCCTTGCGCAAGCATGGCCTTGTCTAAGCACGAAGACCCCGTGTGACCGTTGTTTTGATGGGTTTTTCTGACCACGGTTTTTATGGTCAGAAATTCATTGTTTCGTGATTGTGCACTGATTGCACAGGGAAAGAAGGGCTGGGTCATGTTTGTGATGGTTCCTCTTGCTCACAAGAACATTCTGATTGGTACTGCAACCCAATGGAACCTGATTCTGATTCTGATTCTAGTCATGATAGTGGCACTGATTCTGACTCCGAGCTCCTCACTTCTGCTCCAAAGCCTGCCCCGAAGGGGAAACATGTGCAACTATTTCAGATGAAGCGCAAGGTTGGAAAGGGTTTCTATTCCGTACCCGTTGATGGGCAGTAAGGACACGAGGACCATGCTGAATTTTGCCTACACGTTGTGTTCTAGTGCCATGTTTGTGAGTGATGTGCTTGGTGTGGGGTACGGGCAGGTTTTCTGCGTGCAGTGTCTCTTTGTGTTGCGCGTCTAAGCGCGGGGACCCCGTGTGACCGTTGTTTTTCTGACCTTGGCCGTGCTTGCGCAAGGGGGGGGGAGGGTAGGATCTTAGGCCTGTTGAACCTCGCAGTGTGAGCTTGATTTGAATACTTGGGAGTCTGTTCACAGGACTATCAGTTGCAATCATGTGTACATGTGTGGGTGTACGGTTCAGCTGAGAACTGTGAGGTAGGGTATGGGGTATTCTTATTTTTGGTGGACTACCCCAGTATCAACCGGCCAGTAGTGGGGCCGCAAATCAACAATAGGGCGGAGGTGTCAGCGGTGCAAGCAGTTCTGCAAACAGTACATCAGGACCAACATGTTCGGATATGTAGTGATTCAAAGTGGTGCATGAATATATTACAAAACATTGCATTGTATCGCAAATGGAAATGGTACACCTGAGGGAAGCAACCAGTCAGGCATTAGGACATATGGGAAGATATGTGCGCCATTCTGCGCGTCAGATCTAGGGAATGGAAAGTGGTCCGTGCGTATGGGCACAACTAGTCCGGCAATTAATTGGACCCCCACTCCAGCGACAAGCTGGTCTCTTATCCTTCTGTACTTGTTGAGCTTACTGACGACCGTGAACCCGTACGGCCACCCCTTGTGTGAGGCTCATATCCCTCGAAACGTGACCACCACACAGGCGACCACTCTTGATGTGTTTCGCCCTCCTGTACGCCAAACTGGCTTGCTTGTTGGCTGCTCTCCCCCGTGAGGAAACCTAGCACATCCTCCTCCATGATGTCGGATGTGCTCTTGGATAAACTCATATGTGTACACGCCGGCAACCACGGTCTCTCTCTCTCTCTCTCTCTGTGTGTGTGTGTGTGTGACACTCAAGTGATTGAAACAACATCATAGTGTTCGCTGACATACAAATATACATCACTTCTCTATGGCGCTGTTTGCACCGCAGCAATGTTTGGCTCCCATTGTCGCCTTTCCTCCCTCTAAGCACGACACAACGCGCTATTTACCTTCATATGGCCCCCACTGCACCCTGCCCTGCTGTGTGCATGCGTGCGGCCAGGGGTGTGTCCCGTGTGCCCCTGGATCAGTGCTGTGATGCACTTGGGTCAGAACCTGGGGGCTTGCTGCCCCAGGACCACCCTGGAAGTGGGGTGGTAGCTCTGTGGATTCCGCCGGGCCAGGGCATGTCGGGTTTTCACTTCCGGGGGGGGGGGGGGGGGTCAATAGAGCCCCCCAAAACAGGGGGGGGGGGTTCGGGAAAAGGGCTCAATTGACAGGCACCATTAATCAGTCATTATGAAGTCTGGCACCAAAGACGCCGATATTTTTTCGAGCACTAAAATTGGTTGATTTTTTTTCACCAAATATATGGCAAATGATGACTTTTTCTGAACCCCCTCGACGCGCTGATTCCAAAAATCCCATTTTCTTTTTTTCCCGATTTTTGGGTCTGGGTCACTTCCAAGGCCTGGGGGTCAGACTCGGTAGGATTTTGGGGGTCCTGTCAATTAAGCCCTTTTTGGGGGAGGGGGGGTCTGGCCGGAGGGCTCCATCGACCCCCCCCCCCCCCGGAAACGAAAACCCGGCCAGCTCCACGGCTCACAGATGGACAACCACCTACCTATAATGGCCCTTGACCTCAATAAACCTTGGACCTTAAAGAATTGGGTCGAAGAGCACAGGAAGAGAAGAATATGCAAGCCATTTTAGGCCAAAGGTTGTAGGTTGTCTTAGAGGAGGAGGTCTGGGCGCTACAGTAGCATGGCACTGATCACAAATGCAGTCTAGGCTGAACAGGAGCTTTATTGAAAGAAAAAAACCATTAGTCCATCATACGCCGCCACCCTTTCCTTTCAGGCTTAGGGACAACATCATGCACAAGAACATGAACAGGGTGGTCAAAACGGTTGATCATCACACCATCTCTGCACATCAAGTGACAACCACCTTGCCCCCATGGACATGTCATTGAGAGCTTAAAACCCACCACTCAGTGTGCAGTCAGAACCTCTTGAAATCCCTGTGCAGGCATGGTCTCCACCCATTGTCGGGATACCTCTTTATGCCTACTCCCCATAGGAGTGATCGTAGGCAGACCCATACTCTGTGAATCTTGACAAAACCTGCAGTGTGACAGAATCAGTGTTGTAGACTCACCGGAAGGCTTTGGTTTTCACTGTCACCATCGCCAAGTTGTCAAACGTGCATAGACATGCTGGTGCAAGAGGTCACAGGTGAAGCAGCCTGAACAGAGGGTGAGGAGTCAAGAGGTGTGGCTCGAACCACCTGACTCAGAACCGGGACCTGGGTCGGACAAAGGAATCAAAGAACTGCCACTGGGGCAAACTGAAGGTGATGAAAACACCCTGTGGCGGGGCCAATTGGCAATTGCCACACACACATGGCCATTTAGTCACCTGTGCACAATCATCTGTGTACAGTCCCCAGTGTACAGCTCCCTGTATCACCCCCCCCCCCCCCACCAGGTTTTTCACCTACCCTCTTCGCTCCCAACCCAATGGGTGGGCACTGAATCCACCTATCCACGAGTGGAGGATTCCTGAGCTTCAAGAGCAGGGCGCCCCCAATTGCACTGCAGGTGCAAATTGGGCGGCCCGAAAATTGCTTTGCGGGGGGGGGGGGGGGGATGGCATGGGCGCCCGGCGAAGGAGGGGGGGGGGGGTTCCAGAAATGGGCTTCTGTGCCAGGCCCTTAATTTTGTGTAAGGACGGATGTTGCCACCAAAGGCGCCGGAACACAAATTTTGGCCCGGAAAATTTTTTCCACGGAAAAAAATTCCCCCACATATGTGTAGTCAAAGTGATCAGCGCGACGTGGGGATCATTTTGAGCCATGTATGTTGGGGTCGGACCCCCCCCCCCCCTCACCCCCGGGCACGGCAGGTAGGGCACCCCCAGCCCAAACCCCCCTCCCGGCACGGCGACCAAGGAGAGGGAGGGGGGGGTTGGGCAAATGGGTCTCCGTGCCAGCCCCCCCCCGCAAAGCAATTTTCTTCCCGCCTTGGCAGGGTGTTGTACACATGGCGCTGCACCTGCACATGCAGTGCTTGTGGCAGGGCGCGGACGGAATAGTGGGGGTGTGGGGGGCATAAAGGCTGAATCAGTAGACCGGTTAGTACTTCCGGGTGTATGTACATATTCGCCTTCAGACATTGTCAGATGAAAGAAATCTGGCATGTTCATATCAGAGCGGTAGTCCAGACTCAGTGTTTGGCAAGCGTGTGCATCGGATCAGTACGCCAGCCCAGCGCAGCAAGGGGGTCTGTCAGGCAGTTTGGGATCTGGTACTGCCTGCTGGCCTCGGCTGCCCAGCCTCTAATCATTCTGGCCAAGACCGATTGCTCCATGCTGATTTTCCTCCTCAACAACGGCAACCTCCCATCACCTTTACCCTGCCCCTGCACACACGCGCGCGCGCTGCCATGCCATTCAGCATATCGTGATATCTCTTCTACCTGTGCAACTCTGGTAGGTTGCAAAGAAGAAGACGATGCTGAAGAGCAAATGCAATGAATTGGTGGATCGTTTAGAGAAGATCAAGCAGTATCTGGATGAAAACCCAGGAGCAGGAGGCGGTGGCGGTGGTGCAGGTGGCAATGGGAATGGGAACTCGAATACAAGGTGTCGCAGTTGCATTTTCTGACTCTCGTTCCATGTCAGGTTGTGTGGTGTGGTGTGGTGTGGTGTGGTGTGGTGTGGTGTGGTGTGGTGTGGTGTGGTGTGGTGTGGTGTGGTGTGGTGTGGTGTGGTGTGGTGTGGTGTGGTGTGGTGTGGTGTGGTGTGGTGTGGTGTGGTGTGGTGTGGTGTGGTGTGGTGTGGTGTGGTGTGGTGTGGTGTGGTGTGGTTGTGTCGGCCAATGCATGCCGCACGTGGTTGCGTCGGCCAATGCATGCCGCACACCAGCGCTTGCGGCTGTCTCTGCTTGCAGTGATGCCCAGGCTTGGCTTGGGCTGCAGTGCATTGACTGCATTTGGTCGGGGTACATATGTTGATTTTTTTGGGGTTGCATGAGGCCCTCTCCACAAATGATATTCCCAAACCTGTCATTTACTTTACATTTAGTGTTTTGCTGTCCACACTGCAGATAGGAGCAGAATTTTATGGCAGGGTGCTGGGATTGCCACCTTGAGGAAGCAGGTTCTGCATCAATTTGGCCACTGCAACCCGTCTTGACTACAACACATTCGCCAATGAGTTGCAGTTCTGCGCACCTGAGGCACAAACAACCAACAGCATTAGGGGCAAATGTGATGCGGCTATGATGGCATTTTGAGCTTTCGGAATTTCAAGGGTCGCGGCATTTTCCTCTAGCAGAATTTCCCTGTCCATTTTGTCCCCGGGTGAAGTCCCCCACTCCGCCATCCCCGCCCCACTTCCCTATGTCAGCCTTCAATGTGTGTCTGGAGGGGGGGGGGGGCATTGTAAGTGGGTAAATGCTCATGAGCCCTGCGCATGCTTGTCCCGGACAAATGTGCTGCCGGTCCAGGCCTAGCCGGTCAATCGCTGTACCTGTGCAGTATTGATGCCTGCGATCCCAAGCAGCAGTGCCATTAGCATAGGCCGCCACTGGTCTGGAGGTGTAGTCCCAAAAATCAAGGACAGCCTCGCGACAGCCCATGACTCAAGAAAAAAACAGACGCGGCCGGCAGCTGTCAGTGAACCTCTATTCGCAGACGTCAGATTTGGAAAACCTGGTGCGGCGCTCATGGGGGCGGTCATGTGGTGCACTCGCAGCAACGGGTTTGCAGTGGTTGTTAAAATTCTCAGCATTGATGTGAAGGTGCACAATGAGGGCTACACCCCTACGGCGTGCGTTAGGAATAATTCCGACAGCAAACAAGGCAGGCAATTCGATGGTATTGTATTTCCTACTTTTTCATACTCCACCCCTCTACACTGGGCAATACATCCCTTAGGAACTCTTTTTTCTTTTTGAGCCCCCCCCCCCCCTCGTTTACCCGTGTGTGTTGGGGCTTGGGCTTGGGGTGATGGGGAATGTAGCCATTCCGCCCACGTTCCATTTTTTGCTCATTTTCACCACATCCACTCTTTTTCTGCGTCGATTTCTCCCCACCATGGGGACCCCGAGAAGGCAGGGGTGATGTAGCCAATCAGCCAAATTGTGGGCCTTCAACCTTCCGGTGCTATTGAGGAAACCGGGCCAATTCGTTAACCTTCCGGTGCTATTGAAGATAACCGGTTCACAGTTCTCTCCTCCACGTTGGAGGCCCCTCGAGTTGGGGATACAGACTCCCACACTTTGGTGTGGCCCCTTGAGTTGGGGATACGGACTCCCACACTTTGGTGTGGCCCCTTGAGTTGGGGATACGGACTCCCACACTTTGGTGTGGCCCGTTGAGTTGGGGATAGGGACTCCCACACTTCGATTCACACCACCAGGTCTTGGCCCAACGTTTTCCCACATTTTCTAGGTAAGTGCGGCAAGGGGCGGTTCCCCGTGCCATAAAACGTCCACCCAGCGCAGTGCCCAAACCCAAACCCGGTTGTGCCCAAACCTAAACCAATACCAATGCACTCGCCGCAGAGCGATGGGAGTAGGCACCCGGGAAAGCATTCGCCGCAGAGCGACGGGAGTAGGAACTGTCTGGGTGGCACAGTCATTAAGAATCACCTGCTACAATTGGGGATAGGGGCCGGCCCCGTGTTGTCCGCCTTGTCCGCTGGGACCATGGAATCATTTGTCCCGTTTGTTGTCCAGATTTAGCCCTCTATTCTTATTTTTATGAGTGCGTGGGATGCGGACTCGGAGTCTCACACGGAGCCTGAGTGGCTTGGGCAATATCAATGGGTTGGTGGATTGGCTTGTGGCGCCCGTAGTGACACATGAATTCTGAAGGAGTGTGGGCCACAACCTAGCCACTTCAAGAAGGGTGAAGTCATGTTGCTAGATGGTGGTTTCCCGGGGCGACTACATGGGGTTATCCCATACCCGAAGCCAAAGAAAAAGCAACTTGCACGATGGTGCGCCAAGTATAATGATGGCCACCAATTCATTCGTGGGCGTGGCGAACACCCATTTACCCAATTGTACACATGGGCAGTTTGTTGCGATGTGTGCACAAAGCTTGGTCTCAATTGGGAGGAGTGGATTCAACGCTTGCATCTCATGGTGCATGCGGTTGTACACGTGCAGCAGTTCATGAACAAGAGGAGCGTTAAGTATCAACCACAAGGTCCTTGGGGTCATTTCCCGAAGAAAATCTTCCGGACGAAAGCATGTACAGTGGATTCTGACTCATCCACATGCTCGCCTACCTCCTCGTCAAGTTTATCATCGCTCACCCCGAAGGATACCTCGTGCAGCAGTGATGCGATTGAGTCAGAGGTCAATTACTCCCCGAATGACGAATAAAGTGGGAGTGGCCAAGGAAGGCACCGAACCGACACCTACATGGAATTGGGCATCCCATGTCATGTAACTCGAAACGCGAAACGATACGAAACGCGAAACGAAACGAAACGCTCGTCGTGCGGGAATGGGCACCCTGTTCGGCGAGGGGGGGGTCGTTGCAAGCAACCTCTCCTTGGGGTATGGGGCAGAAGCAGCAATGGGGCTCTGCTGCTTCTCGCCGAGGGAGTAACGCCCCTCCTCCGCAACCACTGTAGAAGGGCGCGATTCCCTACCACGCTTTGCACATTGAGCCGGGGCCGTAGTCTCTCCATTGTAGAGAGCGATGGTGTCAACAAATCAATGTGCACCCCCCCCCCCCCTCCCCCCAACCCCAACCCCCTCCCACTCAGTGGGTTTTGTATAGGCAGGTACTCCAAATGGTCATGGAATGGTGCTTTTTCTTTCTTGTTGCAAGTTTCACTGTTTCTGCATTTTAAGAGGATTATTCCTGCCCTACGGCAGGAGTAGCCCTCAGTGTTGTTGGAGGATTAGTTGATTCGCGTGCCTCTGGCGTCCCTGTGTAATGTGGGATGGAACCAGAGTGCAACCACGTACCCTTTGTCAAAATGGCAACACCGATTCATGTCCGTGGGGACAGCTCTACCTCGAAGATTGATGCCAACCTGAAGCTTATGCTGTTGCAACGAAACTATGAAAAATTGGTTTGGTGCGCCTGTAATTGCAGCAAGAAGACAAATAAGAAGGACAAGGACGACGACGATAAGGAGAAGTTTCGAGGCAATTTGGAGGGGGCCATCGTGAAGGAGACCCCAAATGTGAAATGGGATGATGTTGCAGGTACGGATCTTGCATATTGCATATGGCCCCCCAGCCACCCAAACCACCCTTCCTCCATTACATGCACATGCACATGCAAGTGCGCCCACACGCATGCACACCAACACAGACACACAGTCACACACACACACACACACACACACACACACACCAAACACCAAACATTGCTGCAGTGCGGACATTGCTGTAGAGAGGTGATGTACGATAGTGAACGCTTTGAGATTTCGAAAATGATTGGGCGTCACACACACACACACACACACACACACACACATTGCTGCAGTGCGAACAGAGCTGTAGACGCGGTGTATCATAGCGAACGCTTTGAGTTTGTTTCATGATTGGGTGTCAAACACACACACACACACACACACACACACACACACACATACAAGGATCCCCAGCTCACTCAACCGGGCTAAGCGTAGGTCTCGCAACCGTAAGGTCGTGGGTTCGATCCCCGGAGCGGGCATGTCTGGAGGCGTGCGGCGGCAGCCGTGCGTCAAGGGCATCCTTTCTGGGGAAATCGCCAAATGAGTAGGCCGTGGAGGCCGCCTCGCTGCCGCGAGCACCACCAGCTGTGGAAGCCCCAATACACATACAGCACACGGGGCAACATGGCGATGACGGGCTCGTCGAACTCATGCCGTGGAGCTGGCCCGGCGGAAGCCACGGAGCCACCACCCCACTTCCAGGGTGGTCCTGGGGCAGCGAGCCAGGTTCTGGCCCAAGTGCATATCGCACTGGTCGAGGGGTAACACAGGGACGCACTCACACCCCTGGCCTGCACCGTGGGCCTGCTATGATGGGGTAAGCGACCCGACCCGAGGACGCCAGTGTGGCCTATACGGGCTCAACCGGGAGACCTGGTAAAAATGGTACAACCACACACACACACATACACACACACACACACACACACACACACACACACACACACATTCGTCCTTGTATTCAGGGGTGCGCACTCTCACCCCACAGTCGGAGACAGAGGTGGTGCCACGAAGGCGTAGAAGAGTAATGACACCAGAGCGAAAAGCACCGGCAGCAGTGCAGCCAGGAGTACCGGGGGGGGGATACAGCCCCCCCCCCCCCCCCCAGCAGGAACAGAGAGCAGGAGCCCGGAGGCAGCTGAGGCTATAATCCTAACGCTCTGTCGGCTTACCTGTGACAGCCGCCACACGACAGTGAGCAAGCTCGTCCGTGGGCACCCTTGCAAAGGGCATGGGGCATAAAGGCCGCGCGGGGCGGGTCAACACAACATTGCTGCGGTGTGAACAGAGCTGTAGAAGTGGTGTATCATAGCGAACACTTTGAGATTGTTTAATGATTGGGCGTCACACACACACACACACACACACACACACACACACACACACACAGAACAGAGCTGTAGAGCGGTGATGTATCATAGCGAACGCGATTGCTTTGGTTGAAATAACTGGGCCACACACACACGCACACACACACACACACACACACACACAGGTCATGCAAAACCATTGCACTCCATGTAACCAGGCTGCAAAACCCACATTTTCAGTCAACGTTTGGAGACACCAATTCTTAAACCCAAGGCTTTTAATTGACACACAATTCAGAAAATCCATTTCCCCTCCTGCAGTGAAACGTCCAATTTTACATTTGTTTTTTGTAAAAGAAGTCGCAGGACTGCAGTGCTGGATGGCTGCTATTATTTCAAGGAGGGATCTGGACGCTTGCTGATATTTCCTGGCGGGTTCTGGATGCTTCACTGTTATTTTTTTGGAGACCTTTGGATGCTTGCTGTTAATTCGTGGAGACTTCTTGAAGTTTGTTGTTGAATCTTGGAAGCCTCTGGATGATTGTTGCTAATTCCCTCTGGCTTGTGGATGGTTGCTGTGACACACAAGAACACATTGCACCGGATAGTCAAATTCCAAATCAGTCGCAGGGAGAAATGTCCATACAGGGAACCACAAGCATTTGTAGACAATGGCGTCCATCATGGTATGAATGATACCTGTGTGCACATGCACAAAACGTACACAGATATATTAGGCATAAATCTGTGTACACATGCAATAACAAGACAAATTGTGCATCAGGGGGATCCTGTGATGTAAATGGAATTAAGCACCATGTGGCAAATAAACCAGTTCGTCGAAGTGCACTACACATGGCACCACTGCTGGGCCTGGGCAGATTCCATCGTTTCAAAAGAGCTTGGGCAAAATCTTTTGGCATGGCAGCAACAGGGCCAGGCATCCCTTTCATAGCACTCTGCACGTGTTGTCTCTTAAGACCAGGACATTGATCAGGCCTCTTCTCTCCTGTTTGGCCCAGTTGTCTGCATTAGTTTACACAAAAATGCACCACGGCCCTGGGGTGACCCTCGGCACAAAGTGCTGCGACAGGCATGCATCACAACTCACCATGCGAGCGCAATCGTGTGCAAGCAGGGCGCTATACTGCACATAGTTATTGTTCCCAACAAACACTTTCAGACCAGCACTCAGGACATGAGGGGGAGTGGGTTCCTTGTACTGGCTGTGTTAGCTTAGACGCGGGTAGAGGTGCAAGAGGTCGGGGAGTCCTCATCTTTGCTTGGAGCTTGACCTCCACCCAATCCCACCCCAACCTTGTGGTGTTGGGTATCTTTTTGTGTCAAGTATTTTCTTTTGACCTTCCTGGAATGCTTGTGAGTGCGGATGTGTTTATCTCAGAAGGAGTTTGTGCAACAGACCTGCCTTCCCTGCAGTCTTGCTACCCCTGAGTTAGCCGTGTTAAACCAAAGGTGTGCGACGCGCCTTCACTTATGTTCTCAGGTCTGGAGGTAGCCAAAGAGGCCTTGCGTGAGGCTGTCATTTTGCCACTGCATTATCCGCAGCTCTTCTTGGGGAACCGCAAGCCTTGGAAGGGGATCTTGCTGTACGGTCCCCCAGGAACAGGTACACCCATCCTCAGCGGTCACGGACCTTGCTGGCACTGACCCAAACCTATTGCACAGGATACACCCCGTACCAATAAACCCCTCTCATCTTGTCCGGGTAGTGTAGACCTCCACCAATCTTTTGCCTCCCAGACTAAGGGAAATAGATTTATAAACAGGGATGACTGGCATGGCTGTCTGGGCGAAGTGCACAAACTGACAGTACTCACGGGCACTCACTTTGCCAACATCATCCATCAGAGGCAATTGGATGAAGAGGAATTCAACAAAGGCTTGATACCCAGTTCACCGATGAGTGAAAGCAAGGGTCCATCTCGCCATGTGCTGTCAGAGTGTTGATAGAACATTATTCAGGGATCCCATGCCCGGTTTTGCTTGCACAGGGAAGAGCTTTTTGGCAAAGGCAGTGGCGACAGAGTCTAGCGCGACATTCTTCTCCATTTCGTCCGCCGATCTGTTGTCAAAGTGGATGGGGGAGTCCGAAAAACTGGTCCGCAATTTGTTTGAAATGGCGCGGGAGAATGCGCCGTCCATTGTGTTCATCGACGAGATCGACAGTCTATGTGGGGCCCGGGGCGAAGGGGATTCTGATGCGACCAGGCGGGTGAAGACAGGTATCGGCCGCCCTCTCCTGGTCCCCCTGGCACTGTCTCTATGAATGGTAATGCCATGGTGCTGTGGCACCAAACAGCTCATGGTATAGTCACAGAGAGATGCTTGATGCTGTTCCATTGTGTTGCATCAACTCCAGAGCCCTCTCTCCCCTGCCGATGTGGGTTTATATCTGGATCTGGAGCTGGTGTTGGCTCTGAAGATGGATCGGACATGGTAGAACAATCAGGGGGATTCAGCTACTGATCAGAAGCGAACTGAAAAATGGCGATTGAATGCAAACCTCACCACTCTGTCTGGTTACCAATTTCCGAATCCATGCTCCCAAATCTGCAGTAGACCATGAGTTGACGCACCCGCGCTTTGACATTGCTTGCGTTGCAGAGTTTCTGGTGCAGATGCAAGGAGTCGGGCATGGAAATGATGAGCGCGTGCTGGTGTTGGCAGCCACCAACATCCCCTGGAACTTGGACGCAGGTACCACACCATCTTGTGGTAGGGCATTATATACTCACCTCGAAGAGTGGGTGCTAGGTCAAGGGCAGTTGTGAGCAACAGATACCCCCATTTTTGGTGGGGTATTATCGTAGCATGCTCATTGATTCAATCTTCACTATTTTTTGCTTGTAAAATCATCAATTTTTGAGACAAAAATATCTCACAATTCTTTTTCAATCTTGGCCTGGCCAATCCCGTAAACAGGTAACCCCCCCCCTTTTTCAAGAGCACACAGTCAAAAAATGAGAAGACGCATGCATGCTCTCAATAGGTATCTGTGCTGCTGATGGCCCCTTGTAAATGGACACCAAAATGTTGGCAAAGCGCATTTGCGCCAATTCCTGACTGCTGGAGACTTGGGAATGAGGAGGAGGAGGCTTTTTTGAGACCTCAAACCAAGATCAAAAAACACTTTTAGCATGCAGCCAGCATAGTCTAAGGCATCTGTGGCTACCTCACAGCAATCATCCGCAACTGCCTCATCCTCATCTCTAGTAGCCACAACATCGGCGACCCAAAACGAGGGGTCATGAACATTTGCCTGGGCCATATTTTCTGATGACACAGGGGGCTGGGAACACCGCACAGGGGGTCTTCCAAATAAGAAGATGCAAAAATTAAGAGCGTGTGCATGTTCTTGTACGGTAGGGGGTTTTACCCCTGTTGGGGGGAAGGGAGGTGATACAGGGATGGTGAGAGGTGGGGGTCAAAAAATCAACCTTCCCATTTTTGGTTTCCAAATCACAATTTTGTAGAAGCACCTTGCAAGATCAAACCAGGCCAGCCCGCATACGTGGGAAACGCCACATATTTTCTAGGCCTATTGGCGTACCAGAGGTGAAGGGGACAAATTTTCGTTTAACCCCTTGTGAAATCCTTATTTTGTGTCATAAAAGAATCCGCGAATGACACTTGGTTGGACACCCCCCAAACTGAAAACCTATTTTTGGGTGGGGGGGGGTTGACAAAACTTGATTGTGCTATTGCGGCCACTATGTGTCAATCCATGCTCAGGTCCCTTTCAACTTTTTCCTTACATGTGAACCCTCGAACCAGTGTTGGTGTTTCGTGGTCCTATCTCCAGGTACCCCCAACTGGCCGCCCCTTTGGGGCCGTACCCATGAAGACAGAAGTTTTCAGGCTGCTTTGGGTTGGCCGAAACGTCACAATTTTGGGGCGACCCCTGATGACCCCTCGGTAGCCTTGGGCCAAGCTTTGGTCCTCATAAGGTATCAACAGAGGTCCATACAAACCCGACCAATCTGCAATGATAAACCACAGTGCACAACAATTTTCAATTTAGAAAAAAATCGATTTTTGACAGCCACAAAGCCTAGGAAAGGAAATCTCAGGTTCAAATACCAAACTCCCCTGCCCCAAACTCCTGGCAATTAAAATGCTGAACACCATGCAAAGGGGGTGTAAAAAAAACAGGCAATAGCTCCACACACACACACACACACACACACACACACACACACACACACACACACACACACACACACACACACACACACACACACACACACACACACTAGTGACAATGAGAACATTGAACATGAGACAATGGAATTCTATAATGATCCATGTGACGTCAAGTGTCCCCTGCACATTTGTCCCACCTCCTTTGCATGAGGTAGCAGTTGCTCAGCCTGTGCCTGCCAAACCCAAGCCCAAAGCGGCCCCCAAGCAATTGTCACTGACAGCTTTCTTGAGATCCAATTTACCAGGACGCGGGTGAGCACATGAGATGGGACATGAATTGCTTTCTTCACCGTTGTTTGTTGTGTTCACAAGGAGGTCTGAATGGGCTGCGTGTTCTTATTTTGGACACTTTAAGTTTTGTTTTTGGAATAGGTACTTTTCGCTTGGGGCCTCGGTACTGATCGTTTGGGCATATGTGCCTCTGCTTTGGGCATAGGTACCTATCATTTGGGCACAGGTATCTGTCGTTTGGGCACAGATACCTGTCCTTTGGCAAAGGCACCTACTGTTTCGGGCATACGTACTTATTGTTTGGGGCATAGGTACCTGTTGTTTGGGCACAGGTACCTATCATTTTGTATAGGTGCCTATCATTTGGGCATAGGTACCCATCGTTTGGGGCATAGATACCTATCGTTTGGGCATAGATACCAATCGCTTGGGCATAGGTACCTATTGTTTGGGCATAGGTACCTAACGTTTGGGCATAGATATCTGTCTTCTGGGGGTCATGGCAGCCGCCAAACAATCTTTCAGACCTGTCCCGGAGGTCGCCCACCCATAACCTGAAAGCAGCTCTCTTCACAGGTAGGGGCCCATCTTTGCTAAACTTATGGCCAACTGTGGGATGTACTGATTTGAGTCAGAGGCCCAACATTTGCATCTTGCAACCACACAGTGTGGTTAAAGTTGATGTTGCCTTGTACGCAGAGCTATTAAGCCTAAGCCCATTAAGCCCATTCAGCCATTAAGAGCATTTAGAGGACGTATGAACTGCAGTTTTGGATGTGGCCCATCGAGGGTATCTGCAGATATGACCTGGGACCAAGCACAGCCGCCCCTCTCCCAAGCATAGCTGCCCCTTCCCCATGCACGCCGTCCCTGTCCAAAGCACAGCCGCCCCTCTCCCGAGCACAGTCACCCCTTTCCACAGCACAGACCATGCCATTGGTCATGGGGTCCATAGAAGAAAAGCAGTGCTTGTGGTTGCATTGTGCCATTACAAGGGCATTGCAGGCCATTCTATATGTGATGCAACCCTGTGCGCCTTTTGTGTACTGGGAGCAGCGCACGACCCTCCTTCTGAGCCTTCCCCAAGGTCGTGCGTGCCTTTCCCCCCAGACAGCTCCCTGTCTGCAGGCATCCGGCGACGCTTCGAGCGGAGAATTTACATTCCGCTGCCCGAAGCGGAAGCACGTTCCCGAATGTTTGACATCCACCTCGGTGACACCCCGGCGGATGTGTCACCGGCCGATATGGACGAGTTGGCCACAATGACTGACGGGTACTCGGGATCTGACCTGAGGTATCGTGTTATTGTTGTCTGTTATGGGTCTGGTTGCGTCCAATCCTGGGCAGTTTTGCCAAACCCTTCGGCTCTTTATGATCACTGTTTATGTGTATAATTTTACTCTGTGCCTAAATTGCCGTATACCGCTGTACATTTGCTGTCATGGTATCCTGCATAAATTGCCCGCACCAGGTTTCAGCTGTATACCTGTACACCAGCCCTCCACCCCATCCCCAGTGATGGGGTTGGCATGGGCGGTATCGTGGGGACCGGGGGGCACCACTTCAAAAGCGTCCCAAGGCGCCGCAACCCATGAGCCAAACGCAATCCACCACCACCCCGTGCTGCGCTCCACCACGACCCACTGCAGTACATTACAGCCCTCACACCCCACAAATCAAACCTTTCCAACCCTCCAAATCCACCGACACCTCTCCGCAACACTTAACAATGCGTTCCCACTCTCAACCACTATTCTATCGACAACTATATTCTACAGAACTCCTTTGCAAAAGTTGTGGCAGCTTTCCACAACCCTCCACAACCACAGGTTTCTGACAACCACACTGCACGGAACACTATTCAACAATATCGCACCTGTTGCCAAACGGACCGCTTGGGTGGTCAATCTTGAGCCCTGCCGACGGGTTCAACTTGTTTTTTGGTCTGGTGACCCTTGTTCTGACCCCATTCCGCTTGAGCATCAGTTTGTGTTGTCCATTGGTTGACAGTGTGTTGACCCGTGATGCAATGATGGAGCCCATCCGGACCATCCAAATGGCGACGCATTTCAAAAGATTGCGCGGGCCTGTCCCAGGCGATCCCAGCCGTGTGGTGGATGATTTGTTGGTTGCCTGCTCGCCTGGGGACCCAGCAGGTATTTCCTTGCCACCTGACAGGGAGCGTCGATCGGAGGCAGTTGGCGCCTGTTATGAGCACGTGGGTGGCATACTGCCTTTTCCAGCGGAGGGGGATGCAGAAGGCAGAAAGGTTTGAGGGTTTGGAGATGGACCGACAGGTAGGAGCTGCACACATCAAAAACAGACATGTGCATTGCACCTAATAGCCGCCTTGCTGCAGTACACAGGTACAGGCAACAACAGAAACCAGTCTGGAGGGAGCTCTCTGGCCATTTTGCCCAACCGTTGTCCCAAACGTGTAACCAGCCCCGACCTGATCCACACAGAAGCACATCCCCAACCGCGTACCCCGTACCTCATCCGGCCAATGCCCAGTGCTCCTGCCCACAACCCATCCAAGACCATATCATCTCCTACCCATGCAACAAAAAGCACATGCCCAACCAACACCAACCCAAACCCGATCCACCGCAGGGATAGAAATGACAGTGGACGATATCACCGAACCAGAAAAACTTGTGCCATTGCCGGTGGTGAAGGTGGACTTCATTAAGGCGCTTGTTCGATCGCGGCCGTCAGTTTCATGGGACGATATCAAACAGCACATTGAATGGACCGAAGAGTTTGGTCAGGAGGGATAATGCTGTTCCGCAACGAGTTTGTTCCGAGCCCTCAATGAGTACTTTTGGGAGGAGTCGTCCTGCTGGTGGAATAAGGTTGAGTACGCAAGGGGCCGAGCGGCAGAAGCCCAGCAATTGGCAATTCAACCAAAGAAGGGGAGGCGGGGGGTTGTTGGGATCGCTCTTCGTACCTCCGCAGAGATGGGGGTGTGCACTACTAATCCACAGTATGACGGTATGTCGGTCACTCTAAAGACCAACCAGCCCCTATTTCCGATCCGTCTTCCTGCCCCTCTCCCTCACCATGCGGCTAATGCAATCCGAGAGTTGCAAGTTTCCAGACCACTGTCCCCATTGGACTTCTGAGCTGGGGCGCTCCAGTCACCCACTGAGTTGGTGGGTTGTGCAGCAACAATGACGGCAAACACCACCACCACCACCACCACCACCATACGAAACCAGTTGGATTTATGTCTAGGCTTGCGACCACACTGCCCTGAGGCGGCCAGGCCCGGTCCTTGTTTGCAACCCCGTCAGCCCCCTGGGGTTTGGCTGGTAGTGATATCGGGAACATGGCACTAACGGCGCCTGAAAGTTTTTGCAATGCCCATGGCAGGGGTCAAAATTTGCAGTTTCGCCCCACTTGTGTACACTCAAAATGATCAGGGTTTCATGTAGAATTCAAATATGACGGTGATATGTCAAATGTGTCAATATTTATCTGCCAGTTTCAGGGGAGCTGAGCTGGTCTGTGTGGAGATCCAGGGTTGGGTAACACCATGTTTGATACCTGCCCGGGGTAAATTTTGCTGTGTCATTTTGCATGGCGGGATATGTTCTCTGTGTTCCATTTTGCTCCGCCCTCAAGCCTGGCATTGACTCGTAATCCCAGGGTTGGTGTTCCAGGATTAGGGTGAGGGCTAGGTTTATTAGGGCTCCAGGCCGAATCCTAACCAGAACCTGAACTCTGGCCCTAACTCAGAGATACTACAGGAATTTTGTCACGTCGAGGGTCTGAAATGCCGACCCCAGCTAACCCCCTCCCTCCTCCAAGCAGCCGCCATCCACCCATCCCCCTCTATCCCCGGCCTTTGAAGTGCCACCTCCCCCGCCATCCTGGCAAGTCCCCTAACCTCCCTGGGACAGCCAGCCTCCACACTGACCTACTCACACAAATGCAACCTCAAATTTGCTTGCCCGTGGAGATATTTTTCATCATCTTGGTGTGGTTGTTGCTTTGGCTCGGCTCTGGGGCGTAGTCATCATTGGGGGCGTAGTTGCCATTGGGTGCTCGTGTTGATTTATGGTGTTTTTCGTAATGCCATATTCGTGGTCTGCCCTGGTGTAGTGCTGCACCATGGCGGTGTATGCGTGCGCTCTGTCATTGGCGATACCGCAGACCCGGATCTTGGTGGATGGCCGGGTCAAAGTGATCATTTGCCGAGAGTCTTTGATTTCGACGCTTTCTGTAAAACAAAACCAGCTGTCAAGGATCCATGTGGCTGTGCCCGGATGCCAAGGGATTGGAGAATTGGATTGACCTTGTGACCGTAGTGCCACCAGTGAATTCGATCTTTCGGTTCACTCCACTGCAATCCGACATGCCCGATCTGCCCGGCTGCATGGCGTGTCTTACCCTATTGTCTCCGCTGGCCCTCTTCGAATTGTCGTTGTTCAAGGAGGGAGGCTTCCACTCACACCTGGCCACCCCCATCTCCCGCATCACTCACAAGACCCACTTCACCCCGTGCGGGTCAGGGCAGTTTCCTGTACCCATAAGATGCAGACGCATACATATGCACATATACATTACGTACGCACATCAGGCAACAGCACCCCTCTTCGCTCTAACTGAAACTGTGTGAGTGGGCGGGGGGGAGGTCTTCGAGGTGGCGGCGGTGTAAGGTGTAAATGGGCGGTATGTGTTGACACTGTGCCGTCCGTCTTCCCAGTAAAGGGCGAGAATTTGTGGCTGCAGGTCAGGGACAGGGAAAGCGGGCCTCCAGGGCGTGTGTGGGTGGTGTAGTTTGTGCAAAGAGCCTGCCCCCCCCTCTTGCGGGTAGAGGACATACTGCACTGCCTTCTCCATTTGCGAACCTGAGTCCTGCATTTGGCGCTATTTCGGCTTACCCTGCTCTTGATTAACCACAAGTGCTAACCAGGCCTGCCTCAGATTAAACATGTTTTTCTCCCAGACAGCAAAATAGGTGAACTCCAGGTGTCAAGGCAGCTGCTTTAGGGGTTCCGAGTCTCCACCACGTGATGCATTTTGTTGTTTCATCTGGTCACACGAAGCAGAACGCAGGTTTCTTTCTCATGTCGTCATATGGCTGTACGGCTGGTACCTGCACCCAAGTGCTCATGTGGTAGAGTTGACCATCTTACTGGAGTATCTGCTCGACAAAGTTGCACCATGAAGGTCAGGGAAAACAGGAGTGAACAAAGAGATGTGGTAAAAGTATCTTTACAGCATCACCGGGGAGAGCAATGTGTTGCATTGCAATAGACCACACACACATGCGGACCCATGCGGGCCTCCCTCTTTAATATTGTTCTTCCCCAATAGACCACACACACACACACACACAAACGTGCCATCAAGCTGGGAATTTTACCAATTGTGTGCACTTCAGTGTTTTGTGGTCTTCCCCTTTCTGTTAAAAGACATGCATTTGAAAAAAACCAATAACCACACTGCATTTTGGGCACGTGGTGTGCCCGAAAAGCTGTGTTCTTGCTGGTTCTATGATGAATAGACTGAGTTCCAACATTTCACATTTTTTGTTACGTCACCAGAAAATCACCTCTGGGGGTTGTCGGATCAAGTGCAGGCGCAGGTGCCATATAGCCCCCCCCCCTTTTGGGTGGTAATGCCGGTAATGCATGGTGTCTTTCTCCGACACTGATTGCTGATGTCTGACTGACAGCTACTGACTGTGATTGTCTGACTAATGTAGTCAGACATGATGTTCTGTTTTCTGTTTCAGACACAGTGTGTGTCTTGAGGTTTAACCAGGTTTGGCATAGAGAACAAAGATGCATTTATGCCTGACTGTGGAGTGCAATACCTCTGGTTTGCATTTGTCTGTTTTTTAATTAGGTAACACCCCCCTTTTGGGTGGCATCGTGTAGCACACCCCAATGTATAAAGTTGGATTTTTAAACTGATTCCCCAATGAATTTTGTGATTTTGACCCCTGAGCCCCCCTGTAGCTGGGTACCGTTTTGGGGTGGTGGTGGGGAGAAATCGAACATTTTGACCCCCCCCCCCAGTTCTTTCACCCCCCGAAATCATAGAATTTTTCGAATTTTCGATTTTAAAGCCGAAAAATTTTGGATCCTCCGCTGTAGGGTTTTGGTTTGGGTGGTGGGGACTTTGAGCACCGCACTTCGAAAGTTTGCTTTTTTTCTTTTTTTTTTTTTTGAAAACCTTCTGACAGCTTTGGGTTGGGTTTGGGTGATCATTTGATGGCAGCACAGGTACTCTAGCACCCATGGACCCACGCAGTGGCCGCTAGGCCCATGTGGCCAGGGCCATGGGCCTCCCCAAACCCCTGAGCGTAGCTGCTCCCACCCCTCTTCGAGGTGCTTTACCCAAGGCAATAGAATTTTCTTGGTCAAAGGGTGCAATTGGGCGCCTGCTTTTCTGTCACAATCAATCTTGGAGATAGCGGATGTTGTGCATCTGAGATATTTCCGTCAGTGGGGATGACAGCATTGCACCAAGCTGAATTGGACTAGCACCCACATGCCGACAACCTCCACACAAAGTACATGCAGCTTCCTTTGCTTGCCCGTGAAACCACTCAGAGGGTTGGAGATTGCCCCAACCCATAGGGATATAAGCTATAAGCAAAGAAATCACCTCTGAGAGAGGTTGTTAGATCAGCGCAGGCACGGGGGCCATATACCCCCCCCCCCCTTTTGAGGGGTCATTCGCGTAGCATACCCCACAGCATGATATCGGATGTCTAACCCCTTGTAAAATCATCATTGTGGGAGACAAAATTATCCCCCAATGAGTTTATGGATTCTGCCTCTGCCCCCCCCCCCCCCCCCCCTCGGGCACCTGGTCTGGATGCACCTGGTCAACGGCACAGGCAACAGCCCGTCTCTGGGACAGCCCACATTGGACCAGTCAAACAGGACAAGTCATCTAGGGGCCCCGTTCACATAACCAAAATACGTTCCGACCCACAGAGGGCCAGAATGAGCAGTGGCGAGAGGCCAATAGGCACTGCCAAAGGCAAACAACCTAATACCGAGGCCTTGTGCCAACCCCCCCCCCCCCAGCTACACCTGGGTACCACTTTTTAAGGTGGGGTGGGGTGGGGTGGGGTGGGGTGGGGGGTCAAAATATTTTTTTTGCGTATTGTGGCTGCTGTGCGTCAATTTAGACCCAGGTGTTGAATGATTTTTCCCGTGTACGTGGACCCCGTAACCAAAGGCGGGGTCTCAGGTGCAAACTCCGGATACCCCCAGTCCGCCCCCCCCCCCCCCCCCAAAGCCCTTGCCGGTGGGGAGTCAGCTGTCTTCAGGTTGACATGGGTTGGCTGAAAATTTGCAAAACAAATGCCTTTTTCGGAAATCCTTTGTTGCCCATGGGGTGGGTTTGGGTAATCATTTGGTGACAATATGCCCCCCCCCCCCCCTTGTATTAGCTATGCCCTTGTCCAAGCTACAGTACGTGTAGGGACCGTATTAATTTGGTACCTAATTTGATTTGGTACAAATGTAGTGCGGCCACATAAGACATCGGTTTGGTGACGATTTTACCAGTTATGCAGGGGCATGGACACATTTGTTGTGAGTGTTTGCCCACTTGAAGCCACATAGCTCTTATTTTGGGGATATTTGTGCATTATATTCCTTTTAGTTGCACCAGCTCACCATGCAATCTTCTCTTTTTGAACCCGGGCGTCTACAGCCTTGTCCCAGCTACAGTAGGTGTAGGGACCGTATTAATTTGGGACTTTTGCGTAGCTTGTACAAGGGGGGAGGGGGTTACTCTAGCGCCTATGGGGACCCACGTAGTGGCCACTAGGCACATGTAATGTGGGCCATGCGCCCCGTGAAAGACGCGAAATTGCTATTTTTGAGGTTGTGTAGTGGCCCTTGAAAATTTTCGGAAAATGGATTTTCTCAGAAACCCTGTTGTCGCCTTTGGGATGGGGTTGGGTGATCATTTGGTGACAATACGGGTGCTCTAGCACCCATGGGAACCCACATAGTAGCTGCTGGGCCAATATAACCCGCGCCATGGGCCCCGTGAAAGCTTCAAAATTGCTGTATTTGGTTTGGTGGTTGGTTAACCTGTAGCAGCCACTGTGCGTCGATTTGGATCGAGTCCTGTGTGCTATCTCCGTTTTTCCAAGATTGGCCCCAATGCGGTGAGGACTTAGCCATTTTACGGGTTGCCTGAATAACTATGATCTCGCGGTGATCTCCAACCACCCTTGGCAACCCTTGGGCCGTTGTTGGGTGATCATTTGGTGACAATAGGAGTACGTATAAAGGAATGGGGAGCAGTGTAGCACCACCTGAACCCTCCCAGTGCCTATTGGCCCTGAAAGCACCGTTTTGTGCCCATTAGCACTGTGGTGGGCAAAATTTGGTTGGCCTATCGCTGCAATTGTGCATCAATTGGGACCCAGGTCCTGTTCCACTTTTTTCTTCTATACGGATCCCCGAACCAATGACGGGGATCCGAGGTGCTATCTCCAATTTTCCAAGGTTGGCCCTGCTATGGGGCCCCACTGGTGACGAATCAACCGTTTTTAGGCCACCATGGGTTGGCTAGAAAATTGCAATTTTAGGGTGACCTCCGACAACCCCTAGGGACCCTTGGGCTGTTGTCTGGTGATTATTTGGTGACAATGGGTGTATGTATAAACTCATGTAGCATCAACTAGGCCCTCCTAATGGTGCTCATTCACCCCCCCCCCCCCCCCAAAGTGCTTTGGCACTGTGATGGGTAAAACTTTGTCAGCCTATAGTTTACGATTTCCCCACAACATTGCTCGTCTCTCTGTGAGGTGCCTTGCCGAAGGCAATAAAATGCGGATTTTGAGCTAGGTCAGGCTTTGATCATCTGTGGCTCCTTGCAGTTGTGTGTTTCAGCGTTTGTGGCACACTTCTTTCAAGTGAGGTTGCGCCTTCAATCATCTTCCTTCATCTTCTGCCTTCTGCATAATATTCAACTGATAACTCAACTGCTAACTAACCTGCAACAGTGCATCGTGTTGGGATGATCCACCGCCCACATTGGGGGGGCGGAGTTGGTTCTACTTGCATTGTTGTGGGATGAGACTTGGTGAGGGCAGGATCTTGGTGGAGGGGAATGTGGGGGAAATGAATCTCAGATGTCCTGTGAGACGACGGTGAGTGTGTGGTATCCCAATAAGGACTGCAAGCTTGAAAGACCCAATTGGTGGTGCATCCAGAGATGGGTGCACCTTGGCAATCATAGCTTTTATGACTGTGGTTGAGACAGTTCCTCCTGCTGGCTGCCAATAAAACACCGTGGCACCCACAAGGAAAGACAAAGCATAGAGAGACAAATAGTATTTGCAACATCAAAGGAAAGACACACCATGTTGACCAACCTTGGTGCCATTTTCAAGCATTTGTATGACACGTTTCTCAAAAAAATGTGGAGGGGACAGGCAAAATTACACCCATTAGATTTGGTGGTGAGTGGAAACACCCAAACTGTGTGAAAACAAGACGCAGCCGAAAAATGGGTTGATTCATTATAAAATTGTATTGTAATAGATGTAACGTACCCTGGAGTTCTGTGATGGGTTGAAAGAAAATGCCATATTATTTCTAATGCAAAATTCAAATTGAAGTCGAAACCAAACTTCAGATTGATATGCCAAACACTGGTGAGTTTCATATGGGTAGAAAAGTATGGTAGCTTTGTGGTGTGTGTACCAACTGCTGCACTATTGTAATCACAGTTTGGGAAACCCTGGACATAAGTGCACACCATAAGAGTGATGGAGGCTTGCTATAATGGAGGAGACCCTGCTTATCCTTTTACCTTCCAACGAGGTGGTGCGTGGGGGGGGGGGGGGTTCCATATGCTTACCATGACCTTCTTTCGGCCCAAAAAGGGCGTTGTGGCCCTTAATTTTGCAGGCAAGCTCCGGACACATTGTGCAGATAGATTGTCAGCTCGGGCTCATTTCCAACCTTGAGACAATGGATTTCAGGTTGCTGGGAGGACAGGGAGGTTATCTGAACGCTGCCAAACAATGCCATCTTCTATGGCAATTTGGCTTGAATCGATTTTACATGTGTTTTGGTGTGTCAAATCTTACCACTGATGAATATTTCTACACTTGGATTTCAATGTTCCTGTTTTTGACAGTGCCCACCAATACTTAGTAGCCTCTAAAAAATCTCAGCACCAGCTTTATTTCCAGCTGAAAGCGATATGGTTGCAGATGGTTGCAGAATTTGCTCTAAGCATCAGGTCTGATGAGCTGTCAGCTTTCACAGGCTCTTCTGCTGTCCACAATGTTGCTCCCAGAGAGTGCTGGAGGGTCTGACTCCTGCAGGAGCTCATTTTTCAAGTATCCCCCCCCATTTATAACCCCCCCCCCCCCTCATTTATAAACCCCTCCCCACCTACTGCCCTCCCCCCAAGAGATCCAAGCCACCCAGGGACTTTTAGCCCCCTATTTTCAGCACACAGACATAGAACAAGAAATGCCACCGGATAATGAATTGCGAATAAGCGTGAGCCAGTTATTTCTTCCAGAGTTGCATCAATGAGGCCTGTGCCTGTTTCTTGGTAGGGCGGTGCTCATTGGCATTCTCAGACTCAAGAACACGCTTAGGCCTGAACCAAGTCATTGCTGAAGTGGCGCCATACTGATAACTGGGCAGCTCCCTCAACTGAATGTGGCTGCCATCAGACGTGGGCCACATGTAGCCACCCTTCTTGAATGACTCAGCAATATTCTTAACAGAAACCCATTGATAGATCCAAATCAATTTCCATTACAAAAAGATGAATGACATCTGAAGGTGCAAATGTATCTGGAGCACCTACCTCCCCCCCATTTATTAATCCCCCAGCACCTTCAACCAAACCTTACCGCTACTGCCACCAGAGTGCTTATAGGTGGGGGGGGGGGGGCTAGGATATTTGCGTGTGAGTGCCGTACTGAACGCTCTCATGAGATTTGATATTTTTGTCATTGAAACATGCTACTTGTGCGGAACCACATCGTTCGTGACAATCTCGATTTGACAACAGCGCCTCAACTTGACAACACCCAAGTTAAGGATTGCATTGGTCGGCTTTTGTGGTGATTGTTGATGTTTGTTGTGTCTGTTTTAGGTGGTCATTCGATGTCCACCCATGTCAAGAATGCTGTTAAACTTTTGGAAGCGAATGCCCCGGCCATCCTCAAGCAAGACAAGCAACTCGATTTAAGCTCCAAGCAGATTGGTGATGTCGGAGCTATTTCAATCTTCAAAGCGACTGGCAAGAACTCTACCATCACTTCTATCAACTTGTCAGGCAACGAGATCTCGTCGGATAGTGCAGGAGCAATTCGCGAGGTATTGTGCCATTGCATTTCACACTAACTGACAACCAGCCGAAAGGTGACGATCTTCGTAACATTTACTCATCACGGTACAACCTGCTGCTGATCAGCGTTGACTCGCTGGGTGTCTCCTGGTGGACAGGCCTTACCCTTATAAAACTGGGGGTCACAGAATGTGGACTGTGCTTTCTCTGGGCTTATGCCTACGTGCCCCTGTCGACTGAATGAATGGGGTGGCAGAGGTAGCCACCCGCTTGCCCCATCGAGCTCCCCCCTGGTGGTGCATCCTTTACAGGGCCCCCAGGTGATGATGCACCCCCGTTCAAGTGCCCTCTTCAGTACGCAGTCTGTCTGTTTCCTGCTTTCAAAAGAGTGGACCACCAGCACCACGAAGGGGAAAACGCATGCAGCCACAAGGGGAGGAGGGTCTCTGTGATGCAGCAAGTGGCAAGTGGGCTCATCGAGCGTGCCGGTCTTGATCCCTATTTGATGGACTGTGCCGTGTGTTGCACAAGCACCTTCGGTTCCGTGACCACCGCAGCACCCGTCGGTTTGGTTTATGTCCCTACGCCCGTGTTGTATTGTGATGTTGGGCCGCTGGGCACACGAGACCCGCCAACCCATTGCAGAATTGGCCATCTTTGACGGTATTCCAAACGATTCCAAAAGATGACCTTCGAGCACATGTTTTGGGTATTTTTCTTGACCGGGAGGAGCAGCACACAGACGGTATCCGTCACAATGGACCGTTTTTGTCTTGTCATTGCGCTTTTTCGAGCTTTTTCATGCACATATCCTTCGGTTGTGCTGTATGAAGAATGGGCCATTTGTCAAGCCCAACTTCTGAGCCTGTTAGATACTGTTCTTTGAGTCGCGTGATGCCACTGATTTGTGTGAACAGTGGTCACTGTTCCCACCAATAACCGCAGATATATCGTTTCGTTGCAGGCATTGCTTACCAACACTATTTTGACGCAGCTGAATTTGTCGGGCAACGATCTTGCCGACGAAGGTATGCAATGTCTTCGACCAAGCACACCCTGTACTTCTGGTTTCATGGATGGCTTCATGCCCACGGCTTCTCTGAGCTTACGCACTCTCCCAATTATGTCGATTGGGCACGAGGGTGAAATGGCTGTTTAAATTGTCTTTACCATAGGGGCTCTTGTGCTTTTGGATGGGCTTTTGACGAATTCTACCGTACGCAACTTGGACTTGAGTGACAATGGCATTGGCGACAAAACCATGAACCTGCTCTCCAAAGTGCTGAAGCGAGAGGAGGTGGGTGCTCATGTTTCCAATCTCCTTGACATTTGCGTCCACGCATGCATGCGCGCATGCATTCTTGTAACTGCCCAGTCCCAGGTAAGGTCCCACGACAAACTTCCTGTGCAAGAATTCTCATTTTCACTTGCTCCTTTGAAGGGGACCAGTAGGATTGCACCACCATGAGACCCAAAGTGATTTCAGGCAATTTCTGGCCTTCTATCCTTGTTGCAATGCGCAGTGGACTGGCTCGCCACCACAGGGCAAAGAGTCAACACAAAGAAGTCAGTGAGCTTTCACACGCATAGCAAAGCACCAAGCTCTTCCCACACCAGGCAGAATTCCATTCTCTCGTCTCGAGGTTGCGCACCACCAATAGGACATGCTCAGCTCCGCTGAGAGCTGCTGCGAGAGTGCACGGAGCGCGAAATCAGACAACAGCTACGGATGCAACAGAACAGATCACGCAGCTCGTTGCACGGTATCCCAGACAGTTTGCAGACATGCGTCGTGCCAAACAGCAGGTTGCTGACAACATGCTCTCTGTGAGGTGGACTTGCCGAAGGCATAGAATTCATTGGGGGATCATTTTGTATGCCGAAATGATGACTTTACAAGGGGTTGGACATCCAATATCACCCATTGGAGTATGCGACGCAAATGACCCCACCACATGCCTCAAGAGCATAACAAGTATTTTGTGTACAGCGATCACTGGTGCGGATAGCACAACACGCATATTGCTGTGGAATGTGCCCCGACCCTGTGTGCCCTTAGTGTGGCTTGGTGACCCAGTATAACAACACGCACTCGAGGAATGAACAGCATCGCCGGTTCTCAAGAGATATCGTGGCTTGTAAAACAGCGCGTTGCTACTAATCCGAGCTGGGGCGTTCTACCACCTAGCCACCTTCCCACCGACTTAGTGGCCTCCCGCCATAGGTCTTAGATAGCACAAAGAATGCAGAGAGGACATTTCATTTGTGCATGCTTTTGCATCCAATACGTGTAGCCAGGCACCTCCCAGCCCACTCCCAACCGCATGACCCCCAACCATGCTTGAGGAATAACCAGTGCCGGGCGTCTTGCATGGCAGCCTGACCAGCCAGACCACCCTTTTACACGCGATACATGCGGTGCCCTGGATATTTGGCAAAACAGTTACCTCTTTTGATCAAGGCCACAGCCAAGTCAAAAATCTGGATTCATGGCAGGAGCAGAGGCCCAAACACAGAATCATCCTGACCGAATCATACCATATGAGATGATGCCACTGTGATGGATTTCGAGTTGCCTTGAAAGCTGTGACCACAGTCATCCATCTCTCAGCAGCATGCACTGCCTTACTCATGAGCTGGCCGACCACCGTACTCAGAACGTACGTGGCCCCTGATGGTTTTGAACCCCATGACCTGGTGGCTGCAAAACCCTGTGCATGGCCCAACTAATTTGGGGTCCGTTGTAGTGAGCAGGGATTCACTATGACAGTCAAGCTGGATTTCAGGGGTCCTCTGCAGAAAGCGCCGACAGACTCGGCGGGAGCTGGTCCTTCCTGTTTTTGAAGGCGTCCTGCCTCAGCCTCTGGCCCCTGCTTCCAGCCCGCCCCTCCTTTGCGTGCCTGTGTGTGGTGGGTTAATAGAGCCCCGAAAACAGGGGTTGGGTGGGGGTTGGGAAAAGGGCTTCATTGACAGGGACCATTATTTCCATCAATCCCCCACCCTCCCACCTCCTAATGTTTGCATCTACAACATGCGCAGTATCCACAAATAGCAAATGGGGGGCGACTGAAGCACACAGTGTCTACGGACTGTCAAACTGTTGGAATCCCTGCCTGCCGTTTCCGGGGGTTTTCCCTGTGCACCTCATGCGCGCCAACCCTCTGTGCACCTCATGTGCACCAGACCTCCCCCCCCTAAACCTGTTGCGCGCCAACCCCCCGGCACATTGTGAGATGATGCGCATGGATCCGGCAGAACAATGAAATACCCCCATATTGCCCCCATGTGATAACACCAAATGTCAGACAGGGGGGGGGGGGGGTGGCATTTCTGGGCAGCCCATGAGGGGGGGTGGGGGGGCGGCAACCCCACAGTGTGGTTTTATGTTTTTCCAGGAGTCTGGTGGGGGGGGGGGGCATGGCAGGCATGCAACAAGCAAAGTAAAAATCATTTGACAGCAGGGATCCACTCAGGGCAGCCAATTTTTGGGCGGATATCCCTGCCCAACAGCTTGTTGGTCTCTGTGGACTTTGTTTACTCCGCTAGATACATCGCAAACAAATACAAGAGATCGGAGAGGTACCCCCACAGCCCTTGGTCTTTCCCCCCCCTTGCATCCCCCCCCCCCCCCCTGGCGTCACTTTGACTTATCTTCTGATGATGGGTGGTCGTGTTGTACTCTCTTGTTCTTTCTCTGCTGGTGCCCCCTGTTAGCGTTGATTCCCTTCACATTCAGACACAAATTATGCCGCAGGCACTCATGTTTGGTACCACTCTCGCAGCAAGGGTGTCCCACTTGTTGGCAACTGTCATTGGTCCCTCAACTTCTGGACCTGAGTTCCTGCACATTCAATCCCATGGTACTGGGGACAATGCACACAGTACATAATGTCTCAATGGGATTCATCCCTACTGGCGTTTTGCATGCACTGCTGCAGTTATAGTGCAACGGTTCTGCTACTGCAATCTCCGGGCATGATGTGACCCCCTGGGGGGAACCGTCACGACAAAGGGGGAGAGATTTCAAGGGAGGGGTAGCGTTTGCACAAGTTGCACATGCACATTCGAATTGGCCATGTGCATAGACTCCTATTGATCATCGGATCATGGGGTAGCTGAGATCCGCTGGCCGGAGGTTAAATGGTCAGGGTTTGCCTGCAACATGACGGTAATTTCTTTCTATTATCCTTCTCCGAAATCTCTCCATTGGGCATTACAAGAGAGTGAAGTATTTGACGTATTGGGTTTGCCAGCAACAGCACTGTGCGCTTCATGGCCATCCTTTGTGTCGTCGTGCAGCAATGGTCCGAGTGCAGACTCCACTCTCTGGCGGTGTCCAACAACGACTTCACCACCCTTTCCGCTTGTAAGCTAGTGGATGCTTTAAATGGACCCCAGGCGATATTGAAGACCCTAAACCTGTCCCACAACTGTTTGAATGATGAATTGGCCACATGCATGGGACAGACGCTAAAGGTATGTGCGTTCTTCGGCTCTCACTGTATGTGGTGCGTCTCTTTGCATGTCTCGGAAAGAGAAGATGGGTGCGTGTAGGAGGCCGTTCCATGCATTTCGCGTGTTCCGGTCCCGAGAGTCTCTGCAGCAACGCATTGGCTGTTCGAGAGGTTTCGGACAATCACAAGGCGCAGAATTCATGGGGCTCTTTTCCACGAGTCCGGTCTGTGAATGGGAGAGTACGTTGAATCCCCCCCCCCCCCCCTTTTGCAGTTGGGCCACAATAGCGCAATGACTGTGTGCCTCCGAGCAAATGGGACGGAGAGTTCTTTCGATGTCGCACAAGTGCATGAAACATTCTCCTCGAGGATGTCATGTGGCATCTGATTCACATGTCTACAACTGTCACATTTTCGAGTGTCGGATAGCTTCCAAGATTTTTGCCACTCCGTCCTGTGAGGATCAGCCATCAACGGAAGCGCCGTGCTTTGCAAATGCACATGTCTGCTCTCAGGCCAACACTTCCCTCACCAATTTGATTTTGAACGTCAGTGACATCGCCGGTCCTGGATTGGCGGCCATCAAGGATGGGTTGCGTGAGAACACAACCCTGACAGCCTTGGATTTGCGAGACAGCGAGGTGCGTCCTCTTTCATACCATTGTTTGGCGGTGTGCACCGCACGTTCAGGAGGTCACTGGTTTCTGAAGTGCAACGCACGAGAACGCGTTAGTCCTCCTCCATTTTCTCAGTCTTTCTGGCAACCCCCGCCCGCACCTCCTTGTCACCCGTGTCCAAGGCACAGGAGGTGTCCGGCGGTATTGATTTGGGACCCAAGTTTATTCGGTCCTAAATGTTGTGGAGTGATGGCACAGAAAACGACGCCTGTGCGCTGAGTGACAGCAGAGCTACGCCACCCAACCTCACCCCATCCACCGAACGCGGGCACGCTTCTGGGGCCGTCCCTCATAGTGAAATGCCGGACTGCCAGAACGAAGCAAAAGGGGACCATCTCCACTCATATGCCAGTGCCATAGCGAAATGCTGCGGTCGAAATTTGGTGGAGGCAACCACTGTTGCGCAGGCAGCGGCAACCATCGGCTGACACACCAACGGAGACGCGTGTGGGTGTGCAACTTCCGTTGTTGATGTGACGGTGCACCATTAAACTTCAACTCCTTCAACCGGGTTGGTCTCATTGAACCACTGATTGACGGCAGCTTCCACCTCCATTTGTGCAATGTGTGAAACATTCAACAACAAATGTCAACGACAGATCCATGTCCCCGATGGACCGGGTGAGGTCAGCAGGAAAATACAGCGCAAACGGGTCATATTTGCGGAGTGGCACAAGAAACCAAGACAGTTCGGTGGGCCAAGACCTCAGAGCCGCCCCCCAACCCTTTGTCCGGGAGGCGCCTCAGTCCCAGATGAGTACGGTCCGGACGCCTCCTGTACCTTGGAAAGGCGTCTCGTGCGCGCTGCGTCTGTGTGGGAACGACAAATCCAGGAACCAGACTTCCTCCGTAACAGCAACACCTCCGGGGCGCTGGATCGGGGGCACAGCGCTGGGGCAGGCCAACGTTCGCACAATCGGTCGCACACGGCTTCTCGATACAGCACCCTTCTGCCATTCCATGACGTCACTGTATGCAGTCACTGGATCTGCGGAGAGGCACACAGTGGTACGGGGTTGATTCCTCACGAATCTGAACTCCCCTGCCGCACGCTAGTGGCCTGTCTGTCGCCGGAGGCGAGGGCGCTCTAGGGGAGGGTCATCTCAGGGGAGGGCGCTTTAGAGGAGGGTCATCTGAGGAGAGGGTGCTCTAGGGGAGGAACCTCAGAGTCATCTTTCGTGCAAATTATGGCTCGTCTTTGCAGGCCATGGACAGTAAGTGCATCAAGGATTTCTTTACCGGAATCTCGGGCAATACTACGCTTGGAACATTGAATCTGAAGTGCCATTTGAGTACCTGCGATGATTATTTGCTGGACGAATGCATGATGGAACGCAATCAGAGCATTATGACCGCCCGGAAACAGAGCAGACAGGTCCCCTTTCGCTGCATGTGTGTGTGTGTCGTTGAAGGCCAGCGTGCAGTAGGATGGTCGGACTGCGCGATTCTTTGGACCCCTGAGAATGAGGGGCGGCAGGGGAGCGTCCGGGAAAAGGGGCCCACCCCCTTTATCGAAAAGGCCGGACAGATGGGGTCTGTGTCCCTGTCCCTGTCGGGGCCGCAGTGTTCAATGGGTAGAGTCCGCTGTGTTGGTCGCATTGAAACGCGAGGTGGTGGTGCCGCTGCTGCAGAGTCGCCGCGGAAGCAAATGGAAGGACGTTGGCCTTGATGAGGATTTCAATGTTCTGAGTCCCCGCAAGAGCGCGAGAAACTCCAGAGACTACTCGTCAGGTGACCGTGTCGCGCAGAGTGCGTGCGGGCATTGTGGATGGTCGCTTTCGCTGTGTTTCGGTGTGTCTGCCGATACATAGCATTCGGTGACGCATTGCGGGGACAACGCTTGCTATTGCTACAGCCTCATGGACGGTAGACCAACGGGCACAAGCCGCTTCGACAGACAGACGGGTGAGGCAGGGCTGCGCTTCAGGGGGACGGGGGCTGAAGGGACCGGGGCAGGGGGGATCCGCTTTTTTGGGTTCTGGGGTGGTGGCAGATTGGGGGCCCACCATTGTTTTTGACATGTTTTGGGCCACAAGTCTCATTCCATTCAAAGTATGTCAGAGATTGCTGGTGCTCTGGTGGCGTGTGGTGGCTCAGCAGTTAAATGATGAGAGCACCAGCTTCAATTCCCAGCATTGATTTTTTTCCAGCATCGCTACCACAGAAGTGCCATTGTTGGCTGTAGTTCACGAGAGGGTGCCATCCTTTCAGCGTTGGTGTTTGTCTTCGTGCCCTCAGGACATTTCTTTTGCTTTTCAACCTTTGTTTCTTGCACCACGACAATACTGCTTTGTGCATGTGGAGCTCAAATCAGCGGTGAGCCAAAATGCCAGGCAAGAGCATTAGCACCCGCTAGTGAGGTTTTTTCGAGGCGCTGCGCGTCATTTTATTGATAACCGGCAGAGGTTGAGGGCCATTGGCACCAGCATGCATTTCTTCCAAAAGGGATTAAATGACGTTATATGCTGAGCCATGCATTGTGACTCCCACTGAAGTGTAGCGGCGCTGGCGGTTACTGAGTGGCTCGTGATACGGACTGATTCGGAACGGGACACGATTGCCTGCCGGATGTTCGTAACCCGTCTGTTTCCTTCCATGGCCTGAACACCCCACTCCATTGCCTTTGTCTAAGTGGCGTCTGTTCTGCGTCGGTCCTTTACATCATTGCAGATGAGTTTGGGACCTCCCCTCCCGTCACCAGCGCCAGAGATCGCTCCTCACGGCCCCTGCGGTATGCACAGTTGGGGCCTGGACTGTTGTTGGGCTGTGTTCCGGAAGGCAAAGGAAGGGCACGTTGCAGTGAACAGTGTTGTCGCATGTTTCTGCGAATCACTGCCAAGCCCATTTCGGCACATACCTGCAGTTGCTTGCATTGGTACGGGCCTTTTATGTACGCGCGTAACGTATGTGCACCTGTGGGGCGTGGGCAAAGACAAGGTGGGAACCACCAGACCTCAACTGGCAAAGCCACAAAGGACTGGTATGGGGCAAGCATTCAGCCAACATGCAAGTCGAAATATCTGCTACATCAGCAGCTGCAGGACAGAGAGCATTGGCAATTGACACAAAGTCCATTGCTTTCAACGCGTGCACTCCCCCAATCATTTCTTTCTGTGTTTACACCGGCGGCCGCCTCACTCTAGACGACCTTCATTCTGCAGGTTCAAGTAACCATTACTCAGCGTGCACTGAAATAAAAGTAACCTAACTTGGAATATCCTACCCTGTTTGCCACTGTTCGCGGTTGCCCAGAATTGTTTGCGATTGTTTGCCGCTGTTTGCAATTGCTTACCATTCCGAACCCCGCTTTCCCATATACCCCCTTGGAACGACAAGGAGGAAGGGGGCAACAGAGCCAAGGCACAGCAGAAGCAGGGTTGGACGACAGGAAACAAGGGAGAGATGAAAGGAGGATGAGTATCCTGGTGATGTTCTTGGACGTTCATTGAGGCAGGACACATGGTCCGTTGATGGAATAAATGATGGAATGAAAGCCACCGGCAAGCAGTTGCTGCCAGTGCTAGACTGTTGCCGTGCAATTTTGTGTCAATGCAAGGAAGCTAGAGAACCGCAGAAAAGAGAAGACGGCGTGGGCTTCCAGCCACCTCAGAATTGTGTCATCAGAAAGTTGCATTGGCTTGCATTCATACTTACTTCCCTTACTTGATTCCCAAGACCCCTCTTGATGTATGGGTTGCTGCAGAGGATGTGTACGCCTCAGCAGATGGCTTGGGTTGTTTAAAAAAAAAAATACCAACAAGTAGAGCTCACATTTTGTGAAAGGGAAGAAGACGGCGAGGGTCCCATTTGCTAGGGGAAGGCAGGCACAGGGCTGGATTGGTTGGACTTCAGGGCAGCTGGATCTGTGCCCTGAGGCCAAAACAGCTGATGGCTCTGGTCAATCCTGTCCACTTGCCCTTTCTCTCTGCCTCGCCCCTCACCCCTTGCTGTGGTCTGACCGTAACGGGATGTCTGGGCATTGGCAATCAGTGCTACGGGGCATGTTTTTTGCTTGACGACAAAGGGCACACTCCAACAACAAAAAGACAGACCCCTTTTGTCTCTTTCGGCACTGCCTTCAGGAGCACCAAAGGGGCAGAGATGGGAGGGATCAGTCCAACTGCTTCCACAAAAATTCCCTTCATCTGTTACCATAGTATGGAAACGGAAGCAAATGGCAGCAGCCCCTCCAAATGGCAGTGGCAAAAGTCAGTGCGAACTGTCAGGCCAGCCATGAGCTGGCCCTGCAAAGGGTTGGCGTGCACCCAATATCACCGGACACCCAACAGCCCCCGGCATGCACCCGGCCACTGGTGTCCAAGCAGCTGCACCCATAAGAACCACCTGGAAGAGATTTTGAGATATGGAGCAGGCATGAGCGAGCCAATTTTGGTGCGGAGCAGGGTTCTGCCGCAACATACCCCAGGGCACGCTGGGCCTCCGAGGTCCATAAGCCAGGCAAGTCTCACCTCACCTCATCCGCAACCTCACACTCCATCCGGCCTAGGCCTCTTACTCGGGGGTTCCACATCAACACCCATTTCTGGCCCGCTTTATCCAATATGGACTCTTTTGGCAGATTGCAGCTAAGCCGGCAAACACCTGCACACGCAAACACACGTGTGCGCACACACAGGCAAACAGATGCACCCGCACGCACAGAGACACAGACGGACACACACACACGGACACACACACACACACACACACACACAGATAGTGACCAGGGGGCCCGGAAGCTTCGGGTGGCCCATTGGCCAAGCTGCAGTCTTCCTTTCGGTTTTGGGTGCGGGCATGGGAGTCGAGGCCGCCAGTAGATGGCCCGTGTGAGCCTGTTGGCCTGCAGGATGGGTTATGAATGCTTGCTCATGCCCTCCCTTGTACGTCTGGGAGGAGTATGTCTTTCCTGGGCCATGTCTGCAGGCTACTGCCAGCGCCCCCCCCCCCCCTTTTTGCGACCAACAGGGATGCATGGGGCTGGGATGTGGGGAGCAGTAGGGCACACGTTCACAGTCACCTGCATTCAATGTGTGTCTTGTTGCACCGTGGTGGGTTATTCAGAGAAGGAGCCGTGGGGTGTTGTTGGTGCTTTGTCCATATGGGTAGTGATGAGCCCCTCGGGGGCGGCCTGGCTGCAAGGCTCAGACTATGAACACATGGTTGCAGTGTGGTAGGATAGCAGAGGAGTTGAACCGTGCAGTTTGAGCACAATTGGAATTGATACTTTGCACACACCCACACACACCCATACCCACCCACACACACACCAACGGCTGTGGGTTCAAACCGAGGGTATGGCATTATCCATCACAGGTGCAGGGGTCAGAAGCAAACCGGGGGCCTTCTGGATGTGTACAATTTCTGGGGCCTCACCTGGTTTTCAGTCGGTGAAAAAAATTCGGCTGAAAAAATGGTTATATGTGTTCACAAAATGGGAGGAACCCCCAAACAGCAACAACCGAAATGCAGTAAAAAAATGGAGTGTTTGGCTAAGGGGCAAGGGGGGTGGGGGTGCAGGGGGTCCTGAATAAAAACTGCATTGGGGGATTATCTTGTCTTCAAAGATGGTGGTTTTACAAGGGTCACCAACACGTGGTTCACACTGCCGTCAGCTTTGTCAGCTTGACACGTCAGCATTAAAGTCTAGCACCCCGAAGCAAAATGGTTGTGGCACCAGTGTGACTGTCCGGCCCAGATTGCACATTCCTCAAAGGGGTCCCTCTCAGTGGTATCTTTTGTGCCCATCCCGACTCGGTTCATGCTAGAATTTTCCTCCATCTTCTGGGGAGTACCAAGATGTTGGTGGGAGGGGGCGGACGGGCATTTTAGCGTTGAATTGAGAACCTGCTGCAAGAGCACCAGACATTGCAAAGGTGCCCTGGGCCAGAGCCAGGAGACAGTAATGGGTGCCTGTATACCACCCTTCCTTTGATTAGAACATCCCGTCCCATGGTTCAGGTGTGTGAGACAGCTCACATTGCCAGACTGGACCTGTGGCCAACCATCTGTAGACACATGTGAGGCTCTGCCAACCCTTGTTCCCGTATGCATTCAGCTGATGTCTCTCTGTACATTCAAAATAGGTCAGCACGGCGACAAGGCGGATTGTCCAACTCTAGTTTCGGGTACCTCCAATCCCTTCTCTTGCCACAAAACCAGACCCAGTGATGTATGCTGGTACAGTGCCGAGTGTTTGCCGATGTGTAGTCATTATTGTGTGTTTGTGGAGGTGTCCTACCCGATGATGCGTTCCACGCCCATTATGCATGTGGTAGTGCCTCACGTGAGATTTTGTGGCAATTTTCTTGGACCCTGTGACCCCAGCACGTGCGCCGTGCACGGTGGTGGTTCCAACAGGTCATTGAAGGGTGTTGAGGGCGCAACAATAGGTTGGAAGTGAAAGACCCGTTCATCATTATTTATCACCGCAAGGGTAATTGATTGGGTACATAACCGGACGGGGTCACTCCCCCCACTCCCCCCACTTCCTCCTCACCATTTGTTCCTCCCCACTCCCACCCCTCAACCAACACCCCAACAACAGTGGCGCAGGGTCCCCTGAGTCTCCCCTCATTTAAGGGAAAATGGAGTAGGTACATTTTGCAGTTCGTGAAACCGTTTTGAGAAGTGCCTCAAAGTGCTTCAAAGTGCTTCACATGAAGCGCTTCAAAGCGCTTCAAAGTGCTTAATTTCATTTGAAGCACTTGGAAGCGCTGAAGCAGTTTGACGCACCTCATTTCAAGCACTTTGAACCGCTTTGAAGCACGGTGACGCACTTCATTTGAAGCATTGTGAAGTACTTTGAAGCAGTTCATCTGGAGCGCCTTAAGGTACTTCATTTGAAGCACTGTGAAGAACTTCATTTGAAGCAACTTGCCTTTTGCAGCATTTTGAAGCACTTCATTTCTCGCACTTTCCAGCGCTGAAGCACAAGCACTGTGAAGCACTTTGATGCACTTCAAGTTTGAAGGACTTGCTGCATTTGAAGATTTCTGAGGTTTCAACGTGCTTCAAAGTGCTGCAAAGTCCTTCAATTAAAGTGCTTCAAAGTGCTTCAAATTCCACGTACTTTGAAGCATCTTGAAGCACTTTGAAGCGCTTTGAGGCACTTTTTTTGAAGCAGTTTGCAGCTGGGTCGATCGTCCCCCCTCGCCCCGTCACCAAGGAAAGGGTTAGGGTAACGTTTTGCAGCGCTCTGATTGCACCGCAGGTCTGTTTGTTTCGGTTCACGCTCCTCACAGGTCGGATTTGGATTTGTCGTTTGATTCTCCTCCGGGAGGATCCTTATCGCCCTTACAGAAATCGTTCAATAGCGCCTCCTTCGGGTATTTGCTTGCTGCCCCCCCCCCCCCCCCTAGACCCTGCACAGTGTACAAAGAAAGCGCATCCTATGCCCGCTGAATACCGCCTGTTGCATAGTGCATGCTGCTGATTGCTGGTCATACTGCTTGCTGCAGTAACAGGGCCATCAGGTCAGGAGGCGCACAGTCTCCTCGCGCGTCGTTCACGCAAGGGGGGGCTTCAACGAAGGAGACCTTGAAGGACGCGTCCCTCTGCCGCCCCTTTCCACTTGGGTGAAGGGCAGTGGTCACCCTGACCCTCCATTGTGCCAGTTGCTCGACCGGAATGCTCTTGGCAGTCTGCTGCCCCTCTGTCGTGGCAAACATATTGCTTCCTTCGTAGGATTTCCCCACAAGCCGGCGGGAGCTCCACTAAACTCCCGTCAGCACTTCGCAGGCAAGAGAAAACGATTTCACCCCCGCTGACGCCTCCCCATTCGCCGCCTCCGTTTACCATTTCCCCACAAGCCATTTCGAATGCGCTTGCCAAGAAGAATGAGGTATTGTTGCATCGCAGTTGGTGAGCGCATTGCGATCTGTAGTGTGTTTTCTTTGGCACCATTACCAAAATCTGTGTTCGGAATGAAGGCAGTGTTTGTTGGTTTGGAGCCCGCATCTCATGGCTCAGGTGCCGCGGATATGTCGTGGACGAGGCGTAGTGTGTTTTGCACTGCCATGTGGTTCAGTGGGTTTCGACTGGATGTAGTGTTGTGTTGTTGTATCTCCTGCATGTTGCTAGAAACCTGCAGCTGCTGCAGAACCGCCTGTCAGACGGAAGGAGTCCATCGAACCCAAGCCTATCGAATCCAAGCCTGTGGAATCCAAGCCCGTCGAGCCTAAGCCCGTCGAAGCGAAGCAGCCCGAGCCGAAAGGTACACCCCCAATTGTGGAACACTGCATGTGTCTGCCCCGCCATCTGCTGCGGGGCTGGCCGACGTGGTCATACGGTCAGCATGCCCAACAGATGAAACGCAGTTCTGCACGGATGTGTCGCTGCCAAAGAAAAACGAATTGGCTTCAAACACCATGGTTCCAAGATGATGTGGATTGGAGGTACCACCTCTGAAACAGCCCGAGATCAAGTTGTGGCGCAAATTTCAAGCCTGCTGAAACATGGATAGAGGTGCTGATGAAATTCGCCATCGGCCTTTGGTTGCTGGTTTCTCTCCTCTTTTCAACCAGCGGAATGGAGGCCATGGCAGCTGTGACCTGTGCCCCCCGCTCATCGGTCAACCATACCAAACGTGATGGAAGACAGCACAATGATGGATTCGTGCGGGATGGGTTGGCTCAGCAGTAATGGTCAGGAGATTGGTTGGCATGTCCTGTCGTGCCACGCGCAGGCCCAGGTTCTGCTGCTTGTGACAGGGCATGCGCCTTTTATGGGGCAGAGGTGTCGTGAACAAAAAATCCGTGGCAAATTTGCATCTCACATTGGAACATGACTGAGGAAATAATCCAGAAATCGGAATTTCTCCCACGTATTTTTGGGTGTTTTGTGTGTTTTGTGTATCAGGATTGTTTCTTCAAAATAGGACGTGTATGTCCCACATTTTCGCTTTATTTTCTGCTGTGTTGGCTTTCTGCACCACCAGTACCACCAAGTATCACGTGTGCAGGGTAGTTCTGCCTCCCATGTCACACCTGCTCTATGTGCAGAAGCGTGTATCAAATGTGCATTCCCGTCAAAAATTGTGTATCTCGCAATGCACTGCGATGCACTGGCTTCCAGTCTGCCATGCCCCATGCAATGCTCTTCCAACCCTGAGTGGATGATATTTTCAAGGCTAACCCTGAAGCCCAGGCCGGGTGCTCAAATGCCAACGCAGTGAGGCCCGGATACATGTGAAATTTGTGGGTGCACATTTCCATTGTGTGAGCCATGCAACCCTTCCCACAATTTTGTCATCCCCACCCTGCGCTTGACGATCCCCAACACCTCCACTAAGTTGCCAAGTGACAGTCCCCCCAACCCCTGCCAAATGGCAAAGAGTGGGACATGTGAAGACGTAAAATCTGCGGAGATGTAAAGTGTGAGTGACACACTGGATAGGGCAATAGGGGAGGTACGATCGGATTCTCCATTTCTCTGCTGTGGGTTGGGTTAGGTTTGGTTTGGTTTGGTTGGGTTGGGTTGGTTTGTCATTCGGGAAAGCAGTGCGTGCATCTCAAGCACATCTTTGCCGTGTCGCATACGTCAAAGGCGGCCGATGATGCGGGGAAAAGGGATTTCAAGCCCACCTACGGGCAACATCGGGCGGCACACGGCAGAGCCCTCAACCGGGTCGACATAGCTGGGATGATCCGGAACGAAAAGCTCATTGCATTTCTGGGAAGCGTCAGCTCCGGAAATTGGCACTGGGCCGGTATCTGGTGGCTCCCCTTGACTGCTGGACCGCTCAAGGCCCAATGTTGGCATACGAGTCACCACTCAGCCATGAGAGGTGAGGCACAAGCATGGCCGCATTTTACATTTCCCTCTTGATATCGCACGCTACGCAGATGAAAAGCTGCAGTTGATGTGCTCATTGGAGGGCTGTACCAGTTCGAAAATCATTCTGCTCAAGCGATCCGACCCCTTTGAGAAGGTTGTCGCAGCAGTCCGGGTATGAAGCAGCGTTTTTTGGCCATACCCCAAACCCCAGTCATCACTCTAGTTAGTCTTACCCTCCCACCAGCCTGCGAGAGTCCCAGCACCAGCATCAGCATCACTGTGGCCACAGCACCTGTAAAACATTCGCACAAGCAACCTTCCCTGGCCGTAATGTTCAACTTCCTTTAGATAGGACAGGTAGCAGTCCAACGCCAGTGGGTCAAACCGCAGCCAAAAAGATGGAGCTCAATTACTCATGTCTGCGACCAGCATGTGCAACTAATGCACACAGTGTGCCTAATTTGTCCCTTTTTTTATCCAGGGTTGTGTGTCATTTGTTGAAAAAGATTGAGAGCTCATGAAAACACTGATTGTTGCAACAAAGAATTAAGGACATGTGGCCACAATGCAAAAAAAATCCCTGGGCAGCAAATGTTGGGTACACATCAACAATGGCTGGCTTTGCAAGAACACCTGTCCAAGATCCAGGGGTGTTCTTCAGAAGCCCAATTTTTTTTATCTGGAGGACAGCGACAGAGGACAGCCCAACGACAGCTCCCAGGGACCCCCAACCGCCAACCACCAACCACCACCAACCGCCACCAGCCGCCAGCCGCCAACCGCCACCAACCGCCAACAACCAACTGCCAACCGCCGCCACCCGCCATCAACTGCCAACAGCCAGCCGCCAACCGCCACCAACCACCAGCTGCCAACTGCCAACCGCCGCCAGCCTGCCAACCATTGTTCAACACTTTTTCTGTGGTCTTGTGTGTTGCCCATGTCTTGACCATGAAGCAGAGAGCTTCATTGTGACCATTCGTTTCTGTTGGCGTTACGAAAGCCTTTTTTTTTAGCTCTGAAGGACACGCCTGCCAGGATCCCAAGATGGATTGAAATATTCCTCTTGGTTTTGCTCTGATTTGAATCCTTTCCTTCTTTTAAGCTCCATGGCAAATACGCTCAGAATTGATCCATGTGCCATAGGAGAAGATGAATGCGGATGTGGCTATCACTTTCAAGGATGAGGATGGAGACGAAGTAGATCTGGATTCGGAAGATACCTGGGAGTTACTGCTTGATATGAACCTAAAGAAGTACAAGGTGACATGCAAGAAGCTTTAGAACCTATGCGTTGAATTTCTCCGCCCCAGTGCTTGGGGCAGTGTGCATGGGGCAGGATCCATGGCCTCTGTCACAGGGTTGTGCATCATGCACGCTGCTGCTCGTTTCCTGCTCCTGTGCTCTCATATTGGAATGCAGCTGTCTTGCTATCTTTCTGTAAATTAGGCAGCCCTTCCTCTATTTCTGGGAGTCCCGTCGCCCATGCCCCGTTCCCTACCCTCCAGATCCCAGGACATGTAGCAGCTTCCCATGAATCATACCTCATGTGTTTTCGCCGCAGTTGGAGCCATTGCTGTGCCAATGAACCCTTGATTCTTCACATGCCAACCGTTCAAAGTAGGAGCACTTGAGCGTTTTGAATCTGGAAGCAGAGAACCCAAGAAATATACACATAGATCATGGTTTCAGAATTGCGTGTCACTGGGAGGGGTTTTGCACAGAGATGAAATCAATGAATGGCGTGTCCGATGTCATGATGTTACTCGGTGTCAAACAATTGTTCCGCCCCCCAGTGTCCTGTATGCTGCACCTAGTCCTACAACCTGCGTTGCCCATACTATTTGGGTCCTCTGCATTCTTGCGATATCCATTCTGGAGAGTTGTTGCCTCTGAATCAGTGGAATGCAGACGCGGGTCGTTTCGATTTGTTTGGGGGCACATTTGATGGGCCAGTGGTGATTTGTCCAAAAGGTGAGTCAAGATCAATTGCAAGGTCAAACGTCCTTATTACGCATGAGTGTGAAGGTAAACGAGCAGTTTCCTTGGCTGATTTGATTTTTTCACGAAACGTGCATTTGCAAGTATGGAGAGCTCTGCTGCAAGGCATATAACATACACACAATTTCGCACACATACATACACACATACGCACAATTTCACACTTTCGTCGTCACGCTACATCTTTCGCACTTGTGGTGCAATTCACTTGCTTGTGTGGTAATTTTTCAGGTTGCATCTGCATATATTGTCTTATATCCATGGAGCTTCCTCAGTTGGCAGATATCTTTCAACAATGTAAACGGTATTCACCTCGTGTCTCAAAACATGCATCTTCTGAGGTGACATTGCTGGAGTTCAGAAAATTCTGACCGCAGACCCTCTTCAATTTGCAAACAATTCGCAGCATGGCAGTAGTTTTGGGATCTTGCCAAAATTCTCTCATTGCACACAAATTTTGGAAAGTGCTTGCTCCTCTCATTGTATTGGAACAGCTGTCAACAATGTTGGAAAGTAAGGGCACCCACAACTGTGGCAGCCTTTGCAGGAGCCATCGTAACCCCCTATGCCCAGCCGCACTGTGCAAAGGCAAAATATATTTGCTGCCAGTAATGCATTGTAAAGAAGCAAACTGCATGGCAAGTGGTATTTGCTCTGTGGTGCTCTCAGCAATAACAGCAGCAATGGACAACGACAACAAGTTTCTTCTTGTGTAATTTCATGCAGGAGACTACTGAATGAAGGAATGAATGGATGGATGGATGGATGAATCCCTCTCCCTGCCATGATTGGGGCCCCAGACCTGAAATGTTATGATTCACAGCTCAGGCTTTCCGTGCTTTGGATCAAGTGTGCACAAACCACATGATAAATTGTGAAAATGTGAGATAAATCCGGTTTGGAGTTGGCTTTTCAATCATTTCCCTAAGCAAACTTCTCTTCAAGGCCCAAGGGCAATTGTGCTTCAAACATTATGGCTCATGATTGCAGGTAGCCATCTTGTGTGCTCCTCTTGCTTCTAGTGGCTAGCCCAAAAACATGCACAATGACCCAAAACATATGTTTTCATCTTTCTCCTTTTTTTATGCTCTATCCACAGGCTGAGACCAAAAGAAAGTGTAGATAGTGAACCAGCAAGTGTATTTTTTTTTCCAGCTGAAGAACCTGCCCTCAGATTTGTGAGACGTGTGCATATTACCATTGTTGATTGTGCCTCAATCCTTCACCAAGTCTGCTGTTGTGACCAGGATGAGCACAGAAATATGTTCAACAAAAATATCTCTGAAATTGTTTGTCTGTGTGCTCAGTTCTTGCATTTTTGCATGCATGGTGTGTTTCATGTGCCTAGGTTGTGGAATGGTATGTGGGTTGTGAATAGTTTGTCATGCACATTCTCCTCACAAAGTGCCATTACAGTAACATGTTCCATGTCAAGTATTGTATTGCATTGTAAAATAATGTCGCGTCAAAATATTCTCACGCACACATATTAGTTTATCCTGAAATCCTATCACGCACTCTTCAGAAAGATTGCGCATTGGGGTGATGGGCACTGCACAGATTTCTGGGCTGAGCTGAAGAAGCTCCAAGACCGATTAATTCCTGGAAAGTAGTGATGCCATGGACAGTTGTTTAGCTACAGGCTTGGGATGGGCCTTTGGTTTTGGTTTTGGTGGCATTGCAAGCCCCGGGTGGTCACCATTCGGCAGCACCTGGGGAATTTGGAAAGGCACACGCTAACTGGATTTTGTTGGGTTGGTGTAGCCCAATTCTTGGAACAATTTGGGCACACCCAGTTTGCTTGCAGCCATTGCAAGCCTGTTGTAGCAAACAATCCAAACATGAGTTACGTGCATCAGCAGTGTGTTTGCATTTGCCTTTAACGTGTGTCATTTCCAATACATACAATGCATGCTGCAACCACACATGTATCTTCTATTGGGGGAGTATTAGCACACCGGGCATCTTTTTTTGACCATTCCCCACCCGTGCCTGTTTTTGCCCCCACCCCCTGGGGGGGGGGGCGACTCCGCGGGTCCTAGGATGCCAACTATCCCCCCCCCAAGGGGCCTGCGGCCAACAATTAGTTGTCAAAGGTATGAACCCAAGGAGCCAATGGGCGCCGAAGGCGCCCAATTGTACACAAGCACCAGAAGCGCTACCCTGAGCGCTTGACTTGGGGGAGCACGTGACGCAGCACGGAGATTTAGCGGTCTAGCTTGACCTTTTGCCCTTGGGGCCCATTGTCTAGGGGTTTCAGCCTAGTGATACTCATGAGTTGAAATACTGCACTAAGTTGCTGCATCAAACTGTCCATGCTTTGAGCGCCAGATTGTGCAAGACGAGGCGCTATACAAATGTCGTTTGTTGCTCTTTGAGGATCCCGCCCTCGAAGCTCAGCCCCGGTATGAGGTAGCGGTCGGTGTGGGGCGAAACGAGCTAGTGGCCCACGATACTGTCGTATCCAGCGCTCGTTTCAGTGGTGTACATCGCCTTGAAGATCCCGTGGGTACGACGGCAATCGTACCGAACTGTGGAGGATTCTCCCATCAGGTATGGTATGTATTGTATGGTGTTGTTGTGTTGTTCTATGCAATCCCTTTGCGATGGGGGATTGTGACGTGTTTTTGTTGTTGTTGCTGGTTGCTTGGACTGTAAAAACAACCAACAATCCACACGTAATGCTCTGTGTGTGGCCCCTTGAGTTGGGGATATGGACTCGGGCGTGCGGCCCCTTGAGTTGGGGATACGGGCTCACAATCCGCACGCCCATACAAGACACTCACCACACTACATGCGTCGCGATTTTCCGCGTTTATTTAGGTAAGCGTTGCGTGGCCCCTTGAGTTGGGGTTAGGGACTCTCAATCCACGCTTTGTTGTGTGGCCCCTTGAGTTGGGGTTAGGGACTCGCAATCCACGCTTTGTTGTGTGGCCCCTTGAGTTGGGGTTAGGGACTCTCAATCCACGCTTTGTTGTGTGGCCCCTTGATTGGGTTGAGGCAAGCTCATGTTCGTGTGAGAGAGTGTTCAGCTACGTGATGGCCACGGGTTTTGGCCAGAGCGCGGAGCGCATGTGTGAGACGTCGTGGGTGAGGTGCAACGGGGAAGCACCAGAGGACTGGGGACCGTTTGAGGTGTTCGATGAGCTTCGCAAGACCCCCTTCCGCCCCCGCAAGCGCAAGCAAGGGCATGTGGTGGAGGTCGAAGATGGTGGTTTGCTTGGGTTTGGTGCGTTCAAGGATATGCAAGTTTCTTTGGAAGAGGGTGCAGAGAGTGAGGTTCCATTGGACATTCAAGATTTATGGGTTGTCCCCAAGTCGGCAACTCGTGACGCCGATATTGGGGCTGTGTATGGGGTTGGGTTGGAGGACAAGGATGAGGATACGGACGTTGAGGACTCGGACCAGCCGGCTAAAGTCGCCAATAGCTCCTCTTCTCACCTTTCTAACCCTCCTACCGTGGTCTCTACGTCCTCTAATCCTACCTCGCAGTTGGTGTTCATGTATGACGTGGATGAGGCAGTGGTGAAGGCAATGCAGAGGGGTAGTATGCATGAGTGGACTCATATTGAGTCAAGGCCATTAGCAGGAGGCATGATTTGAGTGTGAAAGAGACAAAGGGTGAGTTTATGCAGTGTGTCTAGTCCCACTTCCAGCAGGTGTACCGGTTTTAGAGAGTACTTTCTACCACCAGCGATGGAACATTCGGGTGGTCGAACGCTATGTCACTACATTTGATGAAAAAAACATTGCTCCCGTTCTTCTTCAATTGTACAGGGTGTCAGGTAGGGAGCGGATGTTATCACTCAACACACGTGGGGGTAGAAACATATGGATGAGTGATTGCACACATGTGGGGCTAGGAAGTCATGTTTGAACAATTAAAAAACCTTGGGTGAAGAAGTGAAGGGCTAGGAACCAATGGTTGAACACATGGAGTGCCCGGTAGGCGTTTTTGGGAAAACTTGGTAACGGAACACTTTTTTTTTCCGTTAAGGACCGCACTACCCCTCTTAGGTCGATGCGTAGAATGTGTTCCAGGGAGCCACTCTTGGTCTTAGGCCCCTCCCCCTCCTACGTTGATGCGTAGACAGTGTTCCAAGGAGCCACTCTTGATTTCGGGCCTTTCTTTTTCATTCCTCGAAACGTTTGGGGAGAAGGCTGGTGCAAGTGTGGTGTAAGCGAGGAGGGGTGATGTACCATCATGGCGGTGTGGTCCGAGGCCACCGCCCCGAGTTGCTATGACGACACTTTTGCAGTTGCATTCCAACCCCTATATATATATGTGTGTGTGTGTGTGTGTGTGTGTGTATGTATGTATGTATGTATGTCTTGTGGCATGGTGCAACTCTAATCCCATGACCGCCTCAGGAGCCCACCCCCCTGAGGTTCCCAGTATGGCTAGGAATACCGAAGCCGATGATACCGTACCCTCTATTGTGGGAAGGGGAAGTGCGAACTGTCGGATCACACTTGGGCTGCATACCCAACTGTTCGGAGGTGCCCGACACCCCCCCCCCCCCCAAAGGGAACCGCCCTCCCCGGCGGCCTTGACGCCCCCCCCCCCCAGGCCCCTCCCAGAAACTCCCCCTCCCAGCCCCCCCCCCCCCCCCCAAAGGGGCCTCCGGCCAACAGCTAGTTGGGGGGGGGGGGTAGTTGGCGTCCAAAACCGAGGGGTTGTCCCCCCCCCCCCCCCGGGCCCCCACCTCACCAAACAATTTGGAGTGCCTTCTCGCCGTGTCTAAGAATTTGGCCCATCCTTTGCACCCAGTTTATGACGATGGCAAGGGTGGTGGTTGGAAGTGGTGGGAGTGACATTTTGTATTGTTGAATTCTCATATTTCGGCTTATGCAAGGTGCCTTGTAGGGAAGGTTTGCGGTCTAGTGCGGTCTACTTGGGGGTTTTCCCAAGGTGAGGATAAACTTGGGGCTAGAGATAAGATACTTAATACAAAGGTAGCGTGCCGGGCATGCACCGGGTGCGCGCCGGGCAAACAACCCCCATTGTATTGGCTGCATTCTGCATTCTGTGATGCCAATTGGCGGCATGCTATCATTCTAGGCCGCTTGACGGTGTCCAATCTGCGCAGCTGTGGCTGCGTTGAACAACACAGCACATGACTGCTTGTTGTAAGCATTGTACTAAGCATTTGTCATCCCCAACTGATGCTTCAAATAGGGTACAAAATGCTCCGTCATATAATCCCCATTGATGGGACCGTGGTAGTGCATGCTGCTGTACCTCTGATGGCAGTGGTGTGGGTTGTAAATGTTTTTCTACTGCCGTAAAATCCAATCTTAATCCAAGTAGTCCCCACACCCACTATACACTGAACTCAGATAGGCATGATACAAACATAACAAAAGCCAAGCCTGCAGTGCAGAAGAAAATTAGTATACAACTGTGACACAGTAAAGGGGTGGCCATCGATGTAGCAGAAGGAGGGGACGTCCGAGTAACAAGCACAATGGAGTGCAAAGACCGAAGAGTGTACATGCCCAGTGACATCAAAAACTTTTGGCGAGTGCATGCCCAAGGTTGGGCGGTACACCTACGGCAACACTCACAGCTTACACAGCAGGGACCCAAGTCATCAAGGAATATGAGATGTATTGACTGGTGAGGTCCTGGCTGCGTAAAGTGGACAAGGAGTACACCCACTGGGAATGGCCCCTAGGAAGACATGGGAAGAGAGCGTGATTGTGACGAATTACCTGTGGTGGGCCAGGACCAGACCCTGGTCCAAATACACATGAGAGATGTGCAAAAGGAGTATAAGCATGCCACCCACAGTATACAGAGGGTGGCACCGATGTCCCACAACAAGCGACGATGAAGTATGCAGGGGTATGGACCCCAGTACCCAGTGCGGAGGCGCCTGTGGCACCTCCATACATCTGGGGTGCGGAGGGCCTGCGACGTCTCCATGGCGAGAGTCACAGGCTGAACAGGGAACACCAGACACCTGCAATTGCAGGCTACATGATGCAACGAATGTGAACCGAGGCCCTGGGTTGAGGATTGCAGAGGTGCCTGCGGCGCCTCGTTGTACCCACATGGGAACCAACCCCGGTGGTAGCAATCACTGCACACACTACTTCCCCCATCAATCCAGCCCCTAGGCAGGAGCGGCCCATTGGGGAGGGCACAGCATGCATAGTCGATTAACCCCTGTAACCTTATGCCCCCTCTGTGTGAGGATGGCAGGTAGGTGGTAAGGCCGGCAATGTGTTGTCTCAGACAATGAGTCTGACGTTCCAGAACAATCTCACAATGTTGTGGATGGTACCGGACGGTACAACAACAATGATGATAATGTGTCCCTGTGGAACGATGGGATCGGGGCTAAATTTTATAAAATGTTTCAAGAACTGTTTGCGCCTCACATGCGTGACCTTGCCCACGAGGTGTTTTCCCAAGGGGCTCTCCCAGAGGGCTGGGAACTGGGGCTAATCAACTGCAGTCTGAAAACGTCACGGGGGGCTGCCATCAACCCCCTCCGACCAATCGCACTACAGGACGTTCAAAAATAGTCGTTCGTGAACGTTCTGTGTGTGCAGGTAGAGCAGATTTTCCAGCAGCCCACTCAAAGGCGCCAAGTAGGGTGCATCAAAAGGGAGACAGATGCTACACCAGATTTGGAGGGTGACATTGGGATTTGAGACCATGTCCGACGGCGCTTTGGTCACAAGGGCACGTGTGCATTTCTTGCATGCAATGTGTGCTTGACAAGCTGTTGACATTTTGTGGTGCAACCCATGCGCTCCCAGAGGGGCGTTGACACTTCATGACGATCTCCATGTGGTACCCAAGCAGGAGAAAAAGATGGGGGATGGGGTGATGATACCTTTGCGGATGGCGACCACGTCCTCAGGACCAGTCAACCAGCCCTGAGAATTGGGTCCCGAGCAATGCTCGCGAACCCAGAGACCCATACTGGCTTCTCTGGTGCTTCCCCCCTGATGATACCTTTGCACATGCACAAAGTTGGTTGCTCATGTTGTCATGCAGTGCCGCTTAATACATCGCTGTCGCTGTCTGCAGTTTCTTCGTGATGCGGAGGCTGATCGAGAGTCCATCCGCAGATTATGGAAGTATGGGATTGCAGAGGACCTTCAGCGCTCCAACACCAGCCAGCGACGTCGAGGACCCGCACATGGAGCGTACCTCTTCTTTTCGCCAAGCTGCAGCAAGTCTCAGCAGAACAGTATCAGAAAGACGCTTCATGATCCAAAGAGCCACATCTGATCTTGTCCGGTCGCTCTCGGGCACCGAAAAGACATTTAAATGTGCAATCTGTCTGTGTTTTGAGCGGATCAATGAGGGCTTTGCAGTGGAGGAATGTGGGCACATGTTCTGCTATGAATGCCTATCGACTTACACGGGGTCTCAGATTGTGGATGGCATAACTGATATTCAGTGCCCGTACATCGACTCTGAAGCTGGTACCAGGTGCACTACTAGACTTCAGGAGACTCAGATTCTGCAGCTTGTTGAAGAAGACCCCGACATCATTTGCAAGTACCAACGTTTCAAAGCATTTCACGTGAACGCCAATAACCGTGAATGTCCAAAGTGTGGTCATGTCCAGGCTGGGGATCCGGCCGCCCCGCAGATGAGGTGCAACAGCTGCGGCCTTCTCTACTGCTTCGCACACAGCAATGCACATGCTCCTACAGAGTCATGTAGTGATTATGAAGCCCGGACTGCACAGAGCACGGCTACACGCAAGTTGCTGGAGCAAGACACAAAACCGTGTCCAAATTGTGGTGCTCTTACCCACAAGTTCACTGGCTGCAATCACATGACGTGCTCGCAGTGTCGTCAAGATTGGTGCTGGCTCTGTGGCGAGCGCATTGATGTCTCTGGCATGTTCCCTGCACACTACGCCGCCGCAAATATTGCATCCCCTTGTGCAGGCAAGCAATTCACCGACGACTCCAACGACGGCGACGGCGAGGGCTGCAGTTGCGCCTACTGTATGATGTGTCTGATGGTTTTTTCTCCTCTGGCCGTGCCCTTTTGGTTGCTGGCTATCCTAGTCTTCCTTGTCAACAGCATCGCCACCCTCCCATGGTTGGTGAGTCGGCCCGAGTATCGCCGCACTTGGTTCCGATGGGTCACGCCACTGTACATCCTGTTGGGAATCTATGTGTCCATCGCTGGGGCCATCATCATTGTTCCTTGTCTTCTGGTGGGCATCCCGGTCTTGATTGTGTTTTTGGCACTCTGTCTGCTTCTTTGCATCATATGCCCATGCCTCTTTTGCAGCTGTACCATCGAATGAGTTCCAGGTGCTGGATCTATCATGCTCAATCGCCCGAGCGCTCTGTGCAGTACGGCCCATGACCAAAAGGGGTAGCATGCGGTCGAAGGGGCGCAATGCTTTCCCCTTCTACTCCACTCGATCCCAATGACCAGTGAGCCCAAAGGTAAAGGAGGATCCAACAAAACAGAGAGCGGTGTGCTTGTCTGGCAGCCACCTACCCCACTCCAACGCACCACCCCCAACCCCAAGCGGTTGGATTTGGACCCAAACCAGATTGAGTAATGGGAGAGGGAGGAATGCACTGCGCACTGTGCAGTCTACACACTGCACCGTGCACTCTGCACTCCGTGCGACCTGAACCCAGCCCATGCAACACACATCAGTGGGGCACTTGAAGGGCATTTTTATAAAGTCTGCCAACGTTAGCTGTCTTTCATCGCCATAAGGGTATCCAAGGTGATGCGGAGCGTTCAAACCTGTCGACAAACAACTGCGCAGTTGGTCAGTGAGCACACTGCGATGGCCACTTTTTGCCCAAAACTCGGTCACGGAGGGCGTCAAGCGGGTTTGAATGATGGCCAAAAAGTGAAGGGTGTTCCCTTGACTGTGTATTTTGATTGGGAAGGATATGGCGCATGCCCGAGGCGTTTTATGGACCCCAAAACTGCGACAAGCAACCGTCTTTCGGCCATTTTGGGCCATGTTAAGCACTCCCGCTCAAATGGTGGTTCTTCCAACTACGGCTGTCCAGTTGGCAACTCGGTGGGATTTGGCTCGGATTTGGATTTATATCTCTAGGCATAGTGCACCGAAATTTTCCGGAAAACTGAACCACCAGGCTCCATAAATGCTTTCCCCCCCATATGGTGTATGCCTGCCTGCTGCTGCTGCAGGTTTTCTTTCAAAATGGCCAAAAAAAACCAGACCTCCATCCACGTGGTGCGGATTCAGCCCAATTTTTGATGGATGCGCCTGGGTACAATGCCATTGTTGAGTGAAGCCCCCTGCGCCGGCACATTGTGGGCAGGTAGGGTGTACAAAAACGTTTCCATCAGACAATAGAATGTTTCTGGTGAAGTTGTCGTCAAGCTATTGGTTCCCTTGTGCTAGCTGCTGGTCTGGACCCCGGGACGTCGTGGTTCCAGTGCTGAATCTGCCAAGCGCCCATGGGTAGGACCTGAGAAATTGGGCCCAGAAAGCCCAGTCTATAAATTGATGAGTCATTCAGCAATTTCTGGGTGGGAAAAGAACTGTAAGGAGATTATAAAGTTCGCTCGATCAAGAGAGTTTCATATATTTGAATGTGGGCTTACCCTCCCTGTGTGGGAAAGCTGCAGGTTTTCTTCCTCATGGCGCCAGAGTAATTGTTCACAGAAAAATAATGTTGACAAAATTGGGTGTTAACAAGAAGTTGGTGCGAGTTCCAATGCAGTCCCTCGCAACTTCAAGGTGCCTAAGACCAAGCCCAAACTCAATGCAACTCAATGCTCCATAGCCTCAGCACAAGGCAGTCAGTGAGCCCCAGGCCAAGGCAGCAGCCCGAGTTGCCTCCGAAAAGGAGCACAGCAAAGAAATCAGGCTGGTGTGACACCAGACAAATGCACCTGACTGAAGTGACCCAAAGCCTCTTTATGACCACCGTTTTGCAACCCGTCCAAAGGGATTGTCGTCAAGCAGAGTATTTTGTGGCGCATCTCAATGCCCTCCCCCCCTCGAAGGACAAGCACCAAGGCATTGCTAGGGGAATCATGGATTGTGTTCAGCCAACATTTGGTGCTTTACAACCCATGCCCCTGTACAACCCACTGAGCACTCGCCCAATTTACTGCAATAGACCATTGGCTGTCACTAAGCAAGCACAGTGCGGAAGCGCTTTGTCTGGGCACAGCTCCATAGTGTACTGCAAGGCTGGGATTACAATGTCCCTTGCACAGGCCTCTGCACCAACACCACACTTTCTGCCCCGCAGGCCAGCAGAAGCCGTCACAAGGTTACAATACAGCATTTGTGTGGACCTCACACCCTGTTTTGTCATGGTATTCTCCCCTGAAACTGTGTGCCAGGAGATGGTGTCACCTTGAACATCGCTTTGTTGTGTCATCCATCCCTGAAACTGTGTATCAGCAGCTGAACACACCTCAAACCCTGTTTTGTGGTATCATCCACCTCTGAACGTGTGCCCCACAATTATCCTCTTTATTTGTGTGGCTGGCACACAGGCACAGGTTTTCTACACTGGCCTTTGTACAGCCCCCATAGGCAACCTTCGATTGTACCTGGCTGCCAGACTAGCACAAACGTAGCACACCCCCCCACCCCCTCCTGCAGAAGCACTGGCTTGTCCAAGCACAGGACCTCATCTGACCGTCGTTTTCTTGGTTTTCTCTGACCGCTTTTTTTGTGGTCAGAAATGTAATATGACGATGCTTGTGGTAGTTCCTCCTGCTCATACCAACATTCTGCTTGCAACTGCAACCCAATGCTGTTTGTTTTGGTGCGATTTGCAACCATGGTTAATGTTGCAATCACTGGCAGGGCTATTATGTGCATCTGGTCCACCGGTGAACATGTGCCTGCCACAATTTGCTGGTCCTTCTACTTGTGGGGGTGATTTCTTTCATGTGAAGCACCCACGGAATGGTCATCAGATTGAGCATTTTGTCCCATGGAATAGAGGCCTAAACCCATAAACCTGCAGCCAAGCCTGCTCCAAAGTCTGCCCCAAAGGGCAAGCATGTGCAATTGTTTAAGATGAGGCGCAAGGTCGGAAAGGGTTTCTATTCCACAGCTCCTGGTGCCCCTGATGGGCAATGAGGACGTCCAGAACATGCTGAAATTTTGCCTGCACACTGTGTTCTGGTTCTGTGCTGCGACAATTGTGGTTTGGGTGAGGTCTGGGCAGGTGTTTGCCATATGCATTCTTTTGGTATGCGCGCTGCACGCAAGTGCGGGCTTGTCTAAGCGCAGGACCCCGTCTGACCCTCTTTATCCCGAGTTTCAGCATGCTTGCTCGGGGGGGGGGCTCAAATGTTGACCATGTATTTTGGATGATTGGTCTGGCTGCATCCTCTGTTTTGTCACAATTTGGTGAAAGTCCTGATTCCAAGGTTTCCCCCACGAACAAAGGGAGGGACGACAATAGTCAAGCATGGGCTGAAATTAGAATGAAGCCAACACTTTGCAGCGCATGAACTATTGATTCTAGTGTGGTCAACAGCAGCTGCAAGCAGACCCCACCTCGTTCCCCAGCTGCTGTTGCCCTTACCCCCACCCTGTCCTGCCCACGCTGAACTGTTGTGTGTGATTGGCCCAAGTTGTGGTGCTCAGAAATGCTTGTGTCTAGGGCTGGAGCAAATGGTAGACACATTATCGACAATTCTTTTACACGAAAACCAGCCAAGTGTATTGACGCATTCCGTTCCGCAACAACAGATGTCCCGGGTCCTGGATCCTGGAACCCCCCGTTTGAACATCCCACCACCAAGCAGCCTTGCAGCTAATTCCATGCACAAAGAGCCAGGGCTTTTGAAATTTGCAAAAGGGCAGGGAGGGGGGGGATTTGGAGCCCTTTTTCCAACCTCCCTACCCCCCAGTTACAGGGGCTCCAGGGTTGGTTTGCGTTGGAGCCCCCCCTACACACATTGACTGCTGCAGGACCATCAAAAAGTGAGCCTGGTATTTTTTGGAATCATTGCAACTACGAGGAGGTTCAGAACAGTGATCATGGCTTGATATTTGGTGCTTGTTTTTCCAACTTTTTTGCTGCCCCTGCGAAAACTCAAAACAAGGCTCCAAAGGGAGCCAGCCTTTGAAGATTTTTCTCAGTACTAAGACTGAGGAAGTAAGCATGTGGCCTTTGGAACTTTTTTCCTAACCCATCCTCCCAAAACAATTTTTTTCAGGGGAGTGCTACCCCTCCAACCCACGTATCCAGTTTTCAAGTTTTCGCCAGCCCAAGCATAGAAGACAAACCAAACAGACACCACACATGCTCAAGCAGCCACTTTAGTGGCGTTGATGTTGCAGCCCCTCGTTCAAGGGCCAAAACCAAGCAACCATTCACAAGTTGCATGAGACGCTTCAGCATGTGCTAATTCCCACGAGGGGATATTTGGCTATCACCAAGCAAATCAGCATCAGCACAATCCAATCCCAAATCCACCATTTCTAGAAAATAGAAGCGGTACATTGGCCCACCGTAAAGGCAAGGCAAAGGAGCATAACCTGCCTGCACAGTGACCAACCAGGGGAATCCGCCGTCGGCGGGATTTTACCTAACCTCACGTGCACCACCCCGGAGCCCAAATCCACAACTCAACCACCCAACGATGACGGTGGTTGCCGAGGCTTTGTGACTCCAAGCTGCATGTTCCTGCCGAGGTTCGGACGTGTTGTTCGAAGCATATGATACAAAGCAGCGGTGTAGGGTTTTCCACCTAATACGTACATTCAAAGTACCCAAGTTCATCACAGCTGCCATCATGAGCCGAAAACAACGATAGGCCAATCTCTAAGGAGCTGGATTTACAGTGTTTAAATGACAATATTGAAAAACAAAATGAGTGGAAAATGCACATTTTGCCAAAAAAAATGTTAGCATTTTCAGCGCCCACACCCAAGCTAGCCCCAAGGGCTTGACCTAGCCGCAGTATCTTTTTTGGCTTGGAGCGCCCGGTAGGGGAAGGGGGGTAGGAGGAGCTTTAGGAGTTAGTGAGCACCATCATTGCAATTTCCGGATGTACGTACATGGGTGTTCTAGTGAGAGAATCTTGCACATTGGGATACGTAGACTGGTTGGGCTTGGGAGCCATGCCATATCGGTTGGTTGTGGGGAAGGGAAAATACACAACACTTTTATTTGGAGGCCGAAGACAATGTGTTTGGACGGCTATCTGTGTTGTTGTTTCAGCGGGAGGGACAAGGTACTTGGCTTGGCGGAGGGCAAATCTCCGCAGCCGAAGACCCTTTGAATGGAAAGTGGGTTTTGACATGGAAGTTTGAAGGGTGTTTTGGCCAGACAAGCAGTGAAAAGGAACAATGTCGATCCACTTCCCACTTACATGTACACTGGGTATTGTGGAAGCTGCATTGCCCCAAAGCAACAGCCCGCACCAGCACAAAGAAAACCTGATGAGGCACAGGTGTTGCCCAATCTCCGCAGTCTGCCTCATTTTCTAGCTCCAGGTTTGCTCGGGCATGCGGCCTTTACACAAAAGTGGCCGAGCTCCCTATTTCGCACAATCCGGATAGCACTTGTACTGCTTTTGGATCCTATGTGTACACTATCTTTTCACCCAAAACATGCAACTTGTTCAATAGGTACCGTTGCTCATGAAATGATTAGTATTTTGTCGCAGGACCAAATGAAAAGCTGTTGAGCCCACAATGAAGTTTCAAAGGGAGAGGTCCACAATCGGGAAAAAAGTTGCCATAGATGTTGAGGCATGACAATTTGCGACCCGAAGCTTGGGTCTTCGGGTGTTGTATCATTGTTCGGGTTTTTATCTTGTTCTCAACTCACCCACTGCTTTTCCTAGTTGGCATTGGGAGCTGTGGCTAGTCTATCGATGGCTCTACATCCATTGAACTATCATACGACATGAACCTATCTAGTTGTTTCATTAGTTTTGCGCGGAGGAATTGCGATTAAAATCAATCTCACCAAAAAACATCTTTATACAGTTTCGTCAATTTAAAAACAACCCAAATGCCATTCATGCATGCCACAATGACACTCGTCAAGTTAAGGTTACCTCTTTTGTCAAAGAAAGGGAAAAGAATCGGGAAAATTTGAAAATGGCCAAAACACCATTTTATTTTTTTACCATAACCCGCGGAAAAGCGTCAGATTTTTTGACAACGTGTTTTACATGTTTGGTACATGGGGGTTAGGCCTAACTTTTTCACGGTTCAATGTAGAATTGGGAAAGCACGTCACGAGTCCACCCACGGTGCGCTTAGTACTCCCAACCCTATTCATGGTGATAAATGTGACAACTTAAGTGCCAAATGAAAAAGTAGTTCAAAGTGAATAGCAATAAGAAGTAGCAAAAGGGTACATCCAAGCTGAGACCCCATGGGGTGGTGCCATGCCCGAAAAAGGAACCAATCCGGCCGTCCGTGTTTCCGACATGGCGGCAACCCTTGGGATCTACGTCTGCAAAGGACACCTAGATTGCCATGGTCTCTAATCAGTTAACACCATTTGTTGCATAATTTATGCACTGTGTTGCCCTACCCCCAGGCCCTGTCCAAGGTTGCGGCATAGAGAAATCTGTTAATCAATCACCACAATTAGCAAAATGGCACGGATGTGCAAAAAGCAAAACCTCATATCATCGAACATACCATTCAAGCGTATCCATCCATCATTCGGAGAATCGGTACAATCGGTTCAAAATAGGCAATCTAAGTGCATGGGAGGGTAGCATCGCAGGCTCGCTTTGCCAACAGCCTCGCCGCTCCATATTGTTCTTGCAAATAGTTTGTTTTTGACTCGCTGATCAAGATGTATAATGGTGTATATAAACTTACTTCTGCGTACACTCTGTGAGCACAAACACAGCAGGTTGCGGTTCTTTTGAGAAGTTTGGTGGCCCATGTTGTTGATGTTTTCTTGAGCCGATGATGTGTGTTGCAAGAGCTGCAAAGCAGCTCCGGGTGTGGCATGCGAATGTGGTCTTAGATCTAGGGATCTTTGAAAGCTTGGAAAAAGCAGACAATGATAGGGCTTGAATCTATCAGCAGCCTTATCCCTATCACCCCTTCTCGGATCATCACACTGCATTTCGTTTGTTGTGTGCCAAACACGCCTAGTGAGATGCAACTACACCTTCCACACCTCCCCCAAGCTGTGAGTGACCTTGGAAACGAAAAATTGGCAGAGCTTCAATTTGTTGGGGCGCAGGGGGGGGGCATCGATCTGCTCTCCCAATTGGGACCAGAAAGTTTTACAGTGATTTCAACACTGTGTGTTCGTTGTGCCTCTCCTACTTATTGCTTTTGATGAGGAAAATGTTTTATTGTGGAAATACAACCAATCCAGGATAACCCAAGCCAGAGATAAGCAAGTAGAAGAAGATCAGGATCAAAGCATGAAGGGCTGCAGTCACAAAGAGTTAGATAAAGACAACTATCAACAATAGACCACAACAATTAGCATACATTGCAACTCAGGATGAAATATTTTACATGTTTGAGAAAAACTGTTTCTTAGGCGGCTCAAGTTGCATGGTCAAAAACGAAGGAAAAGGTAGGAAAATGACAGGTTTCCAAAGGCATCAAAAAATAGTTGTTTTGATGGATATTTTAAACCGTTGCAAACAAGTATGGCGGAATAAATATTTCTATAAGAATGACGTGTCCCATGGGAGAGACAGGGAAAAGTATTGTTTGGTGACCATTCTTTGCGCGAGGCCTCGCGCAAAGACGTTCATTTGTGTCAGATTAATGTGCTACAGCACGACGCATTAGGCAGGTTGTCGAAAAATGGAACCCTGTCGTATTTATACACGTAACTTAGTACCATTATCAGGATTGCGTGATAGAGAGGGATCTATTAACGAATAAACTGCAACAATGGTGTACCCAAGAATCTTGAAAAGTATAAATGTTCCGGAACAAACTGCAGTTTCAAGCGCGAGGCCTCGCGCATGGAACGGCGCATGAGAAACATTAAAGTTTCGGTGATCATTGCGCGAGGCCTCGCGCAATGGATCTCATAAGCGCTCATAGAAACCAAAAATGGAACAGATCCATCAACTACACAGCATGTGCATTCCCTTGATGCGGCGCTGCTGCATGGGCGCCCATACAGGTCCCGCCGGCATCTCCAGCTTTCATACTGTGGTCACCGCTGGCTTCACTGCCCAACAGCGATGGTAGCGCGCCGCAACTGGCTACCACAATCAGGATTAACTAGTCAACTGTGGGATCAGCAGACATTTACAGTTAACCGAAAATGGTGCATGCGACAAGCGAATCACAGAATAATTGGTCGCGCGAAAACTGTGTGACAGGTTCATGTTTCAAACCAAGAAAATTTTTCAAACAGCGATCTTTACGTAGATACAGGTACGCAATTATTCTTCACAGCAACAATGCCCCTGCGAAAAGAGGTGGACCTTGAGAAGACAGAGGCCGCAGCATCTGGAGTTTTCCGCAATGTTTCCTCAGAGGAACCGCCGTACCACATGGCAGAAGAACTGAGGGAAGGGCTAAAACAGGGGGACGAGGGCGCGCGATTGTTGTTTGTGTTTTTTCTGCGTCTACGCAAAAATGAACGGATGCGTTGCAGCGTTGAAAAGGCGTTTGCGGCAGAAGGCAAGAGATAGTTTGGTGTTTTGATAGAGGAGGCCTGGCGCCTTTTTTTGCTGATGCGCCACCGCGCAGTTCCATACCAGGGAAAACCAAAGTCAGTTGTTGCGGTAGAGGGAAGTAGGGCGCAGCGTCGCATTTTAGCAAGGTCAGGTCTGGCGCGATACAGCGCACCTTCGCTGAAGGAGAAGGCCGCAGTCAGGTTACAGACTACATGGAACAAAATACACCAACAGTGGGTTGTGTTGTGGATGGACAACTGGTACAACAAACAGTTTACCACAAATGCTGACAAGAACGACAAAAGCCTGAACGCAACAGTGTTGGCTCTGTTGCTACTGAAGGATGCACCGCGCTACTGGCATGGTCATCCTAGCCTGGAAGAGCTTGAACGGCGTGTTCCTGTTGTTGCACGCATGCTGGGGAACACCGAGGGAACATTTGCACGTATCCTGCGTGATCTAGGATTTGCAAGCACGCAACCTGTTGTTCGAAACATTAGGGCGCCGCTTGACATTATTCGCCCTGTACCTGCCAAGAGACCACAGTGGCGACCCCTTTGTCTAAGCAAAGAAAAGGTGAGCGGCCACGTCTCGCTGCTTAATCTATTGCAATTCACTAGGGACTTGGCGCAGCACACTCGACCAGTCGTGCCTGTTTTATGTGATGAGAACATCCATTACCGCATTTGTAAGATGATGTACCGTGAAAAAACAACGGGTTGGAATGTCCGGCTTTTCTTGCGGTCACACCCTATATTGTATGGTTTCTGGCGACTTTTGAGGAATGCCCCATCGAAGGGACATCATTCACGGTACATTACACTGTTTTTCGAGGGTACCTACAGTGTGATAGGCTTCTATGAACTGATGAGAGTGTTTTTGGTAGGTTTAATGCATTTTCTGAGGTAATTTTGGGAATATTTGAGCCTTTTTCCTTGGTCCTACTAGCTTGATCAACTAGTACTCCAGGGGGGAGTAAGAAAAAGTCACTGCCATGTCTTTCTTGGAGGGCTTGATCCAGGCCAAGCCCCCCTTAAAACCCTTTTGTTGATGCTAAGACTAACTTAAGTATTTTCATCACTCTTTTGAAGCTTTTAGTACACTTTCTCAAAGTAACTAGGGTTATAACCCTAGCCCCCCATGAAGTTCACCCCTACCACTCAACTGAGCGGAGGTATCTTCCTTCACGGAGGATATACCGAAATAAAATAGGCATTTCATGCTTTAGGCCTTGGAGGTTAAGCCTAGTGGTCTCCCACCCCAAGACGCCTATACTCAATTGTTTCTACCACTTATTGTGGTTCTACTTTTTAACTGTTTCTGAATTCAGTTGCTTGGCCAAGTCATAATCTGTGTCTGGCCTAACTCCTATGCCCCACATTCCTAACCAGCTCCATTTCATCCAAAAGAGTGCACATGAAGTGCTTGATGCTAACTTGGAGGCTAGAGTCAGGCCAGTTTTCACATAAAATCTTTTGTACTATCCATTTGTGATTGAATCTTTGTATTTATACCTGCTTTGTCTATCTGCAGCCCTTCTGTGTTACACTGGATTTCAAACTATTCATTGATTCGATCCACATCCTGTTCTTGCCCGACTTGCTCCTTTAGTTTTGGGATTTCACCATCAAAAACCTGCAGGATTTCATCAAAATCTATAGGGCACTAATCAAGGACATCTTTCTCACCACCTGTCTTTCTCCTGCTCCCCCTCCAAATCTGTTCCTTCTTGGCAGTGCATCCCCCTTGCTGTCCCCACTGTGATTTCTGTGCTACCCTTCCATACCGCGAGTGTCTCATCACCATCATGCCTGCTACCTCTATGCCTGAAATGGAAATGGGGCAAGCCCTCCCCCCCCGTCACAAACATGGCACAATGAAACGGGGGCGGCACAGTTGACCACCTGGTACCGGGCATAAAAGCACCCCCAAATGGGGGATAAAACCACCCTTAAAACCACCCTGGGTGGTTTTATGCCCACTTTTAGGGGTGATAAAACCACCCCAGGGTGGTTTTATGCCACCAGAGCAACAAATGACACAACACAGCAAACCAAAGCAGTCCAAACCAAAGCAGTCTAAACCAAAATAGCCTAAACCAAAGCAGTCTGAGCAGTGCACTGTGTGAAACGATTCTGATATTGGTGGTTTTAACCAACAGAAAAAAAAATGCCATGAGGAAAATAGTAGGGGCACCTGCAAAAAATTGTTCCCTGGCAGAAGAGACACTGCTGCAGGCCCCCGTTTCATTGAAAAAAAAAAAAAGAGGGGAAGAGTCGAGAGCGGGGGGAGGGGGGTGGACAGTAGATGGTAGACAATGGAAGAATTGGGTCCCCCCACACTGAAGGGGGGACCCCACTCAATTTGCGTGGGGTGAAAAATCTGGGGGTATGGAGCAAAGCAGAATGCCCCTCCAGGCAGACACACAAAGCATGCAATACACATACAAAGAGCAATCTGAAGCAAAACACTGAATGTACAATCACCAAATTGTTTACAAGCCCAGCCAGGAACAGGTGGATGAACGTCAGCATTCGAAGCAACACCAAATGTCCAGGAAGCAGGAGTTGGCAGTCATTGCCCAAGACATCATATCGGATCCACGGAATGGGAACCAGGAGTGGGATGGATTGGGGGGGGGGAGGGGGTGCCACAGCCCACAGGGGTGGGAAGAGGCAGCATACCTACGCCCACCGGGCAGACAGACGATTAAAAGGGCAGAGCTTCAATCAGTCATTTCTGTTGTCTGCCATTTTGGGGGACAGAACGCCAAAATGGCCATGGCCACTGGCTCTGCGTATGTTTATGAAGGCCTACAGGGTAACGCATTGTAATGAGGGCCAATGGCTGGGACCCAGGGACCAGAAACGAATGTGGATCTTTGGATGGAACATATTGACACACTTGATTGCAGGAGTTGAATTTCAGTGGATTGAGGTGCCTAGTCATGTGAACATCCCAGGCAACGAACAAGCGGCTGAGCTTGCTGCCCCAGGGCGCAAATCGTCGCCACTGTATGCCGCAGCATGCCGCAGGATTCAACCCCCAGGACCCTGTTGGTCTCTTTTTGAGTACCAGAGTGGAAAGCACACCCACGTGTGCAGATGATGCCACACCGGTGTGTCTTCAGGGTGGGTGCAAGATATCTGTAGTGGACCAATGGAGGGTACATTACCTCGGAGATATTTTTGCCTCAACGGCTTCAGATGACTTGCCCATGGGATGGGACCCATGAGTGAAGATGAACGAGTAGCCTCCTCCATCTCCACAATAGACCCACCTCGCGAAGATGGGATCTCAGACTACATGACAACAGATGACTCCACTGCAGACCACTTCAGTACCGATGTGAGCTCAACCAGGAAGAAGTGGCGGTGATGCTAACCCAGCGACGACACTTAATCCCCCCCCCTCCTCGAACCTCCGCGGGACACAGAGACCATTGGCCAATTGAGTGCCAGCCTAGTGCGCGGTTTCGGTAGCCGAGAGGAAATTGGCCTTGTGGTTGCATTGAGGCCGGTGGTTGTGACCAACGAAACACGGCTGGCCACAGGAACACGCTACAGGTGTACAGCTGAACACTGTACATACCAGAAGGGCCGAACGTACAGGATAAAGAGGATCCGGAGAGGCAAACCTCAGAATGTGTAAACTGCCGAACATTGTTGCATAGGCAGACCAGCACGTGCGTGGGTGGAGCGCTTGTTGACCTGCGTACGACCCTTGCGCAACGACCAGTGTTGTTTCACCATTTAACCACGGGGTCGTCGCTTGACAGTGTTTGAAGGCAAGAAAGCCCCATTGACCAGGGGCTGGTCGTTGGAGAAGACCCTAGTTTAACAAGCAGCGTCAGAAGAAGCGCCGTTCCAAAGGGGGGGGGGGGTAAGCATCAAAGTAGCTGCATGATCTCTGCTGCATGAAGGTCGCCACAATGAGGAGGACTCATATGGCTGCAGAACCGCAACTCCATTGGAGTCCCCAAGGCAGGAAAATCTTGGATGGCGCTTGGGATAGCGCAAGTTGGGGGCATTTGGGCCTAAAAGATGCCTGGCTCACTCAGGTTCCCTCTGAAATCCCCAAACTGGGGTTGAAGAGGCAATAAGCAATGAACAAACGCCTGAAAAGGGGTGAAAGCCTTCACATTTCTTTGCTTGTTTTACCAAAAATCTGTCTGGCCTTCTGAGGCCTGGCTAAAGACTGTTTGATGTTGACTTCTAGCCTTATTGACTGTAAATGAATAATGAGAGCCGTGCATGTCGTGATGACTTGGCTGCCATTGACTGGCTACTGCTCCCGTCTGTGGGGAACATGCACATCGCACATCCGACTTTTTGTGGGTGTTCAGCTTTAAATCACCCCCTGGGATGCCTCCATCTCTCTGATACGTCATTTCAATGGCCTTTTTGGTGTCCCTCACCCCTCAGTCCAATGACAGAATTGTGCCCTACTACTTCCCCCCTGCCTGTCTAACTTCTCCTGCCCCTTCCATCCATCTTCCCTCTGTGGCCTCCTCTCGCGTCACCTTCCATCTCTGTTTTCATGCACCCTCGGTTCAACTACTGCTGCAGTTCGGGTGCTAAACGATGAGCATATTAACAGGAGGTGTGCGACAGGGATTCTGTACATTCATGCATATACACTTGCCTTTCTATTCACAACGTCTAGGCCTCACATGATGCCGTGCGGTCATATCCGTGGTGGGGTGTGGCTTGTGTGTGCGGCGGGGAGTGTGTGTGCTGTTCAAGGACCCAGGTTCTGTAATTGTGGCGTACTTAGAAATGCGAGATCAAGCAAGGTTGTCCATTGAATCCACAACCAAACTCACCTCTTTTCTCTCTCGACTTCCCCCCCTTCTCAGGCGGGATCATCTGCTTAACGAGTCAATCTCGACGAAAATACCTGGGCCCTGCCCCTGTGAAAAAGAATTTAACACAAAATATGCAGGTTTTAGTGATATCACTTCATTTCATCGCCCACTTCTGTGAAGAACGCGTTTTACAACAAGTTACGCCCTCGACAACATTACCAACCATCTTCCATCAATCACCTTCGGCACCCAGTCCCCGGCAGGGATGAAACAGCCAGACAATTGATGAATGAATCAAACACCCTCCAGTTTTGCGTTGCCATCCCTCGTTCGCCATGTTTTCGTTCCTCTGCTCGTTCTGCCTGTCATGCGCCGGTGCAGGTGCTCTTCGCTTGAAGGGTATCTGCCCCGGACTGTGTTGCTGTGGTCCGGCACGGACTTGCAAATGAAAATTGGTTGCAAAAGCATCCGTCCACCAGGACCTGCACGTCTGCCACAAGCGGATCTGTGTCTCCAATGCCAAGGCAAAACATCTCCACCGACAGCACCTACAACAAAAGGCTCATGGCTTGCCCCGAGTTCCGCCCCCTGGGGGGTACCTGCCCCCTTTCACCTTCGTGTACTTGTATCTGTCCGCAACTACGAATCCTGCTGCAGCAAAATCCGATGCATTCCGTCTCAGCACGTCGCGGTCCACGCCCCCCGTGCTGTACGGCGACGGGATATCGAACCACACTCTGCTGCTGGGGCCAGGCATCGCCAGCATCCCCTGCTTGACAACGCGCTTCGTAGCATAGTGCACTCCAGCCTCAAAATGGTTGCGGGCCATGACGCCTGCGGATGAGTGGCGCCCGATGGTGAGTGTGATGGTCGTGAGCGCATGCTCCACGAAGAAGCGGTGCTGCCAAACTGCCTGGGAATCCTTGTTCTGGGCCACCTGTCGAAAGCATGTGCAGTAGCTCCACATCAGCTGCATGAGATCCGTGTAACGCAAATCATACGTCCGCGAATTGTGCTTGGAGCACGCCCCCCCACCCCAATCTTCTCAAGCATCCCACATCAATGGACCCCTGCGCCTACCAAACCTGGGACAAGGCCCTGGCTTATGCACTGCACATAGGGACTAAATGCAGGAAATAACTTAGGTCCCCCATGCACAATGCTTGGCCATGTGAAAGACGATGGCCATCACCCTCTGGGCACTTACTTCAGGCATCATCACAGCGCACCCGATATGGAAGCAGTGCAGCCGGGACATGGGACATGCAGGGCAGTGCAGATAATGCACCAGGGGCACCGCCACAGACTGTCATTGTCCAAGGCGCCATAAAGCATGGAGCAACAAACTATCACCTGGACAATGCCATAGCACGGCCATGAGCCCACAGCTTCGGGGCATGGATCCTGTTTTGAAGAGCACTTGCCCGCACAGCGGCACACAATCACGTTCATGAGTCCAATCCTTGGGTGTCAATCTTGGGCTTAAATCCCAAGGCCTCTGGGCAGACTTTTGGGTGGTGTTCAGGACCATCAGCTTTACTCTCAGCCCCGGTCGCGTGATTATGCCCCGCCTACAAGCGAGCAAAGGCACATCCTAACGTATGCCTGCGCAAATCCTTAAAAACATCACACAAATTGGGCACCAAAATTTCGCACACACACCCCTGTATCCTTCCACCTTGGGGGATAAACCCCTGACTGGGGAAAAATCCCTTGGAAGATTTAGCATGCACCCAGACATGTAGGCACCACCTTGCCTTGCGGTCGGGCTGGGGCTGGTGAAGGTGACACCCATGGTCACCCATGGGTTGAGTGGCCAAAAGAACTGCAGGCAACACCTCCTGACACCGCTGGTGCACATTGGACCTCACCCAAAACCTGAAGCTCCAAAGAATGGAACTCAAACTTCGCCTAATTGCTGAGACCACACGCATCCTGAGCAGCGCAGTGAGCCAAACGAGCCAAACAGACACACACACACACACACACACACACACACCTACACACATACACATAATTGTGAAACACAGCACAACAATAGGGGCTGAGTGTGAATCCTCGTCAGTTGGAGTCAAACAAAAGGCATGTTCAACGCCAATAGGCGCTCTTCTGTAGGAAGCAGACGTCCAGTAGCAGCCCTGAAGACCCGGAGACCTGTTGAGAGAATGAGGCACTGCACTGCCATATTGGCATTTCAGCCTCATCCGTTCAGGATTCTGAACATTGTAGAACACAAACAGGCAGCTGTATGCACCACGCCATGTGCGCGTGTGACAACATCCTTTCACACCGCTCTCGGTGATGGCATTTGGGCTTCTAATGTAAGACCATAGACCACAAACAGAAGCCTTCCTCAACCGTTTTGGAGCCTTCCTTCATAATGTTGGACCAGTGTTCCTGCAAGGCCTTGGCAATGCTGGTAGGCTCGGTCAAGAGTGTGCCCACCTTATCCCGTAGCTGTGACAGCTTTCTGCGCTGCTGCAGCTCTCTAGTCATACGGGCAATTTGGCTTTTCCTCTATTGTTTCTCGTACGGGGAGGCTGGTTCCTCATTTAGTACGGACTTCAATTTAGACAACACCGCAGTGCCTGCTCTGTCTGCCTGTTCTGTCTCTGTCATGGAGTGCAGCATTGCGTATGCCCTGGCGGGTGTGGATGGGTGTAGGTTCTGTTGGGCCAAGAAACGCTCTGCCTCTGGGGAGGTGTGGGTGAGGGTGGCGTCATGAAGTAGCGCAGTCACATCCGGGATTCCCAAGGGCCGGTGTTCTTTTTCAAATTGAAACGCCGTCCTCCGGACTTCCGTGATCGCCGTGTCCCACCAGTTCTCATCAGGGTAGGGCAGGGAGCACAGCCTGTGGGCCAGGAGTTCCATGGTGTCCACACATTTCAGAAACGACGTGGGCAGCTGGGCCCTACGTTGGACAGTGTCCGCTGGGGGGGGGGGGGGGTTCTACTATGACGGCCCTATGGTCGGAATAGGCCATTCCGTGTGTGAAGCATCTGCTCAGCGTGGGGACACGTGAGGTTGAGATGTGTATTCTATCGATCCTACGTCTGTGCGGGGATGGGGCTGGTTTATCTTCCGTGTCTCCCTGGTCGTGCACCACCCGGTCGGGCAGCACTGTGTGTGCCCCCCGTGCATAGCCCTTAGTCACGTGGTGTTCATTGGGGTCCCCAGTGACTAAGCACAGAGCTAGGCATCCTGGACCTCCAAGCAGTTCAGTATCGCCGCCTCCTCTTCGCGTGCTTTTACCACAGGGGGGAGGGTGTCCTTGACTGATACTATTTCCGAGTCTATTCCCGGGACCGACTGAGTTGTGGTCCGCGAGGACCAGCACATGGTGATGTAGGGGGAGGGTGGGGAGGGTATCAGCCAAGAGTTGCATTTGCATGGATCGCACACCTTCTTTGTGGTGGAAATGTTCTGACAGGACCGTAACCTGTAGGCCGTCCACGTTCCGCAGGTTAGCCAGCAGGATGCGGATGGATAGGGAGCAGGACCACGTGGCTTCCCATTGATTGTTCCACAACAATGCCACACCACCTCTGAGTCCATCTGTGGTGAGCTGGGACAGCATGCTGTACCCCTCACGTTTGGCTGTCTCGCGCACCTGGTGCGCCTGTGGGCCCTGTGCATCCGTGCAGGGCTGTGCGGGGGTTGGGAGGTGGGGTTCTTGCAGTGCAAAAATTTGGACCCCTGTGGATTTGAAATAGCGTAAGATCAGTTGTATGTGTTTGTGTTTTTTCTTTCCCTCCTCCACTGGGGTGAGGGCTCCATTACAATTGAACGCGGCGAACCATAGGTTCGCTCCAAGCGGTAGACACTGCACAGATCTCTGTGATGGATTTGTATTAGAAGGATTCATTGTTACCTGCTCGTGGCCGTTTACCTCTCACGCTGTCGATGTCTAGTGCCATCATACGGGGGCCTGGGGACTAGGGATATTGTGCCTGTGACATAACTGCTTGCATATAGTTCAAGTTTTGCTAGGTGAGCGGGGCTGTGCCTTGGTACAGGGGCCGGGGGTGGCCAGGGGGGCTCAGGATGTTCGGCACTGTGACTGCCTGCATAGGGTTAGCCTGAAACTGGGGGGAGGGTGACGTTTGTGGGAGCAAAGAATAGGGCTTCCGTCGCAGGATCTGGGCAGGGGTCATCTGCCCCGGTTGCTCTGCTGGCTTGGCCTTATTTTTATCTTTTTCGCGCCACGTTTGCCAGCTCGCCTCCCAGTCTACATACGCCCTGACTGTGGCTACCCTGTTGGCGCCTGCCTGATCTGTCAGAGTCAGCGCTGCACCTGCGAGAGCTTTGATTCCATAGGCGCGGACACTCCACTTTGGCTGTCGGATGTTGCCCATAGACCATCGCAGTCGCTCAATACAAATATGTGACTCCTCTACCAAGAGAGACCTACTATTGAGTGCATGCTTCACAATGCCCAATATCTCATCGGGTGCCAGATACTCAAGGATGTCAACCAGGACCACATGGTCCTCTTTTTCGGTAGGGGTCTTTGATCCCTTAGTGGACCATGAGACTCAGGAACGGACACTGGCCGAGGAGGACGAGGTGCCCTGGCGGTCCCAGTAGGCATCCCTTGTCCCTTCCGTCTTAAAAGCATAGCCCGGGTCCTTGAGGTGAGGGAGCCCTTTATCGATAAAAATTTGCGCATTTGCTTTGGTTTTGAATCCCAACCGGATTTTGTTTGTGTTCATGTATTGGGCTCGTGGCTGGTGTTGGAACAAGTCCAAAATTTTATAGAGGTGGAAATTCAGAACTGCCCAGAATTTGGTGAGGGACTCGTGAATCTGTGACTTCTCAATGACCCATTCCTCAGCGACGCATTCGCAGTCTGTCAGATCCCCACTGTAGGTATGAAAAGGTACTCTGGCATAGTTCTCCTTGTTGTAGACTACTTGGACTTGGACTCCGCAGCTTGTCCTGTGGCACGAGGCTCTCTCTAAAGATTACCTAGCTGGTTTGTGTAGGATGGGGGCCAGGGGAGATTGCCGTGAGGCCTGTATCGAGGCCGAACTCTGCCACGAGGTCGTTCAAGAACTTATTGTTGATGCACATTGCCACCTTATCGTCTTGTTTTGCCATCGGGGCGTACAGCTTGAGAGGGTCCTATCCTGGCGGTAGCCGCTGGACGATGCGGCGGGCTGCTATTCCGGCGAAGGGGTTGTTTCGTATGTTTTGTGGGGCATCCACTATCCAGGTGCAGAGGTGAGCTCCACCGTTCTCACTGACTAGCCGATGGAGAAGGGAGATGGTTTCCGGATAGAGTGGCAATTTCACTCTAAGCAGGTTTGTTCCTTCCGCCAGCCGTAGCTCTTTTCCGGTGAACACTACCATTTTCGGAGAGACATCCGCATACTGGGACGCGACTTTCTTGTAGAGGTCTATAGCCTCAGGGAGGGCAGAACTTTTCGCAGCTATGACCAGGTTGAACGTAACGTCCTTGCACTAGATCACTTTGGGCAGGTTCAGATATGTGGCCTGTTACACTGTCGCCAGGTTGTATTGCGCCGCAGACACATCTTTGTCATCGAAATATTTCTGATCCGAGAAGATGGCGGTGGTGTTTTCCTGCAGCGACCAGGCTGGCTATGGCCACCTGTGTCGATTCATGTGCCATCAGCGCACTGCCCTCTTTCCATTCATGGTTATGTTTGAACTCTGCAATCAGGCTTGCTGCATCCACGGCTTCAGCCATTACGCTTGCTGTGTTTGTGGGATAACCCGCGAAACCCTCTACGTTCGAGTCATGTCGAGTTTTAGGCTCCTTCGGATTCCCCGGTGGACTCGGCGTCTATGTAGGTCGGGGTGTCGGTAAGGATGGCCTGTAGGATGTGGAATAGGGTGTCCCGCTGCTCAGCAGGGCCCATGTATTCGAAGGCGGTTATGGTCGGCCGTAAGCGGTGGCAAACCAGCGGCCGATGCGGCGTCAGTATGCGCCCGGGGGTTTCAAAGCTCTGGGGCATGTTCCCCGGTGAGCTCATGGTTGGAAAGCATTGAAAAAAATAGACACTCAGAAAATGGGGGGGGGGGGCGTGTTATGCCACATAGATGTGTGTGTGTGTGTGTATAGGGGTTGGAATACAACTGCCAAAGTGTGGTCCCCGCTTACACCACACTTGCACCAGCCTTCTCCCCAAATGTTTCGAGGAATGAAAAAGAAGGGCCTAACACCAAGAGTGACTCCTTGGAACACTGTCTACGCATCGACTACGGGTCCCCAAACAAGGGGACAAAATCGGAAGTCAAAACCTATGCTAGGGGCAACAATGATGCCCCTAGTATCTCAAAGTATGGGTCTCTAGGACGGCCAGACACCCAAATAGTTGTACTGCGCTAAGTGCGCCCCCTTAGTGCACCCCCTAAAAGGTCACCAGTGGGGGACAGGTAAAAACAGTTGCCCTGCCCTGGCGTGCAAACGCTCCCTCCTTGTGTACAATTGGGCGCCTTCGGCGCCCATCGGCTCCTTGGGTTCGTACCTTTGACAACTGATTGTTGGCCGGAGGCCCCTTGGGGGGGGGGGGGTAGTTGGTGTCCTAGGAGCCGCGGACCCCCCCCCCCCCGTGGGGTGCAGCAACACCTTGGATTCTTGAGATGGAGGGCATGCCGGCAACCTTTGCATGAAAAGCTGGGGATTTCTGAATTCCATGGCATGTGTTACATATTTCCAGATTTTTGGGGGTTTGGGGGGCGTATGCGCGACATATACGCAATGTAAACACAGCGTATACACGTATACACGCATGTGTCTACGCGCATATACCTACAGCCCTCATACACACACACACACACACACACACACCTACAAACACACCTACACACATGCAGGAACACACACATACACACACACACACACACACACACGAGAGGAGGAGGAGGAGGAGATGCGGTCCCCCGGTAGGGCGCCCCCGCGGCACATCCCCATGGTGCCCGCCGGCCCTCCACGGTCTGGCGCGCGACCGGGAGGGGGGTTACAACCCAACCCGTCCGGCTAAGCATCATGGCGGCGGCTCTCCTCTTCGTCTCCTCCTCTTGTCCCCTGGTCCGCACCACGTGCATGCACCCCCGCCCTACACGTAGCCAGATCACCCCCCAGGGGCACGGAATGGGGGGCGAGGCGGAGCGCCGGCTCCACTTTCGGCACGGTCCACCACCACCCCAAGGGAAGGGGGACGCAGTCTCACGAATGTGGGCCCTTAGCCGCCAGGTACTACCGACTGGGCGGCGTTTGGCCGGCGGAACACGGGGGCTTGGTCCGTGGCCCGATCCCCCCTCCCTCCCCCGCGCACGGCACTTCTGCCGAAGGCGCCAGTGCGCGGGGCCCTCCACCAAACTGCCGACTGCTGTAACCCTGTCCCCCCGGTTCGCACCCCTGGAACACACCTGGGTCCAGGCGTAGCGAGGGGGTCACCGGGGTTGCCACAAAGCCAACCCCAGCAACTGGTAAGAGATCCTGGGCTGATAACCGGCCATGCGCAAGGTGGCCATCAGCATATCGCGCAACCGGCGCACTTGGCGACGGTCATGTGCCCCCCGCGCCTCGTACAAGCCCATATAACGGGAGGGTGGCCCGTACGAAAAGAGCGAGGCCAACCGCCGCGGCGGCAGGCCGCCCGGCCCATCAATGATGACCAAGTCCGCCTCGCGGACCTCCCGGGGCCAACGCCCCAAGCTTTTGGGCAGAGGCCGGTCCGAATACCAGAGGACCCTCTGGGTCCCGCCCCAGCATGGGGGCCAGTACTGCCCGGGGGGCAGAACGGCAGACAGTTGTCCGCGCTCGCACACGGGCCACAGCAGACTCGCCCCCGGCCACAGCCCGGCCATCGCCGGCCGGCTCGCCCACACGTGGGAGGTCGGGTCGAAGCGCGCTGGTACCCAGGTCACCAGGTCCCACGTGTGACCGTCCTCGTCCCGGTAATAGACCTCCCTGGCCGCCGGGACGATGGGCATCTCCCGCTTACGGTCCAGGGCGTCCCAAAAGTTGACGACCGTGGCCAGCACCCGCTGGGCGGCGCCCACCACTAACCCCCTGTCATACAAGTACCGCAAGTCCTGCGGTTCCCATTCCCCGTAGGGATCGATGTACAACGTGCACACCCCCGCCCCGGGATGGGGGTCGTCGTCCCCCGGTGAGCCCACGCTGAGGACGAAGGCATCGGGCCCGTACAGGACCACAATCCCCCATGGGGACACCGCGCGGCGCTGCCAACGCGCACACAGCGTGTCCAGGCGAATGTGCAGCTGTGTGTGGACCGCCAACCGAAAGAGGTGGCGCCACGGGCGGGTGGAGACCCAATGGCGTGCTCCCACTGCCTGGTGACAAGCGGGGCAGGGGCGCTCGTCCCCGGCGAACCCCAGACCGTCCCGGCGCGCCATCGTGCGGAGGTGCGCCCCCCATCGGATTAAGCCACGCTCGGTGACGGCGGCATAAACCCCCAAGGACTGGCGCTCCCCGTGCTCGGGGGCCTCCATATGAAGATCCCAAAGACGGCGAGACGACGTCTCGACTAGACGGTCCAGGTTGTGCACCTGGACGTCGTTGTGGGTGAAAGAGACTTGGGGCGTTTGGAGCCCCCGGATCCACCCCACCTCGGGGCGGCCCCCTGAAGCTTGCTTCTTGGCCTCCCCGTCGGCTACGTCCAACAGGGCGTCCAGGAAAGTGCCGACCCTGTGTGAGTACAAGTGCTGAGGCGCACTGAACCCTTCGGACAGCAACCCCCGGCACGCCCGCAGTAGGTCGTCTGATAGCGGGGAGGATCCGGGGTTGCGGGACTGGACGGCATCTATATAGCCCTTGCTGTCGTGGAAGGACCACTGCAGGCCTCGGGTGCCCCACACCACCCGGTGGGTGCCGCGTGCTCGCAACACCTCCGAGGCCACGTAGAGTTCTGCCTGGTAGGACCCGTCTACGTGGACCGGGATGGGGATCCGGTAGATCTGGTGCCATCCGGTCGTGGGGTCCGCCACCACCAGCCCGCCCCCGGCCGTGTGGTTGGGATACCAGGAGGCGTCCTGCACGAAAACCGCCTCTGCAGGCACGCTCTGCAGGGTGACCTCCTGGGAGTGTACCTCCTGGGCCCACCGCATGCAGCGGGGCCACGGGGGGAGGGACTCCGGCCCTCGAAACCGCGACGGCCAACCCGCTCTGCGGGTGCTGGACCAGTCCCGATAACTGGCCGCTAGAGCCGCGTGGCCGTCGTTCGCCTCGTCGATGGTCGTCGCAGCGCCCAATGGGTGTTTGCTCACTTCCACGGCGTGGCTCGCCGGGGCGGGCCACACCCGGATTTCCATGAGCCAAGTATAGCGCAGGAACCGGTCATGGTCCGTGGGGTGGCACTCACAGTCCGCCAGACCCCGGAGCACGCAGGGCATGTCCGGGTGGAACCGCCAGAGGGCGCACATATGCCCCCACCGGGCGGAAGCCCGGGTCAAGGGATTGGGGTGGTCCAACTGCCGGGCGTAGTTGAGCACAAACGTGGTCAACATGTCCGGACCCACAGGGCGCATGCCGGAGAGCCCCGCCTGCAAAGGCCCGAGCAGGCGGGGTGCGCTGGCAGGTTTTCCCCCACAATCGCCCGGAGGGCGGAAATGGCGGGGAAGTCCGCGAGGTGCCATACCCGTACCGGGGGGGGCCGAACCCCGGCCTGGAAACGGGCCATACCGCCCGCCTTCGGGTTGTACATGGCCGGGGGGTATTGCGCCCACAAGGATTTGATGGGGATAACCGCGGAAGCACGCCGCGCCGCCATCATAAACTTCCGGAAATCTTCCTTATGGTACGTATGTGGGAGGGCGTGGCGCCCCAGGGAGCAGATATAATCCTTCTCAGACGGCACGGGCAGCCGAACCCCGTTCATCAGAACCGAGGGGACCCCGTACCGCACGTGCTGTCCGTCCATCCAGGTCCGTAGGACGTGCATTTTGGACACGTCGGACCCTAGAGCCACCGCGTCTTCTGCGGCAGGGAGGGCTCTGGCGATGGCGCACACATCCTCCGGGGAACCCCCGAGCCAGACCGTATCGTCGGCCTAGGCCAGACTGTGCAGAAGGCCTGCTGGGGTGAGCACTCCGGGGTAGTCTCGGGACACCATCTTCGCCCTTACCTCCCCCATAGGCGCGTAGTCCAGCGGGGACAAAGGGCAGCCCTGTCCGGACCCTGCGTCGAACCACCCCTCGGCATGGTCGACATCATCCGTGCCGCCCATGTCCAGGCGCATGTCCTCCACCAGGGAGCGGTGCAAGTGACACAACTCCGGGCCGTAACCCACCACCTGGTGTACAGAGTCCCGGGACACGTGGTCCGGGGAACCGAAAGTGTGACGGACGTCGTCGAGGACGGGCCAGGCTTCGCCCCCGGAGCCCCAACGGTACCACAAATAGTCGTGCAGCACCCTGAGGAAGTCCCATATGGACGTTCCCGGCCATAGGGCGAATTGGCTGGGGGGGAGGAACCCGTGCTCCCGAAGCCAGGGCTGCTCCTCCTCCTTTACCACCAGACCCACCACCTTGCGCAAAAGGACAAGGTTGGTGAGTGGGCGGTCATTGGCCCCAATGCCATGGGGAGGTTTCTTAGGGAGGAGGTGGAGGTCCCCGTGCGAAAGGGCTTCCAGGCGTTCCCCCCGCATGTAGCGGTTGACGACCTCGCATACAATGGCGAGACCCCCGTCGTCCATCTCCCGCAACATCCAGTACTGCAACTGGTCGCGAGCCGGCGCCGTGTTGCCGGTGCGCTGGAGTATGCGGCGGAGGTGGGGGACCGTAGCCGTGGGCAACCCCAGCAGCTGTGCGGGCGTGACCCAACCTGTGAGGGCCCGGACGTCCCCCGGCGTCACCTCCCTTAGCGTCTTCTGGTGCCGGTGACGCACCTGGTCCAGGGCCACCTTGGCCCTGGCACGCGGCGCCGCGTCTACATGAGCGCAGAACCGCGGTTGGACCGGCGGCGTGCGAGCGGGCCCGTACAGGTGGCGGAAAGCCCCACGGGAGGGTCGGGCGAAGGGAGCCACCTCTGGGAGATGGGAGAGATACCGCTGCAGGTTCCCCACCTCCCAGGCTTCCGCCACGTCCTGGCGTAGATCCAAGCGCTCTTTGAGCGTGTCCAGTGACTCCCACCATCGTGGGCACCTCTTAGCGTATGCCTGGAGCTGACGGTGGACCTGGTCCACGCGTCCCGGGAGCTCCCCGAATTCACGAGGGGGGCCGTGGGCCCTCTCCACCGCTCGTATGGTGGAGGCCAGGAAATACTCGTACAGGGCCGTCAGACTCTCGGGCCGCGAACCCTCCTCCCGGCGGGCCGCTGATAAGGCCGCATGGTAGCTACCCGTGACGCCCGGGTCACGTATCTGGAAATGCCTGGCGCGAAGGCGTACTGGGGGTCTGTCTTCCGGGTCCTGGAAGTCCCGAGCGTCCCAAACCACTGGGCGGTGGTCCGAGGGGAAAGGGGAGGCCTCGTCCACCCACAGATGCCCCTCCTTCATGGCAGGGCCTTGTAGAATGTGGTCAATCACCCCCACGCATCCCCGCCCGTCGGTCCACGTGGGCGCCTCGGTTGCGGGGTGACAGCGGACTAGGCCGGTGTCCTGGACGAACTCCTCCCACAGGATGGTGAGGGCAGCCGGGGCCTGCCGGAAGCCTGTCGCCCACCCCGGGTTGGCGTTGAGATCCCCCATCATCAGGGTATACACCCCACGAAGGGGGGTCATGACGCCCAGGGCCCATGCTAGGATGCTCCGCACCATGTCCAAGTCCTGGTCGTCCGGGAAATACACCACCACCGCCAGGATGTGTCCCCCCCGACAGTGGTATTCCAGGGCAACGCCGCGCCCGCTGGAGTGCATGTCCCGCCATACCTCCCGAAAGGTGGGATGCCACCGCACCAGCAACCCCACCCCGGCCGCCGGATGCGCCGCGGGGGTGAATGTGGCCCAGTACATGGCGTGGACCACCATGAGGGCGGGCAGCTTGCCCACCTCCTGTAGCCCCACCAAGTCCGGGTAACCCCACCCGCGTAGACAAGATCCCAGAGCCGGCATCTTACCCATTAGGCCTCTCCGGAGGTTCAGGGTGACAGCCCGAAGGCCCCCGAGCCCGCGGTGGTCGCAGGCGGTGCCCCTAGCGAATGTGTCTAGCGTCCCCCGGTCCGTGGAACCCGCCGCGTGCTCCAACCGGCGGAGGACGGCTTGCCGGACCTTGGTGGGGAGCTCTAGCGCCGTGGAGCGCCGCAAATACCGCCCCAGTGCCCGCGCGTCGATGTTGGCCGCAACGTAGGCGGTGGAGCTGCTGGATGCAGCCTTGAACACCACCCGGCCGCGACTGTACGTGGACCTGGGCACCCATGTCACGGATCCCTCAACCCCGGGCGGGTGGGTAACGCCCCCCCCACCGGTGTACACCTGCACCGAGTGGCCGCCCGAAACTTGGTACACGGCCATGTGGGCCGCCCACTGCTGTAGGATGGTGGGCAAGCGCCAGTCTCCCTGGAAGAGGGACACGTGCCCCAGCGCGGGGTGGAGGCCCGGTAAGCACTCCATCGTCGTGGCCACGTCCCGTACGCCGCACATGGCGCCAGATATGCCGAATACAATTCCCCACTGGGCAGAGGGGCGCCCCGGACATACGGAGTCCCGGGCCAGAAGCTTGAGCTGGCCGTGGGCCACGGCCCCCGGAGAGAACACGTCCCCGGCGTCCCACCCCAGAGTGACTGGCGCGGGGAGGGGAGGTTCGCCCGGGACGCCCCTTACGGGCTGGGTCCCCACGCGGGGGGCGCCACCGCGTTCACCGGGGCGGGCAGGGCTGTGGCAGCGGCCGCTGGGACTGGTTCCCCGTACCAGGGCCCCGCGTACCCCGAGGGGGGTGCTATCGCGTCCGCGGCCGGGGCCGGCGGCCCGTATGGTTGGTGCTGATACGGAGCCTGTGGGACGCTCATCCCCTGCGGGGGCATGGCCGCCCCGTAGTGGGGCGCCCGGCCGTCCCCCGGGTAGCGGGGTTCCATTGGCGGCGCTCCCCAGCCAGCGGTGGCCGGGGGGCAGGCCCCCGCCGACTGATGCGCTGGAGCCATGGGGTGCATCTCCGGCCGAGGGTAGGGGGATCGCTCCCCATAACCCATGGGGGGGTCGTACGACCGATGGTCCTGTCCCCAGCTGTCGTCCCGGGGGAGCCATTGCGGTGGCTGGCGAGGTTGCTCGCTCCGCGACGGCGCACGGTAATCGTAGCGCCCATCCCACGGGCCCCCCACTGACTGGGGAGTATGACGCGAGCCTCCTCGGCGATAATCGTCCTCTGGTGAGGGGTATCTGCTTCCCCGTCGCGGGGTGTAGTCTCCCTCCGACCGATGGGAGGCCCGCGGGGGGGACCAAGAGGGGGACCGGCGACGCTTCCGACCCTCGTCCCCGGCCCCGTCCCGATCACGTGCCCGGATCAGGCCTTTGGGCCCAGCCATAAGGTCCCCACTACGCATCCGCTGAAGCACGGCGTTGCTCTTTTCCATGTGGTGGGCCCGCAGCATCCCACCGGAGTACGGTTGTTTGTTGGCCTTGGCCCACTCGTAGGTGAATTGCTTGTCGGCGTCGCCTCCGCCCCCCTCCAAGGCGGAGGCAGCCTCGGGCCGCACGCCCACGAGTGCCCAACCCCCATCCTCCGTGTGGCATAGCAGCCCTTCGTCCTTGATATAGGACACACGGAAGTCCCCGAAGGCCTTCTTCAAGACCATGCCCAGCCGTCCCGGGGACAGGGGGTAGATGGCCTCCGGGGAGTCGCGCGGGTTGACGCGCCACCGGACCATGACGGCCACGGAGTACGTATCGTAGTCCAAGCCGCCTTTGCCCTTACCGGGGGACTTGCCGCTCCCTCCGGCCTGGTTGGCCCGGGACGCTGCCGCTACCTTGGCCGCCCCCTGAGAGTCAGGGGCCGGGGTCTCTGATCCGGAGGGCTCCGCCCGGCGGTCCCGGACAAACTCCCCGACCAGCTGGCCCAACTGGGGCCGCGTGGGCAGGAGTCTGCCCAGGGCCGTATACGGGGCCCGCAGGTTGCTTTGGGGGAACTCCGGGGGGAGGTCCAGCCTGGTAGCCAGGTGCAGATGGAGCTTCTGGGCCTCCCCCGTTTGCGAGTCCGGCGGCACCCCGTTGAGGTACACCAAGAGGGCGCGGAGCTCGTCCCGCCCCGGTGTGGGGGTTGCAATACTGGCCGCATCCGCGGCAGTGGGAGTGGTGTCCCCCCCGGAGCGGTTCCCGGGGGTGACCGCGGCGACAGGCTGGCCGGTCGTGCGGACCGCCGGGGAGGTCTCTGGTCTTTCGTGTGTCGTTGGGGCCCTGATCATCGGGCGGGTGTCCGCGGACAACCCCAGCAGGGGTCCCTGTCCCACGGCCTCAGTCGGGAAGTGCAGATCGGGCTGGACTGGGACCCGCAACCGACGCGAGAGCTGCTCTAGGGACGGGGGGGGGGTCCACACGCAGGACCGCTGCGCAGACCAGGGTCGCGCAGATCTCCCGGAAATTCGGGTTTGCCGTGGAGGGCGGCCCGTACCCCGCGGGCACCCAGCCCCGCAGCGCCCGCTCCACCGCGGGCTGTGAGATGTGTTCGTCCCGAACAATCTGCACAGCCTCGAGGATGGCGGGGAGGTGCCGGCTGAGGCGCTCGTCAACCGCCCCCGCGACATGGCGTGCCGCCCGCTGGGCGTCGGCGAGCTGCCGGCGGAGGCTGCTGCCCTCCTCCTCGAGGGACCTCGTGCGGGAACGCTGCCGCACCAGTTCCCCGCTGACCGTGGCGTGGTCACGCCGAATGGAGGCCAATTCCCCCTCGGTGCGGTGCAGGTCCGCACGGACCCGCTGCAGCTCCTGCAGGCGGCGATCCTGCTCGGAGGACAGGGCCTGACACGTGGCCTGGGCGTCTTCCAGGTCGCGCTCCAGGTCCTGGAGACGTCGGGACTCCCATAGAGGGGGATGGCGCCCCGCGTCCAAGGGGGGGCGACCCCCTGCCCCCGTGAACTCCGGGTGCCACCGTTCACCCGGGCTCCTGGCGGGGGCGACGTCCTGGTGGGGCACGCCCACCGCAGTGCCAGATGGGCATAGGAGGCCGGCCCCGTCGCCCAGAGACACATGCGCCCCGGCCCCCTCGGGCGCGGGCTTTTGCGGAGTTGCAGATACCGGGCTCGCGTATGAGCCCCCGGCAGAACCCCCGGTAGGGAGCTTTGGAGTATCCGAGATGGGCGGGGGAAACCCCGATTGGGCCGCGCGATGGGCAGCCACCAGTGCACAGCCCCCGTCGGACGGCGCACGCCGGCTGTCGGCTGCGTGGGTGGTGCGGCGGTCTGCCGGCACGGAGCCGCCCCCGAGACCCGAGCCGGCAGGGCCCGGAATCGCCAGCGGGGTGGGAGAATCTTCCACATGTTCCCCCACTGGGGATTCCGCGTCGAACGCATAAATGGAGGTACCCCCAAATTTGATTTCGCGGCTGACCCCCATCGGGTTCGAGGGGGATTCCCCCTCAGGGGTATGTGCCCCTTGAGGGACCGCGTCGCTTCCCGCGGACGGGACCGCGCCGGTTGTAGCCCCCGCACAGGGCTCAAGCAATCGCCAAGGGTCGGAGACCGTTGGATCCACGCCGTCCACGTTCACGTAAGGTTGCGTGGGGTCGTCGTCCCCGGCTGCGTCCGCGTCCACAACCGGCGAGGCCCCAGCGCCCGCCGGGACGGGAAGGTCCGCGGCGGCTGCACCACCCCCGGTGCGGGAGGATACCCGCGTCCAGGACGCAGCGCTAAGAGGGGCTTCGGTGCCCCGGGAGGCAAGCAGTGCCAGAACGGGGGCTGAGGCCCACGATGGCGTGATATCGCCTAGCAGCTCCCCCAGTGCCTCCACTGTGGTAATCGGTAAAGTGGAAGCCTCGAAGGCACCCCGGAGGACGTCCAGGGGCCAATCCCGGATTTCAGGTAACCCCTTCGGTAACGGGGTCACCGGTACCCCCGCGCTGGCGCCTCCCACTTGACGGGAGGCCCACACCATAAGCCCTGCCCAAAGTTCGTTCCCCGTGCCGGATATGTGAGGCAAGACCTCAGTGGGCCGTTTGGGCAAAGCCCAAAGAATTCGTACCTGGTCCTTGGCCCCCAAACGGCCCCAATCAGCTTGGCAGCCGGGGGAGAGAAAGGGAGCGATCGGACGTAACGCCGCATTCGCTGTGCTGTGGTGCACCTGCGGTGCACTGGCGGATTCGGCTAGGGCGTCATCCACCTTCAGGATCCGCGCCAAGCGCTTCCGTAGTCGCAGGGTGTCGAAAGGGGCGCACCCCGAGATGACCCGACGGGCCAGATCCAGATGACGGGGGTGCATGGTACTCCCCAGGTACTCGACCAAAGGTCCCCCAGCCGCCACCATAAGGGGGACGTCCTGGGAGACGAAGGTTTGGGCGTCATATGACCCCGTAACCGTGGCCGTGAGGCACAACCCCCGTGGAGTCAAGATAACCCCCATGGACGTAATGGCGGTGATCACCCCCACGCGCCGGGCCCAGCGAAGGGCGTCCGGCACCTCCTCTGGGCGCCCTCGGGCGACCTCCGGGAGGGAATCCGCGGCGGCCTGTAGCAGCGCCTTGTCGCTGGCCACAGACCAGCTATCCCTCAGGCGACCGTGCGCCGCTGAGGACCCCTGCCGGATGGCATCCAGCAATGGGGACTCCCGGTAGTTGGGTTCTCCGGGGAAAGCCAGGTCGATAGGGCCACTCATTTTGCGTTCTCTGTGTCCTGCAAAGACGGGGGTAACTCAGCACCCCGCACCCCTCCCTCCGCGATGGAGGGCGGCAGGACAGAACGCAGGTTGGGAGTGGATCCACCGACGGCGACCTTCCCCGGTCCACCTGCCCGGCCCGGAGGGACTCGGGTGTCTCCGCCCCCGTTTGGGGGGGGGACCTCTCCGTGTGCCCCCAAACCCCCACGGGGCGCCCCTATCCCTCCGCGGCCCAAGCAGGACCAGAGGGACTCGGGTGTAACCGCCGCTGTGTGGGGGAGGGACCTCTCCGTGTGCCCACCAAAACCCCCACGGGGCGTTCCTATCCCTCCGCGGCCCAGGCAGGACCGGAGGGACTCGGGTGTCACCGCCGCTATGTGGGGGAGGGACCTCTCCGTGTGCCCCCAAACCCCCCACGGGGCGTCCCTATCCCTCCGCGGCCCATGCAGGACCGGAGGGACTCGGGTGTCACCGCCGCTCTGTGGGGAAGGGACCTCTCCGTGTGCCCACCAAAACCCCCACGGGGCGTCCCTATCCCTCCGCGGCCCAAGCAGGACCAGAGGGACTCGGGTGTCACCGCCGCTGTGTGGGGGAGGGACCTCTCCGTATGCCCCAAATCCCCACGGGGCGCCCCTATCCCTCCGCGGCCCAGGCAGGACCAGAGGGACTCGGGTGTAACCGCCGCTGTGTGGGGGAGGGACCTCTCCGTGTGCCCACCAAAACCCCCACGGGGCGCCCCTATCCCTCCGCGGCCGAGGCAGGACCGGAGGGACTCAGGTGTAACCGCCGCTGTGTGGGGGGGGGACCTCTCCGTGTGCCCCCAAACCCCCACGGGGCGTCCCTATCCCTCCGCGGCCCAGGCAGGACCGGAGGGACTCGGGTGTAGCCGCCGCTGTGTGGGGGAGGGACCTCTCCGTGTGCCCCCAAGACCCCCACGGGGCGTCCCTATCCCTCCGCGGCCCAGGCAGGATCGGAGGGACTCGGGTGTGACCGCCGCTATGTGGGGGAGGGACCTCTCCGTGTGCCCACCAAAACCCCCACGGGGCGTCCCTATCCCTCCGCGGCCCAGGCAGGACCGGAGGGACTCGGGGATGACCGCCGCTGTGTGGGGGAGGGACCTCTTCGTGTGCCCACCAAAACCCCCACGGGGCGTCCCTATCCCTCCGCGGCCCAGGCAAGACCGGAGGGACTCAGGTGTAACCGCCGCTGTGTGGGGGGGGGACCTCTCCGTGTGCCCCCAAACCCCCACGGGGCGTCCCTATCCCTCCGCGGCCGAGGCAGGACCGGAGGGACTCAGGTGTAACCGCCGCTGTGTGGGGGAGGGACCTCTCCGTATGCCCCAAATCCCCACGGGGCGCCCCTATCCCTCCGCGGCCCAGGCAGGACCGGAGAGACTCGGGTGTAACCGCCGCTGTGTGGGGGAGGGACCTCTCCGTGTGCCCGCCAAAACCCCCACGGGGCTTCCCTATCCCTCCGCGGCCCAGGCAGGACCGGAGGGACTCACGTGTAACCGCCGCTGTGTGGGGGGGGGACCTCTCCGTGTGCCCCCAAACCCCCACGGGGCGTCCCTATCCCTCCGCGGCCCAGGCAGGACCGGAGGGACTCGGGTGTAACCGCCGCTATGTGGGGGAGGCACCTCTCCGTGTGCCCACCAAAACCCCCACGGGGCGTCCCTATCCCTCCGCGGCCCAGGCAGGACCAGAGGGACTCGGGGATGACCGCCGCTGTGTGGGGGAGGGACCTCTTCGTGTGCCCACCAAAACCCCCACGGGGCGTCCCTATCCCTCCGCGGCCCAGGCAAGACCGGAGGGACTCAGGTGTAACCGCCGCTGTGTGGGGGGGGGGCCTCTCCGTGTGTCCCCAAACCCCCACGGGGCGTCCCTATCCCTCCGCGGCCCAGGCAGGACCGGAGGGACTCGGGTGTAACCGCCGCTGTGTGGGGGAGGGACCTCTCCGTATGCCCCAAACCCCCACGGGGCGCCCCTATCCCTCCGCGGCCCAGGCAGGACCGGAGGGACTCGGGTGTAACCGCCGCTGTGTGGGGGAGGGACCTCTCCGTGTGCCCACCAAAACCCCCGTGGGGCGTCCCTATCCCTCCGCCGCCCAGGCAGGACCGGAGGGACTCGGGTGTGACCGCCGCTATGTGGGGGAGGGACCTCTCCGTGTGCCCACCAAAACCCCCACGGGGCGTCCCTATCCCTCCGCGGCCCAGGCAGGACCGGAGGGACTCGGGTGTAACCGCCGCTGTGTGGGGGAGAGATCTCTCCGTGTGCCCCCAAACCCCCACGGGGCGTCCCTATCCCCCCGCGGCCCAGGCAGGACCGGAGGGACTCAGGTGTAACCGCCGCTGTGTGGGGGAGGGACCTCTCCGTGTGCCCCCAAGACCCCCACGGGGCGTCCCTATCCCTCCGCGGCCCAGGCAGGACCGGAGGTACTCGGGTGTAACCGCCGCTGTGTGGGGGAGGGACCTCTCCGTATGCCCCAAATCCCCACGGGGCGCCCCTATCCCTCCGCGGCCCAGGCAGGACCGGAGGGACTCGGGTGTAACCGCCGCTGTGTGGGGGGGGGACCTCTCCGTGTGCCCACCAAAACCCCCGTGGGGCGTCCCTATCCCTCCGCCGCCCAGGCAGGACCGGAGGGACTCGGGTGTAACCGCCGCTATGTGGGGGAGGGACCTCTCCGTGTGCCCACCAAAACCCCCACGGGGCGTCCCTATCCCTCCGCGGCCCAGGCAGGACCGGAGGGACTCGGGTGTAACCGCCGCTCTGTGGGGGAGAGATCTCTCCGTGTGCCCCCAAACCCCCACGGGGCGTCCCTATCCCCCCGCGGCCCAGGCAGGACCGGAGGGACTCAGGTGTAACCGCCGCTGTGTGGGGGGGGGACCTCTCCGTGTGTCCCCGAACCCCCACGGGGCGTCCCTATCCCTCCGCGGCCCAGGCAGGACCGGAGGTACTCGGGTGTAACCGCCGCTGTGTGGGGGGGGGACCTCTCCGTGTGTCCCCAAACCCCCACGGGGCGTCCCTATCCCTCCGCGGCCCAGGCAGGACCGGAGGGACTCGGGTGTAACCGCCGCTGTGTGGGGGAGGGACCTCTCCGTATGCCCCAAATCCCCACGGGGCGCCCCTATCCCTCCGCGGCCCAGGCAGGACCGGAGGGACTCGGGTGTAACCGCCGCTGTGTGGGGGAGGGACCTCTCCGTGTGCCCACCAAAACCCCCACGGGGCGTCCCTATCCCTCCGCGGCCCAGGCAGGACCGGAGGGACTCGGGTGTAGCCGCCGCTGTGTGGGGGAGGGACCTCTCCGTGTGCCCCCAAGACCCCCACGGGGCGTCCCTATCCCTCCGCGGCCCAGGCAGGATCGGAGGGACTCGGGTGTAACCGCCGCTGTGTGGGGGAGGGACCTCTCCGTGTGCCCCCAAGACCCCCACGGGGCGTCCCTATCCCTCCGCGGCCCAGGCAGGACCGGAGGGACTCGGGTGTAACCGCCGCTGTGTGGGGGGGGGGGGCGTGTCGTGTGCCGGAGATCCTCCTCGGGGCGTCACTATCCCTCCACGGCCCTGGGTGGTTGATGGCGCGACCGCGCGCCTCCCGCTCCCCACGGGCCGACCCCATCTCCGCGCGTCCCATGCGGGACCCGGGGGGCCCAGGGGTGGTAAACAGTAAAACAGTGACAGTGACAGGGTGCAAAAAAAAAAAACGAAAACGAAAACGAAAACAATTCGTGGGCACACCTTTGGCACCCAATTTCTTCAACACCGCAGCCAGGCCGCCTTTGCGGCCGCTCATGGATGATGCCCCGTCCGTGGCAACGACAATCATGCGAATCAAAATGTCCTGCAGCGGAACGGAGCTGTCACCATGTTTCATCAGGAACTGCAGCTCACCACGGATTTGTTTCCCAATGCGAGCGGCACTCAAGGGCTTCTCAACCAATCGAACATTTCCCTGGTCCGTGGTGCCGGGTTCCAAAAAAGTGGCATCCTTTGGGGTGACGAGGCCCATGTGCCGTTGATGCACTGTCCCAGTCTCCATGCAGATGTACCGGACTTTGACAATGTCCGGTGCACCGCGCATGTGTTTCTTGTGGGCCCCATCTGTGATGAGGCCCCAGACTGGAGACATGACCAGCCCATTTGCCGTCAAGCCCAGCTCGCGACGAACAATGCCGTACTGCATGGACAGGCATACTTTGCGGGACGTCCCATAGGCATTTTGCATGCCAGGAGCGTTACATTGTCCCAACAAATTGCACAGTTTGGGGAACTCCGAATCCGCGTGACTGTTTTGCAAACAGTACAGGGCGCTGAGAACCTTTGCACAATCATGTGCAAAAATCAGCTGCCCCTTGGTTTGCGGTGCTTCCTGCGCCTGTTCCCCCAAACGGAAAAGTTCAGGGAAGTTGGTGGGCACTGATTTTTTGCCCATTTGTTCCTGGGCAATCTGGAGTGCACACAGCAGCTGCACCGACTCCTTCATGTGAGCACGGACAATTTCCTTTGCTGCAGCTCGTGCCTCATTCATCCCCGTATCCGCGAAAAAAATGACACTGCGCACTACATGGGAACGGTCCCATCGGGGCAGTAGCCACCTTGCGCACATGAACTTCAGCGGGGTGCGGCCCTGTAATACCGGTGCAACATACTCTTGTTGTGGTTTTTCTTGCACCTTGGTCATCAGATCCTTGTACTCCTCAGGAAGAGCGGGCTCCAGTTTCTGGCTTGCCTGCTCTGTGGCAGCTCCCACAAAACCCACCAACCTCGGCATGGGAGTACCCTTCATAATTTTTGCAGTCCATTTTTGCGCCCCATTATAAATGTCATCGGGGATGCCCTTCAAACTGGGATAGCCACGAAACCAGAAGAATGCCTGTGTGACCTCCTGGTGGGTAGTTGTAGGTGACGGTGGTGGCTGCGGCATTGGAGACCCAAACATTTGAAACATTGTTTTCTGGGTCGTTTTCGTGGGTTTGCCAAAAACAGGTGCAGGACGAGTTCGATCCAGCCCTGCTGGAGGCGGCCTTGCGACGGACAGAGATAAACATGCAGCAGCCAGAGCGCTGACAGCTGCTGCTGCTATCACACGACGTTGCTGCATGTCCTCCTGATTTGCCTGCTGTTGCGCTGCCTGGTCTGCCTTCTTCTTGTCCCGCTGCCTGCGACTGTTGCAGGCGTTGCGTGTTCCACACTTGGGCACATGGGAACATTTATCCGGTGTCCAGATTTGGCGGCCTCTCTTTTGTTCCTCCATTTCAAAGAGAACAAAATAAAAAGTGGAAGAGGCCTGCAGCACCGGAAGCGAAAATGGAAAAAAAGCACCCTGTCACTGTTTACAGTTTTCACAACCACATTTGTGTTGGTAGCAGGAACGCAACAAGGGAGAAAAACCATGGTATTTCTGCAAGCAGCAAGGAGGTACAAAATTGCATTTGATGTCCTGGGAAAGGGAGAAAAAGCGCAAGGGACTGTGGGGTACAATCTGTGATGACACAGCAAGGAAAGGGGTGCAAAACCCAGGTGGTAGCGCAGCTGCAGATTCATCCAACTCTGCGAACACACATACCTGTAAAGCGAAAAAGGTGCAAATCGTAATCGTCATTCCGTCATCACTGCCTCCCGGCTCAACGCCCCCCCCCCCCCCCCACCCCCACCCCGGTAATGTCGTCACTATTATATCCACCCCTGGGGGGGCCAGGGTGCCACAGCTCCCGTGGGGGCCGTGGTTCCTTTCTGTACCAGACAGAAACCAGGAGACGCCCACGCGTAGCCCTTGCGGCCGCAGTGGGGCCCCCTGGTGCCGTGTCCGGCTGGGGGTTGGGGGGAGGGGTAGTCCTACCCCGTTCCTATCTCTTAGCAGCAGCAGGCAAGTAAGCAGGCAGTACCGGAGGTCATAACCCCGGGGTAACAGTAGCAGGGACTCAACGTGAGTCCTCTTAACCACGAACAACCCCAAATTCCGCCGGGGCTTAACTCCCGAACGAAACGGTATTTGGGGCCCCCGTGGGCCTTTTAAGCCCACGGAGTGTGCTGAGGCGTGACTACCAGCACTTAAAGTCTGGCCTGTCATACCCATTGCTGGGCTCGCCTCAGCACGGCCGGTCGAGTCCGGCTCTGGGGGGTGCGCACTAAACTGGCCCCGGGGGGGGTCCATTTACCCGTTTAAGCATTAGTTAAAGCAGTAAGCACTATTTATTACGTTAGATGTTTACTCAGCGCATGTTTTTACCCCGCAGACATGCCCCTTCCAGTGGTGCGCTCACCTTTGGGGCTGCCGTTGGGGGGTCCGGGGCTTTTACCCGGACCTCCGGCCCTCCCTGGTTGTTGGCCGGAGGCGTACATTATACAGTACTGCGGTTCTTTCAATAACGTACGTACTTTACTTGATACATACACATCCGGGGCCTGGGGGGGATGGCGCCCCCCCTCGGTTCCTCTTAGGGCGTCACGTCTCGCCGGGAGGGGATGGCGCCCCTCCCCGGCACAACACACGGGGGGCCTCCCCTTTGTTCATATATCATTCCCTTTGGCAGCGACGCTGATGGCGCCATCTGTGGACTCGGGGGGCCTCCCCTTACTTCAACTTCATCAAATTTCATCCAATGTATTCCATCCGGCCGCCCCACGTGGGATTCCCGGCATGGGGGGCGCGGGGGGGCCTCCCCTTATTTCACATGTCTCTTCTCTCAGAGAAGGGCCACCAGAACTGGGGGGCCGCCCCTTATTTCAATAATGGTACTGAGTCGCTCCAACCCGCATGGGTGGAGGGCCGGGGGGCCTCCCCTTATTTCAGTAAAGCAGTTCAACCCACGGGACCGGGGGGCCTCCCCTTATATCAGTACGTAACTCCACGTATCGGTTCCGTCGCCCCGCACGGGCAAGAGGGACAGTGACGGGGGGCCTCCCCTTGTTTCGCAGCAATTCCTGGGGAGCCAGACGTCGAGGTTGCAGGCAGGTGCCATTACCCCAGCGCAGTGAGCACCGTAGCGGCAGGCAATGGCCCTTACCTCGGCCCCGATGCTGTCTCCCCTTTATTCCACCACCTCCCAGCTCCGGTCCAGGCAACCCGCCGGGTGCTGCAGGACGCGTGGCTGTGAGGCCTGATGTCACGGTTGCCCCGCATTGCATCGCAGGGCAGGACCGGTAGCCCCCCGTGACATCAGGCCCCTGGCCGAAGGCCATAGTGGTTGTGCCCCCGGCCCGGACGGGCGCCGGATAGGATGATATCCCCACCCCATGAAGTACCTGTGCAGAACACAAGGTGCAGTGGGTTGGGGCAGGGGAGCGTACACGAGCCCTGGAGAGGGCTGGGTCACAGGGGGACCCGGGTTACTCCCGCATACCGCCACCCCCCGGTGGAGCCCGCCCTGTGCCATCGTGACTCTCCCACGGTGGCCGGCGAGGGGTGAGGCGTGCGATCCCGTGCCCTGGCCGCCGCGGCTGGACCAGGGCACCCCCCAGATTGCGTGTTAGCCCGGGGGGGACCCCCCCCCCGGTTTCACCCCCACACCACGGTGAGGTCACGCGCCCCTGGGCAGCAGTGGGGGCACACACAAACTCACCTACACCAACACACACACACACACATACACACACACACACAAACACACCTACACCGACACACACACACACACACATAAACACACAGACACAGACACACAGACAGGTCCACACGGGGTCCTTGAGGGGCATACCCACGTGTTGGAGACGTGCTCAAACGGGATCCATGGCCGGAAATCCGTGCCCACCCTCGTGGCGACCCAGTCCAGAAACCGGCGCCACCATCTGCCGAACAGGATCGGGGCCCACGAGCAGATGAGCTGCTGCCGGTCCCACTGGAGCCGGGGCCCTTGCGACGCCTGGAACGTGAACAGGCAGATGGCCGCGATGGTGTCGTCTGGGGCCATGGCCAGCGCTGCGCGCTTCCCAAAGCGGTAGAACAGAGGCGACACCTCCATGTCGTCCTCGAGCATGAACGCGTACTCGTCGTCGGAGGCCGGCTGCCACGCCTCGAACCACGACACGCGCAGACCGGCGTTGGATGCGCGCAGGTGCAGCAGCTTGGGGCCGTGTGGCCAGCGGAAGTCCTGACAGATCCGCCGCACCTGCTGCCACGCCTTAATCTTGGCTCCGGCGACGGTGCCGGCACTGCCCGCGGCGATGCGTAGCGGATGATCCTGCACCATTTTCAGGGTCACGGAGTCGCCTTCGTAGTCGGCCGCGAGCAGCGCGTCCAGCAATCGCCTCAGGGACTGTGGGCGGTTGAAGGTGACCACTACGACGGTGAAGGAGGCGTTGCCAGGGACCGCAGAGGGTGCCTCCGGCGCCGCGCCCAGGCCTGTCCGGTTGCTGCCCGGCACATCGCTCCCGGCGGGCGCAGAATCGGATGGACTGGGCGCGCGCGACCCGCACGACTCGCAGCCATCACAGTCCGTGCCGCGGGAAACCAGCCGCGATCCCTGATGCTTTGCCTGGGTCACCAGCGGCGCGAACGACAGACGGTAGGCAAAGGTGCAGACAAGGGCGAAGACGACGACAAGGGCCAAAGCAGTGCATCCCAATTTCATCCAAATACACACGTCAGCGGCGTGGCACGAGACATGTGACAAATCCTTCGGAAGGGGGACATAGGAACCCAAAACGAGCCCCAAGCAGTAAGTCCACTCGCTGTTGTCAATACCCCTCCCTATTTGTGCAAATTGCGGCAAAAAAACTGGAAATTGCAGAAACAGCACCATCGCACGGTTTGGAGATCTGCACACCTCTCCAAAACACACAACAGCGGCTCGCGAAATGCCCGTTGAACCCCAACGGTCACAGGCTTGCACACGCCAAAAATTGCTCCCCAGAACTCACCCCCCTTGGTGTGAAGGTTTGCCACTGAATGTTTCCAGTTCTAGTCGAGCGTTCAAGGAACAGCAACAGCTTCAAATGCAACACTTTTTGCAACAACAGGAGCCCAACCCGTGAGTCTGGAATGTTAGCAATCACATGACCAACCCATGACCATAGGCCGTTTACACAGCACCCATGCATGCAGGGTATTATGTGTGATAGCCTGAGTTGATTTTCTGACTGTACAAAAAAGGAGGGAGATTCCCACCCTCCTCGTGCAGTCATGGGCTTGTCTAGACACGGATACATCAACCATCTTTGTTTTTAGTGGTGTTGAAAGCAAGGAAGCAGCAAAATCGGACGGCATCCCGAATTCCTTTGTGATTTTTTGTCTGTTTGCATACCTCAATTACACTGCTGGGCACTCCTATTTCCAACCCATTTGCAGGCAGGCAGGCAGCGTACAGTTCTGTATGTGGACAAAGCCATGTACCCTGGCCCCTCTTCTGCAACAATCAGTGATGCTCCACCCCACACACACACCTGTTGTTAGCCAAAAATTGCCGCACAACGAGTTGTACTTGTTGGACAAAACCCTGGGATCCCAGACACCCTGAAATTGCTTCTCCGGCACATTGCTAGGCCTTGGTACTGCATGTTCACTTGTCGAACATGAACATGCAGGGTAAGAGTGCCACAAAACAGTAATCCACACACAAGCAATTATGCAAACAAATTGGTACATTGGCCAACGGGTTCCAAGCAGAAAACCTTATCCAGTGGTTTACCATCTCGAACTCTTGCTGCTCCTTGGCGGGGGATTTCAGCGCCGCCCTGCCCTGGGGCTTTGGTGCAGCCTTGGGCTGAAGCTTGGCCTTGAACTGTGGGGCACAAAGCCACCGCCACACAGTTATGTGCCAGGACACACTAGTATATCAGGGGACAGGCTTGGAAGGTAAAGCACAATGTGACCACCATGTGTATTTCCACAGGAGTCTCTCTTGTCACTAGCATGTGTTTGCAAGGCAAGGGTAGAAGTGATTAAGGTACAAGATGTAAAATTTCAGAAAGATTCTTGAAAAACCAAGCACAGGGAGCGGGGACAGTTGTGAATACCAATTTGAACATACAAACTATTTTCCGCAATTACTTTTAGCACACGAACCCATTTCTACCACAGCTCCTTGCCCCACGTCATCTTCAGGTGACTACTCCTCTGGGTGCAAATGTGGTGAAGTGGAGACACTTCCTGATCAATGCATGCCAATGACCCTGCAAGTGGGGCTCTTGGTCCCAGGTAAAAGATATCTGAATCTCAGGCTTGGGGGCTTGGGTTGCCGGGGTGTGAAGCTTTGGCTTGGAGGCAGCGGCACCAAAGTAGGGGTGGAGGCAGACCCAACCTTCCACTTAGGCCACTTGGAAAGCGGTTTTTCAATAACCGCTACCTCCCCCAACCTAATCAATCCCCAGGCCATGCGTGACTCAGAGGGAACGATCCACATTCTTGAGGCAAAGGTACAACGGTAACATTCACCAAAATTTCCTTGGTTTTTTTTTTTCGCACAGGTGCAAAAAAAAGATGAGCACGCAACCAGCCATCTTTTCGTAATCCCAAACCTGAAAATGGGTGTCAACCCCACTTTTTCTCAATGCCGCAATAAATGGCATGATCAAATGAATCGCACCAAAAAGTTCCCAAATGTACAGTTCGAAACACAACAATGGCAAAATGCAATCTATGGAACTGGTGGCCTTCTTGGCCGTCTGTTAACAATGCATCTGTCTTAATAGCGCCAACCCAATTCACCATGTATCGCCTTTCCACGTTCATGTCTTCTTTGTTTTGTTGAAAACCCAGTTACAAAAGCAAACCAAACCAAATAAACCAAAAATGGCACGCTCGGGTTGAGACGTTTTGTAATTTTTAAGCAGGTTGCGACACACAACCCCCTGCGTGTGGTTTTCTGGGTTTCACTTGAATTCTGCTGCAGGTTCAATTTCTTGTTCACATATCCCCATTCACACAGGTATCCACAACGCTGGGTGAGAAGAGTCACTATGGCTGGTCAAGGACGCAACCAGGAGCATGCCGCAATCGTGGACGCTGCCTGTCAAGGTCTGAAGAGGGTTGCAACGGCCTCTTTCTGGGGCGCGATTCTGGTGCTGCAGAGTCAGGGTGAATGTGAGGACCAACAATTGGGTTGAGACTAGCACCGGCATTGCACACTGAAACAGGGACTGGTTCATGACTCCGATTCGGATCTGGACCATGTCCAGGGCCAGGGCCAGAATCACGGCTTTGAGGATTGTTGCAAGAGCTCGTACCTGCACCGTGTGCTGGTGCAGCGGTAGGGAATGCAGTGCCAAGGTCAGCAGTAATCGTCAGAGGCTGGCTCAAATCAGGGGCAGCATCATTGTCAATCGCAATTTCCATCACTGCCACCGTTGGGGGCCAGTGGCCGCCGTTCTCCAACGCGTGGCCACTGTCAGGTCGGTCCACACGGGCCACGGGTTGCAGAAAATGGGGCGCCAGGAAGGCCACTCCCAGACTCTGCGCAGCAAAGCCCCACCATACTTCCAGGCGGCTCCCCTGCTGGCGCAGCCCAACAGCACCGACAGGACCTCCATGCCCCTGCACAAAATGACACAGCTCTCCATGCAAGATTTCGCTCAATGGGGCACGACTTCGGTGGTGTTCGGACGGAGGGCCAAGGTCAGGTTCTGGGTTCAGGTTCCCCTTCGGCCCCAATGATGCCTCCACCAGCAGCTTGGCCAGCAATGCCTTGGCCACCTTCTCACCCACTCCAGTCACACTGGCTGCTGCAGAATCGCCAGCTGGCTCAGAGGCGGTCGCCCAACACCCAGCCCCATACAAGGCAGCCTCGCCCACACGGCCGGGGTGTTTGAGAAGCAAGCCCCCACTTGAGACTCCAGCAGCAACAGACCCATCTGCAGCCAAACACACAGCCCCCACAGTGTCATGCAGCAGGGACTGGACCTCCTCTTCTTTTCGCGTGAGGCGGGCTGCGGAATCAGACGTACCAGCAGGTCCCGAGGTCTGGCAGGGCGTCTCAGCAGGCCTTGGAGCAGAGGCACCGTGGGCGCCGACGTCGGGTCCACAACTGAAGGCAGTGCATGTGGGAGGATCCTGGTTGGGGTCAGGGGACGGATGGGAACTACCATCAGGCTTGGGAGTGCAATCAGGATCTGCCACTGCGGCGGGACTTGGCACCCCGCTGCGCACACGTGACTGGTCAGTGTCACATCGGACGAAACATGGTTCATGCAATACTGCAGGTTCCGAAGCGGGGGCGTGCCGTTGTTGCTGCGGGTGCTGCAGTCGCTCGTGGTCTGCCAGCAATTGCGCATTGCGGATGAAGCGGCGCCAAGAAGCCTGAGAAGCGATCCGTAATCAAAAGGCTGGATGAGACTTCCAACACCCAAACAGAGCCTTGGTATTTGAATGGCGCATTTTGGGGTTTCCAGCTCCCTTGTAGTGGAACGTTGCTGGCGTGTTCCCAATGTGCGCTTAGCACCTTGCATTGCACACCAAACTGAGCACTCTATGCATGGCAGCTCTCGCATTGTGCATACTGTGCTTTGTGCACTCAGATTCAAAGCACTCTAGGGTAAACTGGGACAATAGCGTCACATTTGAATCTGATACTCCAAAAGCGCCACTTTTAGCATGTTGGATTTGACCACTTTTCACCGCTTTGTACACCCTGTATTGCCTCTAGCATATATCGCACGAAGTCGCCCCCCCCTACCTTGGAGGTAGGGGAGGGGCGTAGGGGGGGGGAGGTAGGGGGGGGAGGTAGGGGGGGGGTAGGGGGGGGGGTAGGGGGGGTAGGGGGGGAGGTAGGGGGGGGGTCGAGAAGGTAGGGGGGGGGTAGGGGGGGGAAGGCGGTGCACACACAAGGCGGAACACACAAAAGGCGGTCTATAGCCACCGCAGGAGTCATGTTATTTAAGGGGCCACAGGCAAGGCGGTGCACACAGAAGGCGGTGCACACACAAGGCGGAACACACAAAAGGCGGTCTATAGCCACCGCAGGAGTCATGTTATTTAAGGGGCCACACGCAAGGCGGTGCACACACAAGGCGGTGCACACACAAGGCGGAACACACAAAAGGCGGTCTGTAGCCACCGCAGGAGTCTTGTTATTTAAGGGGCCACAGGCAAGGCGGTACACACAGAAGGCGGTGCACACACAAGGCGGAACACACAAAAGGCGGAACACACAAAAGGCGGTCTATAGCCACCGCAGGAGTCTTGTTATTTAAGGGGCCACAGGCAAGGCGGTACACACAAAAGGCGGTGCACACACAAGGCGGAACACACAAAAGGCGGTCTGTAGCCACCGCAGGAGTCATGTTATTTAAGGGGCCACAGGCAAGGCGGTGCATACAGAAGGCGGTGCACACACAAGGCGGAACACACAAAAGGCGGTCTATAGCCACCGCAGGAGTCATGTTATTTAAGGGGCCACAGGCAAGGCGGTACACACAGAAGGCGGTGCACACACAAGGCGGTGCACACAAAAGGCGGTCTGTGGCCACCGCAGGAGTCATGTTATTTAAGGGGCCACAGGCAAGGCGGTACACACAAAAGGCGGTGCACACACAAGGCGGTGCACACAAAAGGCGGTCTGTGGCCACCGCAGGAGTCATGTTATTTAAGGGGGGTGCGGGGGCTGGCCCCCGCGTCGAGCGAAGCGAGCCGTCTGTCGAGCGAAGCGAGCTGAAGGTAGGGGGGGGAGGTAGGGGGGGGTAGGGGGGGGGTGGGGGGGGGTAGGGGGGGGGATTTGATTTGATTTGATTTGAAGGCCGATCTTGAGGCTCACAGGCCGCCCGGGGGGCGCTCGATGGCTGTCCCGACGACTCTGCATATCGGCCGGCCATGCATGCTGCGCGCCCCCAGCCGCCGCTGCGGGCTGGGGGGGGGGGCAGGCTCGCCGCCGTGCCGCGGGTTGGGCGGGGAGGGGGGTGGGGGGGGAGGGTGGGGGGGGGGCGGGAGGGAGGGGGGGGAGGGTCGCCGCGCCCCGTCGCCGCTGGGCCGCGGCGGGGGGGCGCACAGACCCGCCGCCTTGGGGGGGGGTCGGTGTCCCCGCCCGCCTCGTTCCCCCGCTCGCCGGGCCGGGGGGGGGGGGGGGGGGGGGCGAGGGGGGGGCCGGGGCTGAAAGGTAGGGGGGGGGGTGGGGGGGGGGTAGGGGGGGGGTAGGTAGGGGGGGGAGGTAGGGGGGGGCGACTTCGTGCATACTATCCTAGGATCCCCATGCTGCTGAAGGCGCAATAGTAGTACGCCTCTTGCAGAGCCCTAGTCAATCAGATGTCGCGCGCGCGCATGCACAGCCTTGTGTAAGCAGGGGGAGCCTGTCGTTTTCCTAACTTTGCCCGTGCTTGCGCAAAGCGGGGGGGAGGGAGGTATGAGTTGGTGGCTTTGGTGGTACTGGGTTGGGGTGCTCACTTGAATGTTGCGTTAAACCACACACGAATTGACTGATTATTCCTTGCATTGATGCATAAACTTGATGGTATCAAATCCACTACAAAATTCAGATGTTTACTTCCTTGCAGGAGAAAGATGCATCACAACCAAAGCAGAGCTTTGTGTTGCACAGGGCTCCTGCTGGGCTCCAGACAAGCTCCAGTGTCATCGGGCTCGAGATGGGCTCTTCTCACACGGGGTACAACAAATAAAAGATACACCAAAAACCTGCCCACACCTCACTCCAACCAGAATGCTCACAACAGGGCACCAGAACACGGTGTGCCGGCAAAATTCAGCATGTGCTTGATGTCCTCACTGCCAGTCAAGCTTGCCCTCAAACACATGGCCAAGGCCCCAAAAACCACGGCCGGCTTTGCATACAATCTGCACTTCATCATCTCCCCAGAATCTGAGTCAGATGATGAATCCTCAGAAATGAGGAGCTCTGAGTCAGAAGCAGTACTACTGTCATGATCAGAAGCAGTAATTCCTGGGAACTGTGGTTGGAAAAAACCAGGAGAACGGCGGTCAGATGAGCTCCCCTTAGACAAGGCCGTGCAAGCGCAAGTGGCAAGGGGGGGGGGGGGGCGTACACACACACACACACACACACACACACACCACTACATTTGATGGTGGCAGTGAGCAGGTGATAGGAAAGCACGGGAGTGCTCAGCGATGCTACTGATAGGTTGGATGTGGTTGTGTGTGCCTGAAATTCGCATCCAGTCACGCTCTCGCCTAGGAGAGGGGTGCAGCTCTCGCACGCACATTGCACGGAGCACATCGCATGCGCATGGTGTGTAGTGCCATGCCCATTTGAATTTTCCAACAGCGTCCTTCAGGTTATGCATCAACCAATAATCATTTGTGACCCATTTCCCATCTCCTCAGGATATGTCGCCATCAGCCTGACGTGTGTTTGCTGACCGCGCATGCTGTGAAAGATACTGCTCAACGCCCCTGCCCCATTGACATATGCCCTGGCCCCATTGACATAGCCCTGTTTGTGTCCTTGTTCTATGCGGTGGCGGGTGTGTGGGGGAAGGGGGGATGCAGCAACCAAATTGGAAGCATAAGGAGTGTATATTCTGTGTCACAAATCATGGTGAGAGCAATCTCCTTCGTAACATCTTCCTCGGCTTGGAAAACCCTGGACCCATGTGTGGGAATTGTGTCACAGACAATCCAAATTGCAGCAGTGTTGGGCAAGGGATACACACATCTCAGAATCAACTGCAGACAAGTCATCTTGCGTCCCATGCCAACGATATTGCATGCAGGCCCCATCTCCCAAAGGCACTTACCCTTCTGTTGCATGGAACTCACATTCTGTCTCTGGTGCATTTTAAATTTTCTTGCTTCCTGTAGAATGACACATACCTGTGTCACGTTATACTTCTCCCACTGTGCAGCAGCGGCGGTCTCCAATCCATGCCTCTGTGCCCAGCGGTACGCACCAGAACCGCACAAAAGTGTGGGTTGCACACGCCCCAATGACCGAGGGTGCTGTGCTTGCTGCATTATGCACTCCGCCTGTCAAGCACACATGGACACAGGGTGCTTCCTCTGCCTCAGCTTTGAACAGTCCCTGTCCCTATACAGAGCCTGTTTACGCAGCCTCGCCTTGCACATAGCCACTTTCTCTCCCAACTAGACAGGGTCCCAATTTTGCTCAATGGTCCATTCGTGGTGAACCATCTCAGGGTACCAATCACAAAAACAGCGTAAAATGATCCCACATACATAGTCCAGATGGCAACGTAATCAACAAAACCACAACCGGCTCACAGAGAGAGCTTACGGGTGTCTTAGAGCTCCTGAAGTGGGGATTTCATGTCAGAGCACAACCGGATTAGCCTCGTGGTGTAGGCGTGGTGCAGTATGCTTGGCATAACACAATGCAACAATGCAAAAGGAAAATCTGGGGCACAAGGAACGCAATTATTAGTCTCAGTTCCCGACAACATGCATTGATTCAAGCATTCACATCACCGAGTGAAATATGTATCACACACACATGGGTACACACATGTATCACACACACACACACACACACACACACACACATGGGTGACTAACGCGCCTTGAGGACTTGTTTGGTACCCCTTGGGGCGGGGGGCACTCAATAATGGGCTGCGGGGGATGAAGGCGCGGCTGGGCATGGTCATGGGCAGAAGCACTTTCAAAGAGAAGTTTTGCAAGGAGCCCCCTTTGTCGCCCACCCCAAGGTCCAACCCCCAAGGAGGAAGAGGAAGGACACAGGGTGGTGAGAGGCCGATGGGCACCACAACCTATCAAGGGAAAGGACCGACTGGATTTTGGAGCTAGAACTTTCCACCCCAAATTGGCAAGGGCAACTCCAACAGGGTGATTTTTCGCACCAGGAAATTTTTCTCATCTGATAGGGCCCCAAATGATCCCAACTTTATTGCATCCGAGTTGCACTGGGGATTTATGCTAGAAGGGTGGGGAGGGGGTTTCGGACCTTGGGGGGGGGGGGGGGTGGCATGTCGCCATATGTCTTGTTCTCGTGTGCAGCTCGCGGGCCTACTGGCCGATCGCCATTCACTGCCCTTCCCTTGGACCCCTTCCCTCCATAGGCGGTGGTGCCCATTGGCCTCTCACCACCCTGCGTCCTTCCTCTTCCTCCTCGCCCTATCATTCCCTCTCTACTTCCCTTTCCTCTCCCTCTTCAGCACCCCATGTGTCCACCAGTAGTCATGCAATGGTCATGCAGGGTGCATGCTGAAGATGTACCAGATGAATGGGGTTCCGCACCCCAGGAACTGCTGCACAAGCTCCAAACTGGGGCTGGGGGTTGGTGCGGGAGATGCTCATCAGACTAGCATCGCACTCCACAATGCCTGTGCAAATTGACAAGGGTACGTGTGGTTGTGCATGGGTGTTGGGCATACACCAAGTCCCTCACCTCATTAGTGGCATCAAACCTCTGTCTGGGTTGCTTCATTTTCCTCAAGTTGTGTGTGTTGTGTTGCGTGTTACACCATCCCTCCCTTCATGAAATTTAAATTGATATCGGCACATCACCGAGTGGAAGAGCGGTCTTAACGTGTGGTAAACCATGACATAGTTTGCACGCAGAAGAGTTTGAGTAGGGACGAAACAAAACATGTAGAACACGGCCTCTCCATTCAAGGGCGGCTGCTGGGGGCACGACTTTGCACATGTAAAACCGAGGGTGGCGGCAAGGAGCCTCGAATGTAGTTGGCGTTGTTTGCATGGAAAAATTTTGTCACATTGGTTGGGCCAACAATCCACGAGCTCAATAGCCAGTAGCGGGACCTGGCATCGCTTGTGCCCCTCTTAAAGGGACATAAAAGCTCTTGTCGGACGCAAACAAAGTGTTGCGGCACATTTGCCAACGTCGGAGGCGTGTTACTATGGCATACGCACGTCACCCTTGCTAGCAGCATTACTACATCGTTGCCCTGGGAGTGGCACTAGTGTTTGAAGGTTCGCGATGCTCGCTCGCGAGGGGTTAGTTGCAAGGTTGAGAGGAGGAGTACAAATGTGCAAACAACCCCCAAGCGGCGTGACCCGACTAAGGGTGCGTCCCAGCGTTCAAAGCGCCGGGGTGCCCGGCGACTCCCTTTCTAGCATGCGCGCTAGGGATGGGGAGTTTCCCGTGTCCCATTTCTAAACGGATTTTTTGTGTCGCATTCCGCGGTAGTGGTTCCTCGATGGTTTTTCCTTTTGCATTGTTTTGCATTGTTCTTTATGCCGATCTATGAAGGATCTATTGTGTGTGATGCACCCTGTTTGTGCGACATAGGCGGATTAGACTTGGAGGCGAAAAACCTCCCCCGCCAACCCTTGACCATCATGCTATGACAAGTTTGGTCATGCAACCCGCCCCTCGAGACCAAAGCCGTGGAAACTATGGTCGTTCTAACAAGGTTTCACACTAGCAACTACAAGCACATACCGTCTTCATTCAAATTAGATCCGAGACCTGCATTCGTCAGAGGCTCATCCTCTAATTTACCGATGGCCGCCGCAACGGCTCTCGATGCATCTACGGTCAAAGTTGCATTGCCGGCAACAAAAGGGGAAGCGGGTGTTGCGAAGAAGCACATATGCATATGATCAATCGATCCATGCCGTTCAAAGCCTGAATGCAATAATTTAGGCAAAAATCGTAGTCGCCATTTGGAATCACCAATGTCAACCGCGAATACTAGTCAACCAACGCCTTTAAACTTTGAATACGGGGGTGCTTCCCAATTCCAAACCGATCATACGACGGGGTGACCGGCACCTGCGTTGTTGCGAAGTTCTCGAGCTGCTCGATTGCACGCCTCCTTCATCGCGTGCTCCAATTGAGCCTCGTTGTGGGGAGAGTGGTACCCACACCCCACGTGCACGCAAATCATCCACATTCTGCCACACGAAAGTAGCACGATTGAGAACCTATGTGCACAAGTGTAGGAAACCCTCACGAAAAAATATCCCACCACCACCATGCAAAAACATCATGCGTCCCACCGTAGACCTCCTTATAGTTGCGGTGCATCATGCTTCAATCTGTTCCTTGTGTAGAGGTTGTATGTATTGGAGGTGATGAACCGTAAGCGAACTACACATGGAAAGCACGCAATCATGGTGGATGATTGGGAAGCATCGGGATCGGGGGCCAAAGAGAGTTTCGGGAACATGCTAGGCCTACAGAATGTCGAACGGCACTCGGCCTCTTCATCGGATTCACCGATGTGTTCAGTCAGTGCCCAGTCTGCGTCCTGTGTCCTGTAAACACGCGACCCACTTGAAGTCGAACCCGGAACGTAAATTCGCCTGGATTCAGAACATTTGCTGTCATATTTTGTGTACACATCCTGAGCAGCGGGTAACCCGAATAAACGTCTAATATGCCTGTTGTCAAACAGAGCCGTGAGAAAAAGTCTGCTGATAGAAGCAATGCTGTATTGGCAGCAGCACGTTTGCCCCCTTCGTATTTCAATGCCCCAAACATCACTGTTGCAAAAGCAAGCTGTGAGGGTTTGCTTACCTCTCAGGGTTTGGTTGTTTTCACAGGACCATGGCTCAGGACCAGGACTCATCGCCACGGGGGGAGAGCATGAGGAAGAAGAAGGACGATGGGGACGTTCCACCCGATGCTCGTGTCCGTGTTGCAGTGCGCATCCGTCCCAAGAATAGAGCTGACCATGGCGATGACACTCAATGCGTGACAGTCGAGGATCAGAAAATTACGGCCGACAACGGGCAGAAATCTGCTTCCTTTACGTTTGATCACGTGTTTCACAACTCTTCACAAACACAGGTAAGGCTGCAGGATTGCACGGTTTTGGGTAAATGACGACTGTTGAATTGAATGGCCAGACGCCAGCCAGGTTGCTTACACGGCGTGGAGTTTTTGCTTCTTCCAGGTGTACTAGGTTCCTGTCGTTCCTGTCTTTTTGGTTCTCCCAGGTGTACAAAGAACTTGGAGAGCAGATGTTGCAAGATGCGTTTTCCGGCTACAACTCAACCATCTTCGCGTACGGTCAAACTGGTAGTGGGAAAACGTACAGGTTTCTGATTGTTTTTGCTCGTGGCGCAGTGCCTTCACCTGGCAGCCCTGCAGGGAACTTCGGGTTGTGCACCGAAAATTTGTCGGTCTGCGATAACGATACCTGTTCTCTCCGCGTGCAGCATGGTGGGCGTTGAAAATGACCCTGATCACGAAGGCTTGTTGCCTCGCATCTGCAAAGAACTATTTGACCTGAGCCAAGAATTAATGGCGGAAGATGCCAGCCTGAGCATTAAGGTGTGTAACCTCCGCTCTCGCGGTTCTCCATTATCTATCTCCATACTGCCTTTGGCCCATAGTCTTCTCACACGGTTCTATGCGCACCAGGAGGGAGGGAAAGGGGTTTTCTCACTTTCTGCGGCTGGTGATTCAGGGGCAATGCTCCAAACGTCCAATTCGTGGTTTGCGTGTGTCCAGATCCAAGTTTCTTTCGTGGAGGTGTACAACGAGAAGATCCGAGACCTGCTGCAGTTTGAACATTCAGGCCACCCCGCAGTATGCCTAAGCTGCGTGCACATTCCGTCCAGCAGGTTGCTGTTCTCTCTGGCATTTTCCCGCCCTTAGGTTAATGATGATTTGCGAGATTTGAGATTGAAGGAGGACAAGAAGGCGAAAAATTTTTATGTCGACGGTTTGTCGCTTCATACGGTTATGAACTACGGTATGCAGCTCACAACTAAACCACCGACGTGGTGACAAATCAACCATACTACGGCAATCAGGTGACGTTGTTTGTTGTTCCCACCTCCAGGACGAGTGAAGAATCTGATTGAAACCGGCACCGAACTGCGCACCAAGGCGGAGACGGGCATGAATGAGCTGAGTTCCCGATCTCATTCCGTGTTCACAATTTACATGCATCAGACCCACGTATGTTTCTCAGGGTGGGGTTCCAACTGTGAAGTGCAGGTGGGTGGTCGCAAGCATCCAGCCGTGGCAAGACCCCCCATTGGACTTCTTGTTTTGCGTGCAGGACCCGCCCAATCCAATGCACAAAGATACGGAGAGCAAAATCACCATCGTCGACCTGGCTGGCAGTGAAAGGCAGTCCAAGACAGACATCACTAACGCTGTGCAGGCTGCAGAGGCTGAGCGAATCAACATGTCTTTGCTCATATTGGGGCGGTGTCTCAGTGCATCCTCCGGCTCAGGCAAGCAGCACATCCCTGTCCGAGAGTCTGTATTAACCAAGTATGTACATGTATTTGTGAGCACAGGCTAGCCTCATTCTACAATAGAGGAACCAATGCTGGACGGAGTTTGAGATAGATTTTGAAAGGCGAACATATTCTGTTGCCTGCAGGCATTGGCACGGCTCCTTTTTCCTTCTCTTGGCGCCTGGTCGTCAACTCTGACTGTTCCATCGCTTTCAGGATGCTGATGGAAATCTTCGGTGGCAACTCCAAGACAATTATGTTTGCGACCATCAGTCCAGCCATGTTCAACTTTGCAGGTTGCTTCTGTTGGCGGTATTCACTTCAGTCAGCGATTTCCTGAACTGATTGATTTGTGCACTCGCATCGCACGATTTTTGCCGTTTGTTCGTTTTACATTCGGTTTATGTTGCCTGGGCGAGCTTGACTGCATCCGGATTGTCTTCCCATGCAGAGAGTATGTCGACACTTCAGTATGCACACAATGCGAAGAAGATCAAGCACAAGGCCAAGCAAAATACGCTGGCAAAGGCCATAGAAGTGAAGGGTGTGTCTGACCCTGAGTTTAATTGTGTTTCTCTCCACGTTTTGTGTTGTGATGTGGGGTCGTTCACAGCGGGAGGTTCCTTGTTTATCTTTGGTGCCATTCGGCTCTCGTGCCCAAAACTTGGTTGCGATCATGCCCAACCCCATCTCGTGATTCTGACCGATACCTCCGCACGTCTCCCCCTCTCTCTAGAACTCAAGGAGCAGGTGAAGGCGCTTGGGAAGACGTTGATTGAAGAGCTTGAGAAGGCCGCTCAGCAGAAGGAGCTAATGGACAAGGAGATTTGTGCTATTACGGCTGAGAAAGAGCTGATTGCTCAGGAATTGGCAGCTTCGCAGGCTGAGATTGAGGTGCTAGCGACTGGCCATTCCCCTCTAGGTGATTGCCGTCTGCAGCCCCATGTGTTCTTCATGCCCCGGTGCTTCTGTGTCCCTTCTCTCGCAGAGCCTCAAGCAACAAATTGCTGAGCTGACGGCAGAGAGGGATGAGCTCCGATTAAGGGTATGTGTGGACAATGCAAATGCAATTTTGGCAGTTTTTGTCATGGGGCATCACTCAGGCACGTTCTGGACCCACCCACCTGCAGCCTTTGGGGTCTCTGGCTCCAATGGTTTCAGATGGGACTCATTGCTCTCCTGGGGACAGCGGGGGGATGTTTGAGGTAAATTTGTTCGTTCCCGCTGCAAAAGGGGCCGAGGCGCGTCTCACATTTTTTTTGTCTGATTGTTCGTGTGTCATGAACCCGGTTGCAGCAAGTCCAGAGCACCATTCGTCTATTGTAACATTATCGGATATCCGTGTATATGCCCTGAAGTCGCTTCCCACGTTGATTTCACCCTGCACCTGCATCAGTGATACACATTTTCGCTTGCTGATGTGAATGCTTGAAACTGTGTGTGTGTGTGTGTGTGTGTGTGTGTGTGTGTGTGTGTGTGTGTGTGTGTGTGTGAGCCAGCGGCTACGCTGGTCTCCTGACCAGTCTGCTCTCCAGCCATCCTTGTACCTGTTCTTCCCTGCCATCCCTCCTGTACCGTTGCGTATGAACCCCAACCCCCCCCCCCCCTGGACTTGCGCGCGAAGCAACAACAGGGTTCCCTGGGCATGAAAGGACTGCTGCAACGTCCAGTGTCATTCTCTTCCCCTCCCAGGTTAGTGATACACGATCAGGGTGCCTGATTCTTTGCCTGTGACTCCTTGTGGATGATATCAAACATTCCCGTACCCTGTTTCTTGTATCACTGCAGAAAGGCGCCTAGCCTTATGACTTCATGACAGCTTCAATGCTTTGCCCTGCTTTGTGCTGTTTTGATTGCTCACTGGCCTGACGAGGTGTTCTGGGTGCCATCCGATCCACAGTGCTCGTGCTAAGCAACAGTGGTCTTATCGTTTGGTTCCTGCACAAGTGTGTGTGTGTGCCCGCTCTGGGAATGCACAAGGGAGTGGGGATGGGGGTTGGAGTGTGGTAAGGCGTTGAGTGCTTTCCTTTCGACACCCTGATTGCGCGCCGGAATGTTTGCGTGCTCTATCGAGAAGCACTCATTTTTGCAGGCACAGCAGGAGGGGTCTGTTACGATAACCCCAAAAACTGGCAAGTTGATGGCAAAATTGTGGCGCCCGGAGCAGCCAGCAATATGTTGCCGCGATAGGAACACTGTTCATCTGTCCCCATTTTCACTACAGGGACCAGGGACAGTTAGCGGACCGAGCACTCTCACGATGGACGGTGTGTTTGGAACGGTACGTAATAGTAGACCCGCAGACGACGATGATTCAGGTTCGGACCAAGGAAATAATGGGGAAGATCCCGATGATCGAGCGAGAAAGCTTCAGCAAATTCACGTATGGACCATCATCACCCAACAGTTCGAATCCAGATATTGCCGCAGATGACGTGCATTTTCAATAGTTGCACAGACCTCCCGTGTATCGCATAACCCTGTTGCAGCATTGCACACGTGTACGTACCTGCATTTCGCATTCCACGAATGAAGAACAGTGTTAGGCTGAGTTGTACGCTGTTGGTTGATGTCGCTGCAGGAGGAGTTGCAAATCAAGCTGCCCACGATGAACCCAAGTCTGCCAGGGACTGCCCGGAAGCTTCCAGATACAGCGAGCAGTCACGATCTGACCAGAGGTGGCCCAGAAGAATTGGTATGTGTATTGACGTTCCACACTGGGCTCTGGCAGGAACAAAAACATTGCAGGGCTTGCAAAGCCCGTTCCTTCGGGTTCGTTCCCAAAACAGATTTACTTGTTCCTTTTCAGCATCCCACATGGAAATCGCCCAACGCGGCCCCCAGCGGTAATAGCAGTTTGTGTGGCATGGTGTTCTGACCCGAGCGCCTCGCGTACCTGGGTTTCATGATCCCCTTGCTCGCAGCCCGTTTTCTTTCGCAGGCCCACTTTTTCTCCGTTTTCGGTCGCAGTGGTGCCGAGCTCGTAGCCACAGTGCTTCAATCCATGTTCAAAATGCCAGTTTAGGGTTGTGGTCTGCCAGAAGGATACCACCCAACAGGCGAAGGTGCAATTGTAGGGGTGCTGTGCATCCCGCCACAGATTTGCTTACGGTTGTGCAGCATCCACCAGCAATTGAATAACATCCACAGGAAATTCGGGGAGCACCCGCAAATATTGAGTAAATATGCATCAACAACCGCTTGCGAAGCCACCGGCAAACATCGCAAGGGGCTGCTAATACCATCTGGTTTGCACGGTCAAATGCGGCACCTCCCAATGGGGTCAAAATGAGCCCTATTTTGTCCTTATTTGGAGGTCCCGTAAATAGCCATGCAGGTGACAGGTGACTGCCACCAGGTCAGGAGATAGGGGCAGGGCACACGGGCACGATTTCGTGCCGCCTATCGTGAAAAATAGCAAGGGTCGGGACCCCGCAGATCACCCCAGCCACCCCAACGGTCAAACCGACTAGAAACACACGAAAAGGGTCGAAGCTTTCGATCTTTTTTTTTTTTGATATTTGAAACAGATGACCCCTGCAAATGTCGCCGTTTCAAGCCCCTCGCCTCAAAACGGCTGATGCAGTTGGGGCCCTGTTTGCCTCTGAATATTGTGCGGTAGATGGTTGGGAGAAGAATGGGAGGTTCTGAGGTTTCTGACGGGTCGCATCACAGCGCACGCCTGATTTGCTTCTTTTTTCCTCCTCAGTCCAGGACTGCATCGACCGTAACTCATGAAATCCGATCGTACGTGGGGCACGGCGCAGCTGTGTACTCGTGTGCATTCCACCCGCAGGGCGATAAAATGGTGTCTGCTTCTCGGGACCGTACTCTGAAGGTGTGTTGCTGCACCCTGTCCACCTCATCCGTTTCTGTCATTTCTGCCAGCTGTGCTGTTTGTTTTCCAGCTCGATGAGTACAGCACTGACGCAAGGAGGTTGTTTGGACAAGGGGATGGGGGGGGGGGGAGTCTGATGGGGGCTGGGGGTGCAACAATCCAACGAACTTTTGCAGGCGCGCTTGAATGATCATGTACGCGGGCTGCCCATGGAGGTCGCTGACCTTTCAACAGCTCGAAATGTTGTGGGCAGGAAGCTACGTTCATGCCATGCAATACTGTCCGGCTCTCCTCTGTATTTCCTCCATCTCAGTTCCTGAATTTTGGCCTTTGTGAAGAAATGGCGGACTGCAAGACTCAGGCACCGTCAAGAGTGCTATGGGTCATTTGTTTGCTCGGATGTAAATGCTTTCCGTCACAAAACGGGGCAAACGGGGAAACTGGGCAAAGCTCCTAGACCACACCATCTACTCGCGAGTACTCTCCCTGGATGCCAAAGACGCCTAAATTCAACATGTTGACCGAGTTTCCGTTGCGTGACGAAGAGGGCACAGTGTTTTTGTGTCGTGTGATTTCTCATTTTGTCTTTCACTGGTGGCGGCAATGACTGGCGATGAGGCTCTGAACCCACCCAAGTATCCTGGCACGTGTTCTCTTCGGCAGGTGTGGAGTGTCAAGAGTGGCACTGAGATCCATTCCTTAAAGGGTCACAACGGATTTGTCCTGTGCTGTGTCTACTCTCCCAATGGCAATGAGATTTGTTCTGCCTCCGACGACAAGACTCTGAAGGTAATCCTGTCAGTAGCATGTGAGTCATGCCCAACAGCGGGATTTGGAATGAGGATTACGCGAAACGTAGTCTTTGGAGGGACTGTTGCCGTCAGATTTGTGGTGGGTGTGGGCGTGCGCGCGCATATGAACACTGTTTTCAAGTATTGCCGCGTTTACTGCGGCGTCGAGTCGTCTTATGGTCATTTTTTCTGAGTTTCAGATCAACCTGAAGGAAATCGAGCACTCAGGCTGTCGCTTGAGAGGGGATGAAGGGGCCTGATATGGAAGTCCATTTGATTTGAACACATTCACCATGAATTTACATGGCTGGATGTTTGGAGCAAAGCTGGAGTGAGGACCCAATTGGCACGGGAAGGCGCGTCCTTTTCTAGTGGCAGATTTTGAACAGCTTTGTAGCCTTAAGCAGCGCATGAAAGTGGTGCATGGCTCATCACCGGCCTGAAAGTAGTTTTTGTTTCACAGTCGTCGTCGATCCCTCGGATCGTGTCATCTTCGCTGCGGTTATTTGGAGAGGGGCACAGCAGATTGCGCGTTTCGTTCGACCAAGCAAAGTGGCATTTTGGAGGGATGATTTGGGTAAATGCGCAGTTGGAGGCGTTAATTGCTGATGAGGATGCTTGCATTGCAGTGCATTACTGTGGTTGTCGTGATTTCACAGTTTGCTGGTGGAAATTGTTTGTGTGATGACCATTCAGGTCGTTCAAAGAGTTGGTTGTCGTTGTTTGTCAAAAACCGCGGAGAGCGGCCTTTTGCTCCACGGAAGACGGCTGGCGGTTTAGCGACCGACGGCAGTCGGCGATCGATGCCCAACCAACAGCTCTGGCCGGTCCATCGATGTTGGACTTGACAGATTGTCGGGGGGGGGGGGGGGGGTTGCAGCCCAGTGACGTTATTAGCAGTCGGCTGTGGTGCAGCGCCACCTGTGTGCCTCGCCTGCTGTCATTTGCGAAGAAAGCCTTCAGGTGCCATCTCCCGCATCCAACAAAAATACTTTTGGGCAGATTTGGGATGGTGAGACCGGCAAGAAGCTCGTCACTTTGAAGGGCCACAATGACAAGGTGTATTGCTGCTGTTACGCTCCGAATGGTGAGCAAATCGCATCTGCTTCTTGTGATAAAACCGTTAAGGTATGTGTGATTGGCTGCCACAAGTGTGCTGCTGGGACACTGATACATTGTACACTGGTTCAGATTTGCAGAGGAAAATGCAGTAGCAAAACAGGGGTCAGCTGATCACAGAGAAAACATTTGAAAACACTGAACACGAGAAAAGTCCCTGAAAAAGTATAAAAAGAAGGCCAAAAACTCCACCATCGAACAAACAACACATGCGGATGAGCCTGTACCGCATGCCGACCTCAATTGAGGCTCGCTGTGTCGCAATTACAGGAATGAAATCAAGAGGAAGTCAGAGGGGTGAGGCGAAGCACCGCACAACCCTGGTAGCCACCAAGGATTGTGTGATGTGTAGCCGAGCCTCCCTATTGGTTCGCTGTTGCTTTGCCCTCATCTGCTTTGTTAGAGGTGCTGCAGTATAGCGAAAAGTGGACGAAGCCCATCGGACCTACACCAGCATTGCACGGCGTTTAGAACCAAGTTGTCTCCGACAGCTTCATCTTCGTTTGAGACAATCCTGATCGAAAAGTTGTTTCGGGCTATTTTATGAAGTTTGTGCGCACTTCCGCAAAGGAGGAGCAAAGTAAAATGCTGCACAGATTTCAGCCCATCCTACCTTTCCGGACGTGGATTTTTCTGAATCAGCTTGAAGCTTTGGGTTTCTGACTGCAGCAAGAAGTACGGCAATTCAATGATGCCGGTGCAATATTCTACTTCGGGGGGGGGGGGGGGGGGGCGGTTGGCACAGCCACCGAAAAAACTGGGGGGTTGGAAACGGGCTCCCTTGTCCAAAGGCACATTTTCGACTCAGAAAACCAGCTTGAAATTCGCGGCCCGCCCAGCTATTTTCGGGATAAATTTACGAACCCATGATGCATACCTCAGAATAATTCGCCTGCCACGGGATCATTTTGACTCATGTATGCTGTACCCCCCCAGATGGGTGGTCTGCTCCCAGGCAAGGAGAAGGGCAGCTGTCAATAATGCTGCGCAAGCCTGGTGAAACCAAGGCTGCACCACCGTTTGCTCTCCTTTTGAACCGCTGCGCACTCCGCTATGACAGAGGGTTTACTCTCCGCACTGAGGATTATTGCCATGTGGATCCTTAATGTGTTGGTGCCACGGCCCGCCATCTGGGCCAATACAGCGGCTTGGTGGACCGTGGTGAGCGGCGAAAGGCCGATTGGCGCCGCCAACTGGCACCGCTGAGGATGTAAGCTTGAATTCGCATCCGAAGCCAGCACACCACATGGTAAGGTTGAAGAGAAAATCAAGAACAATGGGTGACTGTTTTGAGCGACAGAAAAAACCAAATACCTATGCCGCCCTGCCCTGCATCACACTAATCACACAGCCCTGCAGGTGGGGCTTCCTGTTCTGTACTTGCCCCTTTTGAATAACAATACAAGGCAAGAGGTTGGCAGCATGACTGCCCGTTAGGGGTTCGGCGGTTGGCAAAGCCCTGAAATGTTGCTAAGCCCCCCGGGCCAGGCCATATCTTCATCTACAGTGAGGCTCCCATGTGCTATACCCCCTTCCTCCGGTTGAGCTGCACAATTTATTTGACGGTTGCGCGCTGTTGAGGCCCCCAGAACATTGCAAGAGCTGAGTCTCACCCCCTTGTGTGGCCAAAACTATGTGGCCTTCGAAAGCCCTTTCACCCAAACATTGCTCCTGGCCAGTTCCTCAATTTCGTGTGACCCCTGGAACAAGGGCAAACAGTAGCTGCGTGCACCAGATTCCACCATTACACTCTGCAAGACACTGTGATGTTTTCTGTCATTGCATGATTGTATGTGACACCCCGTACCCCCTTACAGCGCTTTATTTCTGCACCATCCGGTCCCTGAATGCTGTGTTTATGCTGTGATGGCCCCTTTAATCTAGAACCTCGTCGCTTTGTGCCACATTTTCCGCACGGGTGGAGAGCACACTCCAAACTGTTCCAAACTTCGCAGGAAAGACGGCATGTGAAGGCAGAAGACTCATCATATGAACCCCCCCTTTGGAATCCTGGGTGGGGTGGGGGGGGCTTTTTTTTTTTGCAATTCTGGTTAAGGATCCACCTCTGACCACTTGTGTGTGTGTTGTGTGCACGCGTTGTTGTTGCCAGGGAAGGGGTGTAACACTTTCTGACAATGCAAGGATTCTGCCACCTCTGTCTATTTGCTGTAATCCAGACTCCGTATAATCCTCAGGTGATCATGTTTGGCACTATCGCCATCTTGGGGAGCCAGTTCTGGCCACAGTCACTGGCCCCTCAACAAGCAGAGCTGGTTTTGGGGGCAGGGCAGTTATGATCATTGGTGCAAATTCCTTGCAATGCCACCCCCTCATACCCACCTGGTCGATCAGTTGTCGTACCGAATTGGACGTCATTGCCTTCTGCAAGCAGACACTGCATTTTGACACTGGGTGTTTTTGCCAGGTTTTATACCTGCCTTTGTGGCACGCCCCTTCCTTCCCCCGCTTTGCCACCCTATGCAGGTGCTTTTGCTGCTGATATCCTCCTGCAGGTATGGGATAGAGAACAGGGCAAGAAGCGCTGCACGCTGCGCAACCACACCAGCGCAGTATTCAGCTGCAATTTCTCCCATGATGGCAAGCAGTTGGTGTCGGGTTCGGACGATAAGACTATTCGTGTGTGGGACTGGGCGAACAATGCAGAGCTCTTCTGCTTCCAGGGGCACACAGGAACGGTCTGGTCTTGTGAGTTCAGCCCCACTGACGAACAAGTTCTATCCGCCTCAATGGATGGGACTGTGAAGGTCTGCACGTCGTCAACTGCTGATTTGCACGTCAGAGGGATTGATTCTGCACCAGGGAAAGGGGGGGAGATGCAGACTCCGCATGGTCTTATAATGGTGGTTCAGTCCAGAGTTTGGGACGCAGTAGCGAATGACCTCCTTTTCAGGACCGGGGCATCTTTGACTCCGCCAATTTAAGGATTTGTCTGGCCTTCTGATGCTGGTTTGCGCCCCCCCCCCCCCCCCCGGGCCCCCAGCACCAAATGTTTGTTTGGGTTTTCATGGGAGAAAAGACAGTACAATATTCATGTTTTTTGGAAACGGAGCCAGGAAACACCAATTCCTTTCGTTTCTTCGTCGTTTCGATTAAAATATTGCTTTTCACTTTTCACAACACTTTCAATTGATTTGTGCCGAATTCGTCTGCGACCTGCATGTGCCTCGTTCCTCCGGATGCTTGTCTATGCACGCGCATGCACACGCACACGCGAACGTGCGTGCATGCACACGCACAGGCACGTGCATGCACGCGCACACGCACGGGCGCGTGCGGATGGGTGCGAGTACCGGTTTGTTTCGGTTGGTTGATGTGCCTGGCCTGGGTGATTTTGCAGCGCATGGCATGCGCAGTTCTGATAGCACGTACGCTCCAGTCACACCGACGCTTGCCTGTGCAGCTGTGGGACCTCGAAACCAAGCAGGCATTGAGAACGTACCGTGGCCACTCGGCTCCAGTACACCATGCTATTTTTGCCAAAGATGGCAGCAAGATTGTGTCTGCATCGCGCGATCGGTCCATTAAGGTACGTACTCCTGCGTGTTCCAAGCCACGAGCACATCGCCGCCCCCACCCATATCTGCCCCTGACGAACGATGCCAAACAGAACCGCAGCCGCAGGCAACGAAATATCTGAATCACGACGGCTGCAGTGCACATCCACAGTAGAAAATGATAAGAATGATGATGTGGATGGGAATAGGGAAGCCGGCCGATGGGTTGCTCGGCTGCTGTCATTGGAAAGGTTCCATGTCTCTGTACAGCTGTCATTGCTTGATTTGCGCTGGGTTCAGATGTCCTTGAGTTGCAGGGAGCCAAAACGGGTGTGGTGTAGATGTTTGTTTGTATTGATCAGGTATCAGTCAGATAGAGGACATGACGCGAATGCATCATCCGATGCACATCATGTCATTCGCCACGAGAGGTTTCAGCATGTGCAGCTCCCGTGGGTCCGAGCACATCGAAGTGGTGAATTTGTTGAGACGCGGGATTTGGAGCCTCTAGACTCTGGGCAACTTTGCCATTCCTGCCCTCCTGCATGCCGTCCCTTGCACCCCTGCTGGATGCATTGCTCCCCTTGCCGCTAGGTGTGGGACACAGACTCTGGGAGAGTGGTGTCTACGCTGGTGGGCCACAACAACACTGTCTACCGATGCTGCGTGTTCAACAACCTCATCCTTTCTTGCTCATCCGATGATATTTTGAAGGTGCGGGGATCCTTGCGGAGTCTGGTCTTAGGGTGGCGTTCGGCTCTGTGGTCTGGTTGAGGTGACAGCCGTTTGCACGGTTTTCTGGGAGGGCTCTCTCATGCCGTGCCAGCTTTGTGGAAGGGGGGTGGATTCGCTGTGGACGAAGGTTGCAATGGTACGGGAGGGTGCATTGTTCAGGTGAGTGCAGTGTTCAGTGGAGGTTTTTAGGCGTCCAGGGCCATACGGATGATCAAGGTGAAGTCGGGACGACAGAACGAAGGCCACGAAGTTCGAGTTGCAGTGATGGTCGTCCTGCTGGAGTCATGCGGCGGCCAGCGACCAGCTTCGCCAACGCAGAACAATTTGTCCAGAAGCGACGGCGACCCTTCAGAGATCGTGTCACGATTTAAAGTCACCGTAGAGGGGATCATTCGATTAGATCGTGGTGGTGGGTGGCTGTTGCATGTGGTGTGTCATACATGAATCGTGCAATCTTCTCCATCCCCTCAGGCTTGGAATTTGAAGATGTATTAAGCGATGCCACCGTGGTTTTGTGGAGGATTCCCACGACTGCAGGATATGATTCACCCTCACCCTCACCCACACCAATGCTGCTGGTTTGCATGAGCTTCGGCAACTGCTACAGCGGTGACCAATTCTTTGTGTTGCACAGTGTGCGCTGTGGTAGCACACACCCGCACAACAAATGTGTGATGTGTGCAATCTTCAATGCGATATGAGGTCCCTGAGGCTGCATTGCGGTTTCATTCTTTTGTTGGGACGTATTCTGCATTCTGAACTGTTTGGATTCCCTGGGTGCCCCACTGGAACACGGCTTTCCGATTGTGTCTCTTTTTTTGTCCGTTCGGCAACACTGCCAAGAATGGACGCAGCGTCAGCACATGCTTGTGTGGGGATTTTCTTCTGCTCATCTGGAGGGGTGGTGTGAGGTGTATGCAGCTTTCGAAGGGCAATGGTGGCGTCTTCACTCTGATTTTGACTGCTTGTAGGATTTCCAACCCAACGCTCCATTGTACCTCTGAACCTTCTTTCCCTCAGGAGCACGTTCGCTCAAATCTGTTGAAAACCGCGTGGTAATTAGCCTTCCATTGCCTCTGGCGATCCGACTGTCGTTCTGTTGCCATTGGGGTCCAGCCAATCAGTTGCCCCCAACCAGTAGGAGGTGCATTGGTCTGGGTTTCCTGGGACGGGTCGAAATGAGCCGCGTTACAGGGCGCTGGGTTGTGGGCTTGTGACATAAAGGTAGAGACCCCCACATGGCACATGGCACATGGCATATGGAGGAATGTGAGCACATGCCGTCGGTGCCTGCAGAGGCTTGAGCTGAACGGCTTTCTGTAGGTCTATAGCATGTTTTGATAGCACGGACGGCACTCCTCGCCTCCGTAGAGCACAAATGTGGTTATTCACCGTCTAATTAGGGCCACCTTTTACGCATTTGCCACCGCGCAGTGTAGATTACCAAAGATTTCCCAAAATGCATTTAACAAATTGTTGTCGAATGGCAGGATTCCCCGTTGCAGTAAGGGTGGGAAGGCGAACGGGTTGGGCTCGTGCTGTGGTATGGCGCCTGATGTTTCTGATCCAGACATGCCCTGTGATGGCTCGACCTGTCTTTCCCGCGTTTCTTCTTCATAGCAGTCTCGTAATGATTTGTTAAGTAACCGACACTGTAGTCAAACTATTATGAACCACTGCAGTTGCACATTTCTGTCGACGGCTCAGTGTTCATGCTTGGCCAAACATGGTGGTTCTGAAGGACCACCCGACATTCCATTTTGGTGATGCACATTTTGAGGGAACACTGTCGTTTTTTTGTGACCTTTTTTGCCCCTTGTACGGCATTTCTTGCATCACACACGTCTCTGAGGTTGTCCTTGGATTAGGCCACTGATGCCCAAATTCTGAGCTGTGATTGTTTTTTGCATCACAAGTTGACAATTGTGGGCGCCTCCCCAGCAGTTTTTCAAATCCGCGGTGTGAAACGTCCCATCCGCTGCTGTTACACACGGTTGCATCCCATACACATGCAACAGTGACTCTGGGTGTTTTGGACCTGGGTCATGGAGGAGCTCCTCCGAGCTCTGATGCTTCCTCCCTCCCCATCTGCATCCAAGGGCTCTCCCCTTGCAATCGCCCCCCCCCCCCCTCTTTCCTTTTGGGTGCTTCGCTGGTCTGGAGGGGTTTCGAGGGCAGCCGCTCTGCATACGCGGAAGCATCAACTGCAAGCTTGGCGCAGCTTCTTGCTGTTCGCTGGATGCACATGGGCACTGTGCACTCAGTTATATTATTCATACTTTGTATCTCCTGTGCTGGTCCTACAGCAGTTGGCAGGGCTGGCGATTTTCCCAGTGATCATTTCCTAAGAAGTAAGGGCAGGCAGACGGAGGGTCGCAAGGCAAAAAGGGCGTTGCGGGGCCAAGGAGTCCAGTATGATTCAATTAAGGTGCGCCTTTTGCGGTGCATGATATTTTCTTGTTTTCATTTGGGTTTGATATTTGTTGATGGATGAGAGACAAATTCCAGGCAGTATTGTGGGCTTTTTTCCTTTCTGCTGCTTGACTCATTAGATCCATGATGATTAGGTTTCTTGGGGTTTTTGCACCCCATGGTGACGTGTGGGGGTTTTGGCGGTAAGCAAACAAGAATACTATGCTATTCAAGTACAACGAAGAGCAGCTATGCGTTTCTGCATCTGCATGCAAAGTCTTACTGGAGGACAGTCAGTTTAAAAGTGCTGCATTCTTCTGGGATTCGTGTCCGTTTCAATAAGTGTCTTAAATTCGAGTACATACAGAATCATTTTCCCAATTGCCCTCTTCCCACATTGGACGCCTGACTCCCAAGTTAGTGGTGAAGGTTGAGAGCCATGGGAGGAGGGGTTGACGTGTTGGTGGGGCAGCCGCCAACCATATCACTCCAGATCAGGTTTACCGCCAGAAGCAAGTCCACCTCTACAAGATTTCCTCTGTTCATTCATTCGGGTTGGGTATGTATTTTGTTGCCTACAATTTGCATACAAAGAGACCCCCTGCTCTGTGAGGCTCCATGGTCTGCAAACCACCTAGTGCGTGCAAGATACATGTGCTTCAGGATGCATGCAGCTCTGTGTGTGTCTGTGCGTTGTGTGTGTATGTGTGTGTTTGCGTGTGTGAGTCCGTGTGTGTGTGTGTGTGTATGTGGAACTGCAAACACCGTGAATGGAGTGATATTGTGTGCAGGTATCTTGCTGTGCTTCTGGGTAGGCGATATGGGTGGGATGGTAATGGCAGGAAACACTGTGCGAGGGCAGTCATGTGACAGTCATGCAATAGAATCGGGTGGATGTTGTTGTCTTTTCTTTCATTGCCCAACCTCCAGCAGCAGCCCTCAAGACTCCCTTCTGGCCTCTTTTCATAGAAATTTTCTTTTACCTTTATTTGTGGCTCTTCTACGGTTTGCAGCAGTGCTCTGTCTGGCAAGTGATTATGAAAGTGATGCTTTCTCAGGCAGTCTCACAGATTTGTTGGAAAGAGACCAGACCTAAAATTTCATCCATCCTCAGTAGCTCTGGGATTCGCTGTAGTCGCTTGCTGGAATCAAGGTGAATTCAGTTTAATCTTTTACCCATCATTTTGGTACAGTCTCTTGTTGTGTTTTCCTCCATCAGGTGCAGAAGGTTATCAGCCGTCTTCACGGTTACTACTGTCAAATATCCCCTTTGTTCTGATGGGCAAACGCTGGACAGCAGTGGTTGCATTTTGTGTCTGCTTTTGTCATTGCCAGACGTTTCTGCCGATGTTTGCATATGCAGGGAAAAGATATTGGGCGTCGTTACCAAGAAAAAGATGTAAAATCACAGTTTCCCATCCTGTTTTGGCAAGTAGATTGTGACCTCGCCTGGAGTGCCACAGTAACCCTGGAACCTGGCACCCTGCACACCGATGAGTGGCATGTGACGTTTGACTCTTAAATGCATTTGGGTTACTGTGTATGGGGGCGCACTTAGCGGGCGCACTTAGTGCAGTGCGCGCGCAGCGCGCAGTGCAACTATTTGGGCGTCTGGCCATACAAGAGAGGGAGTGTTTGCACGCAGGGCAACTTTTTTGACCCGTGACACACCGGTGACGTTTTCGGGGGTGCACTAAGTGGGCGCACGTAGAGCAGTGCAATTATTTGGGCGTCTGGCCGTACTAGAGACCCATATTTTGGGATATTAGGGGCATCATTGTTGTCCCCAGCGTAGGTTTTGACTTCCGATTGTGGTGTGGCCCTTTATCGGTCGAAAGATTTTGACGGAGCGCCAAAAGGAATACGATGTGCATGGTTTCTATAGGGCACAAATTGAGCATTTGTTTGCATGCATGTGGCATTGGGGCATTGTAAGGAACATACGGAGGGGATCCGGTACTGATTTGCATGAGTACATGCGTATGCTCTTGCATTTGCAGCAATTTTTGATTCGAAGACAAGTACGGTACCCTCCATATGGTCCATGGGAACACGTACCTACACATGTATTGGCTGCACCTACACAAGAGGACAATGATGATGAGGATGTGGTGGGTGACAATGGGGATGTATGTGCCCTTTGTGGCACCAAGTCTAACTCTGAGAAGATGTCCATGTGTGACAAGTGTCGTTTGCAATATTGTACGGATTGCATTGGCACGCATACATGTGACAATGTCACGGTGCTTAAATTCAGCAACTGTGTCATGTTGTGCACACAAGTTGCTCATTCTGATTTTGCATTTCGTGGACAATGGACTAGAAAGAAGGACATGTGTTGTTGAGAGTGGACATTGCGGGTTGTTACCGTCGCTATTCATGGTTTTCCACAGTTCGCATGGTGTGTTATGTAGAGGGAAGGTAGCTCGCATTTGTGTTCAACAACGGTAGCCCAGGTGACCTAATTTTAGGGGCCTTTAGAAGGGGTGGGCCTGGGGTCTCTTCGGGGGGAACCTAGTGTAAAAGTGTTACGCAGTGCAAGCGCGCCCTTTTTTGCCGACTTGAGTGTCCGCCTGTGCATTGTGAGGTACCAAAGGCACGTGAGAATCTGATGCTGCCAAAGGGGAAGCGTTTTGTGGCACAAACACAAAGCTAATGCTAGAAGAAGGAGGATGAGCCAAGAGAATAGACGAGCAAGGTTTCCTCTTTTGTCCATGGAGTGGTCCGATGGAGCGATGGATAGCCATGGTCCCCTGGGGGTTCAATGAGGTGGTTTTTCATGGCGGTTTTCAAATGGATGTTGCGTGTAGGGGCAAGGCACAAACGTGGCTGTCAGCTTATTTGTTATTTCATTCTTTTACGAGTTTGTATTTTTTTTAAATTCCCAAATTGGTTTCGTGCAGCGTTATTTTTTGTTAGATTTGCCGTGGATTTAGTTTTAGGGAGCCATCTAAAAATATAGTAAATTTCAACACTTTTTTTTTAGATGTTTTGTATTCACTTTTAGATGTTTTTTTTTTACTACATGTAAAAAAATTTTGTTTCCAAAAAAATATTTTTCTCACGCAGTCCATTGTTCCCTCCACCACCTCCGTGTCACGAAAAGATAGTGCGCTGCAACAAAGACACATCGGCGGAAGAAGGCACGGTGTTATGGATAGGCGCTAGGAATAATGTATACTGCCTTTGCGTAGGCGTCACCCCCCACCGAATCTGATTTTCAGTTGTTTAGTTTTGACACACTTCTTGGATTTCCCCTCACGGTGGCCGTTGAAGACGTGCATTTGGTGAAAAGCATCCGATGCCGCGGGTGCTTTCTCCATATTCATGTACTCTCTAACTTCTTGCCTTTCTTTTGGTTTTAGCTTTGTTTTGTGCCGAAATGGTGCTAGCGGAGAGAGTCCAAAAGGGGGGACCAAAATTTAGGTCATGACGGCCGCAAAAATACCCACCTTGTTGATGACCTAGTGGCTCGCGCACTCGAGCCCCTCAAAATAGTTATATATTGATCTAGTCATCATCTCTTTGTAAAAACCAACCACCTCATAGAGGTTTGTTCAAATTGAACAAAACAGCATTGATCTTAGAGAATTGGTTCATAGATGAAATTCATGTATTACATGCTCCGTTTTGAACCAAAAAAATTTGATGTTCAAAAATGCGTCAAAAACTCGTCAAAATGGGCAAAACAATAGTTTTGCAACGAGTCCAATTATGCGGTATGTTTGCTAGACGCAAAAAAAATTTGGTGTCCATTTTCCGGTCCTGTGTGTAAAAAAAACAAGGTTCACTTGAAGCAGCCTAACTTCCTCCCACGCCTTTCATGCCCTTCCATTGTAAGAAAAGCTGTAAAACGTCGAGCGCATTGCCACTGAGTGCATGGTCAAGTCCAAGAGTGTTCGCAGAGGCGCGGTTGAATGGTGTGTTCACCAAATTGCTTTACTTGGAGCTATGGAATACATAAAGTATGTAGGTGATGCAACGAGGTCGCCGCATGACGCGACACATCCATGGAGGAACAAAGCATGTAATAGTTTCTATGTCTTCAAAAAACAAGGGGAAATGCAAAGAACACTGGCATCACAACAAGTTTATCAACACCCCTATGATAGCTCTTTTTGCAAACAAAAAAGCGCTTTTCTTCAGCGACCGCCCCTTGCAGTGCAATCTCCGCCACGGAAAGCTTCTTGTATTTCCGCCACACACAGCAGCATGTGATGCTCTCCATCTTCAAGGGGAATCTACCGATGAACCAGCAATGCCTGGTTAGCATGCTCCATCCAAACCAAGCAGCACAGGCCATGACCACACAATGATGGTGCCTCATCACCCCCTCCATTGTGTAAAGGCAAGCCACGTTCAGATTTATGGCGCAAAAGTGCAGAAACAGGGACTCGCCGTGTTTGGACAAACCCATGTTGCCGCCTCGCAAGTACTACGGAACACAAGTTGTAGACAGGAGCCATTCTTACCCTAAAAACATGACAATACAAAGCACCGGGCCGGCATACACTTCAAAACACAACACCGCTGCTATTGATACTCGCCACTAGCCACCCAGCGCTGTCAGTGACTAGTTCGCCGCAATTGATAGGCTGACGTACGTCATTTTTTGGTGAAGTGCAAAGGAAAAGCCTCCCCTCCGGCCATTTGGGATGGCCTTGATCTAGGCATCCGGTGGTTAAGCTCTTGGGTCCATGGGACTGACTACCGCATGGGGCCATACCTATCAGGGGATCCAATACCTTCGGCGGCCTATGGTGTGGAGCTGCATTTACATCCTATGGTGTGCCAAAGCTTGTGCGTACTTTGCATCCTCTCGCCTTCCTACCCTTTTTGCAGTGGTAAAAGCAGGCTGCGGCAAAAAAAAAGATAAATAGACAAGGCATGGAATGTAAGTTGAAACCAATTTTGCATTGATAAAAGCATTGTCTGCAAAGAAAACATATTTGAAAGGTGTCATAAATACCATGGGTTTCAACGTAGCATCGCTCAACTCCAAACTCCAAAATAGATTACTCAATCGGTTTTGGGTTGGTTTTTGAACGACCTGCAAAGCATTGTAGCAAGATGTTCGAATTAAAGAAGAACCTTGGAACGCCTCTTTCAAGCCATCCAATAACTCCACCTGCACTGTTCCAAGATAAAAAAAAACTTAGCAATGAAACCTTTTGAATCAGAAATGTAAATTAATATCTTGCCCATAAGCTCAGGGTCCTATTAGCCAAGGTCCGACCTGGAGGTCGGGTCAGGGTCAAATGTTTTTTTGTGCTTTTCACCCATTTTTGAATTCTTAACAAATTCTGAGTATGTTGAATATAGAAACATTGGGTAGAACAAAAAAATTTCCTCTTGCCGTAGGCCTCAAACAAATTCGCGGCGCCTCTGGCGCCCACAAAATGCAGTATTCTGTACCCCCCCCCCCTTGCGCAAGCACGGCCGCGGTCCCAGAAGTCAGGCCAAAACGGCGGTTCAACGCCCACCCCGTGCTTAGATAAGGCCGTGCATGCGCGTGACACATGTGACAGCCAGACCGGGAATAACTTTGTTAGCCATGGCTGAAAATCACATCAGAACAAGCAGCATGGGGTTCCAATGTGTAGTACAATGTTGTTATGAACAGAATGCACCATCACGGACATGACTGAGCCCCTCTTTCCCTGTACAAACGCTCTACAAACACCCAATCCTCCATTCTGGACCACAAAACCAGCGGTCCCAAAATTTCCTCAAAACGGCGGTTCAACGCCCACCCCGTGCTTAGACAAGGCCGTGCATGCGCAAGGGGGGGGGGGGGGGACGACCATTTGAGCTCCATAGAGCCCCCCCCCGCCCGGTCAGTTCCTGGCTGGCAGCCCCCTGTGTGACATTCCGTCTGGTTGTTGCTCCTTTACGGGGCCCTGGACGGTCACCCGTTCTTCCCTTCGCATGTTGCGTCGGGTCGCTGCTTTCTGTCGGCCGCTGCGGCTGGTGCTCTTGCTGGTGTCGTTTCCGCGTTCGCGGAGCCCAGTAGTTGGTGTGTTGGGACTGTGCTGACCACCCCGTGATGAGGGGTCATCTCACATGCCATCGATTTCCCTCTGAACACACGCTGAGAGCGGTTGTGCTGAAATTGCTGCAAAGGATGCGCCGGTCATGTACCCATGCGCAGACAAGTCCTCTGAGTCTGAGCTGCTCTCTATTCGGGCAAGGGTGACGAATGCCAGGAGTTTGGTACAACCCTGGGAACACGGTTGGGTCCCCCAGCAGGGGCTCTGAGTGCAGGACGCACTTTTTGACATCACATGGAGGGAAGTGTTGCAAAAAAAAAAAAGGAACAACCAATGCGCACAACGCCACGGGTCAACAAAATCAGGATTCAGCACTTATCCAGTGGCTGAGCACCGAGCAGTCAGTTGCCCATGTCCGCAACTCACGCAGATGTCGAGAAGGGAATACCATGTGCAAGCATGGGCTTCTTGAACTCTGGTGGGACGGCGCTTTTTCGCTCCTCCTCAGAATTACGTTGATCTTATTTCGAACGAGAGGCCGTTGATCAGCAATCGAGCAGTCTTGAATGTATTGAAGTCAGTTCTGCAGTACACCCAATCCAGAAAATGCCATCCAAATGCAATCTTGAGTACATGGCACAGCTCTTTATGTCCGCAACGAGACACCTGCAACAGTCTTGATAGATGTGGGGGTCCCGACTTTGTGGTTTGTGATTTGCGCCGCGCGTTGTGACGGACTGGTGAAGGGGTTCAGCCAAGCATTTTTTTGGTGGGGGGGGGGCTAACCACGAACCGGTCGTTCAGGACCAGGCTAATCTACTCATCATCATTCCAGTTTTGGTAGGACTTGAACAAAGGTGGTTTTGCCGTAAAGGCTCAGTAAGTGTGCCGGTTGGTAATTGCGCGCGCACGCACAGGTTTGGGTTTTCAGGAGGAAATACTCTGCATGGTTCGTTCACAACCGGTGGCATTTCTGTGGAGATCCACACACTTGGTTACCAAAGGGGGGGGGGGGGCGAAGAAATTGGATTGCGATCTTTTTTTCGCCACTTTGGATGCAAAATCCCAGGCCCCAAAAGGACTCTTGCACATGAACATGTGCGATGCAAAGTGCATTCCAAAGCGTTGGCCAGAGGACCCCCCCAAAAACCACACACACACACACACACACACACACACTGTATGTACAACCGTCCCCCCAACAGGTATCTCCTCGTTAATCCCCCGCTGCCTCGGACAGCAGCGGATTACTGGTGCCTTGTTGTGCCCATTCCGGGTATGCGGTCTCAAGCTTCACCTTCTCGCCTCCCAATTCGACCTCGAGACAGAGCGCATGAAGATATATAAGGAGAGATGCGGGGGATGGGAGTGGGTCAGGTGACTGGCATTCCTGGCATCCAGCGAGCAGCTCACTTATTGGAACTTCAGAAGATCGCGTCTGAGAACCCTTGAACGCTGTACTCTCAAAAGTGAACGTCTGGTCCCCACCCTGCGGGTCTGCTGAGTTGGTTTGGGGGGTAGCAGCAGCAGCAGGTGCAACTGTTGGGTCAGAAATCTGTTCTGTAACTTGAATTGGACTAAGCACAGGGTTAGAGGCAAAAGGAGCACTAATTGTGGGGCAAAGATCAGAGGGGGTATTGTTCACGGAGTCAGTGCGGCTTGCAGTACATGCATGACCATCATTGGGCTTCAAATCTGCAGGAGTCAGGTCAGCGTTGTCCCCAATATCTGGGCCACGGTGCTGAGGGTCAGGGCTTGGACAAGGGTTGGGTTTGGGGGTGGCTTCAGAGTCACGGGTGTTATTGAGTTGTGCCTGTGCCTGTGCCTGTGCCTGTGCCTGAGGGTCAGAGTGAGGGTTGTGGTCAGTTCGTGAGGCGGAGGTGAGGTCAGGATGCGAGTTCGCACAGAGGGCAGGCTGTGGGTCCGGACCAGGGGCCGCGTCGGAGGGAGGGCTTGGGTTCGCCCCCAAATACTCCCCGTAGTTGGGGTCGTTCGCGATGGGGTGCCCCATCCATTGCAAATGCAGGCGGATCTGGTGGGTCCGCCCCGTTTTGGGGTGGCAGTACACGACTGACTCGTCGGCGGCCGCGTCGTAGAAGTGCAGCCGGAAATGCGTGACCGCTGCTTTGGGGCTGTCCTCTTTGGGACTCACCCGCTCCCTCGTCTTCTGGCGCTTCAGTTCGCGCTCCGCTTTGGAGGGCTTGGGGCGGCGTTTTCCAGCGGCCGTGGGGCTGTCGGGGCACGGCCGTTCCGGATCGGGGTCAGCGTCAGCAGAGGGACCCGGTGGGGGCGTGCAACGGGGGCCGCTCGGGGGCTGTAGATCCATGGCAACGGCGGACGGTAGAGCAGAGGGCGGTGGGGGCTCTTCGACGCAGGCGTAGACCCCCAACCGACGATCGACGCAGAGGATGGGCTTACTGACCACCTGCAGTGTGAACGCAGCCGGGCCAGAAAAGGGGCTGTGTACCCCGTTCGGCTGGGCCCTTTTAAACTGTGGGTTTCATGGTGCTGCTGTCAGCGAAAAGGGGAAAACGCATGCGGCAGTGTTTCTGGAGTATTTCCCGTACCAATCAATGTGGGGCCTGTACACATCGCATTCGCTGTCTTTGACCCAATACAGGGCCTGTTTGGGTGCCACGTGGACCCCCCTCAACATAGAGCCTATCTGCGTAGCATTCGCTGTCTTTGAACCCACTCAATAGGGGGTCTGGCAAAGTAGCACCAGCTGTCCTTTATCCCCCTCAACAAAGGGCCTACCTGAATTCCATTCGGTGTCCTTGACCCCGTGCAATAGGTTCTAGCTACGCAGTGTTGACTGTCCTTGATCCCTTTCAGTAGGTCTACTGAGCAGTGGTGGTCCTTGATGCCCCTGAGCATGGGGCCTACCTATTTTGCAGCAGCTATTAGGCCGTGTATCCGCTGGCTAATACCACTTCAGCGATTGTAGCAGAAACTTGCAACGCCATTGTCCGTATGTCTGGCTCTTGTGGGCTCCAAGCGGCAAACAATCGCACTTGTGATGGCCCTGTGAGCCTGCACTTCTCCATTTAGGGTCCTGGATTCATGGGTCTGGATGTGTCGGTTCTGTGGTCCCATTATGTTTGGCAAAGTGAGGATGGAGTTGGGGTATTTGGCGGTGCCTGTGCTGCTGGCTTCTTGGCCTCGTTGGCAGGCATGATCCCCACTGCACTTGGCAATGGGCTGAAGTTACAGACTGTTCATGGCATTTGCCACATCAATGTCTTTTTGATGACTGCAGGGACTGGCACAATCACTTGGAAGTCCCTTCTCACCTGTGCACCCTGCGTCCAACAGGAAAGGGGGTGTGGGATTCAGCAACAAACGGTGGGAGGAAACACAAGGGTTGGGTTTGGTGGTCATATTACACACCCAGTGGGCTTGATTTTCAGACTGCCCCCTGCCCCCAATGGGGGGGGGGGGGGCTATTGGGTAAAAGCGTCCATCAAAATGACTGTAGTAGTACATCTATGATCACCAGTTACTCTGCTCCCCGTTGTCTAAGACATAGCCAGGCCGCAAATGACGCCTCCCTTGTATCTTGGACGAAGCACATCCAGTGCAGTGGTAAAAGGAAGAATCATGCAACTGACTTTTTGAACCGTACTAACGACGAACACCATAGTCCACGAACGGTGGTATGGCACCAAAGCACTGTGAACGGCAGCCTGTGTTTCACTAGATGGCAACAAAATATGTGCCTAGCAATGTGACACGATGGCACAATGACCCATCTTTCCTAATATCTTGATTTAGAAGCCAATTTTGAATCGGATCCCAAACACATACAGTCCATCCACCTCCTTCATCTTAGACAGATCTTAATTGCAATTTAATCAATATTCAGCAATGTCTTCTGCAGCAAAGCTGCTTCAAACACCATGAACCAGATGGGTGGGGAATGGGGCAGATGGAGACGTCCTGCCTTCCCCATACCCAATACTTTGCAAACAAAATCAGTGAGTTGTGATTTTTTGCCTTTGTGTTGATGCAAAGTCCTATGCTTCGCCTGAAATGCCATACACCCCATTGGATACTTAGTGTAAGGCAACAAACCAAGTTCATGCACATTGATCTATTGACAACATGGCTTTCTGCAAAGGAGAGACTATATGACTCCTTAACTAGGGAATGCCACCATTCTACTTTCGCTAAGGATGCGGGGTGTTACTCCCGAAGTCCCAATGCTGCTTTGTTCCTTAGCACCCTTGGATCAGGCAATATGTACGAGTGCACATGAGGACCTCCTTGGGATGGTACCATCCCCCGGCCCCCATGCAAATGCCTGGGGCTATGATTGTATTCGGGCCTGGGGAGCAAACTACAGAAGGGGGCCATGACTGCCCATTGCAGTTGGGGTGGCCAATCGCATGCCTGTAGGGGTGGGGGGGGGGCTGATTGTTTGTTCCCACTTGGGGTGTCAACCACATGGGGGAGCCTTGATTGTGCATTCAATGGGGGGGCAACTACGTGGGGGGGCATTTACATGGACTGGGAGGGGGATGGAAGGTCATTTCATCTATGTGCCAGCAGTTGAAGTGGCTGATGCGGAATTGGTCCAAGTACCTGCAGGGGACGGTACTAAAAATGTGCAACTTGGTGCAATTGTGCAATTGTGACCACCATGATGACCTCCAATGAAACTTTCTTTATAGCATTGTGCTGGGATACATGCAAATCAACTTTTGAGCAAGCTCCCAAGTGGAAACAAAGTGACAACCTTTTCCCATGCAACAATGCCACTGGGGCTCCGAGAAAGTCATTGACCCATGCATTACCAACTTCTTACGGGTGGGGTAGCCACAGAGCCCATGCCCTATCGGGGTCTATATGACACAGAACAGTAAACTGGCTACATGATCCCTACCATATTGGAGTCTCCAAAGCGGAGAGTTGGCCTAAAGGGAGTGATACACCCATTTGACATGAAACAATGTCACACACACAATTTCTGGTTATTTTGCAGGCGCTTGTGTTTCTGAGCACTGCATTTGTGTGATGCGAGGCGAGAGCATGCTCCGATCCTACTGTTGACTATTGCAACTGCCTCGATGCGATCCACTTACTCACACCCACGCGCGCTCCATCACAAAGGTTCCAAAACACCCACTCCAACTGAAAATGTGCCTGTCCCTACAACTGCAAACAGTGGCCCATCACATGCATGACATTGACACAAAGAGCGTGATCTGGTGCTGAGGTCACCTGTGGTCCATCAGGAAATCGGCCTTTGACACGGGCCAAATACGTCTTCATGCACTTCTCCGAGACATCCTGGCCCTCAGCCAAGATCTGCTTCCCGATACGAACAGCTTCAGCCTGTGTGCGGCCGAACATCACCAGTCCACTGGTGAGGCGGTCCAGGCGGTGCACTGAGTGCAGGCCATGCAATCCATGCGTGACCTGTGATGGGTGTGCATTGTAAATAAATGGGGCAACCAACCCCACCACTACCACCACCACAACAACAACCACAACAACCACAACCACCACCACCACCACAACCACAGCCACCACCACCACCACCACAACCACCACCACCACCTCCTCCTCCTCCCCAACATTTGCAATCAATTCTTGGCTTGGCTGCCACTGCAGCAAATGGCTCGGTGCACTTCACAGTGGACACATGCACATGCGCACGCACACACACACAGGTATTTGGTAATGCTGAGTACAAACAAGGAAAACCTTAGTAAAATGCAATGAAACATAGCAGAAACGAGGTAAAACTGAGCAAGAAATTTTTCTAACTTTTTTTGAAATTCTTTTTGAGTTTTACCACACGCCCCCCCCTCCTTTTTCCATAAATAACTTCACACTTCAATGGCAAGTGGTACTTTTGTTTCAGGGCATAAAGGCCCCGCGTCAATTCCGGACCACTCGTGATAGTGGTGCCCCACCCACGCCAAACCATCCTACTCATGTGCTTTTATATCAGAAATAAAGGGGGAACATATGTTCTCCTATAGCCAATCATCAAGCACATGCTCGTAGATGAGGCCCGCTTTTGTGTCTTTGGAGCTGGGTTGGCAACCTTCGGATTGGCTTTACATAGGTCCCGAAGAACACTGAGGGAGTGTTCAATCCCCTCTTTGTTGTCGTACAATCTCCTCGGGGCATTCTTGGAATAACGGGCAAGAACACAATATTCCTTACCCCGAATCAACACTTTTGGCCGAACCTCATTTGTGGAAAGGGGCTGTGGTAACTGTCACCTGGTGCAATCTTGCACATACCTCCAATGGACAAATTGGAAAAATGGAGGGCGTAACGAAGAGAAAGACATTCAACACACAGTATGTGGCGAATTGCATCACAAAAGTAGCATGTCTTGGGGGGGGGGGGGGGGGCTGCATATTTGGGCGTGGGGAACAACCAGGCTAGTGCCCAATGTATTGGTGTGGTCTAGGTAGGGTATGGAGGCACACTTGAAACCATCGTAGTCTAAAGCAGGTTGTGTCATTTCATATAACAGCCACAATGTATCCTATGGCGGTGGCATCTTGCCATTGACAAAGTGTCTAGACAAGGCACAATGCAACATCAAAAGACATGCCGGATGGCAACTCAAGCCACCATCCTACCAGATGAAGTAGGAATATAGGGGTGTGGTTGCAAAGGCGAGACTACCAAAAGCACCCAAAAACTTCACCAACTTGTTCCGCCACTGCGGTTGAATGCCTTCTCGCTTGGCAATCAACTCCAAAACGGCCAAATGCTCCAAGTTTGCACCAACTATGTGTGGCACACAAGGGGTCATGTAAGGTAACGTACTCACGTGCAATCAATAACAAGCACAGCACCCAAAGTGAATTGGCCAAGTTACATACTTGTGCCACAATCAAGGGTGGCACAACAGCAATATCAATGGACGTTGATTGCAATGCACCCATGATTCAACCAAATCTTGTCTGTGCTATAGGCCTACAACCGACACATTTCACGACGAACCATGGACAACCCATGCCACACGTATCATGTCCCAATTGTGTCCTAGCTTTCCACCAATAATACGTGCGTCTAACTCGTTTCGTTGAGTTGATGTGCCGTGAGCCATGACCAAAGCTAACCTCTGCTTCGTCGTTGGGCAAGAGAATGTTGGTTATCACAATTCTTCAAGTACTCAATGATGGTTGTTTCTTGGTGTACTCGAAATTGGGGCAACAAGCAATGAGAAGTATGCATCTTGCACATTACTATTAAGATACCGTGTCCAAGGAAGCCTCCACATTGATCCCCTTCCAAGCACTCCCTCAATATAGCACGTGAATAGCCTTGTCGTGCATTGTTGTTCCCTATGTCCCTAATCCAAATAAAAAGACAACATACACAACACAATGTAGATTACAAGTAATGGACCTATTGATGCCTTGGGCGGTAGAGGCTCCGTTTGAGAAGACCAAGCTTGCTCATAAGATAGGCACACGAAACACAAAAGCAGGCAATACAAAAAATGCTTAGCACATGTCCCGATGGGTCTTGCGTGCGCTTATGCGCGATAGCATACAGTCCGAGTGGGTGGCCAAGCCCTATAGACCCCTCACATGAAGGAAGGAAAACACAGTATAATACAAAACACAAAATAGGAGATTCACACACCTCGGCCATACCTCAAACTCTAGTTTCCTCGAGAAAACAAGAGTTTGAGAAGACCAGCCGTGCTCAAAAAGCACACAAAACACAAAAACCAGCAATCCAAAAAATCCTGAGCGCTTGTCCCAATGGGAGTTAAATGCTTGCAAACAAGAGAAACACACTCAGAAAAAAAAAAGGAAAAAAATGCAGAGCATTAAAAAATATATGCAGCAAATCCACAACCCCTGTGAAACCCACAGGGGCCCTTTCTTAGGCAAAAATACAGCTCGATGGGCTATGGCCGGGAACAGGGGGCCCTGCCCCACACATAATGGCGTAACATCTACATAGGTACAAATGTCCACCCATATATACTCTCGTTCTAAACACAAACTAGACTATCAACTAGATATCCAAACTGGGTATCCAAGACCCTCTGCAGGTCCCTTCAAAAATCTGGGGCCAAGGAAAAAAGCCCTTGAAACTTGTAGGTGTCAAGACACCCCTTCGCACTACATAAATGGTTGCGCCCCAATAAAGGAACATACACTCATAGTAATATACACTCTACCACATACACACACACACACACACACACACACACAATCGGACACACACCCACATACAACATCCCCTCATGGAGATGCTGAGTACACACGGCACACAACCTTACCTCCCCTAAGTGTTCAAAAACAAACAGTCAAGGACTACAATCTTCTTCGGCCCAATTCCAACACAAGGGGTACAAGGGCACACAACAGCCCACCATGCGGTCCCCCATACCCTCGCAACGCTAGCTACACGCCTTCAAAGGAGGTCATGTGGCATTGGCGGAAGCATTAGATATATGATGTGGGGAAAGGGTCATACAACACACTGCCCCAAAAGATAGTACGGTGCACTTTTGTGCTCGCATGCAAACACATCGCAATGGAGTTTAGACCAAGACCAAGAACAAGCAGCACACTCACATGCTTTAGCAGGTGTCATGTGTACCAAAAAAAAAAAACCCTTCACCCTCAAACACTTACTGATTGGCCACAACAACAAAACCCGGCAGAACTTCATTCCAAAGAAGGTCCAAAGATGCACCGCCTCCATGAGATACGAAGGACCTCTTATTCTTCATCCCGAAGGTTGGCAGCCGCCGGCGTTAAGTCCCCTTCGCCAATCATGCCGCAGCCACTGGCTGCATGCGCGGCCGCCACCGCAACCAATACAACCTTGGTCCCCTTGGAGAGCGACAAAAACCCAAACATACGGCTAGGGCCGTTAATTGTGGAATAAACAGCCCCATGCTCGCAGGTCCACAACCCATGCACTCGTAGCAGTCAGGGATTCCCTCCATGTCAGTGACGGGGCTTGTTCCCTGGTCGATCTTGAAATCTTGGCCACAACCAGCCCGTGCGATATCACAGCCCTACTCCTTCGCCAAGTCTATAATGCCCTAAAATTATGGGTTGCCTTTTGGTCAAACAAGCTAGAGCCGATCTTCAGTATAGAGCTCAGTCAAATATAGCGCAAAGGACAACCGGTGGTTTGTGAGCCCTAGAGGAGCCGCGGGATCAAGGGCGTGGCCACACACACGGGTCAATAGGACCGACGTGTAGGCCCCCAAGGGTTGTGCCGTGCAGATCACGTCCCTACTCCTTGTGCATCAGCACCTGTTCCTAGTTCTTGCCTAGCCCCCTCAACGCACCCAAGATTGTGGGGCGGATGTTAGGTAGCATCTTACCACAATTCATGAGGTCCATGAGGTAGCCGGTCTGGTGCCGTTGGTCGGGATCATTGAGGGTGCCGACAAGGGTATGCAGCAACGTTGCATAGGCTTGAGAGTGGCACCGTGCTAGGGCGTGCAAGTTGGCGTCGATGGTCTTTGAAGTGTCAATGGCTTCTTTGGCACTAAGCACAATATGGGTTGCTTCTGCATTCACTCTACAAGGTTTTGGAGCATGTCCACAACGGCAGAAATATCCCCTCAGTCACATAAGAAATAAGAGAGCTTATAGACCACCCACATGTAGAAAAACACACTAAAATACAAAACACAAAATAGGAGATACACACACCTCGCCCATACCTCAAACTCCGGTTTCCCGGAGAAAACTGGAGCTTTGGGGGTTGCCTGGCCAAGACGCGTTATCAATGGAAAATCACTATCTTGGAGTCAGTTAGCCTAGGTGGCAATGCCACAACTGCTGGGTTCCGGGTTGGTGGATGGCCCGCCTTGCATGACAAGGAAATGAACATGTGCATTTACTGCCGAGACAATTTGTCATGCTAAAATGTCCATACGGCTCCAAATGTGGTGTGTAATTGTGGCTTACACCACCCTTCGCAGGGTAGAAACATAAAACAGTACATTGGCGGCCATCTTTGGGTGGTAATGGACGACCATATTACTACTTTGCCCGACAAAATGGCACATCATGAGCCTCAACAAATGGCTAAATTGTTGCACTGCATGTACACTGCACTCAAAGCACCCTTTCAGTGTTGTTTCAATCACATGGGTATTTGTTGCCCATGTGCTTAGAGAGTCGCCGCTCACAAAGGGTTGTGTCCCTTTGACTGGGCTAATCGTTGCCTTGCACCCATAAACAAAAGCTTTGCTTCCTCGCGTGTTGCCTACGAACTTGTTGTGTGTCCCACACTAAACTTGCACCCATGCACGTCACCTTTTCCACAAAAATGCGTGTGAATGCCATATGCATTTATACATTTGGCGAAGGTGTAGCCAATACAACACACACACACACACACACACACATTTTAACGGGCAATGGCTGAAGGAACGGCCCGCACAATGTGCAAACCATTTTACGGGCACACCCCGTGAACGATGGGCAAAGGCATGACCTACACAACATGTAGACATTTTTACGGGCACATATTGCTTGCAAAAGGGTGAAAACACAACCTACATGATGTGCCGTTGTATTTTTACAGGCACTACTCGAGGCAGGGGGGGGGGGTGGGCTAGCCAAAATTGAGCCCCCCCCCCAATTTCCCCATGAAACGCTAGCTCAGGTGGGCTACATGCAGAGCGTGGTCCAAAGAAAGCATGCATTTGTCAAGCATCATTGTCATTGTCATCTGCTAAGCTTGTGCCGCTTCCGCTGCTGGTGTTGCTACCAATTGTGATTTATTTGTTAGGATTCGTGGAAGCTCCATGTAAGGTTGATAAGATTTCCTCGTTGCACCCATATGTCTGACCCCATGTCGCCAGCGTCTAGCTAGCGCGGGAGCCCACGGCACACACGGCACTTGGCACTAGCTGACGGGGTTCCATCTGGACTTTTGGTGAGTTGTGTGGTGTGTGGTGTTCAACATAGGCTCGGGCCCATCAAGCCAAGCAACACTAGCTTGATGTTGTGCTTTGACAGATCCATGATGCTTTCACCATTTACGGACAAATATTGAATGAGTGAATGCGCTTGCTGTGGAAACCAAGGCTAGAAATGCTCGTCCATCCTTGCCATCCAAATATCAATGACATTGTCAAACTCACCACGAACACACCTTAGGCAACCGAACATGCACTCCATGAGGTGCACCTCGGACTTGCCGGGACCGCAACCCGCTCCTTGTGTGGCCAACGGTCACTCAGCTCCAGTATCATGCTTGCATCATTCTCCTCCATCCTTGGGCCCTCATGCTCATGTGATGCTGCGTCGCTAGCACCAGCGGCGGCACCCATGACTCCGCATCCACATTTACACCTTGCAAATCACCACTTGCTTGTTATGCTTGTTACCGCGGTCTTCGCAAGCTAGGCCGTCTGTAGACGCTTCTCCGTTGCCATCTATCCTCGTGGGAGCTTGACATTTGCATCCATCTCCTCTCCCCTCGCAGTGGGCGATGTTTGAGCACCCTCCTCTGTTTGTTTGGATCCCTCCATGTCCGCATTGCAATAAGCTATTGAGAGACCATGACCGTCTCCTCTGCAACCTCAGTACCTGTTTGCTATACCGCTCTACAAGCCAAACTAGATCCATATCGTCCATATCTAGAAATGCCATCTTTTGCCATGACAAAATTGGCGAGTGGGTTTTATGTTGACTGACTGACACAGCACAAATAGCGCCCTCTGGCATCTAACATACTCGCAAAGAAGAGCCTGTGGGGGGGGGGGGGGGGGCATTTGTGTATCACGTTAATTGAAAAAATATACCTCACCTCAGTATTCAAAATCAGAATGAGAGGTGTTGCGGTGCTTCAACGCTGGCAAATCTGTACTGTAGTGCGCACAACACCAGAGGTTGCCTTTGTGCAGGAGGATAAGGTGGAGGATGCATGAGGAGGGGAGAGGGGGGGAAGGAGGTTCAGGCATCAATGAGGTTTCAGTGGGTTTCTTGGTGGTCCATAGCAACGTATCTGAGCTCATCATCCTCATCATCCACATCCTCTTGTACACAACGTTTGTTTTTCTCTGGATAACCGATCACAGTGTCCTACTTAGAGGTCGGTTCATAGAGGGCTACAGGTGGCGTGTGTGACAGATGGGCAACACAAACCACCCTGACAGATGTTAACCAGAAAAACATTGAAGTGGCGGTCTCCCAAACGGGGGAGGGGAGATTGGAAGGGGTGGGAGATTTCAAAGGCCTGGGGGGGGGGGGTAGGTTTGGAAATGCAAGGATGCACCACACAGCCAGATAGTGCAGTGTACGGGTCTATTGGTGCAAAGGTTGTGCATGAATGGGCTAGCCATTGCAACGCAGCGAAAGTTGGCAGCTCCAAGGACCTCATGCCACACTGCTGTTGTACAAGCACACCAGCTCTATACCAGCAAAAGGGGACGATGCTGGCATGCATCATCAAAATTCTTGTGGTAGGCCATAATAGACAAAAATTTCGTCGCAGTGTTGACAGTCATGTTAGGCAAAAATCCTGGGACCTTTGGCAACCAAGTGTGGCCAAAGGTGGGGACCATGCATGGGATGCGATCGTTTCTTGCTGCCATGGGAACCCCATGCTCAGACTCTGTGCTTGATATCCAATGCTTAGGCAAAACCACGCTTGGCATCCTACGCAGAGACAGTGTCGTGCTTGGCATTCTGTGCTTACGATGGTCGTCACCCTCCGGCATCACACCGGCAGCACCTCAATTCACATGTCTGGAGAACGTGGCAGAGCCGCGGCCACACCCTCACTCACATCTGTGCTGAAGTCCGATCCATCACTTTTAGATTCTGACACCCACCCTGAGGAGTCGGAAGCTGTTGGCTGTGCTTGAAGGGAGATGATGCTCTGCCACATTCTCATTCATGCACACGGCAATGGTGCAACTGAATGCATAGGAAGGGGTAAAACAGGTACGTATGCAAGGGGGTTGTTCGGGGAAACATAGAAAGGCAACCCGGGAACAGGGCATGAGCAGGGGCAAGCGGTTGACCTCTAGGATATGCAGGAGGGTATTCTTGCGGAAGCGCCCACATGGATGGACGGGAATGGATGGAGGCTTGTTTACAACCACGTACTCCGCAGTCTGGCGCACCACTGTAATGGGCATGTCAAGCACAGGCTGCTCATGTCGGTGTAGCAGGTGCCCCACCTTTTGTCCCATTCTGAGATGAGGTGTCGACAGTGCAGACCGATGGGAAGATAACACCAATGGTGTTCCCAAGCACTGCATGTCATGGAGGACTGGAACCTTGCAATCAAATATTACCCAATCCTGTAGTGTTTATCCTGCTTAAATTACCAGCAGATTACCCACCTGAGCATCCCACTGTCAGGTTGCTGGCTGCATGGCACCATGCAGTATGCAGGGTTTTCCACTGATTCGCAATTGCGACAAAAAATCTCATTCATAGAAATTCGTAGATATTCGTAAAAATTCGTAAATATCCGTAAACATTTGTCATGCAAAAAGGCATATTCCTGGTGGCCCTCTAAGCCCAAAAATGTTTCTTGGCACGGAAATGCAACACCCAACAGCACACAGGCATGTTCTGGCACAGGATTGGTAATTCAGAATTGGAAGTGTTTGTGTCTATTCCTTGGTAAACCTTTCCTCCACATCACGGTTACAAAATATTGCCACAGCAGTGGCCCTGAAAGCAGGGCTCATCTTTTGCCCATTTTTGGCATCAATGAGCCCTGCCAAGCTGAAGGAAAGCTCATTGCCAATATTCGTACATATTCGTAATTATTCGTAGATATTTGTACATATTCGTCTACGAATGGGCGGGAAACCCTGCAGTATGCATTCTGCCAATTTCTGTGAATTTTCCCCAGCGTTTTGATAGTGAGGACTGCTGCCCATGCATCTTTCAGATGTGAAAATTTAATGTGTTACACTTTAACGAAAAGGAATGCACCATGTTGGCAGGGAAAGTTGACGTTTAGCTAATTTGCCCTGACTTGGATTTTTCTTCCGTTTTTTGTGTCTACCATATTTCATCTGGTTTGGATGGAGCACCGATTTATCAAACTCCAGACACTTTTCATTGCCACATCGCCTGTCCACTGCAGTAGCTGGATCCAGAAGACCCCAGAACGGTGAACAGCTTCGGGCACCATTACGGAGAGCCACACAACGGGACCACGGAACATTCACTGCCAGGTGCTGCTTCAACAAGTGTGGGTGGCTTTTGGGGGAGATGGCGGAAGGGGCCGCAAATCAATTGGAATCTTCACCAGTTTTCTTGCATAGCTTACCTACGTTCGCAAGGGCGTTGATCCGCCATCCGGTAGGAAGGTTCATCGAGGACTCTGCTCATCTACTTTTTCGGCAGAAGGAGGGAGGGTCAGTTGAATTTGGTAAAAGGTTCAGCTTTGATTAGTACACACAGGGGTACCGGGGACTGGAAGGTTCAGGATGCAACATCCAAACCAAACATCAAGTGGCTACATATCCCCTCCGTCTTGGGGTCTCCAGAGTGGAGAGGAACAAAATGGTTACAGAATCTGAACCGTATCAGGGTTTCTGAAGTAGAGAGAGCAATGTGGCTACACATCCCCTGCAGCACCGGGCCAACAAATTCCAATGATACTGATGGCAATCGGCTACATCTCCCTTGCCTTATCGGAACCCGCAACACAAGAAAAATCGGGAAAGCATGGAGCACCAGAAATATCGGCCATGCACTTTAACATTCCTTCACATCACCTCATGCATTGATAACCAAGCAAAAACATTGGTCCGGGAAACAGATACATATTGTACGCACCGTGCTGTCCCGTTCCCTGTTTATGGGGGTCACACGGTGTCAAAAATTATTCGAATTTCATTTGCACCAAAAATGATTGGGGACCGCCGAGGACGGAAAGAAAAGGTAGTTTTCAGCCATGGATGGTCATATTTGACACATTAAAGCCCCCAAACCCTCCCTTGACACACGACCATTTTGACACTGAAAAGGGGCCACAAATGTATTTCCCCCAAAACCTCTATCAGCATCTATGAAGCCAAAATAATGTTCAGCTCACGTTCAGTCTGGTTTGACCCTTGAGTAGTGTTTATGAGGTGCAGTGAGGGAAAATGTTTCACAGCTTAGCTCATGAGCTGAATGTTAATTGGGGCCTTGTCTGACAGGTCTAGAGCTGTGGCTGGGAGGGAGCCCCGGGACCCACATCATCTCTTTGAATCCGTTGGTCCCTAAACCTCCTTGCTGGGCACCCCGATTGAAGGCGGCCAGCCCATTTGAACCACCAGGGTGTGCAGGAAGGAGGGCGACAATGGGCTGTTGTACTTGATGCAGTATTGTGCCACCTAGCCCAGCTATGAGCCTGGGTGATGGGAAGTGGCACTAGCACCATGACACAATGACACGCAACATTCTGAACAAAAGGTTCTTCCTCTTCACAAGCAGGTTATTTTTGATGTTGCTTGCTGTGGCCTTGCGAAACCTATTGTGTGCATGCTGCACACCATGGTAGGTTACTCTGGAGTGAAGCCCAGATGATTCTGATCACGCAACATGCCAAGCATCATGCCAAGCATCATGGTGCCTTGGCGTGTCTGCAGCATTGGTTCTAGTGGAACTTGAAAGGATTCCTGTAACAAGCTAGGCCCTCTGCCTGTGTGGAATGCAGGGAGGAAGAGAATGCTTTAAAGGAAGCTCCTAGGCCTCTATTGGCTCGGTATTGTTCATCTGTCGGGCAAAATGTGCAAAGCGGTCTTCTGTCATCCCTGGGACATGGCTGTCAGTTGCTACCCCCACTTTTACCACAAGCATTTGGGGGGCAATGGGGCTTGAGCACCCCCCCCAACAAGTGACCCCTCGCCGGCTTCCCATTGACAGGCTCGTATCTTTCTGAGGCCTTTGCGGTGAAGTCCTTTGCAGAAGTTGTGCAGCCTCTCAAGACCCCATGGTACATGCAACATGTTGTGTACTTTCACTGCAGGCGGTGTCTTTGCGTCACGTATTTCATTTCAACCAGTTACGTTTGAGATTTGTGCCGTTGGGTGTGTTTCACAATGACTGGTTTGCAATGTATGGACCACCAAGTGGAACTCAATATGCGGATGATGCATGGTCACCTGTGGCCAGTTCGGGAGGACACTTCGAACATCTACAACTTCCATTATGGCACTGCACCGTCAGGTACGATGTGCATCGGCCATCCGGCTGGTAGGGGAGTGGGAAGCGGGGTGCCCTCCCTTGCTCCCGTTGCCCCTCTCCCGCCGACCCCCCCGCGCTCTCGGCCCCGCCTTTGCCGTCCTCTTCTTCCTCTTGACCCCCCGCAGTGGCCCCGGGGTAGCCGCCTTTCGGAGGCTCCGTCTACGAATTTCCAGGCCTAACCTTGTCCTCTGCTGAGGGATAGGCCAAGAGCTTCTGACCCCAAGGCTGTCCCTACTCTTGTTGGTGCTTTTCCTCCTGTTGGTGCTTTTCCTCAAAGGGACAAGATCACATTGGTCACCGCTACATGTAGTGGCCATGGGTGTGGGTGCGCATTGCCGCATCACACCAACACTTATCGCCAGCATGCCGCACATACCACGTGCACCTCGCCCGCCCACTAGGGTAGGGGAGTGAGGAGTGGGGGGCCGCAATTGGTCAGGTGTGGACCCACCACTGTCGCTCCAGCCACGCCTGCCCCACGGCCTTCATTGCTCTCTCAGTTCATCACATGTTCGTGCGGCCAGTGGCCTTCCGTGTGTTCCACACAGTTCCATGTCCCTGCCTCCCTAGCTGGGGTAAGAGCTGTGGGCCTCAGGTTCTGGGCTTTATCGCCTTGGGACACTGCACACATGATAGTGGGGGGGGGGGGGGATACCCCAAGGGGCAGAGGCACAGTAGGCTGTTCCCCCAACATCGGTGGGTGCAGCCGCGACCAACCGCAGCCGGAGTCCCCCAAAAGGGCCATCTTGTGCCTCCCTAAGCAAAGGGTGTAGAGACACCCAGCGGGACCCCCCTGGGGGCGGGCGGCCACTTTGGGAGGGGCGGTGTTGTGTGAGGGGGGGGGGGGCTGTGACAGCGGGGGGCACCCAACCCGCCCCCCCCCCTTCCCCTGGGCCGTGGCAGTGACTAGTCATGCTGCACCCCCCCCCCCCCTCGCTTGGCAAGCAAACATGCCGTTCCAAATGCAGACCCATCTCACGGCAACCAAGTAGCGCGTCATGGCGGCCAAGGCGTACAAGGTAGGGTGGCAAGCCTTGTGGGGGCGCCACTAGAGTCGCAGGGCAGTGGCATCTGGACTGCCCCCAAGGAGGAGTGGGCGTCCTAGTCCGCCAAGGGCTCACAGCCTGGCCAGTGAAGCCCTAGGTGAATGCGCGAAAGGGTGATGCGGCAATGGAGTTGTGGCACTCCACACGGTGGTGCCATGTCGTGGTTGGCCTCGGCACGGGAGCAGACACCCTCCACGCGCAGGCTGTGTATGGGGTCACTTCCCAGCCGGTGCTCAATAGAGCATTGTGGGAGCGCATGGTCGAGTACATGGCGCAACACGTGGTGGCACCCTAGGTGGTCGGGGGGGACTTCAACTTCCCTGTGGACAACCTCCACAAGGCCCCCAAGTGGGTGCTAGCCCTGCGCCTTGCAAGGCGCCTCGTTGACACGGACTCAAAGCTAGTGGCAGCCGGCCAGGTGCCCCTCTGCTTGCACCTAGGGCCGGGGATGGAGCGCCCCTCCCGCATCGATGGGCAGCTGGTGGACACTTGCGTCGCGTCCCTCTTGCTGAAGGCATGGCCCATCCCATCAGGGGGCAGCCTGGGTCACCGGCCGGTGTGCTTCGACTTGTTGCCGCACAGGGCAGGGCAAGGCAGCGGGTGCTGAAATTCATCATGCCGCCCCCGGTGGCCCCCCTCCGACGGGAGTCGGACGAGGAGGGGTGGCTCGTCTCCCGGCTGGTGGCCCCCCTGTGGCAATGCTGGTTTGCAGCAATGGCGGCGGGCGATATCAACCGCCTCTGGGTTGCTGAGGAGGTCCTCCTAGCCCTCTCATGCCCCGAGTCCCACCTGGGGGCCATTGACCTAGAGTGACCGCTGCTGGCGGCGGCCCCACACGTGCCCCTGCCCCTGTGGCGTGGGATCGGCGGGCTCTTGAAAGTGGTTAGCCAATGCCCCCAACAGCAACGGAACAAGGGGCGCCCAACCACCTGCCCTGTGGCGCGCCTCCAGGCGGCGCAACACTCCTTGTGGGAGTTGCTCTGCTGGCTAATAAGGCCCGCCCCTAGGCCTAGACCGCCCCTATGCAAAGTCTTAGAGGCCTAGCGTGCGCTCCTAGGGTGGCTGGAGCGCATCCGCTCTCTAGGCCAGAGTACAAAGGGGGGGCACTCAGGACTCCTTGGCACCGGAAGGGGAGTTGCGCAGCCCACAAGGGGTCTTGAAGGGCAAGATCCGCACGGTGCAGGGCCACAAGGATGATGTGTGCCTGCGGGCCTGGCGCGAGTGGCTAGGGGAGGCGTGGTCCACGGACCAGGGGGTGGTGTACTAGTGGTGGAAGGACAAATCCTTCGCAGCCCCAGTCACCTTTTCACTCACCCAAATGCAAACCTTCTGGGGTGGCTTGCAGAGCTGCTGCAGGCGCTGGAGCGCCGGGCCACTGGCCCACCCGCCTGGCAGAGGGCTACACGGCCCTCATCCCCAAGGAGGGGCCGCCAGGGCTACTGGTCACGCAGCCTCTCACAGTCCTCTCCATGGTGTCCTGCCTCTGGGCAGGCGTCCACCTGGTGGACGCCATCTGCTGGCAGGGTGCCTGGGCGCATCCCAGCGCCTTCAACTTCCGATGGGCGCACAGCGCGCTCGATGGGGCGGTGGTGACCCAAGTCCTCCGGGAGCTCTGCTGCCTCCAGCACTGGTCGGTGGCGGGGATGAGCATCGGTTACGTCAAGTGTTTCAATCTCACCCCCCAAGCCGTCGTGCTGGCCCTGGCGTTGGAGCTGGGCATGGATCCCGGGGCCTGTCGGGCCCTGGGCCGCAAGCAGGTCACAAAGCGCTCCACACATGCACGTCCTGGTATGCATATGCAGCAATGTTCGGCAGTTCCAGAGATGTTGACTAAGTGCACTGATCCGGTTGATCTGTCTGCTTTTTGAGCCTTATTTTGTCAACACAATGTGTCTTCATGGTACGATACAGATAGGCGCTCGCCAGGTAAGTAGGTCAACAGTCACGCCCTGGGGGCCAGGCACGAGCCAACTCCGCCAGGCCTTCAAGGTGGCGGGCGGCCTGGCCTCGTGGAGGAGGGCCCATCAATCGGTCTTCTTTCGGCGGGGGTCCGGGGCCTCATACAGTTATGTTTGTCTTTGCCTCTTTACTGTTCCTTGTTTAGCCCTTCCCCGGCTGTACTGACCAGGGGCCGTGGCGTCGCTGTTGTACCCTCCCGGAAATGGCAATATCCTCAGGGACACAACTTTGCCAGCTCCGGAAAACACCCTTTTCTCAAGTGTATACTTGGACATCCCGTAAGCACTTACAGAACTGAAGAGCGTTCAAGAATAGAGGTTTGGAATGATGCACTAGTGGGGGCGGTGCTCGACTGTGTCGGGATGAGAACCTGAGTACCTCGTCAGGCCGTACGCTTCGTGCATTGACTGTGATCCAGCCCTTCTGGATTTTGTTGTGGTAGTACTCACGGGAGTAGTACGGAAACTCGTTGGCAAACAAGTCCAGGACTGTGTGCCCCACCCAGCGCCCTTTCACGGGCACCGAGAACTCAAAGAGATACGGCCGCACCAACTGCAACCCCCCAGTACACGTGTAGTGCCCCGTCTCCATCTGGAGGCACTGCTCAGCCTCCGCAATGCAATCTGCAGGAGAGTCACAGAGTGCAGTTTGGCCCCCTCTCACCATCTGAGATATGCACCGCACTGGCCATGTGAGCCCAGCCCAAGCACGCTTCATGCCCTGTGGTTGGAAGTTGAGAAGGAGACAGACCTTAGCCAAAATCGCTCAGGTTGTGATTGCGATGGCATGTCAAATTTGATACCTGCTTCCAAGTGTTTGAGTAGCAATCCAAGACTCATGCGGATTATGGGCACATCGATAAATGGTTGTTACCACCTGTCCAACTCCACCTATTCTCCTTTGTTAGTGTACTGCAAAAACAAAGAGCCACTCAAAAAAAAAACACAAACCAGCGCAGCACAATGGAGCTGAACAATAGAACCATCAACATCGGCTCGCATATTGAGTGATGTCTTGTTCCGCCACTAGTTGTTCTGTTGTTGGTGGCGGTGGTGGTGGTGGTGTTGTTTTGTTTTTTTTGGCTCAGACTCACAAGTTCTGCGTAAGTACTCGGCCAGACGGGCCGGATCAGTAATGACAGTGTAAGTACAACATATGTTGCCCCGTGCGGTACCTGGGCCGCATACCACGCGTGGTGGCGGGGGCTCATGCAGTATCAGAAACTGCCACGCCACTGGGGTGGTGGTGGTGGTGGTGTTGTTGTTGTTGTCAGTGGTGCTGCTGGTGGTGCTGGTGCTGGTGGTGGTGGTGGTGGTGGTGGTGGTGTTGCAAAGCCACCACCAAATATCACCAGAAAATGGCCAAAATATGCCGATTTCCAACTATTTGGAATGCTTGCTATATATTGAATGTCTGTGGTAGCTTCCCTGCACATTGAAACCAATCATGAAAAAACCATGTCTGGTGACTCCCCTGCGATTTTTCTTGCCACATAGCTCTTTTTGTGACCCTGTTGGTTTTTCTTGTCCCAAAACGGCCCAAAATGCCCCAAATGTCCCAAGCGGGCAAAACGGCCCAAAATGCCTACTATGTGAGGCTACATTGTGCCCGTGACTTTAAAAGCGCACATAATTTCACATCCCGGATTGGAGCACATTTGGAGCATTACCCTATCCAAAGATTGCCCACACCTTGGAGGTACATGGGGCAGAGGAGCTGGGTGGAGAGGGGTGGGGGACGTTTTGTGATTTGCAGACGCAAGCTAATAAATTGTAGGTATTGTCTACATGTTCGACAGATGAAGAGACAACAGTAAAGAAGAGGGCTGAAGGCCCCCCGCACAAAAAGGGGCTGATATCGACTTCTACCTGTGCACATGGAGACACCAGCACTCCACTAATGCATCTCTTGTTGTGACTTTCTACAGGTTTGTGGATGCTTGCTGAAAATGTTTGGTGGCTGTGGATGCTTCCTCCTTGTTCTTGAAAACTTTTTGCAGGTTTGTGGATGCTTGCTGAAAATGTTTGGTGGATGTGGATGCTTCCTACTTATTCTTGAAAACTTTTTGACGTTCACTACTTGGTTGCTCTTAATTCTGTTGGGGATCAATGGTCGGTAATGATTGACTGAATGTCCCCGCCATAGACAATTTCAGCCCTTAGTCCAGTGGTTCTTGCACAGTCTGTCATAATTCTGTTGGATGGTCGCTGCTATTTCCCAGTGGCTTCCTCATGGTTGCTGATAATTCTTGATGCCTTGTGGATTTTTGCTGGCGGCCCATTTGGGGGTACACCCATCAGAATTCTGACCGCGAAGAGGGTGTGATAGAAACCCATGTCTGCGTCCGGCACATTGTAGGCATGCGACAGAACACCCTCTCATGGGTGACTTTTTAGCAGTTTGGGGCCCATTTCATGCCACTTAGGAAGTTAAAAAAAGGGGGGGTTTATGAAGTTTTGATAGGCAAAATGAACATATCCTCGAATTTTGGTGGGGCTCCATCAAGCAACTCACTAGTGGGGTGTGTGTGCCTGTTTGCCGCAGGGTGGCACAGGGGGTAGTCACCTAACCCGGGCTCTACACACGATTTTGAAGCACTACGTGGATGCACATCGGCAACTATTGTCAAACAGCAAAACTCTGACGACCGTTTTTCTGCAACCCCTTGTTTGGTGACCTGACCACCCCGGGGAAAAGAGGCCAGGGTATAGGAGGCAAGCTTGGTACTAGTCAAGATCTAGTAAACATTTGTACCTCGGCCATGATGCTCACTTCGGAGGGAGGGGGGGGGCAGTGACCGGGCCGCAAGCAGGTCAACAAAGCGCTCCACACATGCACGTCCTGGTATGCATATGCAGCAATGTTCGGCAGTTCCATTGATGCGATGGTTCCATGAGTACTTCAGCGTATGTACAGGTTGCACTGATGTTTGCCTAGTTACCCTCTTCTGGCCGTGTTTTGTCGGCCAAAACCTCTAGCCTGCATGTCACTGTACGGGGGTTGAGGTCCACAGGCGGCTGGACAGGCTTGCAGTATGCTGGCTCTCAATCAGCCAACCTGTCTTTTCGTCCTACAGCACTCACGGAGCGGAGGTCAGTAGTGTGTGTGTGTGTAAGGCTCATGCTCATTCATTTAGCTACACAGACTGTGACGACAAGGTGGCTGTGAGGGGGCCGCAGGCCCAGCCTCTAGTGCATAACTTCTGTCCAAACAACAGTGACCGGGGGGGGGGGCATGTTTCTTCGTTCCCGGTGGGGCCAGGCCGCAACGGATACTTAGCTACCAAACACCCCCATGACATAGGCAACCAGGCACAGCTCACAAGCTTTCGGCCGCACTGCAGCACTGTTCATTTGTTCTTTAACGTAGCAAACTTAGCTTACTCCCCTCTGCGACCCCGGTCAGAAGTATGCAGAGCCCTCAGCTTCACTTGTAGACCTTCACCTGTACAACTGTACGGCATCACCTCAGTGGCATGACATCAAGGCAAGACCCGCAACAAGACACGGATTACATAGATGCTCTGCTGCACTGCCGGTCGTTCTGGTGGGGGGGTAACGATGGCCCAAGGGGGGTCAATGACTCAAAATATCATCAAATTTCCTTTGGTAGAAACTTTTGTGTAGGCATTGTGTAGGCTGTGACTGTTCGAGCTTCTTTTGGACATATGCTTGGTACCTCCTGCATCTTGGGGGAGTGTTTGCCCTGCGCACTACTTTTATGATGACTTTCCCACATTGAGTCCCCAAGTCTACCATTACCGTATGAAGCCCCCGAGTAGACCAACAGTTGCCTCTTGCCTACCAGATGAAGCAACAAACCATCCGTGCACAACATTGAACAAGAAAAGCACATCCGAATCGCCTTCACAACTTTGTTCCACCAAATTTGTTCACTCAAATTGAACAAGAAAGACTGTTCAATCTTGTCCCCACAGGTGTGCGGGTCAATACATTCTGCACAATAATTCAAATGACATTCACCACATTCTACCGTAGTGTGCTTTTGACAACACAATGCACATATATCAACCTCCTCCCCAACAACCTCAAAATCAAAGAAATCTCCACGCGTGTGGGAAGGTCCACAACCATCCCGTATCAATACATCAGCGGAGGTGCCAGGAGCCAAAGGACAAATCCATACAATTATTCCCCAACATATCAATGGCCACGGTGACCTTGAAAATGTGAGCCGCGCACTTTGGGTTCCAAAGATCCACAAACTACATCCCACCAATGGAGCTGATCGGCATGGAATCCGTAAAGTGTGTCATAAAATATGGGAAGTGGGGACAATGGTGGAAACGATTCAACCTGTCCGATCACCTAATTTCCTGGTCAACATGATTCAAAAAATCCCGTACACGGGCCACACTCTACCGCCGTGCAATCTCCGAGCAATCTTTACTGGGCGACATGAATGCACTACTCCGTCCGTATTCCCAACTCAAGGGGCCACACCAAAGCATGGGAGTCCGTATCCCCAACTCAAGGGGCCACGCAGAAGCGTGGGAGTCCGTATCCCCAACTCAAAGGGCCACACCAAAGCGTGGGAGTCTGTATCCCCAACTCAAGGGGCCACACCAAAGCGTGGGAGTCCATCAGCGTGGGAGTCCATCACCCCAACTCGAGGGGCCCTCAACGTGGAGGAGCGAACTGTGAACCGGTTATCCTCAATAGCACCAGAAGGTTAACGATAATTGGCCAGGTTTCCTCAATAGCACTGGAAGGTCGAACGCCGACACTTGAGCAGATTGGCTACATCACCCCTCATAATCGCAGTCTTGTCAAGGATCCCATCCTAGGGGTAGGGATCAAAAATAGCCCAAAAAGTTGCCCCATGCGCACCGTGCGCGCTAATGCTACCTCCTTTATTGACCCTTTTAGAGCTCACTTGGGCAACGTTTTTTTTGTAATTTTCTGATTTTTCACCGGTGTGTACTTCTCAAGCTGCTTGCAAATGTGGTGGGCTTTTGTGCCTAGGGCCACTGCCTTGCTATCTCTGGGAAACAATGTCCTTTATGGATTCTCTTCATGAGCCAGCACTTGAACCCTCCATCCGCACTCTCGGATCATCGCGAATCATTGACAAGAGCATGGCTTATCAGTAACGGCCCACATAGTGCTACATATTGCTACAAGTTGGGCCCGATCGGGTCACGGCAGAATGCCTGTGTCCCCACAATGCTGCCGCCATCTTGCAACACACTCACGCAACAGCACATTGTGCTTGGCCATGGCCGCCAACCACCAAGGATATGAAGACCCTTGTGACGCCTGCATGAATGCAGGGTGGTTTCCTCCCTTCGTCACTGGCTAGGTTTCATTCTGTGGGCACAACACGCAGTGCGCATGTAGTGCCCACACAGTGCTCACGCAGTGCAACAACTTGGCCATGAAGGTTGGAATCCGCTTTGGAGTGTGTAACGACCCACGTGCCAGTTTGTTGCATTGTGAATGTAAACGACCTCCAGTGATTCCCCATCACCATAATTCACCATCCACCTATAACAAAGAATGTGCAACAAAACCGGGTGAAAAATGGGCTAAAATGGCTAAAAAGGGGTGAAAATGGGTGGCAATTCAATTGTGCCACATCCTCAATGCACAAGAAGCGTAAAAAAACCCATTATGGAACAACAAACTTGTGAAAAAGGGCCCAAACTAGGGTTCAAGTAGTTGCCAACCAACAAAAGTTTGCACTGCATGCGCCCCGCGTGCACGGCATTCCCTAGGCATTGCAAACAGTGTGACCAACATGTGACCCGAGGTTTTCCGAGCAAAAAAGTCTTGCATGCCCATGCCCATCCGCTCTATACCACCATGCATACCTCTATACCACACTATAGAGCCAAGAAATAGCGCAAAAATGGACAACCTTGCCGATTTTTTCGTAAAAACTTGCGGGGGGGCCATGATTCTTCGTCATGGATGGGGGGGTGAGCGACTTAGGGGGTGGGGGTGGGGGGCGTTCTTCTTTCTGGAAAGGGGGGGGGGCAATTACAAGGGGGGGGGGGGGCTCCGGTTGGCTTTTACGGTTGTCCACATGGCGTTTGTGGAGACAGTGCTGGCTGCTCCCGAAGAAGCCATTGGGTCCGACTCTTCAAAATCTTCACACTTTGCTGGGCCTAAGCACTGTAAGGTGACGTGAAGGGCTACTTTGATCTTTTGCACCCAACAACCGTGTGTGGTGTATGTCTTCTAGTTGATGGCTGGCGGGGCATCTGGTGTCATGCCCCCCCTCCCCCCCCAACTGGTAGTTTTTTATGGAATGCCACTATGCCACTTGAAGGAAGGTCAGATCCATGGGAGGTATGGACAGTCTATTCCTGACACCTGCGTATAGATCATTAGGTGGGTCAGAGGGCTGGGTAACTTGCTCATGAACCCCACGGTCAACCCCTTACACAACAACGGGGAGTGATGGACTGTGTGCGCACCATCCATCCTTTTTATTCACTTACCTCCCCCCGGCCACCACTTGTGCGCTCCCATGGCTACAATGGGGTCCTATCCCCTGGTTGACCTACCCATTTGTTGGCACGGGGGGCAAGGCCTTTTCCTTGCTTTGAAAAGATGCCCCAGTCCCTGCCTAGCTGCCCCCCTATTCCAAACTGTTAGCCTGGCACTCACTCCTGTTCAAGGACACAACGGTAACACATACTTCCCACCGAAACTAATCCAGGACAGGGTGCGGGTGCTGTTGCAGCTGAATGCATCATTACAGGAAGCCCCACCACCGACATGGGCGTCAGTATATAAAGCAAGACTCCCCCCTCCCAATGCCCAGGCAAACCCCCACAGGAAGCATGCCCCCTGTGCTTGGGGGTTCGGACTGCCGCAACATGCTCCAATATCTCATGAAACTGCCCCACCCGCCTCCCCAACAGACCCCTGCAAGACCCGGCTCATGCAAGAGGTGACACAGTTCCAAGGCAAAATTCAGGAAACCTATGAAATTCACAACTGTAGTTCATATTTCCAGTGCAGTCCCATATTGGATCCAGCCACCTTTGCTCCATTGTAACCACATGCCCCAAGGCACCTCCAAAGCCACAGCACCATGAAATGCACCCATATTCAACACCAATGCCAGGAGCTTGCAATTGGATTTGGGGCATGCGCATGGTGGTGTTTGAGCTTCGAAGTTGCATGTGACTGCAATTTTCTGTGGCCTGCGGTGCAAGGTGCGACTTTGGACCAATGACCTGGTGTTGCTGAAGAAGGACTCTGCAGCTGATACAGTTGTGGAGGCCAAGTGGCTCATGCAGGCAGGAGGGTGGATGTTGCTTGGCTGGCGGCAACAATACACAGGGCCTGCCACTTGACATCAGAGACGGAGACAAAGCTTCAAATGAACAAAATCCGTGGTTCAACAAAAAAGATGGTCAACAATCTTACCATATGATGCCTGCAACCTACAAAATGTCCGCACACCGCGCCACGTGCCCACTCTTCATCAGGTCTCCTTGTATTTTGTTCCTTGGTGAGCCTTGACCTGTCTCTGGCTGTGTGGGTTCATCTCATACTTGATGGTTGTTCTCTCATATTTCTGGTATTGGTCAATAGTAAGCTTAGGTAGGTAAGGTAGGCTTGCTGTGTGAGGAAATAGGGCACTGATCAGAAACCTCGGGCTCATGGCGGCTCAGGTGACAGCAGGAGACTTGAGTGGGTGGATGAGCCTGAGGTCATGTGCTTCACGGCCTCTGGTTTTTTGGGGGGGCTCAGGCTGTACCACGGGTGGTAGGCACTAGGGCGAAGCCTTGCTGACAGAGGCACTCAAAGAAGATCTTGGGGACAGGTATCAGAGCAGACCAATGCTACGATAGTCCCACAAAAACAGCGGTAACAACATGGCCAATCCAGAGGTCAAGCAGTAACTTTTTTTTGTGATCAAAAGAATGGGATAGCAGTTGGAATTCAGCGTAAGGCCCTTTGCCTGAAGCGACCTTGGTTGTAAGTACAAAAGTAAGGACGTCAAGCTGTAACTGATAACTCAGAGTGCAGCGGGTACTGCCACACATGAGAGCAACTGAAAATGCCAATAGCAAGAAAAACAGGAGGCTGAAACTCAGCACTTGAAAGAGGCGCCAAGCTGAGCTGAGCAGCGGGTCTGGCAGAACAACACTTCGCCGCCCCTGTTGCTTTTGTGGGACCTATGTACGCCGCTTCAAAGGGCAGTCAGCGTACATGCAGGCCATTTTGACCAGTCGGCATAATACCTCATGTTATGTGACTGGGGACGGTAGTGTGCACTTTCTCTGCATCCATGAACCAAACAATGACAGATTACTTTTTTTTTTTTGGTCCAGACCAAGACGAGCTGGCATAGCCTGCTCACTGTATGGTACTCGAGACAACCTCTCGAAATCAAGGCTCAGAGCTGTCCAATTCTAACCAAACAATCACAGGTTCTTTGAAAAACACACACCGCTTTGCCATTGGAGGGGCACTGCATTGGGGAAAGAACTGGGCAATTGCACTGAGGAAATATGCTTGAAAGCGGGAAATATTCTCTACCATGACAAGGAAACACTCAGGGGACGAAAATGAGATTTTTTTTGTGAAGCTGCAGATGACAGGGCTTCGCAGGTGTAAACATAATAGAAGATTGAGCAGCAGAGAGCACGTATGTAGGGCTCGACACACAGACACAGTCAATCAAACCTGAAGCCCCATAACAGGAATTAGGTACTTACCCCATAGATCCTTCAATGCATGTCGCCAGGGACTCTGCGTCGGCACCGAACGCACATGCAATAGCTGAATGAGCGCCCAAGATGGTACAACGTCGGGAAACCTAACGTGAAGTTGGAGGCTGCAAACATCTGCCCCCAGGCTTTCAAAGGTGTGGAAGCATTTAGTGCTTCTTGCATATTATGACCAATGCCGAAATTTGTACGGTACATGTGACCTGCAATGCTACAAACTAGTGTAGTATCCTGTTTGCGCTGTTTGGCATGTGAGCTCTGAAGCATGAATACTTCTTTGGTGGCAACATTGATGGTGCAAATGGGCAGTTGGGCCTTTTAGCACCTATGATACAATTTCAGCAGAGGTATGCTGCAGTGGTGAAGCAGGAAGAGTGTCTCCTGCCACAAGCAGATGGGAACAGCACAGCACCCCAGCCCCACAGCACAGTAACCACATCATCTAGGCTCGCCTGGTGCACAATGCCCCCATCTTGAACCCTCCATTTACTACAGGCCCAGTTGGCATGGGTGCACAAGGCAGTCCTGCCCCAGCAGCACCTAGCATTGGCTCAAGACCCTTGCAGTCGTGCTAAGGAGCCGCACAACAGGACAGGGGAAGCTGCTGCAGCGGAAAGTGGCCCCTTGCTCTGCAGCTGATCATCATGGGCGGATGGATATCCAGGTCCTCCTGAGGGGTAGGCGCTGGGTGGTCCCAGCACCCACCCCTCTCCTGAAGCCAGGGAGTTCAGGAGACATCTCCCCACCAAATCCTCAAGGGGCTGGATGGGAGTGCCACCCCAAATGGTCTTCTGGGTGGGGCTTTCCAGAATATATAACCCCACACCCGGTCCCACCTAGAATCCCTTGCAGAGGGTAACATGTGGTGGTTCAGAGGGCATTGGGATGGGATGGAAGTGTACCTACTGCACCAGTCTTGACATCTCCTTGAGTACAAGGGAGGCCGTCCCACATACATTGTGCAACCTGCACACACTAACACATACGCACAATTCAATCATTACCATACACACACAGCCATACACAACCATGTCAATTCATGGTGCTGAGAGAACAAGGGGCCTTCACCATGCAGTCATAGGTGTGGCGGGCACCACACATGGGCACCACGGTGCCAAGCAAGCAGCCCTGCAGAAAATAAGTCCAATCTGCTCCATGAACATTACGAACATAACTCAACAGTGGGAGGCAGCCGCTTGGGGGCAGTGAGCAGGGGGCTGTGCAGGGGGCTTTGCAGGTGCAGTGCACCCTGCTAGGAGGAGTCGCTACGGCCCAAAGATAGTAGTGAGGACTGGCAACATCTCATCACCGGCAACACAATGTTCAAAAGCTTTTTTTGAACTGCCTTTCTTCATGCTTTTTGTTACCGGCGGCTAGCAAACTTAGCCCTGTCAAAAACAAGATGTCATCTTATCATTTTACCACCATGGAGCAGTTTGCCTAGGATCTTAACTGTATTGAGCCGAAAGTGAATTTCAAGCTCACCAAGGATCATCTCGCCCTGACGGATTGCCTTTGGCCCTAGCTGCAACTACTGCGCTTGGCAAGATCCTTGACCCTAGTGCTCGTTAGTGGACTGGCAAGAACTAGACAATGTCCGATGCCACCAAACGCCTTTTTGCGTTGGGTTACATGCCGCTTTTTGAAGCCACATGAAATTTGTATCGAGATTCGTTCATTTATGGACTTTCGTTACTTTGGGGTGTTGATGCTCCCCATTCTAACTTGTCCTCAACTTGTGCCAATGCGCCATTTGCGTTTTTGCCCATTGCGGGCTATGGAGCTTTGGGATCTTCATCGCCTCAAGATGCTCCTGGTGAGACATGGGATATGTACCCTATTTTCAAGGAAGCTTGGCGGCATTCTTGAGGCCTGAATTCCCATATGTTGTCGGTGAAAACTGCGCTTGAGGATGTTGCTTTGCGTGCAACCAAAAACAAAAACAACATCATAGAGGAGATTCTCAACATTGCCTAGATAAAGAGCATCTTGCACGCTAGCAGCAATTGCTTGTGTGCCGCATTTTGGCTGGTGGGTACTGCATAGGATGGTCATCAAAAAGTAAGTGAAGCGAAAAACAATCAAAAGTATTTGCCAGCCTTTCATTTGACGGCGGATCTCGAGAAGAAAATAGAGAACCACAGGAAGAATCAATCCATTCGTGGTTCATTTGCAAAGCATGATCGATTGTTTGGTAAATCGGAGCTCCAATTGGCATACACTCACGTGAAAATTAACAAACTCATTTAGATGCCACTTTTGGGGACATTCGTCCAAAGCCAAAGCCAAAGGCAAGGCAATTTCAACACCTTCATAATTTCACATCTTCCCATCGCTTTTATGGAAGAGGTTATGGATGGAAAGCCCAATTGGGCCATTGACAAGGCCGTAGTCCAGGAGCTCCCCCCTCTCCAGTCAAAGGCCCCAATGACTAAGGGCATGTGGAGCCGCTATTTCTCACAGTGCGGCACCATGTGGCCTTTTGGGGAAAGCAGGCCCCGTACCCGGTTGTGCAACTCATGAAGCACAGGGTCCCATCATGCAACTCATCAAGCGGGGGGTCACGGGCATTTGCGAGCGCGATGGCTTCAAGACGCGTGCCCAATTCAATTCCTTGTAGGAGGTCATGGATGAGGAGCAATTCTTCGCGGAGTATATGTATAAAGGTGGGTGTCGTGAAGAAGCCTCCTTCAGGTGTCCAACCGCGCTTTCTTGTGTTGTGGTTTTGCATGCACCAACCCAAACTTCGGTTAATTGTGCCAAAATTTGGCTATTCATTTTGCTAATTTTTGGCTGCTCTACATGCCTTTAACACCTCTCGTCATTGCGGACCAAGGTCATGCGAGTGCTAAAACAAAAAATGGCATTCCAAGGGAGCTCTAGGCTTTGTTTATTTGGATGATCTATTAATTTTGGGAGAGAAACCCGCGCATGTTCGCCGAGACCTCAATCTAGCGTTGCCCACTCTTGCCCAAGCCGGTCTAATCGTCAACCTCAAAAAATCTGCATTGGAGCTTGTGCAAGAGTTAGATCACTGAGGCCTCACCATCAATTTTAAGGTCAAAGATTCTCAAGTGCCATGGAGCAAGCGGAAGGTTCACTAGCGCGAGCCTGCAAAACCCATGAGTTTCTCCCATCTTTTAGTTGAAAAATGGCCTTCATTTTAGGCCAAGTAAGATTAGTCATGTTCGTTGTCCCGGCTATAAGAGCTTTTGCTAACCTCATGATTGAGTTCATTTGAAAAAATGAATGTTTCGGTTGGGATTTAGGGCATCTGGTCCCCGAGGAGTTGAAAAAACAAGTTTGCAAAACAGAAGACATCATGCTCCAATGGCCGGGTCGCCCCTTCCTCTCAGCAAAGCCCCCAAACCCTCCTTGTGTTTCAATGTGTCTCAAAGAGGTGGGGGAGGATTAGAGGTTCAATGCGGTCATGTGGTTCATGATTTCTTTGACGAAAGAAGCCATTGGCATATAAATATCAAAAGAAATTCGGCACAAATGAAAGCGGACGTGGTGCTCTGGTGGAAAGTCGAGTCCAATGAAATCGTTGGACGAAAACTTGTTTGAAGAGATTCTAATTCAGTTTCACCCATTTTCTCAACCAAATGGTGGACGTTTTTGCATCTTCCCTCAACACCCAATTGCCCTGGTTTATTGCCAAGTTCCTTTATCACCAAGCACGGCTTGTTGGATTGCTCGCTCCACAATTTGGATCGGGTGTACGCCATTCTGCCTTGGGGCCTCATGCCGTGTTGGTTGTTTGCGAAGACACAAGAGAATTGCCTTTGAATTTAGGACAACGCAAGCAAACTTTCCAACACCGGCATAACCGGCAATAGTGACGGGGTAAATACAAGAGCAACTAGCTCCCCAAGAGAACCAGGGCTCGCCCATACCCGACACAAACACGACCAAGAACCCGACGCAACCAAGAACCTTGGGTTCTTAAACTAGCCACCTGCTCCGGGTGGTGGGCCCAACCACACCAGAGGCAACCCCGGAGCTCAAAAGGCCGGATTGTTATGAATACACTGGCCGAACACAAACATAGTGCAGGCCGTGGGCCGCGGTGTCGGCCAAACAAAACCATTGGCAACGCAGCCTGGGGTGGGTGGGTCGGAAGGTAGAAAAAATGCTTGAAAAGGGGAAGCGCAAACAAAAGTTGAAACGAGGTTCACCTAGTGTTTGCGAAAGCACAAGATAAATGACTCAAAATTTGGGAATTCATCCAAGCCTACAATATTGTCCCTCCTGCCCGCCAGCCCACCCCACCCACGTCCCTTGTCGGTGGTTTTTGTCCTAGTAGGGGTTGTCTCTGCCTAACTTTCAAGTGAACACACAAAGCATTATGATACCACACTACATGAATGACTGAAGGCAGCAGGTGCCACAACACCACGTTGGGAGCTTGCACTACCAAGGCATTACTGGAACCAACACCAGGTCAACCACTTAGCGAACATTATGAAAAGAGAAAACCACTGCTAGAATATGTTGGACATAACATGCCACAAGAATCAATCCACCAACCCACGCCATTTCTTTTTGTGATAGGTGATTCGGAGGGTCCGTGCATAGGTACATGTGTTGTTAGTCATGAAACGCCGCCCCACAAGCATGAAGGATGCACCATGATCTGCATGATTTCACCAAAACTCGCCATTTTTGAGCTAGGAGCTCGCCAACTCAACCATCATTCCAACGCCCCGCAGCAGGTGTCTGGCACCACGTGGGTGTTGCTTCTCACAATCCCATTATTCTTTGGGCTCTTAGACATCTTTGGCCGGCCCAATCACAATGCCACTGAGGATTTGGTGGCAGTGTAGGATCATGTGGATTTTCTTGATGTCGTGCAGATCGGCAGGCCTGAGACAATACAAATTGCCCACGGCATCCACTCTGGGACAATGCCGCTGCAAACTTGTCGCATCCTCCTTGTTGTCGCCAAGCACGGTTAGTCACTGCCGAAAAATTGACGGGTCCTATGCTTCGCCTTCCACTGCCTCAAACCTAGCCCATCGTCATTCATGCCATCTTCATGAAGTTTATGCCCGTTAATCCACTCCCTCGTTCTATTCATCATCAATCGCTTCCTCTATAGCTCTTGCTCTAGTCCACCGGCTGCCTGAGATCCAGCCGCCGCCCCTCGCCGAGACGGCTCGCGCTCAAGAACCCCATGCAAACCCGCTTCACGCCCTCCTTCTTCAACTCCCTCTGTGCCCACACCCGCCTTCGGTTCCTCGTCATTCATGTTGGGCAAGATGGCAGTCCACAACGGCCCCGCAACGATGACCCCACCCAAAGGAGTGTAGCCCTGTTCAGCTAGGATGGGCACCAAGGGCTTGCGCTTGGCGTCCCCATAATTGATCTCCTTTCTGCAGTTGTGAGAACCCTCGCACTTCAGCGTTTAGCACTAACATCATTGCTCATTGCCGCGTTGACATTCACAATCATGTCGCCCATGATGCCCATCCACTCACGGATGTAACGCCGCACAAGCACCTTGTACACGCCGATAACCACCTTTTGCATCAAGAATGTGCCCACCTTGTTGCAGGCTCCTTCGTTGAAGGTCTTGATGCGAAAGGTCTCAAGCAACCCAATGTCCAACAACACTAGCGGGCAGTAGGTTCGCAAAGGCCGCTGGCACTTACTTATTGTGGCGTGGCCTTGAGGCCCATGAGGAGAGGACTGCACCCCCCCCCCCCTGCCGCCGCCCCTAGACCATTGATCCGACTTAGCAGACTCAAGTCCCTCGTGCACAACCACAAAAAAATCTTGAGGCCCATTGGCCGAGCCACACAATTTGCGGGCAACTAAGTGAAGTCAACTGAAACTTATGGCGATGTAAAAGGTTGCCAACGGCTATTTGGGGCAACTAATTGCAGTTGCATTGATCACATGGACCAACACTGATGGGGGGGCTTGATTCAGTTGCCCAACCCTTGCAGCAAGTGTGGAGCGGTAGGTAGGAAGACGGGAGCGGGCGGGGGGGGCTGGATGGGAAAGTGGGAATTCTTGAAGGGGCCAGAGTGCAAGATGTTGGGCACCTTCAGACTGTTGGGTACATGGTCCGAGCGCAATGCGACATTCGCACCATCCCTCTCATTTTGGGGGGAAGGCTACTGAGCAATAACTTATTGAACCACGACTCATTCATTCATGTGAGACGAAACCAACTGGCAAAAAAGGCGAACAGTCATACACGCAGCATGAAACGAACCTAGAGCACCAATTTTTTGAAACGTCAGAGGAAGACGGCACGAGAGTTCAATTGTGCAACAACAAAAAATGTTGAAAACATGTGTACCCGAGCCCCACGGTGACCAAGCTACGGCCAGGTACCAAAAAACACGGTCCCTACAGAGGGCCACGGGGGGGGGGGGGCTTGGACAAGCCGTAGCTTGCATGCGGCTCAACGAGGGACATTTGCATGGTGAGCGAAGTCCAACGGGGGGGGGGGGGGGTATCAGTCACAAGGACAGCTCAAGCATGTGAAAGTGCTGCAAGCAACCACATCCTATAAACTGACTGTCCAAAAACAGAAAATTGTCAGAATTGCAGTCAAGCCGCTTCTTGGGATGGCCATCAATTTGGTCCCGAATTTATTTTGATTGCCAAAAAAATACGGTCCCTGTGGGTAGTGTGGCTTAGACATTGCGCCGTTTGGACGACGCGGGGTACAAACTGACAAGCAATCAGGAAGATGTTGGTTGCAAGTAGCGGGGTCGAAAAAGTGATGCAGTGTGCGTTGCTATGACTTCGTACACCTGTTTGCAAAGGCCTGCACCATAGGGTTGGCGCGTTGTGTGCGTGACCTCATCTGAAATATACATCCATCCACAAATGCACAGCAAACGTCACTGGAGATGTGAGGTTTGCCGCAAAGGGCGCTGTTTGTAGGCACATCCTGAAGCTATCCCTTCCCAGACAGGTCTGTAGCCTTGTCACTCCATTTGTGCCATTGACGATTATTAAGAAGAAAGTTCCGCACCATCTTTCAACAAAATGGGGCAATTACACAAACTGGGTGCCAAGCCCAAAGACATGATAAAAGTGCAAGAGAATGGGGAGATGTCAGTGGAGAGACGTCTGGAGTGGGCTAGTGATGTGGGTTAAAGGGCCTGGGATCTCCCTTTCCCTGCCCTTCCCAGGGGACAAGCAGCCCCATGAACCCAAAAGATTGTGACGCCCGAACAACTTGAACGCAATCGTGGCTGTGACAAAAGAGACGTGAATTTCTGGAACAGTCTGTGAATGCAGGATTGGCCTGTGGCCCACAAACGGCACTGCTTCTCGCCAAGTGCACCTCTCTGGAATGACCAGAAGCACTTATCTTTGTACCATTCCAGTGCAGAACAGAAGAAGCGCATCATCTCCCCCCTCTCGGCCGAAAACTCACCGAGGAAGGCATCAGTGTTTGGTGATGCGAGTAGCTACAGTCACGCGCGCAGATCCCCGTGCTCGGAAAGAAACTGCGTTGTCGTGTGTATCAATGTCTTCTTGTTGGCGTGTCCTCTTAGGACGATTCTGCTGGGGGCTGCTGGTCTGGAATTTCACAGAGGAAATCGCTTCAAAAGGCGCAGGCAGTGCAGGTACCGCTTGCGCCGTGCATCAGCAAGCACTCAGCAAGCAGCGACACCTGAGGCTGAATGTGCAGCGCCTCTGGTGGCTCCAAAGGAAATTGGTTTGAAAATACCGTGTGTCTTCTTTCTTTTTCCAGAAGGGACAACCCACGCTTCAGGTGGCAGAACTGCGATTAACCGACGACAGTTTGGCGGTCCACCGACGCAGGTTGGCCGCGATTGTTGAGGACCTAGTGCTCCATTGAGGGGCATGCGCACTGGAGTTTGGCCTTTCTTTTCTTTCATTGAGGCCAGCCCCTGCCTGAAGTGGCCTGTATGCGTGCACTATTGGTTTGATTCTGGGCTAAGAGAGGGCCGGGAGATGCAGCCAATGCTACCGTGTGTGCGAATGTGCTAAAGGCGCTAAAACCGATGTGCTCCCAAGGCCCGGTCTGCAGAGTGGTCCTTTCGGACGTCACACACTGAGGGGAATCAAACAGACACCGGAGGCGACTCATCGAACCGCCATCAGCGGAATATCAAAAGCCGGGAACACCAAAAGTCGGCTTCCAACCGGGGGGGGGGGGGTGACAAGAAAGCACAGGCGACTGACGACTGGCGAAACCTCTGCTCTGCTCTTTTCCCTTTCACATCGCCGCGCCGGACCGTTGCAACCGTAGGCCACGAGCCGCCGGCAGCATCGCTGAGCATCGTCGCTTGGCTGGTGACTGTCGCCCTCGGCGACTAGAGAGGGGTGCCATGGAGGTCAAGAAATGAGGAGGTCAATGGAACGCATGGAGGAGGCTCTTCGGGGTGGCGATGGGTCGGCCTGGGGTGACCATCCATCACACTAACACTTCATTGGCGCCAAAGCCACAAACCGAAAACCTTGCGTGTCCTAGTTCATGTCACGTGCTGCTTCGTTGAAAATGAAACTGTTCTGAAATGCGGTCCTGATGTCTGACGTCCGTGGGCCGTCACTGCGGAAAGAGTGCTGTGGTTGGTGACTCTCTGGTGCATTCTGCACTGCGGAGGACAGGCCGCCAGCGGTGACACAAGGCTGCCCTTAATGCCTAAACAATTTTTTTTTGCGGACTCCGGCACGCCTGGCACGAGTGTGCTGGTCAAGCGGCGTCGGCCAACCGTCCAGCGCCCTCAGTTGACGCCAACCGCCGTCGATTAAAGCAAGAGGCCGCCGTCACACAGGTCATACAGGTCGATTGTAGCAGAACTGAAGCGGATGGGGTGACGGTGTTCCAGCAAACAATGTCCATTTCAGGTGACCGATGGGTAGTGCAGACACAGGGGCGTCGAAGTGCACGGTGTGGCAAATGAAGGCGCCTACGCGAACACGCCATATGGCAGACGAAGGACAACAGCTGATGACACGGCTCGAGTGCCTCGGCCACAGTCGGCAGTGATGTAACTCGGCTATGGACCACGAGCACTGTGCACAGCGCCATGAAAAAGCTCTGCAGAAGGTGTAAGCCGACGAGCCTTGCGCGACCGCAGACAGCCCTTTCTTTTTCTTTTTTTTTTTTTTGGCAAAATCATTCAGCCCATGAGTGGGACCCACGTCCGTTTCCGTTGGTCCGTTTGCTCACGCCTGCGTCACGCTGTCAGGGGGCAGTGCCACTGATGAACGTGCAGTGGGGCCAGCAGAAGAGTATCCTCTGGAAGGTTCCGCAGGACACCACCCCGCCGACCGCGCACGCTACGCTGCTTACCATTGGGCCTCTAAGGCGGCTCTATTGACGTCTCGGTCCAAAGGGCTGGTACACGGTCAGGTAACAGAGGCACTTGGCACTGCGGAGGCGCAGGTCAGACCTTGGACATGAAATCAAGCAGTTGCACCTCCGGTACAAATTCAGGTTTTCATTGCGCAGGGTGCCACCAGCGTCCGGCCACCCGCCCCCTTGAGCAACGACGAACCAGGTTAAAGAAAACAATGGTCAGACAGCGATCAGACGGGCAAAGCCGGGCGCACATACCACCCCCACCGGCACGCAACAGCCATCGCCGCAGCCGCCCCTTCCGTACTGGGGACATGCCCGCACAGATTCGGCTGCTTTCATTTCGGCACGATTGCCCTCCCGCTGGGTGACCAGCGAAGGGCAGCATAGGGGCATAGTGCATGACAGAAACCTCGTTGCGCGACGCCTTGTTCACACGAAACAGGTGTGCCACGGCCTCAGCGACGGCGACAATATCAGCAGAAGAAACTCGTGCGGGCATGGCCCACCCCCTCTTTCACAGTACTTGGAGGAGCTTGCTCCGAGGGGGACCACTGGCACCGACCTTCGGGGGTTAATGATGTTTAGCTTGGGTCGCTGTAGTCTCTCGTTTTAGCACAAGTGTTCTTGTGGAACCATGAGCTAATGCAAGGCAGAAGATTCCAGATGAGGACTGTGAGCTGGGCACTGTCGCACCAGAATTGATTGTTCACTGCTACACCAATGGAGGACGCAAGATAAGGGCATGTGGGAGAGGGCACGACCGTGCTGCTCCTGAGCACAAAAGGCTGGTGCCGTATCTCACATTGTTGACCATAAAACACGCAGGGAACAAAAAAAATTGACGGCCAGACGGGTTCACTTCGACAAGGCCGTGCTCATGCAAAGACGGGGGGCAATGCTGTGCACTCGTCCATCCTGGCTCAGAGACTGGGCGGACGTCCGATGGAAGAAGCGGGACTGTCCACATACGGGACTTCGGGGGCCCAGGCCAGGCCAACATGGCTTTGCACGCAACGGCGGCGCGCCCGTGCAGCGTTCTCCATGCACAACATGAGGGTCTCTTCCAATTGGTCCGTCCCATATGCGACCGGAATGGTAGCCACGCCCTGCAGCAGAGGAGCAGGGTCCAACCGAACCCAATCCGGCGGGCCCACTACGCACCCACCACCAGCGCTGGGCTGCAGGGTGTGAACGAGGACTGCAGAGCGTTAGGGTTGTGGAGGGAGGACTGCAGATGGATGAGGGTTGTGAGGGGGGCTCTGGCGCCAATGGGTTGGAATGGAGGGGAAATTGAGGTGGTAAGTAGGTTGTGCAGGTCTCTCTTTTCAACAAAGGTCTTCCGGGTGGAAATCGTTGTGGAAGGCCTTGTTGGCATGCTGCCTTGGCATGTTAACCGTCCGCAGGCGGTGGCTTGCCTGCAGGCATTTCCATGAGCGACAAGATTTTGCTTTTAAGTAAAAGAAATTCGAGACACTCGATTTGGCGCCTACCAGCTGGCGCTTGATGGTTGGCCTCTGTATTCCCTTTTCCACAATCCTCCGGGCATGCCAGCTGCGTGGTAACTGCACAGTGCGCGGATACAGTGTGTGTAGTGGGCATACGGTGAGTGAATTGTAGTCACACAGTGCAGTGCCAAAACGTGCCCAGATGCAGAACATTGTCCCCGCAGAACGTGACGCTGAAGTGGCCCTGGAACCATTGAGGCAGCCACCATGCACCCCATCGTGCGTCCACTTTCTGCCACACGCCTGCACTATGTGCCCACAGCCACAAACGCTGACGGTGACAATGGGACTTGCCGATGACTTTATACTTTACGGTTTTGGGAAAAATGGCATGCGAAGTCTGTCGGTGCCGGTACCAGAGTGAGCGCCAAGGGTGCACTTAGGCTGGATACATAAGCAGCGGTACAAGATACGTCTTGTACCATCGCCTCCCCAATTCCTAGTGTGTCCGTAATCCATGTACCTCTGTGAAACGGCATTGTAATTGCACCAGACCAGGTGTGATATCGCCTTTATAACAACCCCACCACCACCTGCCGCCATAAGGAAAACACAAAAGGTGCCAAGCGAGCGGCTTGGCGGACCTCCAACAAACACGGCGTGCTGTCAACGGCCCGATCACTACCAATACTTGGTCGTGCACATTGGGGGAAAGACTCCGTTTAGACCGGCCAAAATGCACAGCTCCCCTTTGCTCTCAGACCCACTGCCAGCAACTGCTTGAAACAAATCTGGCCGAGAAAACCTTTTTGTTGGGTTTTGTCACGATATTTTGGGCTCCAGAACCCCAGGCCTTTTGGACTGAGACCCGCAGCAGTGTGCTGGAAAAATGGTGCTTGAAAGCACCGTGCAGACGTTTGCCCTTAAATGAGGGAACAGAAGCTTTGTGGAGGGTTGCAGAGGGTTGCGTCACCAGTTGTAGGGCTGTTTAGAGGTGGCTGTAGGAAGGTGAAAGGTCACCCCGGGATTGTGGGGGCTGTTGGAGGTTTGGAAGCTTGTGGAGGGTCGTGCATTTTGGGTGGATGTGGATGGGTGTGAGCGGCTGTGCGTAGGTGTGAACAGGAGCTTCATGCAAGAACCCCTGCACACGGGTCGAAGGGTGATCGAGGATTGCATGAGAGTGTAGAGTGTGATTGAGGATAATGAGGCAATGGGCGTGGGTTGGGGCGCATTCATGCCCCTTGCTTTGCTGCCCACCAGCCCTCCCTTGGGTAGGGTGGTTGAGCTCACCCCGTGGCACTTGTTTTGTTGAGAAACGCCGGGGGGTGCCTGATGAACAGGTGGTACCAACCAGCGGTGGTGCTGAGTTTTTAGAGGCACCCAAGGCGCGGAAGAAATTTTTCAGTCTAAACTAATTGGCGCCGAAGGCGCCAGAGAAAATGCTTGATTGGCCAAAGGCCCGGAAGAAAATTTGGCCCAACCTTTAAAAATGGGGGGGGGGGGTACAGGGTGGGTGGGTGGGTGGTGTGCGACCCCCCCACCCCCCAGTGGTGCCGAGTTGTTAGGAAGCCCTGCCCTGAAACCCACATCGATATCTCCAGCCATCCAAGCAAATGGCCACAGAAACCAAACAACACGGCACACATGGCAGGACGAGACATACCCTTGGGTCCAAAGGATTCAGCAGACATGCACAAAGCTCCAATAATGCCTGTAAGAGCATGAAAAACATTGGTTACCATGTGTATCCAACGGCCGCCCTCTCAACCTTCCCGCACCTGCAGAGACTTCAGCCTGGGTGCTGCTGACGGAGATATGCAGTGAGCTCGGGGTGTCTGGCGGACAGACTGACAACCCGAGCCCGTGCACTTTGCAAACCCAGTTAATCGTGCTTTTGACGTGTGATTCACCGGGAGTACACTGCAATACCCGATGCACAGGTCCTAAGAGCAGAAGCCATCACAACTCTCCAAACGGCCACCCCCAACGCCCAACTGCGAAATGGATATTTGGAGGAAAACGATTTGTTTTGTGCCTCAGGGATCGGTGTAGACGCCTCTGAAGCTTTCTCGAACGCACATGGCCTTCACAACTTTCTACTCCAACCATCAAACCTGCACTGCCCCCTCTGAATGGTGGACCCAGTGGAAAAGACATGAGTCGATCAATCTCATCCACCGCCCCCCCACGCTTATACAAGCAGCCACTCTACACATCGGTAATTTCAGAGCGAGAGAGAAGATTGTTTAAGGTTGGGCAAATTGGAGGCACCAGAGGATTGCGCGGGGCTATGGTTGTGGGGGATGCACCCGGTTGCAGGGCAAAGGATAGAGGATTGGGTTGTAGAAATGGATTGCTTGGGTTTATTAAAGATTAGAAATGGACCAGGATGTGTAGGGGTTGTAGAGGCTGAACACTACACAATGGGGCTTGGACAGTACCTGAAGAACGAGCGTGATCGTCGCAAAGTATAGGGCTTCGATAAAACACGCAAAATAAGCATTGTTTTGCTTGCTTGCTGCAATGAACAAACCTGGAGACATGCAAAGACAAAGGCCGAACCAGTTAGCAGACTGACCAAAATGCTGCAGGAAAACACCTACCCCCACTCCATCACCACCCCAGGGGGCACTGGTGAGGTGTTGAACGGGAAGGGCAGAGTTTTGCTTAGGGGGGGGGGGGGCTGGGTCCAAGGGGGGTGGGTGGGTGGGGCTGTGGGGGGGACCCCCCCCCCCTCAGGAGACCCTGAGTTGTTAGAGGCGCCGAAGAAAATTTTTGGCCTAAACTGACTTGCGCCGAAGGCGCCAGAGAAAATTTTTGATTGGCTGAAGACCTGGAGAAAAATTTGCCCAATCACTTCAGGGGGGGGGGTCCGAGGGGGGGTGGGTGGGTGGTGTCAGACCCCCCCCCCCCAGGAGATGCTGAGTTGTTAAGCAAAACACTAGGGAAGGGGAGGATGAGGGGGAAATTAGTGGGGTTGAGGGTTGTGTGTCAGGCGGAGAGCGGGAAGGGGTGGCGGCTAAGGCGGGCAGGAGGGCGACTTTCCGGCAATATCGACCGACGTTCACGTTAAAAAGGCACAATACAGTATCCTCCAACACCGTGAACCTACTACTCATGCACAGAGCTTAATTCACCCGATCAGACGTTGCAATTGCTGCTAGCGTTGAGGGTGTAGCTTTGGAGGGCTCGAAATGCCCCGCTCGTCAGAAGCACCCTGGAAACCATCAAACGCACAGGGGCTGGACGGAACCTGCCACAACACTCAGGACGAAGTTGTTGAGCATGACAATAAAAGAGAGCAAATGGACGTATCCGAAAGGCATCTGAGTAAAAAGCTGCCGCTCCGATTGCCCCAATGAACGCCGCAACCTGCAGTCCAAAACACGTGTCAAGCACGAGGCCCGACTGGACCAAACACCAGCACCACAAAAGGAGAGATAGTCCATTCCACCCAAAATCACCCGAGACTTGAGGCACGCTTATCCCCGTGTGCAGCCAAATGCTCTGAGAATGTCGTGGTTTTCATTGTGGCTGCAAAGCCTCGGAATTCTCATGCCCTCAAATTTGAGAGCTGGGTGTGAAGAAACTTGCTCTCCGAACGGGGAGAGGGGGGGTTTGGCACAAGGCCTCGGCATTAGGTTGTTTGCCTTTGGCGGTGCCTGTTGGCCTCTCGCCACTGCTCATTCTGACCCTTTGTGGGAGAGGGGGGGGGTCAGGCCCATTTTCTAAGCCCCCGGCTGTGGTATGCAGAAGTACTGTGCCGCGTGCCCTGCCGAGCCATATGTGGGAGCAGAAACAGCAAGATCCAAATGCAATCATTAGTGACAATGTCATAGATATCTTTCAAGAAAAGAAAAACAATGGTCACTCAGAATGACCTCGGCTCCTGTCCCAGGACCTTTGCCTAGCCAGCGACAGAGGGGTTGTGGAGCGCGGGGGGCGGCCTACTGGGTTCCACACATATATGGGTGTTTTTGCAGGGGGGGCGGGGTCTAATTCGTCCACGAAACGGGTTTTCAACTTTTTGGATGAATTTCTCCAAATTTTTATCACCTAAAGGGCCGGCGTGTGTGTGTGTGTGTGTGTGTGTCCCTTTTTAAAATCTCCAAGAAAAAGGCCATTCGGAGAGGCATGGGCCATGGGCGGTCACGAGGCCATATTTTTGACTACTAGAGGCGAACTTTTGAACTCTTCAACGTGCATAGGGTGGGTCTGAAACCTTGCCACCACTATCCCTCCAACATCTTGTCAGTTGGAGGTCAAGGTGGATTTGGTTCATTCGATGTCTAGAAACCATTTGCAAAATGGCTCGCCGCAGCTCAGCGGGTTGGCTAATTTGACTGATAACCACCCCGGACACCCCCGTGCAGCCTCATGTGGGCTAGCAGCACCAGGCTACAAGGGGGTGTCCGAGGTGGTTATTGGTCAAGATGGGCAACATATCCTTGAGTGCGATGACCCCGATAATACAGCAGACAACACAAGAACTTTGGCCTTGTGCTGAAAGGTACAATGGCATCAGATATGTGGGTGCAGACTGACACTCTGGAACCAAGTGCCATGTTCCAGTGGACATGGAGAATGAAGAGACTCGACCTACACCTCAGTCCCCTCGTGTGCTCACCTTCCGATCGTGCCCCAGACTTGGCAGCAAATGACAAACCTCTCACAAGCATTGAGCAGGGTGATTGACCAGCCGCAGGTCGTCGGTGCCATTCCGGGAGGGAGTGTGGCGAGCTTCTGCTCTATATGGCCGAGAAAGCCCTGCAACCATGCAGCCACAACAGAGGGCTGTCCACGTGCATTCCGAAGGTCCGCCATCTCCTCAAAATCCAGGAGGCGCTCTTCACCCTCAGCAGTGCGCATCTTTCCGTCCCACCTAAATGTGGTTTGGCGGGAGCGATCAAAGAATGCAGCAAAGCAAGCACAAACTTCAGCAGAGTGGGGATGAAAGATGGAAACTGGGATGCATGACGAAGATGCAGTTGTTGATGCAGATGAAACCGCAGATGTGAAGGTGGAGACTGGAGGCTGCTGAACGCAGATGGGGAAAGAAATGCTGATGCGGATGCTGATCGTCTTAGGTCAGCATCGGTCAGAATTGTAAGCTGAATCGGTCGCTGAACATGGCAAGAGAAGAGTGCAGTGCCAGCAGTTACTGCTACCCCCCCTCCCCCCTACAAATAACACGCAGTCAAAATAAGAACACGCATGCATGTTCTTATTAATTAGTCCAAAATAAGAACACGCAGCCGGACCCAAGGTCCTAGGGTCGCAATTCCTGCACCCACCAGCCCCTGCTGGTATGCCAGCAATTTTTAATTTTTAGTTTTATGCATGCCACAAGTCCCAAGGTCCCAATTTCTGCACCCACCAGCCCCTGCTGGCATACCAAGATTTTGGCCACGTTGGTCGATTGTGACATGTAGTCATCACAAGGAGCGGGCTTCGCAATGTTCCTCAATGAGGCTGGGAACACTGCACAGGGGGGTCTTTCAAATAAGGACAAGCAAAAAATAAGAACACGCAAATCAATAAAAACACGCGCATCTTCTTGTACCGGGGGGGGGGGGGGTGCACTCTCTGATTAAAAATCACTCACTTTTTCATGGTCAAGAGAACCACAACTCGCCAAAATTCACACTTTCGACTGTGGGCTTCGGTTTCAGCTCGAATTCTGGTACTTTGATTTGAAATACGCACCCACTCTCCGTTCCTACGTTGCTTCGTGCCGCTCTTGCTTTCCTCTGTTCAGGTTCTTGACTGACGGCGTCCACTAGTTTTGTCTATAGCCCCGGACTGTCGGCTGCCGCAATACTTTGCGTCCGTTCATGGGTGTGACGACCACTCGGGACCCAACCTTTCTCTGAGGTAGATGCGCGCAAGCCCAAACGGCCACAGGCGACACGCACCTAAAAAAAGACAGACTAAGGGGGCTGTGATTCAAAAATGGTCAGAAATGGCCTGGAACAAAGGTGGTTTGGAGCATACGATGTGCCGTGCACCCCTGCATTGACCCATTTTCACTCACGGTTGCCTTTGGTGCCATAATAGGTGGTTGCTCAGGACCCGGCAAACAGCAAGCAGGCGAAGGGAAACCGCGCTTATTTTCGGTTGAGATTCAGGCTTTCGTCGTCGGTGGCCTCACGAGGAAAAAAGAAAGAAAACACCACTCTACAGACGGGTCCGAATTACTGAATTCCAGAACTAAGTGGTTGCACGCTCCGTGCGCGCACTGTGCCTGGTTGTTCAGGTGGTGCACAGGTACAATCAATGCGCATTATGTGCCGCCACACTGGATCACAACCTCGGCATTCTTGTTCTCAATCCTTTGCATCACGTCCCCCTGGTAGGGCTTTTCTTGGGGGGAGGAATTCACAGGCCATTCGCGGGACATCTGTTCTAAAGCAGCGCGCTGTGCGCAGGCGAGCGACTGAACCGTGTTAGAATCTTGCAATCTTGTGCTGGGCAAGGACAGTCACCATTGCCGCATCTTCACTGCCTGAGGGCTGAAATCAAAGCCATTGCTGTGTGCAGTGTAAGCATCAAATAAGAAGAAATCCTGCATGCCTGGGGCCGGGGCTCATTACAACTGGTGACCGCTGCCTGGGTCAACATCCCTGGGTTCGAATTTCGAGAGACACAGACCTGAAGAGGAGGTACGTTTCCAGCCCACTGTCTGTGGCAGCAGGGTGTAAATTCTGAGGGCGGCAACCCACGCGAAGCATGCGGATTACCAGCCGGCTGGTCAGGATACAATACCTCAGCACTCTTCTTCGGACCTGTGAAAGCAAAGATTGGTTCGTGAACTGCTTGCTCAACAAATGGAAGGGAAAAACGTCCTTGAAAAGGCAGAGCTCAAGCCCAAGGAGTTGCACCAACGCAAGCCACTCCCCCCCACGCAAACATACGTATTCGTCCTGCTCACACACAAACGGGAACGTTGTGCCTGTGAACATGCAAATCCCCGCGAGCTCCTCCCAGACATTGCCGAGGCAATCATACACCAAGTGCCACCACCGATCGAGGCATCTCGTGACGTAGAGACCCAGCAAAAACGCGACCAAACCATTCAAGACATTTGTAAGTCCTGTCAAGGCTGCAACATCCACCTGAAAGAAACCAAGCAGGCTAAGAATTCTACCGCGGCACAAAGGGGCTGAGCAAAGGATAGCCGACCCGATCTCACCTCAGGCAATGCACACCATTAATGTAGGAGGAAGAAAACTGTTTCCACCTTGAAGATCTAGTTGCTACGTGCGTCTGGTGTTGGGGTGGAAGATTCACGAATAGAGACATTCGGAGGCCAACTGCGCTCTCTCTCGCCCTGTTGACAATTTGCTGGATTTGCTTTGCCTGGGGGTATGGTGATCACAACGACTGGGTTTTGGCCACCTCCTGTGATGGGGGTCTTGCCCAAATGTAAATCAGGTGCGCCATGGCAAACAATCGTGAACAATTATGAAATGGGTTGGGTGCAGCGGGGGAAATTTTCAACAGCGTCCCTGAAACCCGAAACCGAAGAAAAACACAACGAAAAAGACGGAACAATTGGTTTGAGGCGACGTGGGTGCAATCCATCCGTTCAATTGCGCTTGCGATTCTATGGCCAATCGCCCACTACGAACATCCATGTGGACACAACAATGCAAAGCAATTTGTGCCCCTCACCCCCCCAAGAAAAATTGTTGGTTGCTTGCTAGACCACGGAGCACTAGTTTGGCAGCAACAAAGAGCACTCATTGCAACACAATCCAATGCAAGACAAGTAGAAGGCCCAATAGGTCAAAACATGGAACTTGTCAATCACTGAGTAGCCGCAAAGAGACAATGTGCTTGATAGTAGTAGTAGTAGTAATGTGCTTGACCTCAGCCCTTTTCCCAACACTGCTAAATGTATGATGTCTAACTGCCCTCCATGCCCTGCCCATACCGTACCCTGGGTGTGCCAAGCTTTCACTTAGTGTAGTGGCGCCTCGTCCAACAACACCGGTGCCTCACTCACCTCCAATTTTTGCCCCGCAACCGTGCGCACATTGCTGGATAGTGCCAGTTGATAGTTGGTAGGACTTCAGGGCAAGTGCTGGCACGATAGATTGTAGGACTATGGGGCAATTCGGGGACAAGACATCCGGCCGGTGAGACCAAAGGTCACTCACCGGGGTGTTAGGACGCCTTTGATGGTGATGTCCAGCGGTGGGATCGTGTGCAAGCCTGCATCACACCAGTCCATAGAAGTTGTGTGTTTTCCCCATTTCACTCTTCTTCATGGGGGTACTTACTTCGCACATTGCACATTGCATTGTAGGCAGGGACGGACTGCGGGTGGCGTGAGGTATGCCATTAGCCGCGAAGTGTACAAAAATTATCTCCACGGTCGCAGACGGTTTGCGCTAAATAGTAGCATCGGCAGTGGCTCGTTGGCTCATTGTTGGAGGCATGGAACCTTGGCCTTTCGTCGCTTGGCACGCTCAACACGCACATTGCCAACTCCCACTTGTTACCTTGCACTGGATCTGAGGTATAGTCACCATCAACACTGCGCCTCTGCAACCGTTACATTCGGGTACAAAAATAGTTTTTCGGTTAAAATATAAGTGTTGTAAAAACTACTTTCATGGCAAGGAGCACAAGAAAATACGTACGTAGAGGGGTCACAACCCATAGTACGCTCGGTGTGGAGCCCTCAACATCTCAAGCGCTTGCAACCGCCTGCGACCGCCTGCAACCGTGAGCTCCCCCCATATATTGTCGTATGGAATATTTCCACAAAGCACTGGAGCTAGGGCACGAGGTTGGGGTATGTTACTTAACACCAGGTACATGCCATATGTCACGTATTCAATACCCAAACGGCTACCCGGCAGCGTCACGGCTGTCACAGAGGGCAGTTGCACACAGACATGTCGTTGTTTTGGTTGCGGACATACTCATGGCATCAACCTCGTTCTTCCCTTGGGGCCGGATGAGGAACATCCTCGGTGACGATCCACTCATGTGAGGACCCATCCAAAGGGAGGCCCACATCAACTTTCCCCTACCTTGTTACACATACCACCCCTCTTCTTACTCCAATCCTACTTAAACCCTACTCCAATCCAGTTGCAAAGATGTCCCCCTCTTGATCCGGAACTTTGGGAGGAAAGATGGGGGTAGATACCATCTAGGAAATTTGAACGCTCATGAACCCCCGGTTGTCACCGTGACTTATTTTCATGCAAGGCAAATTCCGCCAATGTCACCAATTGTGGCTGACTCAGAAAATGCACCTCTCCTTGAAAATAGTAAACACAACAGTGTATAACTTCCTTGCACGTCGACTGGTGCTTGGTTCCCGGGATTGTAGGACGAAGTTGGAGAGACACGCAAGATCCTCAGCCCAACACGACAACAAAACAGGGGACACAATGCCGTTGGCGTTTCTGTGCAAAGAAGGGTGCGAGTGTAGCGACAACAAGTTGGTACTGGGCAGCTCAGGGCCCCCCTGGGACCATGCAGTGTACGTTACACTCCCACTCACACTGGCTTTTGTTTGCGCCTGATTTTTGCCTACATTGTCGGACCTTCGTTCACTGCCGGCTGGGGTGAGGTCATCGCGAGCTTGATGCCCGCACGCGCAGGGCCCTGCAGATCAAGGGAAGAGGCCTTGCGTAGTAAACTGTGTTTCCACCAGTTTATTGGGTAGCCTTTAGCGAGGAAGGTACGTGCAATGGTGCTGATGTTATGTGCAAACTGAGTCCCTGTTGCAGGCAGGCGGTAATGGGCTGCCTTTTTTACCAAATTGGGGACCAGTGAGCGGAGCATGCGTGGTGTATTCGGGCTGAACACATCTAGTAATTTTGCTGGGGAAGTTGGGGAGGACATGCCTGCATACCCACTGAAAACTGGTTGCTTCAATGACACACCTGGGATTCCTTCACTGATGGAGAGTGTGCATTCCAGGAAGTCAAGTGACTGCCGTGCTCCCTCTACAGTTAGTTCCATACCAGAAATTTCAGACAGGACTTGCTGGACACGTTCTATATTATATCCACTGACACTGTCCGGCGAATCAGGAATCACAAGAAAGTTATCCCGGTAGCGCAACACCGGCGGGAAGTCAGGGTGCAGTGTACGGAGTTTAGTTTCCAAGAGGAGCAGGGTGAGGCATGCCACTTGGGCCGAGCAGCTCCCGCCAATCGGTGTACCAGTCGTTTGGGCCAGCACAGAGGAAAAATGCGAGAAGCGGTCGTTGAAAGAGGTGTCCCAGGACAACAGGCACATGAGGTCATTATACGTCAGAAAATGGAAACTTGCATCCCCAGACTTACGTGCGAGCGCGTCCAGCTGTTTCACACCTGCTTTATGGATTTTAAAACCCAGGTCGTGGTGCGGTTTCGGTTTACCATCGCAAAACAGTTTCCAAAAAAATTCGACAGACTTCGGTATTTCATGGCGCGGTATATTGGGAAACATCTCAACCAGGGCCAGCTCGGTCCAGTTTTGCTGGGGTGTCACTGGTGGGTGTGATCTAACGAAGCTAAGCAGCTGGTCCATTGCAATGATTTCGATGGACGAGGGCTGTCGGGCAGCAAATTTCCACAGGAGCGTCAGGGCCCGTCCCAGGTGCCGCAAGGTTTGACGGAACGGGTGTGTGTGGTGTTGTATCACCTCCCGTAGTTTAATTTTTGCTGTTGTGTCATGATCCAGCCATTTGTGCTTGGGGAGTAGGCGTGTGGTTGGGGCACGGACCGAAAGTGGACGCGATTTGGGGTGCTTGAAAAAGGGCGCGGAGAACGGGACATCACTGGGTTGAACCCGGTCTGTGTGCGGTAGGGGCGGCCCAATGGCTGGCGTCTGTGTGCGTGCGCGTGAGCATGTAGGTGGTCGGGCGCGGTTGCTGCGGGTAATCCGAGCGGTCCGTGTAACGCGTGTCGACGCTGCAGGGGGACGCGTTGAATGCCGCAGGTCACCCACGGACAGTGTGTGCGAAAACCCCAGCGTGAGCAATCTGGGCCAAGCCGCGGGAGAGGGCAGGGAGGAGCGTATGTGTTTCAACTGGCTGTCGACCTGTGTGGATATACGATTTTTCAGCCTCAAGGAGGAGGGGTATTGACGATGATGGGAGAAAGCCTTCACCTGCTCGTCTCTGGAGAGTGGGGACAGTCCAACGGATCCGGACAGGTCAGATGGTTTACCCAAAACACACAAAGACATTGAGTCAATGAGGCTCCATGCCGTGGCGATGTTAGCGTCATTGTGTGACGAAAACCGGAACAGTTCCCGATAGCGACCACCCTGAAAAAAGGTGTCATGGTGGACGTGTTTCCAGAACTCGTGACAGGCAAAGATGGGAACCTGAACAGCCTTATCCATGGGGGAGACGACAAGAAAATCAGGCAGGAGTTTGCGTTGTTTTTCTATGTATGGCGCATACACCCGCTTGTCAGCGGTTCGAATTTTTTCCATATAATTGGACTGGCAACAAGTTTGCAAATCAGCACCATTGCACGTACCTTCCTCGCTAAAGGCTACCCAATAAACTGGTGGAAACACAGTTTACTACGCAAGGCCTCTTCCCTTGATCTGCAGGGCCCTGCGCGTGCGGGCATCAAGCTCGCGATGACCTCACCCCAGCCGGCAGTGAACGAAGGTCCGACAATGTAGGCAAAAATCAGGCGCAAACAAAAGCCAGTGTGAGTGGGAGTGTAACGTACACTGCATGGTCCCAGGGGGGCCCTGAGCTGCCCAGTACCAACTTGTTGTCGCTACACTCGCACCCTTCTTTGCACAGAAACGCCAACGGCATTGTGTCCCCTGTTTTGTTGTCGTGTTGGGCTGAGGATCTTGCGTGTCTCTCCAACTTCGTCCTACAATCCCGGGAACCAAGCACCAGTCGACGTGCAAGGAAGTTATACACTGTTGTGTTTACTATCGTACTACCAAGCGTAAGAAAGACACTTGGGTTCTCTTCATCACCGCCATCGCCAGTACTTCGTCATCGCTGTCAGCATGAGTAATATGAATTCCAATTTCACCAACCTCTTCAGCCAGTGGGTCGCAGCGCAAGCTCCGGGTTCGTCTACCTCAAGCCCTGCGTCTGGTGATCGTGGTCGACCGCTGGCGTATCGACTATGGCATCAAATCCTTCGTCTTTCCCGCCAGCCGCGAGTTCAGGCGGGCCCCCTGGTGCAACCGGCACCCAACTCAACCAGCTCGGCAACCAGTTTTTTCAATTCCTGCATGCCCAGCAGGCCTCCCCAGCCGACCCGAACGCGTCCACGTCACCCGCATCCGCCACAAACTCCAGCGCGTCTCCCCAGGCAAGCCCTGCCAGCTCGTATGCCGAAATGTTCAAGGCTTTCCAACAGTGGGCGCAATCAGGCACTGGCCCAGCGAATCCTGCTGCCGCTCAGCCATACCCGTCGGCGCCGCCACCGCCCGCTCATCATGCGGCATCGACCGTTAACTTCGCCAACCTACGGGCCGGAAGCTCAGCACTCGCTATCCAGAATCAACGGAGGGCACTCCAGAACAACGGGGCAGACCACAACCAGGGGAAAGGAGGAAAAGGCGGCTTTCCTAACCAACCCATTTGCCCAGGCTGTGGTGGACCTCATGGATGGCAGAGCTGCCCCAATCTGGCCCAGCATGAAGACGCGGTGTTCAGTCACATCATTGTCACGGAACAGGCAAAGTATGAACGTGATCAGAACCGGGCACGCATCAACGCAAAAATTATGGCGGCGGGGTTGGACCCCATGGCCTTCAATTTCAATCGCAGCAATAACGGCCCGGGCTACGGTGCGCCAGTTAACGTCATGGCCCAACTGTCGGGGGGGTCTACTAGCACACCCAACTACGGAGCGGCGTTTCCTTTCCCCAATTCAGGACCGAGCCCGCCGGCGGGGACTGCATCAATGGGCCAAACGCACAGCCCCAGTCCTAACACCGCCGAGATGTTTCAGCGATTCCAGGAGTTCATGAACCAGGCAGCGCACGACACATGTGCAGGCACTTCCCAGGGGAATGCGGCCCAGGGCCAGCCAGGCACTGGGGATGGCAACCGTCAGCGACGACACATCAACGTGGATATTACTGAGTTTGAGGACGTGCTCGACACACCGCTGCCTCCCCGCGATAAACGGAAACGCTGTGACCGCACTCCGGGCAATGATGACACGCGATCACCAGCCCCAAAGCGTGGGGAACCTGGCGACGACGACGACGTCCTGCGTGCCCTGTTCAGTGATCCACCTGACGCCGCCCCTGCCGCGCAGGACACCCAGAACGAAATCGCTCAACTCCAGCGTCAAGCGGTAGAAGCTAAACGCCGGCTCGCAGAGCTACGCGGCGCGAGACCTGCTGCCCGCCCTGTAACGGAGCACATCCCGGGGATGCTAGATATCCAGGCCAGGCGGTGTCTCACACATGCCCTGCGCACCCCCAAGGAGAACGACACCGTCTTTGTGGTTTCATACTCCCCTGACGAGTCCAAATACTCCTACAAGAAGGGAGTGGTCCAGCAGGTCGACCGCGAGTTCGTCTACATCCTCCCTGCCGACGTACCTGAGGATGCCATGGAGGACGCCGCCCCGTCCGTCCACGAACGTCACTGGCTGTTCCGTGACGAAACTAAGGCGGCTGCTGCCATGTCAGCATTGAATGACCTCTTGCGTGTAAACTAGTTGCGATAGAGAGTGTGAATCATGGGGCAAGCTGAAACGGCTGTGTCATCAGGGGCCCCTGGACTGCACAAGGAGACTCAACCGCGCATCCACACAAATCACGGGCCTCATTCGAGGCCTGCATGACACGTGTGAACTTCTATCTACAAAGTCCACCTCCCCAGGATGCTCTGGATTACGTAGTGCGGCAGGGAAGCTCTACCGGGTTTTCCTAAGTCTACCCTTAACTGGTCCAGCCTGCCCGTTTTGTGACCCGTCGATTTATGTGCCGGCGCACTATGCCCGCCACCAGCTGGAAAAAATAGGTGCCTGGTACAGCGAGTCCGCCCGATTTCTACAACACTCCTCCCATGCTTCCCAAACTAATACGCCTGCCTACCACCGCAATTGCCCCTCCTCCCCAACTGAAAAATGCCACTGCTCTGGATCCCCCGCTGGGTTTCCAATCCTGTGGTCACGTGAAATACTGTCTAGATTTAGATTGGGTGTTCTCAGCTCACCTACGCTCACTGCATGGTGGGACACCTGGGTTGCACGATTCACACATGTCTCCACATGGTGCTCCGTCACGGCCACGCACGTGTTCCGTTTTGCCGACTGGGTAATTCAGGAACTCACTACCTGGGCCAACCACCTGGATCTGGGCTCTGTCGGCCTCCTCCCCAAGGCCTGGGCCCGTACTCTCGCCCGGTCTTTCGGGGTGGCGTCCGACAACTCAGGCGTGTCACTGTTGTCCCCGTTTTTCGACAACTGGTCTTACCGTGGGTTTGATGCCCACGAAATGGCGTCCATAGTGTGCCCTGTCTTCACCAACGGGGTACACACAGTTCCGTCCAACACTCAGCGCACACGTCTCCTCTGTGATCTTTTGCTATCAATTGATCGCACACCTCTCACTGGCCATTTACTATTTTTTCCCGCGGGCAGGAACCCTGCGGCCGAGTGGAATTCCCTTTTCCCCTACCTCGACAGGTTCATTTTCCGGCAACTGTCCACAGGGCTGCGCGCCAAAAAATTATTTTCCAGCGATTCGGGCCTGCCATCTGGCTTATTCACACTGTGGTGGGTGGGAACCCCTGATGCTCAACTGCCTGAGGCGTCAGACACTATCCATAACTTGTGTTTCCTCGCTCACAGAAGTGGTGCGCGTGTGACCGCGCCCACAACTATGTTTGAGCAGGCACCTGCCACCAGCCCCAGCTCTTCGTCCGTGTGGCGCGACGAAGTGAACCGGAGGAGAGACCTGCTGGCGCCCCGATGGTGCCCGAAGCGACGTGTCACTGTGTCCAGAATAAAGTGGGAGAGTGGTTTCCAGTCCTGGGACAGAATCAACGACCACCTGAAGTTTGCGCCCCAACCCCATGTGCGAAAGCTCCACGCCCTCCGACGGACACGGGCCTCCACGACCACCAAGGGCACCTGGATTTATGCGTTGTGGACGGCCGAAAATAGACATATTTACATTGGCCAAACCGGAGGCCGCCTGAACCGTCGCTCCGTCGGGGCTCGAGGCTCCGAGCACATCAGGCTCGGGTCGGATTTTATGCGAATACAGGGCGAAAAACTCCGTGTCCCATCAAATGTGTACAAATGGATTTCGAAGGTGGGACCCGAAAAATTCGTAGTCACACCCCTCGAGTGGGTCGCACCACACAGGGCCGACAGAGCTGAGCAGGAATGGATGACACGGTGGGGGATCTCAGCGCTATTCAACCAGGACTTACCATCCGTGGCCTCCAGAAAATGGCTGTTTTTGACGGACCGAAAAATCTGGAAGGCTGAGCTTGCTTCAGCAGGGGGCACCGTGCTCGACGTGGCGTCTGACATTTTGAAAAAAGACAGGCCACCGTCGCCCTATGATTACTCCCCCGAGTTGCTGCTGTCCCTCCTCCCAGCGACAGCTAAACTCCTTCCTGCTGGGCAACACCGGCTCCTATACACGCGCATTGCCAGCCATTTTATGATTTACCACAAGTCCTTCCTCCCGTACTCCATACCAGTAAAAATACCACTACTGTCCGCGCCAGAGCAGACGACCATCAAACACAGATTGCATGACGTCATTGATCGACATGGCACATGGCCCCCATCCCTAAAGGCATACGTGAAAGCGTGCATCCGGATCATTGTATCCCGCTCCCGGTCAGTGGGTGACCTGCTGATGCACTCCAGCCTTACGCGCATGCCGACACATGTATTGTCTCACCCCGGTGAACCGTGCCCGTGCCAGCAGTGGCAGGGAACCCCAGGTGATGGTGATGGTCATGGTGATATGATCATCATGATCATGCATAAAAAAAACGATCACACACAATGTATCGCTTGATACACGAATCCTTTTCAATGCCCAAAGTTGAGCTAATGCTCCCAAGTGCACCAACAATTGGGCGTGCATAGGTGGGCAAATAGGCCGACAATGCAATGGAATCCTGAATTTTTCAAGCCTATGGTGCCCCTAGGTTAGTGCATTGCACCTTGAACTTTTCTAGGGCATGAGACATGATCCTGTGTCTATTTTCTTGCACTTCAGTGGCCAAAGCGATTTGCAAGGGTTACGCCTTGTCACTGCTTCCCCACACCGAACTCATAGTTTTCAAATACTCTTGGGTGGGGAAGCCCACCATGCCTTAAAAAAATGGATTGTTTTTGTTTGAGAGATATCGAGAGAAATTAGATCCGGAAAGAGCGAGAAAATGCCAAACAAAGCACAGGAAGAAAACGAGAGCGAAAGAGAACAGGACACCCGGGTGGCACACCTGGGAAGAATCAAAATAGAAATCCGCACCAACGAATACGAGGCATCCTACCATTAGGAGGAATGAGAATTTGATCCAAAATCCGAGCGACCCAAAAGCAGTCATCCTGGGTGCACAAAGTAAGTAGACATGTGGCATCCTGCACATCGAGGTTCGTGGCCTCGGGCATCTCCATATCCCGAGTGGAATAGGGCACGCGTCGTACAAGCCGCGCACCCTTCACACTAATGATCTCCTCCAACCCGAACATCGTTCCACAAAGCTTACTTTCTAATGGCAAGACCATCACAACATTCTACGTTTACATGGAATTTGGAGTTCAGCGTCCTTGTTTCGGACCGGTCTTTGAAAGCGAGCGTGCCACCTACAATGCGTCACTTTGCAACATTAGCACGAGACTACCGCACGGATAAACCGTGGGTGCCTCAGTCGAAGGACATTGGGGTTGCTAAATCGTACTAATACTCCTTCTTAGCGTATTCACAACTAGGCCCACGTGCGCATGGGACCTTCTTGCTTCACACTGTCAATGTCTTGAGGTGGGCTTAAGCATCGGCAACACATGAGCAAGCAAAATGGGATATGCATGGTCACCAATACTTTCTCCAGGGTGAGTACATGGGGTCGCAAGAACGAAACACGAGATAGACGATTCATCAACATATGCCCTCGTCTGCTCATGTCAACCCACACGCGTGTGACGTGACCACATGCAACGCGCGACTTGACCACAAAACACTATGGTGCGCTAGTTTATTGCCTCAAACGAAAGGCCAGGCATGAAGGAAAACATGCTGGCGTGCGTGGTTTCTTAGCTTTACAAACCTTACCGTGAGAGAGAATGATCGATAAGCATCCCGCCGGAAACATCTTACTTAAGCTTTGTTGTGACAGTCGATGCACGTGATACATCTTTGTGATAGATAGGAATCGCGCTGTTTATTAGTTAGGCTGGGATCGTCCATTACTTCGGCCGATATCAGTCACTTTGGGCAACATCAAATCACATTGTGAGTGGGTGGGGTAGGGAGACCTGTAAGACATCATTGCTTGGTTGGGTTGTACTCGACTTGCATCAACTACTACTTTTTCACATTCTTGCGGTTTCGCATGGCAAGAAACGTAATAGTCCATCGGGGTGGTACTCTTGATGTGGGGCGCTTCTAGTTTTTGAGTGTCATGCCTTGGTTTTTTAGCGTGATTGGTGATCGGTGAGAAAGGTGAAACGCTTGGGTGTAAGTCAATGTGGGAGACATTCATGACCCTGGGTGCAAAAGGAAGCAAAAGAAGCGCCACAAACTTAACTCTCGTTCGAAGCACAACGCAATGTTTTTTTTTGAGGAGAAGTAATCCCGCTTTAACGAAACGCAGCTTGGGGAAAAGTAGGCTACGTTGCTCGTCGGTGTGCTCCATCCGCCGGCTCCCCCCCACCGGGAGAGAGAGAGAGAGGTGATGATGAACGTTTGGAGAACGTTACGTTGCCAAAAAAAAAACTGAAAGTGCGTGTTGTGTGCCCATGCAGGGGGGTCCAATCATGGGAAAATGGTGTTACACCCCATCCCCGTCCCTCGATGTCCGCGGGCTGACGATTGCATTTAACAAGTGTCTGACCCCCGCTACTGGGGAGAAATCAATGGCTCCAATGGCTCCAATAAGTGCGCCCCCTTAATGCACCCCCTAAAAGGCTACTGGTGGGGCACGGGTCAAAAAAGATGCCCGGCGCGCGCCTAGCGCGCTAACGTTCCCCCATTGGGATAGAATTCGCAATGCAAAACACTTGTCAGAGTTCAACCATTGCCAGTACAACTATGAGCATGTGGCGTGTCCGTTGATGTCTGCTATCGCACACAACACACGACAACTGACGAAGGCACAAAGCAAAATAGTGTTTTCAAACGGCCATGACCTAAAGATCCGCAGTGTAGGTGAGCAAACCTGTCCTTGCGTGGCAGAGTTCAATTTGCCTAGCAATCCTACGCTTAAGAACAGGCTTTGGTTTCTATTGTCTTGCCATCATTTTGCACCCTGGAGCTTACCCATGTCACGGCACGTGCCGCGGCACACTTTCCGATGGCCCCCTCCCCCCCCCCCCTCCGTGTCATGGTGGCACGGCCGGCACAGGTGACACAAGTGCCAATCACCCTCACACGACACAACACAGCGGCGGCCCCGTGTGACATGACACACCCTATGTGGTGGCACCGTGGCACGGCACGGCCCGAGCCCCCCCCCCCCTCCCCCCCCCTCGCCGTGGCTGGGTAAGCTCCCCTACTAACATCGCCAAATTACGCCATGTATGTGCACACAACATAAGCATATCAAACATATCTAGCGCCAAGTGCACCAGTAGGCAATCAATGGGGTGGGGTATGCAACACACAATTATTCGCTGCTATCACTGGCATACATCTCCATATCTCTGCGGAAGAACCAGTTCTGCGCCTGCACTGTGCCCAGGTGCAGGACGCCATCTTGCCACATCTCAAGGGGGGGGGGGCTGCAGTGGGTACAATGGGTTTCAATTCACTACCATAAAAGAGCACATGCATGTATGCACGATGTAAGCGGCTTTGTGTGGTGTGTGTTAGCCTCACGAGCGATTGATACACGGCTAGTCATGTCCGCTCAACCAGAGTTTGGAGCCTACTATTTGATAAGGTGAAATCCACTCGTGCACCTTGGAGTCCCCCCCCCCCCCGACTGTAGACCGAGGTCTTGTAATTTTTTGACACGCGCCCGAGGGCGTGGGTTTTATAAAGTGGCCTTTTTGAAAGTGGGACCTATATTTTTTTTACCCAAAGCTCAATGTGACATGTTTTCTTAATCTCCTAAGAATGCTGGTTTTTGTGAGGCAACTTTTTTCATTTTCCATTTTTCAACTATAATTTTTTTTGATCACCCCACGATGCAAACAATCACATAATGAGTCAAAAGAGGGTTATGGTGAAGATGATGATTCTTGGGAGCCCCTTGAACCTTTGTCAAGATTCAACTCACAGTTCGCTAAACCGAACCATTGGTCTTGGGTTGCAGCACTCTTAATGTGGTGTCTCTTGATATTTGTTTCCCCTTCGTGTTTACAACACCCCCACGGTAGCATGTAGTAGCACCGGGCGTCTGAGAATGGCAGGCCCCGAAGCCATTGTGCACCCGTAGGCCCTCGACAACCTGCGGACCACCTCCATCCTCATCCGCCTAGCCTTGCGCGTGCGTGTGCGTGTTTGGTGCCCATTTGACAAATTGTGTGACACGCATACATCAATCAAAGTATCCAATGGCTTTTTTTGGTCCTTTTAGGGCTTGGGTTGAGGTTGATGTCACTTGTCCTTCATTTGCTTGTACGCCGCAAAGTTTCCTTGGTGGGTCTTGTAAAGTGTACTTGTTGAAAGTGGGTTTTATAATTTTTTTCCCGGGAATGGCCCCCAAATTGGGATGGGTCTAGAAAGTGCCACTTGTTGGTGGAACTACAATCGGAGTGTGGGAGGGTAGAAATGAAAGCAGATCAAAAGGCGAGGGCAAGACGCTAACACGAAAGACTAAAGACTAAAGATGAAAACAGTACACAAGATGCTAACACCATTTCCCCTCCGGTTGTTTTGCGTGGCCTCACTTCCGTTTCTCTCGGCGGTAGGCATGTTTGAACACTGTCCCAATAAAGTTGGGAGGCGTTAAGATGAAAAATTGTTTCCTGAAACGTCAACAAAAGTGGGAGCCGCGCGAAGGGTCAATCGAGTCACTTAGCACCATTGAAGTCCATGCTTCTGTTGTTGCCTTGTGCCTCTCCTTTTCTCTTAACCGTGCAAGGTCGGGTTCCTGAATCGGACGGGGGCTTTTTGCCATAAGCTCGTGGGGATCACAATGTCTCTCAGTGGTATACTCCTCAGCTTCTCCTCAGTAGCTTGTCCTCGAAGTCCCCCGACAGAGGACAGGGGACGGAGGGAAGGCGATGGCAGGCGTCGCACGGAGCGCCATTGACTGCGCCCTCATCACTGGCTGCCGTGCCCAGACCGCGCCGCACACTCCAGTCGGCGGTCCCCACAGGGCTCTCAGAGCCTGCACCCACACCACTCGCGAGTAGTGAGCCGCTGCACCCGTCGACGATGCCCCACAGGCCTCGTGGATGGCACGGCACTAAGCATTGGTGAATAGAATAGTGAGGTGCCTCAGCCTTCCCTGCACTGGCACTGACAGGACCCATTTGCGGCAACGGTTAGGACGGCTAGGGTAACCTACAATCCAACATGCATTGGGTTCTCAGCATTAATGCCATTATATTATAATTTACCTTACACAGCAAAACCTATCTGCACTAGAAATCAGGATTCTGGATGGCGCAAAGAAAGGAGGGAGTTGATCGTCTTTCAACCTAATTCGATGCATTCAAATTCTAGTTGGGTTGCATCTGAATTTCGCCCTGCCCCAGTGGTCCCCACCGGCAGGGCCCGGCAAAAATGAATTCTGAGCCTGATTTCGAATTTGACACTGACTTTCACAGCAAATTTCACAAACGGAGCACGGATCCGTCGAATGAACACAACGACAGACGCATCAGAGAAGTCCTCCGTTGGAACTCCCCCGATTTGCACTTTGCTGTGTTTGTTGTTTACACCCAGTGCCTTGTGTGTTGGGCTGGATCTGAAGGAATCGATCTTTACTTTACGAGAGCTTGTGATGCATGAGTTGTACGCTTTTCGGTCCCGTGCATAGGCATGTTCTAAGTTTGTTCTCAAAAAAATTGGACACGCAACATGGCGCTCAACTCGACTGGCACTTTTTTCAATAAACTCGTCCGCCGAAACGACCTCGCGGAACTGAAAGGAACTCGGTTGGCCATCGATGCCAATCACTGGGTCGAAAATCTGGAGTTCGTGGAGCCGTATCATGTGGCTATGGGGGGCATACCGTTGAGTCTGAATACGGCTGTCGACGCAGAGCTGGAGAAGCTGGCCAGATATGACATTCGGCCCTTGTTCGTGTTCGATGGTATCAAACTGCCGCCTGCACCCCCCATGAACGCAGACAGTAAACCGCTGAACTCCGGTGTGCAAACTCTGGGCGTTAACCAGTACCGTCGGAGAGAAGAGGCCTGGAGACTATATCAAAAGAATGACTATGCCTCCGCCAAAAAAGAATTCAGGGAAGCTGGAACCGCAGTGCCTAGTTCCGACTTCATTGAGGCAGTCATTAAGTACTTCCGCCAGCGAAACGTCGAATTTTTCCGGGCACCATATTTGTCCTGGGCGCAGTGCGCATGGTTTTGCGGGCAAAAGGACCGTGTGGCGTCGGCCGTGTGGGGCAGCGAAGAAATTCTTCTGTTCATCGGTTTAGTGCAATTTGACAAACTGATCCTGAGGCTGGACTTCGACAAAGGTTAGTGCTTTGCCGTTTATGTGGAATTTCGTTTCATAGTCCTGGTGATTGGCATACTGCGTTGCTTCTCTGACCACAGGAATCTACGAATGGGTTTCTCTTCAAGAAATCTGTGAACACCTGGGCAGCAACAGCGGGGCGGTGCCTGTGCCCATCAGTGTTTCCCAGTTTATTGACTGCTGCATCTTGGTTGGGTTCCGTGGAGGTTGGCACGAAGGAAACCAATACCAAAGTGAAGAGAGCGGTGCTGCCCCTCCTTCCGCCGTGCAATTCCCTTGTAGTTCAGTTTTTTTGTAGCTTTGCCGCTTCCGCAGTAAACCAAGAATACGCACCAGGAACAGCCTCTGACAGGGGACATTCCAAAGGTCTCAGCTCGTGGGTTCACGGTGCACGCGGAGCCCACGCGAGCAGTGCACTGACCGCTCAATCTCGAAAAAATAATCACCCTTTTTCTTCTTCTTCAATATTTAGAGATGGACGGATTGCGTGATGGTATTGGCAGCAGCATCCAAGGCCTGCCACACGACAACAGTGCTATGGCTTTTGCCCAATGCTTCAAGGACATCACGGTGGTTGCGAGAGATTTGATCCAGTTCCGTTCGGGCCCCTCGTTGCTGGAATACAAAGTGCGCACATTCGCTTTGAACACCATGTATCTTGACCAGGTGAGCCAAAAATGACCATGCTTGCTGCGAGCGATGATTTGTATGATAGCATCCATCGGCTTTTTCGTGAAATCACCGGTTCGGTCATCACATTGCCTCTGCAGGTGCTGGAGCAGTTTTTGCGCGTGAAAAATCTCGTGCTGCACCATATCATCTTGAACATGGAGTGCGTGGCGATTCCGATCAGCATGCATAACAACACGCACCCTGAGAAGGACCGCAATTATTACAACAATTCTATGATGACCATGCCCCAGCGCAATGTGATCAACAATATCGTCCCAAACAATCTTCACACGATTATTGGCCCCCGCCTGCCGAATTTGGTGTGCGTGTAATCTCGCCGGGCAACGTGTTGCATGGTGTGCTGGTATCCTTTTTTTGGTGACACATTCCCGGCCACACGTCTTTTCCACAGGTCTACTTTTTCTTCTCGATTGGGCTCGTTTCCCCGCAAGTGATCCACAATGTTGTGCGCAACACAATGATGGATTACCTTCCGACCATTGATTCCTACGAATACAGGTGTATTTGTGTGGTGGATGTGCATCCGACCGTCGTGCATGGAAAATGATGCGTGCATACACGGGCAGAGTGTGTTTGCCACAGATTTAGTTGAGACAGTCAACAGCCGACATTGTCAGGCTCGGCCCCCCAAATGGCACCCCACGCAAGTTTATTTTGAGACCAGGGTACCACTGGCAATCCCCAGTTCCTGCCACTTGCTCGCTCTGGCTTGTTCAGGGATCTGTTGCAGAAGATTGTGCCGTTGCGCACGCAGATCGCATACTTGTTGATCAACTGTATGATGCGGAAAGATGAAGTGTATTGGAAGGTGGTCCCGCATGGAGGCCGACGTCCGGTGATGAGCTACATCCAGTGGCACACCGAGAAGGTTTGCGTCGAGTCACGCAGGGCATGTTGGGGAGGACTGCTGTTGAGGGTTTAAATGGTCGGTCAGCAATAGCATTACGGTAAGCCGGGGGGCAACCCCCATGCATAAAAAAAATAGCATTACGGTATTGCGGGATTGCCATCCCCTGGCTTTTCACTCAGTTGGCCAGCGTCAGTGACGAACTGTTCTTTGCTTTTGCGTGTGATTTTACAATGCCAAGTTTGTAGATTGTGATAATCGCAACTGTTGGGTCGTCAATCGAGCATTCTAGTTGGGGCAGGTGACAGTTGCAGCATTAGAAATTGCCCTGTGCCACTCATCTTTGATTCCTCCATCCCTCTCGTGCAGACGATTGCCCTGCACACTCCACCCGAGCTGTTGCTGGATGATTGGGATGTCACTTGGAAGCGGGACTTTGCAGAACAGCTCCCGAAGGAGGGCAACAACGTGATCATGAATTTCTGCACCGTGTTGCCATTTGCGAAGTGCGCCTTGAAGGTGTGGTGCGTGTTTGCAGCTCAGGTCATGCGGCTTCAGTTGCGGCGGAGCCGGAATTGCATATCCCCGTTACCAATTTTTGTAGCACCCTTTGCGCCTGTGATCTCTGTTTCTTTTCAGGCGAGTGTTGGCCAGCAGCACCATGTTTACGGCCCACCAAAAGTGTACAACCAGTTTGAGGAAGTGGTGTGCGTGATTTTGCTCAAGAGCCTGGATTTGCTCGGCTATTTCACGCATCCTCCGCAGCAGAAGCCTCTGGGTACCGATGAGAGCGGTACCAGTCTGTTCGCAGAGGCCCTGTCGGATGTGCATTGGCGCTACGCCGAGCAGGGGGTGCTGTTTATCGAGCTCATCCGCACAGGAGCTTTGAACTGCCAGGCTTTCAAGCCACCATATTCCAACCCGAGGTATTGACCTGACCAAGTGTAGCTCAAGGGTTAGTGAGGGCTATTGCCCGTGGTCGGGCGTTGAGGGTTGGTGCGGTTTCTCAGAGTTGCTCAGGTCGGTGAGGGTTGTGATGACGCAGTAGCATGCCTCCACTGGAGCCTCAGCCACGTAACAGCATTGTTTGGACACTTTTCGTGGATGGGTATTCCTGGCCTTATTCCAATGCCCTCTCCTATGTTACACAGTGACAACGTCGTCACCATCACGCTGATGACGGATCCCAATGTCTTGCTGATTAGTCGTGTCTTGTCCATTGTGCCGATGAATCTGAAGTCTGAGGATTGGGGCAGCAACATCGTGGTTCGAGACCTGTGCGCATTCCATGTGCTTTTCAAGTCGTTGTACAAGACCCTCCGAAACCTCTGTGAGATCATCATGATGATCATGTTTATGGATAACCGTGTGAAGGCGACATCTATCAATATGGACAGGTGCAGATCCTGTGAAGCCTCGTTGGTCATATGATGTCTTCCTCTTGGCAAACACCCCACCCACCCTGCGCAACCATCAAGACCATCGCGCAATACCCGTTGGTTGCCGCCCTCTGATAAAGGACGATCAAAGTGTTGTTTGGAAGAGGCAACATATATTCCCTCCCTCTGTGAAGTGGTGGGCAGCATTGATTGATTTTGCAGTATGCTTGTTTTTTCATGGCACCAGTGGCTGTCTTCCATCTACTCCTTCTGCTGTTGGCGCCTTTATAGTGCATGCTGTTATCTCTCAGTGCTACACTGTTCACGGAGTTGGCGAATCGTCTGCCTTTCAATGACAATATCAACACCGCCATGGGAATTGTTGTCTACTACTTGTTGTTGCGGCAGCATAATGCGCAAGGTAATTTCCCCTCAGTCCATCTTTGGATCTGCGTGGCCTTTTTCCAAGACGTGCAACAGCTTCTTCCCGGGGACATGCGCCAGACGGATTTCATGTGAAGAGTCTGGTAGCGGAGCAACCGTGCGGACCCCCTCTCCCTCCTGACATTAGGCACCTCAAAACGAGTCGTCTGAGGTCCTCGGACACCATCGACACTAGGCATAACTCCGAGCAAAGGCGGGCCCCTGAGAATTGCCCCGTTCCGGCTTTTTTCTAAGGAAGCATGAACCAACCACGTTAGCGCAGGGTTACACGTTCCGGATTTTGGGGACAGAAAAGGGATTGCTTTTCTTGAAAACTGGGTGTGCCCCTCAACATCCTCCCAATGACCCAGGCACACTGGCAAATGATTTCGTGCCACAAGCAGCAACGGCTTTCCCATCAAGGGCGGTTTTTTAAGGCCATGTTTTCTTGTGAAATCACCTTGAAGAGAGGTTGTTAGATCAAGCGCAGTATTTGGTTGACGACCGCATTTCCGACCGCCTCCAACCGCTGTATGCACGAAGTCGCCCCCCCCTACCTCCCCCCCCTACCTACCCCCCCCCCCCTACCTACCCCCCCCCTACTTCCCCCCCCTACCTCCCCCCCCCTACCTTCCCCCCCCCTACCTCCCCCCGCGTACCTCTTCCCCTCCCTACCTCCCCCCCCCACCTCGTCTCCCCCCCCCCCTACCTCCCTCCCCCTACGTTGCTACTCCTACCTCCCCCCCCCCCCCCCCCACCACCAACCCCCCATCCCCCCCGCCCTTCCCGAGCAACCCCCGCCCCCCACCCCACCCGGACCCTTGCGTTGGTAGACCGCCTTTTGGCTGCACAGCCTTGTGTGTGCACCGCCTTGCCTGTGGCCCCTTAAATAACAAGACTCCTGCGGTGGCCACAGACCGCCTTTTGTGTGTTCCGCCTTGTGTGTGCACCGCCTTGTGTGTGCACCGCCTTGCCTGTGGCCCCTTAAATAACAAGACTCCTGCGGTGGCCACAGACCGCCTTTTGTGTGTTCCGCCTTGTGTGTGCACCGCCTTGCCTGTGGCCCCTTAAGTAACAAGACTCCTGCGGTGGCCACAGACCGCCTTTTGTGTGTTCCGCCTTGTGTGTGCACCGCCTTGCCTGTGGCCCCTTAAATAACAAGACTCCTGCGGTGGCCACAGGCCGCCTTTTGTGTGTTCCGCCTTGTGTGTGCACCGCCTTGCCTGTGGCCCCTTAAATAACATGACTCCTGCGGTGGCCACAGACCGCCTTTTGTGTTTACCGCGTTGTGTGTGCACCGCCTTGTGTGTGCACCGCCTTGCCTGTGGCCCCTTAAGTAACAAGACTCCTGCGGTGGCCACAGACCGCCTTTTGTGTGTTCCGCCTTGTGTGTGCACCGCCTTGCCTGTGGCCCCTTAAATAACAAGACTCCTGCGGTGGCCACAGACCGCCTTTTGTGTGTTCCGCCTTGTGTGTGCACCGCCTTGCCTGTGGCCCCTCAACTAACATGACTCCTGCGGTGGCCACAAACCGCCTTTTGTGTGTTCCGCCTTGTGTGTGCACCGCCTTGTGTGTGCACCGCCTTGCCTGTGGCCCGTTAAATAACAAGACTCCTGCGGTGGCCACAGACCGCCTTTTGTGTGTTCCGCCTTGTGTGTGCACCGCCTTGCCTGTGGCCCCTTAAATAACAAGACTCCTGCGGTGGCCACAGACCGCCTTTTGTGTGTTCCGCCTTGTGTTCGCCCCGCCTTCTGTGCGTACCGCCTTGCCTGTGGCCCTTCAAAGAACTTCACTCCTACGCACCACCTAACCGTTCTTTGCTACGGCTCCCTTCTCGCCCAAACACCTCCACCCCATCTGCAAAGAGGAGACCAATGCAAGCACAACAGCCACGAAATCAAAACACGAACTGCGACCCATGGTGAGTGATTGCTACCACTCGAGTCCGATGTGTTGCTGCACCGTATGCAGCGCCAAAGTCAACACGTGACTATGAACAGAAGAACGAGTATGGACGCAGGGTGCCAAGCATGGCGGCACACCAAAGAATGCAGAAGACAAGCGACAAGCCACCGCAGTAGGAACACAATACCACGGCATAGCGGCCCACGCAAAAGGTGCCATATATGATGGACTCAAACAACGGAGGACACAGGTGAAAACTTAAATACAGTGTGTAACCAATGGGCACCATGTGCCAATGGCACCATGGGAGCGATGAATGCAAGTAGACGGTGATGTAGACAGCACGTACTTACACCGCTCACCGACTACTCCGGAACACCAACCTTCGGCTGCTGCTTCTCCACGGTCTTGTTCGGCAGCAAGAAACTTTTTGGCGGCACCAGCTGCACGCGCTTATTCCGGTCGACTTGCTCCACACCATACTGCTGCATAATGGGGGTTGGGCCACGCACAGGCAACAACACGATCCACAGCGAAGGCAGCGGTGCCATGGGGGACTTCTTCGTCAGCAGCAGCAACAACCCCTCATACTGAAAGCGCAGCAGCACGGCCTTACCTGTTGCAAGGACAAACGGACGAAAGTAAAGAAGAGATGTATTGCGACCAACAAAAGGCCCGTTCGCAACGCATGTGTAGTTGTACACACCCACTGTACTTGGGCACTTCACTTGCCCCTTGCCGAAGATGCCCTTCATCACCGGGCGGACCGCGATGGGTTCGTTGCCACGCAAGCGCAACAAGAAGAAGGTCACAATTTTGTCGTAGTTCGCCACAGACAAACCGGAGGGTGGCTCCCGCAACTTTTGGAAGTCCTGCGCCTCTTTGTCCGCATCCCACTCCTTGAAACCCCCAACTTCAATACTAAGGGTCCTCAGCTGATTCCTGACGCCCTCCGACATTACCACTTCATGGTGCCTCAACTTGTCGGGGACTAGAAAGACGAAACATACCCATGTGACGAAAGAAAACGTGATATGCGTAAAGTGTCAGCGAACCTACGGAGCAGGAACACGACGAAGCAGGAACCTTCGCTATCCTTCTTCTCTGCCACGGCCTTAGGGGCACGGCCCGGAGGAAGGGGTGCAGGAGCTGCTGCCTCATCTGGCATCGCGTCATCACCGTGCAATTCACCTTCGTCAACAGTGGCCTCTTTTTCCGCGGCTGGATCACCTACAATGATAAGAGTAACATGATGGCAACATGGAACGGAGAAGTGCTTCCAAGGCGTTAGGTTACCGCCACACACCTGCAGCACCAACAGGAGCACCACAGGAAGACGTAGATTCGGCAGTGGATGGGGACAAAGGATCGTCCTTCCCCTTCAAATTGGTGGCAAACAGCTGCTTCGCGATACCGTCCATGTCGGGCTGATCAAGGGCCACTCGCTTTAGGGCCGGTGAGGATGTTGCTGACGCTGGACTTGGGGGCTGCGCGCGCTTGGACCCAATGCGCCGCGAGACGGAGCCCATGGCCACGTAACCAGACGAACCCGATGCCGTTGACGTAACCGGGCGTGCCAAGTGTGCGACGGGGTTGTTAGCCGGGAGCGTGTTGGGGGAAGGCGACGCATACGTCATTGCCCGATGCAAGGCCGCCGATTGCCGCAGAAGGAAGTTCGACAAGCTAACGGCAACTGTCGGCTCAACGATCAAAATAATCCAAGTAAGGGGATCCTCCAGCTGCTCCTCACGTGCCATAGTTGGTGCAGAAGGCTTCAAGATGCCAGCCGGGTCGCCCCCTGCCCCCAGGTAGCGATTGTGGGCCTCACAAACGTTCCAAAGCAGGAAGAAGAACCGGACATCATTCATGGTAGGTGCAATGTACTTGAAGCGCGACAACCATACGAAGAGCTGCTCGCACGCCTCACTGTTGACGCCTTCCAAGGCAGGGATGTCGTCTGCATTGTACTTCGTACACTTGTGGTTCACCTCGTGGAACCTATGAGCAACAGAAGCAGAAGCTTCATCCATGCATTGCATGTATCCTTGTTATGGCAAGGTATGAGGATTGCAAGTATACCTGTCCACAAACCAAGTCACGTCCTCCAAAGTCGAAAGCTTGTGCTTGCGAACGGATTGGTCGCAGTGACAACCGTTGTCATACCCAGCGTAATGAATGACGACACCATCCTCCCGCAGAGTGTGGACATAGTTGAGGACATCGTGCGTAGACTCTGGCTGTATCAATTCCGACAACTCAATAATGCAGTTGCAAGGCCGAGCAGTTGCTAGCAGACCCGACGTCTTGCCCGGGTGCACAACGAAGGTCTTCGTGCAACCCTCGTCGCTCACTGTGCTTGTAGTCTTGGGCTTGGTCGGCTGTTGTTGTTGCTTGGCCCGCGTACGGAGGGCAATCACCTCATCTTCTTCATCATCGCTCTCATCCAAAAGTTTGGGAACGACCGGTTGATCCACAGGTTTATGCTCACGGCAGTAGGCAGAACCAGTAGTCTTGTCAGGCCATTGGGAGCATTGCAAAGGGATGTTCAAGCCTGTTGTTGGATGTAGTCCCCGCTCACCACGTTGATGTTGACACACACGGCGGCAAACCTTCTCGTGCCCGTCCAGAATCACCACCTCCTCAAACCTCTGGAGAGCTGCAGTAAGGTATGCCACTTTGTCGTCCCCAGCCTTCTTGAAACTCATGTGCCTCACATGCTGGGGCCCCGCTGTTGTGCACCTACACATGACGCAAACAAGAGATGGTAGTTGTCCACTCACCAAACCGAAGGGTAACACCACTGTAGTAAACACACACCTATGGTGCCGCGAAGGCATTCCATTGTTACGGATGCGGGTGTTCAACATCTCAAAGAGTGAGTCATCCCGGAGATCCGTATCGGGCATGACGTCCTGCACCATCTGCTCTCGGTGATAGCGCATGGCCCAACGCAAGAACAAACCCTTCTTCAAAATCTTTGGTGGTATCCCCAACACAAGACCTTGTGTGTGGAAGCTAGCATGTTGCAGCGTCAACCTCACTTCCGTGTCATCGATGTCGCGCTTGCGCAAGACGGACCTAAATATTGCACAGATGTTGTGCACTGTAGGCACACATCTTGGAAATGGACGCAAAAACGGACGTTGCACACACCTATTCGTGACCATCATGTATGGCCGTTCCTCGGTGAGTCGATAGGATTTACCACCAACGGTGAAACCATCGTAGGTATAGTGTATGTCGCACGAAGTACAGGTGCCCTTCACAAGTTGAATATCCTTCGGCCTCCCCTAAGGAAGAACGGGAACGCAATATGGTACTTACAACATTGGCAGAGCGGATTACATCGTACGCGGAATGAGCACCTCAGCATTCCCCAATACTTCCAGAGTGGTAACATGGGCTGCTTCCAGATTCCCACCGCACGCGTGGCAGGCATCACAGAACGGCAACAAATACATCGGCGGCTGGTATGTCAACTCCAAAATGCCACATTGACGCTAGCGATTGAGGGCGCGGAACACATGCATCGAAGTTGCCTTGATTCCCACGGTCTGCAAGTCTACCAACAGTGCGTTGATGGGCCTTGTGGGCCAAGGATGCGACCAGAATTGCCTATAGTGCTCTGCATAGCGAGCAACATATGTTGCAACCACGTCCTCGACTGAATCGTAATTCATGGTGATGCACAATATCCTGTAGAATGGGTGATGGAAAAGCCGTGGTCACAAATGCACAGGCTACATGATGCCCTTGCCTTGTAACTTGCACTTGTAACCCTGTAAACCAGTCTCACTTGTAACCCCGCGGAAAACGCGGAAAATCGCGACGCAACAGACGCAACAATCAGAATTGGCCCACTTGTGGGCAAGGTGGCTACGTCGCCCCTGCCTACGCCTACGCCTATGAGAAAGGAAAGGAAGAAAGAAAGCCCCTGAATGCCTCCTTCTCGAGCCGGGGAAAAGCTCGAGGCAGGGATCTTCAAGCCCCTGATTGCCTCCTCCTCGAGCCGGGGTATGAAAGCTCGAGGCAGGGATCTTCAAGTGCCGGTCTCGGCGAATGGGCTACATCTCACCATGATGGTTGGGGCCCAAAAGAGGGCGGAAATGCTACGTCACCCCTGCATTCTCGGGGGTCCCCAACAAAGGGAACAAAATCAGAAGTCAAAACCTACGCCGGGGGTCACCCTGATGCACCACGCAACAAAGCGTGGATTCAAATATTGTCCCGGTTTCCTCAATAGCACCGGACGGTTGGGGCCCAAAAGAGGGCGGAAATGCTACATCACCCCTGCATTCTCGGGGGTCCCCAACAGAGGGAACAAAATCAGAAGTCAAAACCTACGCCGGGGGTCACCATGACGCCCCTAGGGGCCCCTAGTATACCAAAGTATGGGTCTCTAGTACGGCCAGACGCCCAAATAGCCACCGCTATAGAGCGGGGAGGCAGAATCAGAAGTGGCCCACTTGTGGGCAAGGATGGGGCAAGGTGGTATAACCCCTGCCGCCTGGGGGATCCCCACCGCCTCAGAGCGGGGGGCAGAATCAGAAAAGAGCCCACAAGTGGGCAAGGTGGCTACATAACCCCATTGGGCGCCTTCGGCGCCCGTTGGCTCCTTGGGCCCATACCTTTGACAACTAACTGTCGGCCGGAGGCCCTGGGGGGGGGGGGTAGTTGGCGTCCTAGGACCCGCGGAGTCGCCCCCCCCTACCTTCCCCCCCCTACCTTCCCCCCCTACCCCCCCCCCCTACCTCCAAGGTAGGGGGGGGCGACTTCGTGCGATATATGAACCGCTGCCGGCTGCCACATGTAATTGATGTGCTGTCCTCCTGACCTCCTGATCTCATCTGCACTTGCAGGCAACACACCCCAAGAACGCTGGCAGACCTTGCAAATGGAAAAGATATTCCCTTGCTGCAAGGATATCCGCGGAGATTTGTCCCGTGCCTACGGCTTCTGGCATGAGTCCATCCGCGTTGTGGCTAAATTAGAGAAGGGGTCGGCCATTGCAGGCCCATTGTACCAGCAGTTTGTGGAAGCTGATCGCCTCCTCTGCAACACCATGGCTGCTTTCAGCATCCCCCCATATCCGCGGTAATCGGCAACCCAATGGTATGAGGCTGGTTTGGGGCTTTTTTTGTGTTTGCTGCTGCCTTGTTGAGGGACACGCACGTGACGGCGCCAAAACCCTCAAGGGGCAGGGGGCACCTCTGCTGCGCCACATTGGTGTAGAAAACCAGCATTAGCCCCGGATGCTTCAATGCATGTCCGGGCCAGCAAGTGGGGACGCAGCTGGAGGGCGAAATGACCGTGCACTGGCTTCCGAATGGGGTTGATCCAGTCCCACATGCACCGTGAACACATTGCATGGAGCATCCAGTGGCTACAATACCACTCGTAATTGCACATCATACTGCAGCTGCTGTACGCGGCTGCTCAACAAACTGTACAGGGGAAGTGGCGGTGTTCGGTGTTCAACCAAGATGAGAGGCAGCTGTTTGCCACTGCATTGCTTTTTTGACTGCCCATGAGCTTTGAAATTTGGCACATTTGCCAATCTGCATTCAACAATTCTGCTCTCACGCCTCGCCTCTTGTCCCTCATTTGTCATTGGTCAATACATTCTCATTCAGTCCTGTGCTGCTCCATATCTGCCCGCGCAAATAAGCGGCTGACTCAGGCAGGTTTCCTATGTTTTGCTACGTTTTCAACCGCCTGGAGAAACATTGCAGCAAGTAACACCCAAAAGCAAATGTTGAGTGTGGTCAGCTGTTGGTGCTTCAACTGAAGTTCTCCGGATTGCTGTCTCTTGGCTGTATCCAATTTGCCATATGATGTAAGAAAGCGTTTGTAGCACACGACTCAGGACCATATATTCTGACAAGGGCTCCTTTGGGCACACCCACAGACGGAGCATGATGTATCGAATTTTCGATGGCTTTAGGTGCCGCACCATCTTGGGATACGATTGCTTCCAGCAACCTTTTCTATTGTTTGCCGCATTTCATGTCAGGTAGCGGCTGGTGTTGTACAATTCAGTGGTGCTGGGGTCCCAAGACAGGTCGAATAGTTTTGTGCCCGTTGGTGCAGTAAATATTCGGGTCCAGGCATCAATGCAAGTGGTCGGGGTGTGTCGGTTTATTGCAATATCACAGGTGCACAGCTTTATCCCTTGTTCACTACAGTTTTAGCGTGGGAGTGGTATTGGTGGGAATGATTGTGTGGGCATTTGCGACATTCGTATTTCAATGGTGTGAAGCAAGTTATTGCCGCGCTTGCAGACGGGCTAACAGCAGTCACCATGCATTCATAGATTTTGTGTGCTGCTGTGGCCGGATTTTTGTGGCGAGTCCCATCAGAATTGCACTATTTCTCAATCTATCAGCTGCCCGTCTGCGCCAGTCTGAGATAGCCCTGGTCCTTTCTAGCGAAGGTCTTTTCAGTCTTTTCACTGGTTGTTGGACGGTGCATGGCACTCATGGAGCAGGCAAGTTTCTGCATGCATGCTGTGCCAAGGGCATGGCCTTTGCAAGTGTACACGGTGAAAGAACAAGACCCATGTCCCATACTGTTCTGGCAGGTATGAAATGTTTAAATGTGGACCGAATCTCTAGTGCCCGCTTGTGCCGTCAGAAGTTTGGCCTGTTGGTTTAACCGTACCACGCAGCAATTCCCTCATTTCTGCATTTTCTTTCTTTTTTTTTTTTACGACATGAAGACTCCATGTTGACACCATTCCCATGTTGGAAGATCATGCATCATTCATGTTGAGGTGTATCGCCCTTCTGACCAGCTTGGTGGATCCAAACAATTGGAGTGGGGAAGACGCGTCTGACCCGCCGCGGGGGCCCCCTATTCCTTGCGTCGCTTGGTAAGCAAGCAGGCGGAGGGTCTTGTTCATTGTCAGCCTCGATGGCCTCGGTTACAGTGGGTTGAGGGGACTGAAAAATCTTTTTCATTCTTGATCATGAGCAGCAAAAGGACAAAAAAGGAAAGGTGATGTGATCTGATTCGATCCAGTCTTGGTACAGTTCTCATGGAACTCCCTCAGCATACCAACATTCGCACCTCGTTCTATCTTCGTCACGCCCCCCCTCCCCCCCGGGCCCCCGCTTGTGGATGTTTGCGTCCAGGACAGGATCCTGATATGAAACATGAGATCCTGACACATGACGCACACCCTGAGAACGTCTAAAGTGCTGTTTGCACTAGAGATTCTCTAAATACTTGATCATTGCAAGATAGCCTTCTAAGGTGGTTGCGCTCACTGCGGTGTCTTTTCGGCTGAAGGCTGTGGTTGAACAAAAAGCGGGGGCTCCCTCGGAACACTGTTGATCCCTCATTGAGCGCTGCAAGATTTGGAAGGGTTCGCATGTGCCTGTGTCATTTTTATCGTTTCTGTGAAGCACAGCTCTCTAAGATCCAAAATGTATGACAAGTAAAATGCAGACCTTTCTTGTGGTCCTTTGCGGCATGTCTGTAACGCACTGTCATGTGTTGTATTTTTTATGCAAGGGTATGCAAACAAAGCTGTTTTGGGTGAGAGTCTTGCAGTGGGAGAGTTGTCGCTCTAGTTTCACCGCTTGTTGCTCATTGGCTGTGCTGCAAGCGCGCGTGGATGAGTGAAATGCGACGTTTCATACGTCGAGTATCATTTTCCAACAGAATTTGATTGGTTGGTTATGGCCGATGCACCCCCCCCCCCCCCGGTTTTCATGTATTCTGAACTGCGGTGCACGCTCGTAGGTATGGGAAGTAGGTTGCAGAGGCACGTCAGATTTCCGCCAGGGAGATTCTTGCCCTGTTGGTATGGGAGTGGATTATGGGGTCATGCACTGCATTACAGAGTCGGCCATGCGTCGGAATAGGCAATGGTGCATTACTGTTTCAAGCCTGAAGAAAATTGATGCGTTTTCACAAACTCTCTCAAACCCCCCTCCTCCTTTTCTACTCCCAGCTGCGAGCTCAATGCAAGTGCCCAAACTAACAACGCAATGCAGATCTCTAACAAGCACACACAACGTGACCTTATATCAGCAGGGAAGTTCTCAAGACGAGGCGAGCCCCGCGGCTGCCTTGTGGGCTCAGCTGGGTGGCCTTCGACACTGGTTAACCCTGTCCATTTCACAGCTCCATTGATTGACCCATAAGTATTTCCCTCCTAGACATGGGTTCCCTTTCACGCACCGTGTGGCGACGGGAGGGGGCCAGGAAGGAGATGGGAGAAGTCTGATATGACGCCCCCACTCTGACCTGTCCCTCCTGACGCAAGAGCGTGCATTCAAAGGCTCGTGCCTCCTCGATATGGTGACCCCTCCCCCCTTCCTCCAGACGCACAAACAGATCGACACTTGAGTTGCAGCAGCTGGTGGATAATTGCGTGACGTGATTTGTTTTGTGTCTGTGGTTGCACACAAACATCATTCAGCACAGCTGCTCGCCTCACACCTGGTCACGGAACAGCACATCACAGACAGAATTGGTTTTCGGCTGACAGCCCACAATTCTGTGCACCTCGTACATGTAATTGACTCTACCGCTCAATACATCACGCCACCGACACTGAGGTTTTCCCCATCCCACCCTTTTGCACCACCCGTTTCGTTGCTGGTTTGTGCTTTTAGACATCAGTCTCCTGAGCTCCTGGAGGGTGGTTTTCATCAGTTTTGTTTGAAGGTTTGCGTCTATTTGAGGTCTGAGCCACTGGCGTCTCGATATTGTGTTTTGATAGGTTTCGGGTTCCATTTATCCTTTCCCTCCCATTTTGCATTACCTCTGTCCCCTTCTTGCATCTTTTTTCCAAAAATGGGCTACTGATTGATTGGGGGGGATCGTTGACAACCAACCAAGTTTCAGCCTTTGAATCGGAGAAATTGAGAACCTTCTCTTTTTTGGTCAGTGGCGTGGTGGAGGGTGTGTAGTGTGCAATGGATTGTTTTCCGTGATTCCCCAGACACTGGGGGATGGGGGACATGTATGGATCCATGAAATTGAATTTTGCTGAAAGCGAGGATATATCCCTTGTTGCCCATCTTCTCAGCAACATGCTCTCACCAGCGAAGCCAGTTGCCTGAGCTCTTGCGGGGCAGTGGAATGAGGTCTGTGCAGTTGTACATCTTGTGCAAGCCTTTCCATGAGGGGAGCAGCTGGTGCTTTTCTGTTTGTGTGTACATTTTTAGTAGATAAGTAGCCACGGTAAGATTTCCACAGCCTGAACTGTCCAGTGCTCGGGGATAACAGTGACCCATCCGGCAGCTTTCTGAGCTGAATTCAGTCGCCATGATAGGTGTCCAGGTCGTACTGGAATGGTTTGCAGTGCTGCTGGTTAGCTTTTTTTGGGCAGTGTTCCACTGAACATCAGTTTCAGCAGCAGGGCATCCAGGCCAGATGCTCACGCCAACCTCTCTTAATCAATGTAGCCATTTTCCAGGAGATCCACAGTTTGTAAAGACCTGTTTTGTATCTATTGAAGTTGATGGGAGTATGGTTGCTGGACCAAAGGATTCAACACTGTTGCTGCTGACAGCTCGCGACAAGGTCACCATGGCATTGTTACTTTGGCACACAGCAGACCATGTACATAACCAGTGCAATGGATAGTCGAGGTTAACGGAGGAATTTGGGAGATAAGAGGTAAATTGAAAAAGAGAGCTGAGCCCACTGCAAGTGATTAGGATCTTTCCATCTCTCTCTCTCTCTCTCTCTCTCTCTCTCTGTGTGTGTGTGTGTGTGTGTGTGTGTGTGTGTGTGTGCTTGGGTGCACGGGGGCATGCATACTCCGTATCTGTGCATCCAGTTGCTCCCCAAATGACAGTTGATGATCTCAAGGACCTGGAGAATTGATCATGTTTGAAGGATGGGGTCTGGAGGGTACATGACTGATCATGCATTGTCACGACCATAGAAAGGGGGATGGAGATGCTCAGCACACGGTGCAAACTGGGGGTGCTGTTGATGAACTACAGCAAGCGGTTGCCCGTCAGAAGGCCGCGTGAGTGTGTACGATAGTCATACCACATATCAAAAAATGGCACCAGAAAGGCAGAGAATTGCCATGGATGCGAAATATGGACAACTGGATAATTTCCAGATTACTAAATATTATGCGAGGAGTGGGTGGACACAATGGATAGAGAGTGGCAGACTTTGCTGAAGGCCACACTGCACCACAGGCGCATGTGAGTCAAGAATGAGGTACAGCATTGTGTGACAAGCCAGATAGCGGCCCCAAAGTGGGCAGTGGCTCTGATTTGGGAAGTGGTCGGAGACATAGAACTAGCATGATTGAGCAGCTCACTGAACTCCCACGCTTTATGGTACCCTGCGGTCAGTTGGCCCCCATGTCTTATGGTACTGTCAATGTTTGCTCTGTGGTGCCGTGTGGGAGGGGACCAAGTGACCACAGGATACCATAAGACATGGGGACCAACTGACCACAGGGTACCATAGGGCCAAGTGACCACAGGGTACCATAATGCCTGGGGACCAACTGACCGCAGGGTACCATAATGCCTGGGGACAAACTGACCGCAGGGTACCATAATGCCTGGGGACGAACTGACCACAGGGTACCATAATGCCTGGGGACGAACTGACCACAGGGTACCATAAGACATGGGGACCAACTGATCACAGGGTACCATAATGCCTGGGGACGAACTGACCACAGGGTACCATAATGCCTGGGGACGAACTGACCGCAGGGTACCATAATGCCTGGGGACGAACTGACCACAGGGTACCATAATGCCTGGGGACGAACTGACCACAGGGTACCATAATGCCTGGGGACGAACTGACCACAGGGTACCATAATGCCTGGGGACGAACTGACCACAGGGTACCATAATGCCTGGGGACGAACCGATCGCAGGGTACCATAATGCCTGGGGACGAACTGACCGCAGGGTACCATAATGCCTGGGGACGAACTGACCACAGGGTACCATAATGCCTGGGGACGAACTGACCACAGGATACCATAAGACATGGGGACCAACTGACCACAGGGTACCATAATGCCTGGGGACGAACTGACCACAGGGTACCATAATGCCTGGGGACGAACTGACCACAGGGTACCATAATGCCTGGGGACGAACTGACCGCAGGGTACCATAATGCCTGGGGACGAACTGACCGCAGGGTACCATAATGCCTGGGGACGAACCGATCGCAGGGTACCATAATGCCTGGGGACCAACTGACCGCAGGGTACCATAATGCCTGGGGATGAACCGATCGCAGGGTACCATAATGCCTGGGGACCAATTGACCGCAGGGTACCATAATGCCTGGGGACGAACTGAACACTGGGTACCATAATGCCTGGGGACGAACTGACCACAGGGTACCATAATGCCTGGGGACGAACTGACCACAGGGTACCATAATGCCTGGGGACGAACCGATCGCAGGGTACCATAATGCCTGGGGATGAACCGATCGCAGGGTACCATAATGCCTGGGGACCAACTGACCGCAGGGTACCATAATGCCTGGGGACGAACTGACCACAGGGTAACATAATGCCTGGGGACGAACTGACCACAGGATACCATAAGACATGCGGACCAACTGACCACAGGGTACCATAAGACATGGGGACCAACTGACCACAGGGTACCATAATGCCTGGGGACGAACTGACCACAGGGTACCATAATGCCTGGGGACGAACTGACCACAGGGTACCATAATGCCTGGGGACGAACTGACCGCAGGGTACCATAATGCCTGGGGACGAACCGATCGCAGGGTACCATAATGCCTGGGGATGAACCGATCGCAGGGTACCATAATGCCTGGGGACCAACTGACCGCAGGGTACCATAATGCCTGGGGACGAACTGACCGCAGGGTACCAGAAGGCCTGGGGACGAACTGACCGCAGGGTACCATAATGCCTGGGGACGAACTGACCGCAGGGTACCATAATGCCTGGGGACGAACTGACCGCAGGATACCATAATGCCTGGGGACGAACTGACCGCAGGGTACCATAATGCCTGGGGACGAATGGACCGCAGGGTACCATAATGCCTGGGGACGAACTGACCGCAGGGTACCATAATGCCTGGGGACGAACTGACCACAGGGTACCACAATGCCTGGGGACGAACTGACCACAGGATACCATAAGACATGGGGACCAACTGACCACAGGGTACCACAGGGCCAAGTAACCGCAGGGTACCATGATGCCTGGGGACAAACTGACCGCAGGGTACCATAATGCCTGGGGACAAACTGACCACAGGGTACCACAATGCCTGGGGACGAACTGACCACAGGATACCACAAGACATGGGGACCAACTGACCACAGGGTACCATAATGCCTGGGGACGAACTGACCGCAGGGTACCATAATGCCTGGGGACCAACTGACCGCAGGGTACCATAATGCCTGGGGACAAACCGATCGCAGGGTACCATAATGCCTGGGGACGAAACGATCGCAGGGTACCATAATGCCTGGGGACCAACTGACCGCAGGGTACCATAATGCCTGGGGACGAACCGATCGCAGGGTACCAGAATGCCTCGGGACCAACTGACCGCAGGGTACCAGAAGGCCTGGGGACCAACTGACCGCAGGGTACCATAATGCCTGGGGACGAACCGATCGCAGGGTACCATAATGCCTGGGGACGAACTGACCGCAGGATACCATAATGCCTGGGGACGAACTGACCACAGGGTACCATAATGCCTGGGGACGAACTGACCACAGGGTACCATAATGCCTGGGGACGAACTGACCGCAGGGTACCAGAAGGCCTGGGGACGAACTGACCACAGGATACCATAATGCCTGGGGACGAACTGACCACAGGATACCATAAGACATGGGGACCAACTGACCACAGGTCACTATAGGCCAAGTAACCGCAGGGTACCATAATGCCTGGGGACAAACTCACCACAGGGTACCATAAGACATGGGGACGAACTGACCACAGGATACCATAATGCCTGGGGGTGAACTGACCACAGGGTGCACAGGTGCGCAGAATAGGCATGAGTTTTCATAAATGATGCCACTAGAGTGCATAGGCAAGTGGTAGATCAAGCCTACAACAAACAGTGATCAAGCCTGCAATAAAAGGAAGATATCCCATCAAGCACCAACAACAGCAGTATGCTGCAGCACCAAATTCTGGAAGCTGTTGGTACGGGTATTGAAGCATGCCGCTGTGGCCTGAATTTTTCACACGGTTAACCATTTTTCTTGACACGTTATTTAACTCGTGGACCCTTTGTTGCATAGGCATGACAGAGCTGGATGGTGGCTGAGTTGCGGAGGGGAGTGCCATGCACGCAGTGTGAAGTTTTGGATGTTGGCAAATACGCGAGCCCTAGTTTCGGCCCGTTTTCACAAGTTTTTGGTTCCGTACCAGGGTATTTTTCAGCTTCTTCAGCATTTAGGATGTGGCATATTTGAATTGTGAACTCTTTTTGCCCATTTTCAAACACTTGCACCTCCCTACCTGGGCAGTTTTTCTGTCAATTTGTTCAATGAGTGCCATGGACGGGCATGAAATGCAACCACATTTTGACTCCCATCAGCCTCACGCCCCAGCAGAGAAGAGGATTGCTAAACAAGCCAGAGAAACTCAGCAGCTACGCGAGCAGCCGGCCAGGGCATCAGCCAAGGAAGGTCCGACGCTCCCTCCCTCGTCCGTGCCGGAGTTGAAAAAGGCCCTCGAACGACCCCAGCTGCAGTGGATGAGACTTATAGTGTCTAACTTGAAAGCCAATGTCAGGCTGAGGGCTGGAGAAGTCCGCGAAGTCCCGCGGCGACCGGAGTTCAAGGGTACTGTTGTATTTTACAAGGCTGAGTGGCTTGTTCATAACGGCAATTGATTACCAAGTTTGAAAGCAGTTTCGTTGTTCTCCTGTGCTGTCTCGCCGTGCTACTGGACAGGTGACAGGTATTCTTGAAAGAGTATCTTAGCCTTTGCGTGTGCAGTATGCACGCAGTGCAAGAATTTGGCCAAGGTATTTGACTCCAATTTGAAAGGTCTTTGGTTCAATTTGGAGAAACATCAAGTTTTTGCCTTTTAGCTCTTCTCTGCGATTCCAACGATTTTTTTTTTTGGGTGGCTTTGTTCCATGTCAACTTCTGAGGCTACTCCCACAGGGGTTTCACCAGTCACAAGAATCTACAAGGAACAAGGAGACGACCACGAGTACCGCTGATGGTTTACAGTGGGCCATTGGGGAAGGTACTGGGGACCACATTAGCCTGAATGACAGCCAAGGTGAGTCCCAAGCTGGGAAAGTAAATGGCAATCTTTGTGCCCTTTGCTTATCTACACAAGGGACCATGTTGAAGGACTTTGTCCCGGCGAAAAATGTGAAGCAACCAGACGGTTCATATGCACGGAAATGTGGTGCACATGCCCGGAAAGCTGCTGTTTCCAAAGTTGTACCACCCGAGGTAGCAGAAGATCACCTCAACAACCGCCCACTATCATTGTCAATGTTTCTGCCCCACAACCTGAACCTACAGCAGCAATTGTATTTAGACAGCCAAAGTCATGAAGTTTTGAAACTTTCGCTTAGATTTGAAATGTTACTGTAGCGATGTGGCGTCTACGGAAATTGGCAGTGCGCGCGGGCCGGAATCAGAAAGATGTCCTTGATTAGTGCCCTAGATATTTTGATGAAATCCTGCAGGTTTTGAAGTTGAAAATCCAAACCAAAGCAGCAAGTAGAGCAAGAACAGGATGTGGATCGAATCAATGAATAGTTTTGAAATCCAATGTAACACAGAAGGGCTGCAGATAGACAAAGCAGGTATAAATACAAAGATTCAATCACAAAAGAATAAAACAAAAGATTTTTATATGAAAACTGGCATGACTCTTGCCTCCCAATTAGCCTCAAGCACTTCATGTGCACTCTTTTGGATGAAATGGAGTTGGTTAGGAATATGGGGCAAAGGAGTTAGGCGAGACACAGATTATGACTTGGCCAAGCAATTGAATTCAGAAACAGTTAAAAAGTAGAACCACAATAAGTGGTAGAAACAATTGAGTATAGGGTTCTTGGGGTGGGAGACCACTAGGCTTAACCTCCAAGGCCTAAGGCATGAAATGCCTATTTTATTTCGGTATATCCTCCATGAAGGAAGATACCTCCGCTCAGTTGAGTGGTAGGGGTGAACTTCATGGGGGGCTAGGGTTATAACCCTAGTTACTTTGAGAAAGTGTACTTAGAGCTTCAAAAGAGGGATAAAAATACTTAAGTAAGTCTTAGCATCAATAAAAGGGTTTTAAGGGGGGCTTGGCCTGGATCAAGCCCTCCAAGAAAGACATGGCAGTGACTTTTTCTTACTCCCCCCTAGAGTACTAGTTGATCAAGCTAGTAGGACCAAGGAAAAAGGCTCAAATATTCCCAAAATTACCTCAGAAAATGCATTAAACCTACCAGAAACACTCTCATCAGTTCATAGAAGCCTATCACACTGTAGGTACCCTTGAAAAACAGTGTAATGTACCGTGAATGATGTCCCTTAGATGGGGCATTCCTCAAAAGTCGCCGGCGTGCGACGAAAACTTTTGGTAAAAAGTTTGGGGGTAGTGGGGTTTGAACCTAGGACTCCCTCCTTAGAGCACATATGCTTGCCCACCAGGCCACACTCGAACGCTCCTATGCGGACGGCCATCGCTGCATAAACAGCAATTCAGTAAATGTCCTGACCAAGGGCCAGGGCGGAGCAATACTCCCAATGGAGGACACATATCTCCAGGAGCTGAAAAAAATAGAAAATGAAACCAACAGGGAGTGAATCCTGTGGTTTAGCGAAAGGTGTAGCGATTTAAAAAGTCAAATCGCTAAAAATTGACAAAACAAGGCGAGAAATCGTCATTTTTACACTAAAACTTAAAGTCGTAGACAAGCGCAAAGAAGCGGACTTCAGAAAAAGGGTTGCGCAAGCGTAAACCGCTCTAGAAAAAGAAGGTATGAGTCGTAGTTTTTAAAGTTCTAAGGTAAATTTTTGCATAGTGGCATCAAAAATTTTAAAACTTTAGGGAAAAGTATCGAAAATGAACCCACACCACAGAGCAGGTGGACAACCCACCTCTCAAGTATGCCAGTGTCATTTCACACGCATGCATTGCGTTAATGTTGGTTGCTTCGTGAAAATGTTAGGGTTGTCACCGCTGTGTTCGTTGGGGGTTAGGGCGCTCATCTCCTTGATCTGCACAGGTCAAAACGGGAAATGAAAGGTATGCGATGCGAATGGAGCGCGCAGCGCGCATGCAGGGTTAGAATATGCACTGTGCTCGCGATGCATGTGCCTAATTTAGGCATTCACACGCTGTGTCGCTTTCCTTGTGCCCCAATTCACCCTTGTTCACCTCCCCCCCCATGGGGGGCTTTTAATTGGGGGGCCGGGGAATGGGGCCCCGTCCCCTTCTAAAAGCAGTCCTTATGCCATTATATACGACTCGCGCGCTGAAACGAAACATCCCTCAAAAGTGTACGATGCAGCCCCTCTAAATGACCGCCTCGGGGAGCTGATTCGCGCAGTCATATTTGTTTTGATCAATTATGGGTGTTTTGCAAAGCTAGGACCTTTACAGGGTTTCAACTTCTTTAGCAGCATCCACAAATTCCATATAAGCTAGGGATGCGATTTAAAGGTGTTCTAGCAAAGTTGTGGTGCCGAACAACACTCTATATAAGCCACAGGCCCCAAATTTCAAGAAATCCATTTGCCATATGATTTATTTACTGTGCACGCGTGCATTTCGCAGTCGCCGGCATTTGCAATCTTTCATTTTGACTGTCCAAAGTGAAATCGGGCTACAGAGCACGAAATTTTGATCTAAGACGAGATGTATAAATGATTCCAAAAGCTAGGTTTTCCTGTACACTAAAAAGGCGCCGTCATTTTGTTTTAGCACCGCTTTTCGATTGGACGGTTTTCAGCGCATGCATTTCTAAGCTCAAAAATGAAAAAGGTACCCCCCAATTGACCAAAATTGCCCTTTACTTTCGTCAAAATCCGATACAATAGGCCCGAGTTATGAATATGTCAATTTTATGCTATTTGCACCCTGTGTCGCTAATCTTGCCAAATGCACACACCCTGTCGTTGCGCTGCTAGCTTAAACACAAGGCAAAGGAGTGTTTTTGCCTTTGTTTGTCACCGCCCGGCTCCATTTCGGACATAGAAAGGTGACTGGAAAATGGCTAAAAGCGTAATAAGGCGTTTCTTTTGATGGTGCCTAGCACCAGCAAAGGAAAAGCCGCACCAAGCACGAAAGACGAAGGATTCATTTAATCCTACTTTTCCACAGTCTCCACAACATATCATGTATCATTGCTTCATTGAAATTTCTCCAACATGGTCATCGTTCTTTGTTATGAATACCTGATCATGCACGTGCATATTGTGCAATCTGACTTCCACGTGTGACACATACCCTTCAAAGGCGATCGCAGCCCGCACACTGCCCTTCGCCATCTCGTGGAGCCCCCTCCGCTTGTTCTCTCTTCACAGGTAAGAAAAGAAAGTGCTTGCTCGTGTTCGTGTTGCCGTAGCGCTAAAATAGGGTTGCTTAAAACGCTTAGGCTTGTTTTGCGCTGTGCAGTGCGCCACTCTCTCTCCTCTTTCTGCAGGAAACAAGACAAGGAAAGCATGCATGACACACAGTGCATTAATTGCTTAGGGTGGTTTATAGTTCGCTGTAGGTTTGTTTAAGCGCGTCGGGTTGTTTTGCGCTCTTGTTTTCCTCGGCATTCACATGATGCGTGGTGTGTAAGGTAGGTAAGCCCAGGAGGAGCTCACCTCCTGGTTGAGTCACGCTGTCGTTGGTTCTGATGGGTTGAATTAGGACAAAGAATGAGCAATTGGAAAACCAGTGCATACCGGTGCATGCATATGACGCATTAAAGGGTAGGCCACGCGAAATGCGCACAGTACAACTCTTGTTTAGGCTACCCAGGGACTCCACCCCACATTCTATAACAGAACGGGTGGAGTTCCTTAACGTTGCTTGCTTGCACTTGGGTTTGAGGACAGTGTATTATAGGGCTACCTGAGAAGCGTATAATACGTGGACGTAGTCTGGTTCCTCAGCCGCAAACGGAGGCCATCTGCCTTTGCTTTACAAATGGGAAGGTAAGAGAGATTGGTGCAGTCTCTTTGAGCACCGCTAAAATATGCTGCAGAGTTCACACAAAGATAACTACATTTTAGCCAGGAGTGGCGAGTGCAGTCCGACTTCACCGCCATCGACGCTATGCACGCACGCTGCGCACTCCTTCCCTCCAAGCCCTGATAGGGAAACGCGTAGTGGCGTCCTTGTTAGGCCACAATCACTTAGTAGCGCTGTGTTCTCTTGCTTTCTCACAGGAGGGTCAGTAGGACCCGTGACATCTTTGACAGCAACTCCAAGTAGCGTGTGTAGGTGTTAGGGTCAGCAAGCCTGGCAGGAGTTGAGTGCAAGTGATGAGTGCTCACCCTGCCTTCGAAGGCCGGTGCTGGCGTTAGTGAGTGTAGTGTAGTGGAGTCTCCTGTACCGCGTGCTTTTCCACATGGGCAGGGGAGTGCGTTAGCTTTTGGCCTTTAGCACAAACGGGCGTTTTGTATGCCCTTAGCACACTTGGCCACCCCTCCCCTCTAGTAGGTAGGGCTTTTGCCGTCTTCCCCCAATGATAGGCGCCAGCACAGAGACTGGGCGCCATAGGAGTGGTAACAGTACCTGATTAAGACCTTCGGTCCGACGTCAGCGAAGCCCGGTCTCCGGGAGCCACGCCTAGGAGAGAAGTGAGACACACACAGACATACGTAGCACACTTAGGGGTATGGTAAACCCTGTAAGGAAGGGTAGAACCCCAAGTTAGATGGACCCATTGAGGCTGTTTCTTTTTGAGAACATGCCTATTTATATGAGCGTTCAGTTATTAAGTTGAACACTGGTAGTGAATTTCCTACTTTAATCCAAATCCAGATCCAGATCCCAGAATGTACAGCATGATGCTGCTAATCCAAGATTGTCTTGCATGAACAGTGAAGATGAACAATAAATCAGAAGAATGATTGAAGATGATGGCGACAGGCACATTCTCAGAGGTCTAATTGTTCATAATCAGATCATGATGCAGAAATGACATGATGGGTCATGATGGGGCACATGAATGGCTCCATGATGGCCAGTCCTACTGAGTGGGCAGTTCAAGAGATAAAGGTCAGAACTAAACTTTGGTGATAGTAAAAGGCCCAGAAACCACAGAAACATATCTTTTTCATGTATTTTATGCTCTAAAGACTTGTGCATATTTTTGGGTCATTTGTGTAGCCTTTTATGCCATGGACCTACAATCAGTGGTGGACTTTCATCAGCAAGTTTGATCCTGAATTTTTGCTTTGTGCTAGGGTTTAAGGCAAAAATCTTTCTGGTAGCAGAGGCCGGAGTTGTAGCGACTCCAGGACCCTGCCTGGCGGATTTTTGAAAATTGAAAAATCTGAGATTTTAATCATCTCAATCATCATCACATGTCATCAACCCCAGGCTAGCCCTCTAGTTCTACAACCCAGCTGTTTGACATCGCCCCACCCAAAAGTTCAAAGGCAAAAAGCCCGGAAGATAAGACACTCAGAAGGGTACGTGTGTGTTCAGGGATAAGGTTAAAAGGGAGCGCCGAGCGAGAGAGAGTCAGGGCACTGAAGGCAAGGGATGCAAGGTTAAGAGAGTCAGAGAAGTCAAGATCCAGGGAGTCAGAGAGGTCAACATCGCACGGCGCTAACACTCTAACAAAAACAAAGCGTGTATAAACTCCCTCGCAATCTTCTGGGTGCGCGCACGAAGACACTCATGTGCATCGAGAGAGGGTAAGGCTCGCGCCCCAAGCAGGTCCCGCGCGCGAGACAAGGACTGCGCGCGTAACCAGGATACCATTCGAGACTGATCCTGCGCGCGAAGCAAGACCCATGCGTGAAGCAATGCAGGTGCCAGAGACTGGTTATGCGAACGAAGAGTGGACCACACGCACATGCAAGGCTGGTCCTTCGCGCGCAAGTGGACAAACACGTGAAGTTGATGCGGAGTCGAAATTGTTAGAAGATCTTGCAGAACAACTAAAAACAATGGGCAAGGACAAGGTGTTGAGAGACCTGTTGGCGCGCGACGACAAGAAGGAGAGCGACGAGTTGCACGATCTAGATGAGTACGAACTACCACCTCGCGCTACTGGGAAAGGGCATGACCCTACGCTACACGACCTCTTTCACAAGATGGAAACACTGACACTGGAACTGAATCAGATGAAGGAAGGCAGCAAGTTGATAGACGTGGACACCACCATCACAGGCCTGTCATACCTAGGTGACAAGCGCTCGCCCTTTGTTCCACGACAAACCTATGGCAAGTCGACGCCCTTGTTCAAAAAGTCAGTACCAATCAACATGCTACACGAAGCACACCTACATGGCCTTCGAATTCTTGCGTGCTTGGTGGTGCCAACGGAGCTCAAAACTGAAGATTCTGAAGAAGAAGCACAGCGAAGGAGAGAAAGGAAGGGTGTCGCCACAGCGAAGATCGAAACACCACTGCCTGTGTTCACTGGAAGGAACATTGTCTTTTGGGCAAAGGACTTTGCGCGCTTTCTGAGACTCACAAGTCAAATCAAGGCGTCAGACATGATCAAAGCCGACCTCGTGGTGACTGGCTACAAAACAGACTGGTTGCGCGAACTCCTAGAAGACCTGTTGTCCGAATCTAACACCTTCGTGGAGTTTCTTTCTAAGATTGAGGAGAGCTTCCCTGTGTTCGAGACTTATATGCACATTCGCCAACAACTTTTAGATCTCTCCAAGTTTAAGAAGTTCCCCAAGCTGGACGAGATCAATCAGATGGAGGCGAGCTGGTTGCAAGGCTTACGTGTGGTTACTCTGAGTACGACAAACTGATTCCGTTGCGCAGCAAGATCCCAGCGAAGACATGGTCAGAATGCAAAGACACGCCAGCGCGCAAGGCCCTTACCCACAGCTACTCCGATCTACTAAGACTGCTTAAAGCCCTGTCTATGGAGCGAGAGTCTGATCAAGCCGCCGACCGCCACGCGCACCTCAACTACGCGCAGTACAACGCTGAGGCCGAACTGTTTACTGGCGAAGGCAAAGGAGAAGGCAAAGGCGGTGGCAAAGGAAAAGCAAAAGGTCGAGGACGAGGCGGCGGCAAAGGCAAAGGTGGAAGAGGCTGGCAATGGACGCAAGAACATCCTCCACCTGCTTTCAAGGTTACCATCTACTGCGAATACTGTGGAAAAAGGAACCACGCACCGTCAAATTGTTGGAAGAAGCAAAAGGATGACAAGAAACAACAAGAAGAGTGGAATGCACAACAGCAAGCACCACACCAAGGTCAACCTGTTAACCCCAAGCCGGCCGCGCAGCCATTTCCGAAGCCTGCGCCGAAGCCTGCACCTTCACTGAAGCCAGCACCGAATCCCGCTCCTGTGGCAGCACCTGAAGAGGAAGGAAGCAACAAAAAGAAGAGGGAACTGTGGTCCATGGAGAAGTACCTTCTCAAGCAATGCAAGAGGCACGGGATTCCACTCAAGACCCTTCAGGCCGCACAAAGGTAGAGGGGTGGGACCTCAAGAAAGAGGCTCTACGCCTGCCTGGTCTCAATGGGGGAGCAAAAGTATCATGGGTTACTCGACACGGGCGCCAGTAATAGCTTAGTGGCGGAGCGACTGGTGGAGCAAGGCAAGACGCAAATGGGTGAAATTTTCGGAGTCAAGGTTGGCAACGGAGCTGTACAGCTGACAAGTGGAGAGACAGATGGAGTTGTTCACGTGGGAGAAGAGGACATCCCTTTCTCTTGCGCCACCTTCGACACCGACACATTTGACGTGATCCTGGGAAACGACTTCTTTGAAGCCAACCCGCACATCAAGTACCTCTCCCTGCAAGCGCCCCACCATTTACTGGTTCAGAGACATGGGCAACTCGTGGAAGTCCCACTGAACGAGGACACCACACCAAAACCCTCCGTGCAGGTCATCCAAGGTCTGTTGCTCAATTTAGGCGCAGACATGAAGCTGGAAGGTATGGTGGCCCTCCACGCGCAGCTCGCTCGTACTGAGAACTACAAGCTTTCGACAGAGATGAAGAGACAAGGGTTTGCGGACTTATCTTTGGAAGGAGATCCGACGGGTTCAGACTTCATTGAGCTGTTCGCTTCGAAGCAGAACGCGGACTCACAATTTCACTGCAACCGCAAGGACAACTCCGCCTTTTGGTACCATTGGGGGTGGCTACAAAAGTGGAAGCAGTTGTACGCAAATCCCAGGTTCTCCCAACTCTTAAGAGTTCTGGTCAAGGTGGCGACTGACCGAGCGCGCTTACTTGTAGTAGTACCAGAAGGGAAGAAACGGGAAAGTAAAGGAGCGAAGTGGAAAGAACTCCTCGAAAGACTGACTATCTCGAAGACCATCCTACTCGACCTGCGGATGTACAGCCAAGATGGGAGTGAAGAAATTTTACCGAAACCTTCCTAGCGAACATGTCTCTATCTACTGGACGGGGATACCAAACCCGTACCGATGGAAGAACTCGACCAGGAGGAGGTACAGTGGGTCACAAGGCAGAACCGGGGTCGAGGAAAAGCAAAGATGCTCTCCAAATTCCCTGATCACCGTGAGGTCAAATGGGAGGAACGAGAACCTGTCGTCAACGCTCCGACGCTGGACGTGGCAACTGATAGCGAAGGAGAAGAGGAGACCTGTGCAGCAAACACAGGAGACAACGCCAGGAATCCAAGTGTGTCGACGATTCCGATTCACAACTCCGAAGGGTACAAATCAGTGAAATGGGACGATTTGGTGGATGCACTACTACTCGAAACTGAACCTGACATACCTCCGCAACGAGGACAACTCGATGACCAAGCCAAGTGCTCACTCGCCTTTGCAAGCATGGTGGCCGGCAAGACGACCCACTCCGAGAAGAAGGATCCTCAGTGGGCGAAGCCCAGCAAGGACAGTTGGCCCAAACGGGAGCACGAGAAGGAGGATATCAAACAACTTCTCTTTCATCACGTAGAACATCTACAAGAAAACCAGAAGAGAGAGCAATGGCGAGAAAAGCAACTGAAGCTGAAGATCAAATGGGGTACGAATGTCTATATCCCTGAAAACGACGATGATCCGTCAGCCTGTACCTGCGAGTATCAAGGACCGTGGGAGATGTCCCACGTGTGTCACTGCCACCAAGCGAGTACTCTAACTCTGCGAGAAGTGCGTGAACTACTGCAGGAATACGTCGATCAGAGCGCGAAAGAACATACTCACTGCTGCAACGAGTGTCACGGAAATCTCGACCTCTGTCAATTTCACCAAGTGGATCCTGACGAGATCAAAGAAGTACTTACACTCAAGCAGGAGTGTGGGCAAAGCAATCTGGCGGCTTCTGAGGATTTTAAAAACAACATCCAAGAACACGATCCCTGAGTCGCTGAAGTCCTCGCAAGGTACGAAGAAGCCTTCGGACCTTTACCACCTCCCGGGTCCAGCAAGAAACTGGTCAGAATGGACTTAGAGTTGAAGCCCGAGTACCAGGACCAGCGGATCACTTCGGGAGGTTACCCCTGCTCTAAGGAGGACCAGGACGAGATCATGAGGCAAGTCGTAGAGCTGGAGGAAGCGGGGATGTGCGAATCCTACAAGAACACGGAAATCCCTGAGCACTGCTCGCCGTGTTTCTTGGTGGCCAAGCCTGGATCGACAGCGAAAAGGCTGGTTGTCGACTATCGCAAGCTGAACAAAATGATCAAACTGCACGCCGGCAGTCTCCCTGTGATGGAAAACACCAATGAAAATGCCGCGTTGTGCAAGTTCAAGTCCAAGATGGACAAAAGATCAGGGCTTTGGCAAGTCGACTTGACGGAGCGTGCCAAGGACCTGATGGCGTTTCGGACACCAAACAGAAGGGCGTTCCGATGGCTGGTCATGCCCTTTGGTATCGCCAACGCCCCCGCGCTGTTCCAGGAGTTGATGAACCAGGTGCTCACCATCCTCAAGCAGCGACCCGCAGTCCACGCGTTGCCCGAACGAGGAGCGGTTGCCGGAGCTCACATCGACGACGTGCTGCTAGGCACGAACTCGATCGAGGACCACCTGCTGTTGCTGTCGGACTTTTTCGACGTGTGTGTGGAGCAGAATCTCCGTATCAAATTGGAGAAATGCGAATTCCTCAAAACTGAGCTGGAGTACCTTGGATTCCCAGTGGGAGACGGTCACTGGGGACCGTGTGAGGACAAACCAAAGCCACTGATGGATTTTACAATCGATGGAGTGAAAGGGAAAGCCGAAGGAGTCAAGAAGATAAGGCGATTTATCAGAGGTTGCAACCTCTACAGGCGCCACGTGAGGAATTTCACTGAGTCCTCGGGTATACTGACTGACCTCATCAAAGACAACACCCCATGGAAATGGACAGACGAGGAGAAAAACAAGTTGGAGGAACTGAAGGAGAAAATCTGCAAAGCAATAACTCTGGGAGTGCCGCGAGAAAGTTTTATACTGATTTCAACACTGTGTGTTTGTTGTGCCTCTCCTGCTGCTTGCTGCTGGTGTAGGGTTCCTGCTGCTTGTTTTTGATGAGGAAAATGTTTTATTGTTGAAATACAACCAATCCAGGATACCCCAAGCCAGAGATAAGCAAGTAGAAGAAGATCAGGATCAAAGCATGAAGGGCTGCAGTCACAAAGAGTTAGATAAAGACAACTATCAACAATAGACCACAGCAATTAGCATACATTGCAACTCAGGATGAAATATTTTACATGTTTGAGAAAAACTGATTGGAAAACTGCCCCAAGGGCTCACTCTCATCCACAGTGCCATCTTGAGATGTGCACTCTTTGTTTTTGGGTCCCATAGGTGCTGAGGTGGCATGGCTTGTGGCGTTGAGGTCACTGCCATGTCACATGGGATATTCCTACTTAGCTAGGCTGACTGGGTATTGAACCCAGGACATCTCAAAAAGAGGTGCCCCAGCCCCCTAGGGTGCATACCACTAGGACAGCTAAGAATTCATGAGAAAACATAGATAAATTCATAGGCTCAGCCCTCAGTATATCAGTGCCTCAGCAACCCAGGACAAGATGTTTTAGTGCCTATAGCTTGGGGATAAAGGGGTCCACACCACATCCTGATTTAGTGTTTGGTTCCACAGGTCAAAATGTGTTATCACCCATTTTGGTTGGGCCAATACTAAGATGAAAATGCATGAGTGCTTAGAGCACCTCTTGTACAACTAAAGTATACCCTATAGCATTGGAAAAGCACTTTTTCTTACTCCCCCCTTGTGCTGTGCCGGCCACCACTGTCGCATTTTCAGGAAAAAGGGATTTTTTCTTGGCCTTTCCTTGGTTTCCACATCTACTTCAAAATACCTATAGCTTCCCTAACACTGGAAAAGAGCGCTTTACCATGGCCAGCGACTCTTGCTGCATTGTTGATGACAATCTCCAACCGAAAGCTCAGCGCTCTTGCGCTGCCGGGGTTCCTGTGGCTTGGTGAGGTTAGAGTAGAGCATGCCCAGACCGTATGCATGTGCATCCCTCCCTCCAAGCTGCAGCGTGACACAACCCAACGCCAGACTCTCATAGGACGCTCGACCCAAGTCTCAAGGAACCTGATTGAGACACCTGTCCTGGTACTGGGGCGAGGGTGCGCTGTTTTAATTAGAATTGCCCCCTGGAGGGGTCTTGATTCTGGTTCAGTTTCCTGCTGCTGATTTTCGGCCACAACAACGGCCTACTCAACGAGGCTTTGCGAGGAGGTCTGTACAACAGAGGAATGGGAGGATGAGAGACGAATCCACGCAAATGCGAAGCGATAACACCTAAATCCGTCAAATGACGGCCTAGAATTTTTCTGAAGGCACACACCTGGACAGAATCCAATTGTGCATCAGATGCACATTTTTATACAATTTGTAGTCAGAAAAAGGCGGCGCGCAGGAGCGGCTCCTAGCGAAGCGCCGGAAAATAAAGAAACAATGAGATTATAAACGTATGTTACGCAGAATGACGAAAATGACGAAACACGCATAAATGCACTAACATAAGGATTCCACCCACATTGGCAGAAAGAATTCAAGATTCAAGATTTCAAAAATCAACAGAAGGACTTCAATGAATCAGGTATAAACCACAGGTGTCCTCGTCTCGTATGCGGCATGCACATTGCTCGTCTCGTGTCTCCGTGAACGTGCCTTGTAGCAGCGCTAACAAACGATAGAGGGATAGATTAGAAAGATTGCAGATGATTAGAGGTAAGTCCAGGGTGATTAGACATACACACATATGCATAGCGTCGTTTCTCGCTTGTGTCTCGTTTCTCCTTCACCTTGCTTCACTCTCCAGCGGTGAGTAAGGTAGGTAAGCCCAGGTGGGGCCACCCCCTGGTGGAGTTCGTGATTGTGGACAAGATTAGGAAGAAAAACAGAGGTTGACGGTAAACCCGTGCATGCTCGTGCATTCACACACGCATTAAAGGGTAGGCTCCGCGAAATGCGCACGGTAAACCTTGTTTAGGTTACCCAGGGGCTTCACCCCACGTTCTATAAGAGAACGGCTGGAGTTCCTTAAGCTTGCTTGCTTGATAGGGGCGTTTGTGGACAGCGTATTATAGGGCCATCTGAGAAGCGTATAATACGTGGAGATGGTCTTGGTTCCTCCGCTGCAAACGCTCCTTCATCCGCCTTTGCTCTTCAGGTGGGAAGGTCAGGGTGAACTGGTGCAGTCCCTTGAGCCGTGCTAAAATATACGGCGCTGATCACACAAACAACAAGCTACGACTCAGCCAGGAGTGGCAAGCGTAGCCCGACATGTTCAACATTCACGCTGTGCACGCAACAAGAGCACCCCTTCCCTCCAAGCCCTAGCAGGGAAACGCGTTGTGGCGTCCCTGTTAGGCCACAGAAGCTTAGTAGCTCTGTGTTTTCTTGCACTCTCACAGGTGAGCCGCTAGGGCTCTTGTCTTCATCCTCAACGCCACCCAGTAGAGCGTGCGTGTAGGAGTGGTAGTCCTGAGTGGGGGCTTGAGCCAGTTGCAAAAGTGCTCGCCAACCAGGATGGTGCCACTGTAGGTAGGGTGTGTAGAGTAGTGGTGTCTCCTCTCCCGCGTGCTTTTCCACATGGGCAGGGGAGTGCGTTAGCTTTTGGCCTCTAGCAAAAATGGGCGTTTTGTATGCCCTTAGCACACTTGGCCATCCCTCTCCTCTAGTAGGTAGGGCTTTTGCCGTCTTCCCCCATGGATAGGCGCCAGCACAGAAATTGGGCGCCATAGGAGTGGTACCAGTAACTGACTGGGATCTTCGGTCGGACATCAGCGAAGCCCGTTGATTCGGGAGCCACGCCGGCGAGAGAAGTGAGACACACACAGACATACGTAGCACACTTAGGGGTAAGGTTCAGTCCCTAGCTTTAGTCTTGGACGCAAGCGTCTCAGCGAGCCTCAGCAACTCACCAAGGTTGTTCTGGGACAAGTAGTCAACCAGAACTGAGTTTAGGCGTCCCTCAGGTAGAACAAACACAGACAAGGGCTCCCAGGTGGCCTCTTCCACTCCAAACCCTTCCCAGAGGGTGAGGAAACGCCAACCCTGGCGATAGCGGTGGCGTAGGACAGACTTCACCAGGTAGAAGCCCTCCTTAGCCATCTCCTCGGCGTTCATGTCGGGGAGTTCCCCTTCAACTTCCATAGGGCTGGCAGCCCCTTGTAGGTCTAGGGCGGCGATTTCCTCGTCGTTAAGCTCCCACTCCTCCCCACAGAGGTCTTCAGGATCATAGTAGCGCTTCAGGTGTCGAGCAGCGCACACCAGGGTCCCCCCTAGACGGGGAGAACACCGCATGGTTATACGGTGTCCATCTACGGATAGAATCTTGTAGGGCACAAAGTATGGGTCGTCGCTGGTAGAGTGTGGCCAGGCGGGTAGTCGGCTGTGGTGCACCAGCACCCAGTCCCTCTCTTGGTAGGTGGCCGGTACTCGGTGCCTGTTCTTCTTGTTCCACTGACGCTCCCTCACTCTCTGGAGCATAGCCTTGGCCTTGTCCACCTTCGCTTGTTGCTCTTTGACCCACTCACCCACGGAAGAATGGGTGTCCTCTGGATATGGGGCTTGTAGGAACCACGCCGGGCGCCCTAGGAATAGCTCGTGGGGCGAGTAGCCAGTAGCCGAACTCTCTTGGGAGTTCATCATCAAGGATATGACGGGGAGTAGTCTCACCCAGTCTCTGGTGCGTTCAGTTTTGCACCGTATCCTTACATTCTCCTTGAGGACACGAATCTGTCGCTCACATAGGAAGTTGCTCGTGTGCGAGTAGGGGATCCCCGTAGACACCTGGACATTGAGTGATCTCAGGACCCTCTTGTACCAGCCGGTATCTGAGCGCACTCGTACATCCCCATCCGAGTTGATCTCCTTGGGCGCCCCATAGACACAAAACCACTCCTCCAGGAGTATCTTGATAGTCTCCTCCCCGCTAATGTGCTTGGTACATGGGAACATCCTGGTAAACCTGGTCAACCCACAGGTTACCACGAGGGCGAAGTTATAGCCCCCGAACTTCGGCATCTCCGTGTAGTCCACGTATAGAACACTGTTAGCACAGTGAGGGATGGGCAGGGCCGAGTAGAGACCCCTGTCCCTGATATCCCCTGGTTTGCAGGACCTACACGGGCACTTGTCCACGATGGGCTGGAGGGTTTTCCGCAGTTGGTCGTCAGTCCACGTAGTGTGGAACCACTGCTTGAATAGCCTCAGGGTACGGTCAGCACCCACATGACCGCTGGACTCATGGGTCCACTTCAGCAGCGCTGGGGCTCTGTCACTGGGTACCACGATGCGGTTCTCGTGCCAGAGGTAGCTCTTGTCCCTCTTCCACTGATCTTGGTTGACCAGGAGGGGTTCAAGGCGTTTCTCCAGGCGCTTGTAGATATCCCCCAACTCCTTCAGGTACTCCGATTGTTGGAGTCCATCCAGGGGGCGTATCATAGTCATGTTGAGGTCCAAGTGGACGTCCATACGGCTGAACGCCTCCTTAGCCAGCGCTTCAGACCGGGCACCAATCAGGGCGTGAAAGTTGTTGCGGCTGATGTAGTCTGCACACTCGTTCTTCACTCCCTGGATATGGTGTACCGTCAGCCGTAGTTGGCTGAGGTAGGTCCACCAGCGCCGTAGCTTGGCCTTCTCAGGTGGGGGACCCTTCTGCAAAGTGCGGACCGGCTCTTGCTCGCACAGCCAGACCACAGGGTTACTCCCCAACAGTCGTGCCTGAGAGGATAGCACCAGCATACCCGCGAGCAATTCCTGCTCATAGGTCGAGTAGTTCCCCCTGGCCTGGTTCTGTTTCCAGTTCGAGTGGCCCAGGGGTACTAGGACCCACTTGTGGTCAGGGTAGCTGTGCTTGAGGGTTCGGTCTCGGTTGAGACCTTCAGTCCCCCATTGGGAAATAGCCGAGTCGAACTTCTCCTTCTCTAGTGCTTGCCATTGGAACAACGTTCCACCACCGCCCACATTGCTGGCGTCGGTCACCACGAAAATGAAGCGGTACCCAGAACCCCATGGCCAGGTTACGGCATACAACCGGTCTCCGGTCCACTAACCCCATGCACGGCGGGTTCCGTGCCGTGAAGCCCCGCATCGGCAACCGATGCACCGCCAGCGGAGATTTGTATATCAGAATGTCAGGAATCAACAGGGTTTTATTCTCATATTGTTTCCGTCAATTTTTACGCTTCCGTTCTGATACTCACTGTTTTGACTGCTGGCGGTTGGTTCGCGACTTTACCGTAACCGCCAGTTTAACTGTTTATAATGGAAATTTTAACGCTATCCGCGACGAAGGCTCCAAAGTCGCCAGGAACTGCATGGATGCTTCCGCAATTTTCATAATTAATACTCGCAACCTTAATCCGAATTTTTCAGGATGTCGAAATCGGATTTTCGACTTCGACATCCCCGCACTTGATTTGACCTCTTTCGAGTGGACCTACGTGCTTCCGTATGCACGAATCAACTTCCCTTTTATCCTGCCCTCCATTCGTCTTAAAGATATGGGCAAAACAAAGTTGATTCGTGAGGCCACTTGTGAAGGTCATATCTCGTGCCGCTTGCGAGTATTGACGATAAGGAAACGTGGGATGTATTCACAATACTCCCGACGTAATTTAGGAAGCATTATATGCCATGCGTTTCTACACATGCGCGCTAGTGTAATAGATCATGGTCAAGAGGGTAGAGTTTGCGTTATAACTCTATGGCCATGATGTTGCGTGCGTTAAGATAACTTTCGAGTGTAGCGCGCAAGTGTTGGTGTTGCATAGGAACTCTCCTTGAGTTCCTATGAGCGATTGACACAAAGATATGCCCTTGGAGGGGCACGACATATCGTGGTGGGAGCTACATTTTTGGGCAATATGTGGTATGTGCCATGTGTTGTGTTGTGTGCCCATTTGGCGGGTCCATTATTCCAAGCCAAGCCCGCCAATGGACCTCATATTGTGCAAGCCCCTTCTCCGTACTCCCTACGGTCAATTGCAAGCCTAACCTTCGTGAAGGGAAGCTTGTGTGGTGATCCCGAAGCGATGCGTTGGGAGCAAGGTGTGTATTTTACATTTTTCCATATTTTCATGTGCCCACTTGGGAAGCAGCGCTCGTAACCTTTCAAGGCGCCCCAAGTGGAGCACATATGTGGGATCGAAGGTCATTGGTGTCAAGTCATTGTGTTTAGAAGGATTAGTTGATTGCACGATCCGAGCCAAAGATATTATAATATAATTGTGCACCTTTCAATGCACTTTTGTATGTCTTTGTGCCAATTTTGCCATTTTTGGCTCGTCATGATGTCAAGTGGCGACCGTGTATCTCAACGTTGCGCTCAATTGACATCATGACCCAAGTATGTTATGAGGGTACATACTTCGGTAGCCAACATATCTTGGACCCGGCGAATAACTCCTCTTAGGCTTGGCATACCGTGGCCGCCATGTTGGCGATTTGGGACTATCCCAAATCATGGGCTCACTTGGCGACCCTGCCATTCCCAATACCGGAGGAGTTGGGCGACGCCCCAAAGATATGTTGGACATATATGACTTGATACCAATCCTATGGCACACTCCGGTCCGAGTCGGGCATGTGCCTCATTTGCCCTAACCATGAGTGTGCGCAATTTTGGCCATTTTGAGCATTTTTCCACTTTTGCTGCCCGCCGTGCACTATGTTCTAACCCTCGTGCACGCCGGACGCATGGACCAATGGACCATATATGACATGGGCGTTATGGGTAATGGTCCCCATGGTCCACACACCACGTGGGCGAAGCGGAGCTGCCTTCGTTAAGGCGCTAGGCCAAATTAAGTATGGGCAATTTTGCCATTTTTGCATTTGTGGACCCAATTGGGATCGTCACCACGCCAAGTAGCATGGAGATCTTTGGGAGCCAAGGGCATGGGAGTCTCCGTTGGAATCCCGGTGGATCGTGTATGGAATGCCGGATCCGATCTCCAAGCCGGCGTGGAGATATACTATTGGGAGCACACTGAATTTTGGCTCATTTCAAGCAGCCAAAATGACCCAATTTTGGGACCCCAATTTCCCCCTTCCGTGTGGTCAATTGGCGGCCCCATTTCTCTAAGCCCATAGGGAGCCTGGACCTAAATTCAAGTTGTACACTCAGATATAAGTCCTAGGTCCTGCCTCCTACCCTGTGAGCCATTGGCCTTACCTTGGTCGAGCGAGCCACGCGTGGGAATGACGCCAATTTTGGTGATTTTGGCATCATGACCCCACTTGACTCATCCGTGTTGCCCTGATGCCGGGACCTCAGAGGGAACCAGGTTGGGTGAGGGCTCCAGGGAGTTCGTACTCGAAGGGCACAGGGTCAGTTGCCTCGTCCCTACCTCTGGCGGGTCCGGACGAGAGGTCAATTTTGGGAATTTTTGAGTTAGTTTCAGTTTGGGCTGAAACAGCCCATTTTCAGCTACCAACTCCTAGGTGATAATGGCGGGGCCATATCTCTGGCTCAGAGAGGAGTTGGGACCTGCCGTTAAGGGAGCATAGGGAGCCACTGTCGGTTGGCCTTGGAGCCCCTTGGTTCCCAGGAACTCGCCTGTGGCTGGGCGGGACACCTCTCCCATTGGCAGGGTTTCAGGGTCCGGACTGAGCAGGGCATGGGTTGTGTTTGAGCCCCCGCCCCCATCAGCCACTGAGAGGGTCGGACCTGGGATTGGGATATGAGTCGGGACTGAGTGTCTATTGTCCCTTGATGCCCTTACCCCAGTCCAGTCTTAACCCCATGTGTACATATCCTGATGTGTTGCTGTACATACTTTCGTTCCCTCTTTGCAGAGTGGCAAGGATTCTGAAACGCTTTGTCACATGACACAGGCGTATTGATGCCCTTGTGAGCGTAGTGCCTTGCCTGCCTGCTCACCTGTGCGTGTCACCGCAGCGTCCCGTGGCCGGCCCCCCACGGGAACGCGTCAAAAGCGTTTCACCGCCGCGGGGTTACCCAACCCTCGCGTGCCACTCGGGGCCACCAACCCCGAGCAGCGCGTCGCAGCAGCGCGGCGCAGCTCGTAGCTCGCAGCGCAGCGCAGCGTCTCGCGGCGCAGCGCAGCAGCTCGCAGCGCCACTCAGCGACAGCGCCGAGTTCGTCAAGGAGCCCGCAGCGCCGTCAAGAGCACCGCCCTGACCGCGCAGCAGCCGTGAAAGAGGTGCACAGACCAGGACTCCTGCATCAGCCCCATCGGCCGACCCGGAGTTCCACCGGCCGACCAGCAAGGCCGCGTCAACCACCTCCACAACCACCGGCTGACCAGCACCAGCCGCACTTCCAATCCAGTGCTGCAGCACCCTCCCCAACAACCACAACCAGTTCGTTGAGGTGAACGAGTGCACATCAAGGACTTCAAGACCATCTACGCCCCCGCTGCCATGGTGAATTGGCAGGAAGCGGGCAGGACGTGGCCGCGGCCCCACCCCCATGCAGCACGCCTGCTGCGTGGGTTGGTTTGGGACCAGCATTACCGCCACAGCAACCCCCAGTGCGAAGGGGGCATGCCCAGGAGCTTCGAGCTCCGCACGGACATCGCCCCCGACCGCCTGCAGGCCGTGGAGGACTGGCTGCGGGCGGAGGGGTACGAGTACCGCCACCAGCAGAGGCGCTGGAGGGCGTGGACCCGGCCGGACAGGCCCGGCGAAGGGCTGCGCCCCGACGGGATCGAGGAGGACGAGGACCCCAACGCCTACCCGTCGGGCGCCTCGATCAACGTCTCCCTGTGGGACGTGATCGAGAAGAAGTTCCCGGAACCGGGAAGCGAGCGCAGGCTGCAGGGCAGCAGCAGCGCGTCTCCGGGGACGGAGAAGCGGTCCGCCGGGGACAAGAAGAGGGACCGGAGGTGGCGGGAGTACCAGGAGTCCCTGGCTGCCGAAGCCGCCCAAGGCGCCAAGGGCGGAACCCCAGCCCCCAGTCCCCAACGGCCCAATGGTGGACACCACCCCGGCTCCACCACCCTTGGCGACTACATCCAAGTCGCCAAGCAGACCCAGGCCAAGCCCCGTTCGCTGCTCCTGAAGGCCCGGCAGGCCTCAGTAGGCCCCAGCAGCGACATCGAGTCGGCCCACCGCGGGAGGACGCCGGCCGACCAGGCCAGCTCCAGCAGCAGCGTCGCTCCCGAAAGGGACGTGGCGCGCGCCTGTGAGCGCGCCTGTGGGGTGCCCTGCAACCGTCGGGTTGCCCGGCAGCGGGCCAAGCAGTACAGCGCTGCTGTGGAGGGCGCCGCCGGCATCGCCCAGGAGGAGGCTGCGCAGTGGGCGCATGGCATGGCCATCCACACCCAGACCGTGGCGGCCATCGCGGCTGGACTCACGGCCGTGGCCGCCCATAGTGCAGCAACTGCCCAGGTCAACGGTGAGTTGGCGGCAGTCGACGAGGAAGCCCGCCTGACGCAGGAGGCCATTGCCTGCAAGGAGGCCGAGGTGAAGGCGCTGGAAGAGGCGCTTGCCCAAGGGAGGGCAAAGAAGGAGGCGGAGGAAAGGGCCCACGCCGAAGCGACGGCTAAGGCCCAGGAGGACGCCGCCAAGAAGGAAGCCATCGAGGCCGCGCGACGGAAGGTCGCTGAGGAGAAGGCAAAGACGGAGGCGGAGCTGGCGGCGTTGGAGGCGCAGAAGGCGCAGCTGCTGCAGGCCCGGGAAGCCGAGGCGGCTCGTGCTCGGGAAGAGGCCGAAGCGCGAGCTGCCGCAGCCACCGCCGCCGCAATGGAGGAGGCAGAGGCCAAACTCCGCCACGAGACTCCCCCGGGAGGATCGCGAGTGGAGACCCTTCGAAGGCTTTTCGAAGGGGACGCCTCCTCCAGGATGAAGCTGGATGAGGCGGACACGGGCAGCAGTGGGAGCGGTAGCACCACCGCCCGTCGACGGAGGAAGGGCAAGGGGAAGACCCCCGAGAGGCCGCGGAGGCCAACGGGTGGGCACCCCCACGACAGTGACCCCTTCTTCACCGCCAGTGACGGGGATGAACGAGGCCGTCGACATCGCCAAGTGGTGGCTTGGACGGGCGGAGGTGGCGGAGACGTCCCCATGGAAGGTGAGGATGAGGATCCCCCTCCTCCCTACCGGAGCTCCGAGTCCTCCGTGACCGAGACGCCCAGGTGGGGCGACATGGACAAAGATGACGACATGGAGTTCGGCATCACGCGCCCATCCTCGGACCCACCGAGGCGACCCGGCGGAGACCCACCGGGACCCCCTGGCGGAGGACCATCAGGACCCCCTGGAGGACGCCCACCAAGTGGACCCCCTGGAGGCGGACCACCGGGCGGGGGAGGACCCCCTGGACCGGGCGGACCCGGCGGAGGCCCTCCTGGAGGACCCCCTGGGGACCCCGACGACCCACCAGGGAACGGCGACCCGGATGCCACCTGGTGGTGGATTGTCTACCTCCGCAGGAGAGTCCAGTTGCTCGAGCTGGAGGTAGACACGGGCAAGAGCGAGATGACTCGCATCTCCACGGTCGCCGCGCGCGCGCAGAAGGACCTGGACATCGCCAGGGCCGAGACCAAGTCGCTGACCAACGTCGTCAGCGGCCTGCAGGAGAGGCTGGATGCGCTGGAAGCCCGTGGGAGAGTCGGCAGCGACCACCCACCCCTGGAGTCAGGCTCGTCGGACGACGGCTGGGGACCCGGACCAGGTCCAGGCAGACCCCACGCCCCCGGCGGAGCCCCCAGGAGTTGCCCCAGCGCCAGTGCCCCCTCTCTCACCGCCCCCTCTCACCACAGCGCGGGCCGCCGCAACGAGCGCGTGCCGCCCGGCAGTGGCAGTGAGGAATGGCGCGATGAGTGGCTCAGCGCGGACTACCACAACCGCCGTGCTCCACCGCGGACGCCTGTACGCCCCCGACGCCCGCCACCAGCCCCGGCGCCAATCCCCAGGGCTGGAGGACGTTATGGTGGACTCAGGGATGAGGTCCCCAGAGGAGACGTGGAGTGGGATGTCGCTGAAGGTGAGGACCTGGACCTGGACCTGGACCTGGAGGAGTTCGACATCAGCCCGCCGCGTGGTGTACGACGGGAGGCCGCTGAACGCAGCCGCCGGCGCCGTGATGAGGATGCGTACATGGATGCAGTACGGCGTGAACATTTCGGTTCAGCGTACGTGGAGGAACCGCGGCGTAGCCACAGGGATTCCATGGAGGAGATGGACGTGGCGGCCGTGGGAGTCCGTGGGCGAGGCCGATGGGAACCTCGGTCGACCTCGCGGCCGGCGTTCATGGTCTCTAAGGCCGCGGACGCCGCCGTGTGGGAAGACTTGAAGGACATCAAGCCCCCCATGTACGACGGCAACCCCCTCAACCTCGACCGCTTCTTGGAGAAGCTGGACGATTGGGGGCTGACCGTCACTGAAGACCAACCTCCCGCGGATGCGGAGAGATATGTCTTCAAACGGTTCAGGTACCGCCTGCCGGAAGTGCTCGGCGAGCTATACTTCGTGGCGACCAAGGAGGGGAAAATCAAGACCCTCAAGGACGCCAAGAAGTGGCTCAACGAGCAGGAGCGGGTGGACGCTCCGCAGGTGGCTGCCAAGCGCTGGAAGTCCATCAAGCTTGAGCATGATGGACGGGAGATCCGCCTACGGGAATGGCGTGACTTCCGAGGGAAATACACCCTCTTCCGCCGCAACGTGGAGGATTGGAACGAGGGTGACGAGCAGGCTCGCCTGCTCTCCATGCTACCGGAAGCATGGATCAAGAGGGTCACCAAGGAGGAATCCAAGAGGGCCAAGTCCAACCACACGGTCAAGATGATGCTCCCCAAGGAGTATCATACGAACGTGGTGAGTTGGGCGAAGAAGAACGTGGCCCGGGATGTCAAACGGCACTCCCTGCGGAACGCTCTTCTCATCACCGTCTCGGGCGATCGCGAGAAGACCGCGATTTGGCGCCTTGACGACTGTGAGTTGAGCGGCCAGACCATCCGTCTGCAGCCCATCCCGGCGCGGATGAGCTGCGACGAGATCCTGGAGTGGGTTGGCGAGGAGGTACTCAAGGAGTACCGAAACCTCCACCACACCCGCGGGTTGAGGCCCGGCGACCGCGACGTCAACTACGTTGGCGAGGGACCTGGCGGGGAAGACGCCATGGACCCAGCGGGAGCCGGCGGCGATGAGACTCTCGTCGACGATGACGACGACGATGAGCCCGCCGAGGTGGCCGTCTGTGCCTTCGTGGCCAGGAACCTGAGCGCGGGGAGCAAGCCGGGAAACTGGAAGCCCCTGCCGCAGGGTTGGAGGAAGCAGGAGAAGAGGGACCCTCGCCGCATTGGCGACCCTCCGCTGTCCTTTGGGGAGTTCATACGAGCTCACCCGCAGGGCTGTTTCGTGTGTTATGGGAGGAAGAAAGGCTTCAACCATGACCACCGAACATGCCCCGTCCACAAGGCCGACACGGAGGCTTACAAGAAGGCACACGGGTCGAAGAAGCGTGCGCCCGCGGGTATCCGGGAAGCCAAGATGGAGGTGGACAAGGACGAGCTGGCCAAGCTGATGTCGTCGGTGGGAACCGAGTTGGCCAAGGAGATCCAGGAGATCAAGCGGAACTGGGTCCCCAGGTCGGATAACAAGAACAAGGAGAACAACCAGAATGACCAGAACAAGGACAAGGACAAGAAGGGTAAAGGAGGAGGTAAAGGGGGAAGAAAGAAGGGCATCAACGACGTTGAGGCCGAGGAGAACACCCCCTCTTCCACAACCGACGCCCCCTAGCGGAGCCCCTGCAGCCAAGGGCCCCAGCTAGGGCGGTCGCAGGATGGTGACGTGGGAAGCGCCGAACCATCCCTGTCGGGAGTCGGTAAACACAAGGGGACTGCCGCGGGCGGAAGGCCCGGTCTGGCGCCCAGTCGCGGAGGCGGGGTGAGGGCAAGTGAAGGCACGAACCCTTGCACCCGTCCGTCCTTCGCGACCAAGAACGTGTTTGATGTACTACAGGATCTATCCGAGAGTATCGGAGGATCACCCGGACCGCAGCTGGATGCTGCAGATGGGCAGCCTGAGCCCATTGTCCACGACCTGCACCAGTCGCTTGTTGAGCTTCTGGAACGGCCGGAGATCCTGAGTTTGCACGCCGTGCGCCGTGTCGGTCGCGAGCGGCAGTTGCATCTTAAGGTCCGTGCCCTATGCGGGGAAGTGGAAAAGGTTTTCGACGTGTTGGTCGACACGGGAGCTCAAGTCAGCTTGGTCAAGGCTGGCCTACTTCCACCAGAGTGTCTGACCGACAGTCGGAAACCTGTCAGGCTGAAGGTGGCGAACGGCCAGTACATGGTGGGAGGCACGAAGGAAGCGGCCATTGGGCTGCAGTTCGTGAACCATCGTGAACTGAGCCGCCCAGACCTCGGCAAGGAAATCCTCCTGCACGGTAGCTTCTACGAGGCCGAGATGGACTGGGACATGATCGTCGGGTACGACTTCATGATGGAGACGGACTCCGGCGTCCTCCCGGCCCAGGCTTCCATGACCCTGTACCAGGACGACCAACTCTCGTGGCTTTCGTCACCTGAGCACCATGTGGAATGCCAATGGATCCACCCCGAACGCAATCAGCTCGAAGTGGCCGCGCTGGACACTGAGCCAACTGGTTCTGCAAACCAGGAGTACGGCGTAAGGCCGGAAGTGGCGAGCCGAGTTGTCGCGGACTTGGGAGCTTCGGATCTGGCCCTGGATGCGTTCTCTTCAGGAACCTCCGCCCATCTTCGGGTTTGTGAGAAGTACTGGAGCGCCCAGGACTCCGCGTGGAAGAAGCACTGGGGTCCGCATCAGGGATTGATGTGGATCCATTGCCCCCGTTGGGACATTCCCAGAGCGATAGCGAAGATTCGCAAGGACCGCTCCAAGGCAGTGCTGGTTGTTCCTATGGGATGCACCGAGGAGGAAAGTACCCGACATTGGGTAGCCTCATTGACCAACATGACCTTGAACAAGGTCGTCCTACCGGCTGGAGAGAGTGTCTATCAGGACGCTAAGGGACAGCCCATGCCACCCCAGAGATGGCCAACAGAATTCCACTATGTGGATGGGGGCCTTGATCAGGCCGACACCACGGACTTCGTGTGTGTCAACCGCATCATAGCAGAGCCCTGGCGGCAATGCTTTGCGGTTCCCCCTGTTGACATCGAAGAATCGGACTCCGAAGACCCCCTCACTGAAGAGGAGTGGGATCTGGTTCAGGGGTATATGGATCAGCCCTTTCACGACTGGGGAAACCAGCGTGAGGGCAAGGGCCAGGACAAAGCCTGGTGGGAAGTGGACTCAATCGTCTCCGGTTCCTATGACGGGAATACCTTCGTACAGAGGGTGCTGGATCACATGTCCAGCCAAGACGAGCCGCCTGGCGGTAACCCACCCACCTACGGCGATCTGTTCCGAGGCAAGACCAGGGATGGCCCTTTGGGCCACCTGGGAAGACCACCTGAGCCGAAAGCGAGCGGGGTCGCTACCCCTCAAGTAAGCTCCGTGGTTCAAGTGCCCGGAAAAGCCAAGGCGGAGTCCGATGACTGCCCCAAGATCCAGGCGTTGAGGGCCAGGCTGAAGCAGAAGTATGGCGAGACCTTCTTCAGCGGTAAGCCTGTGTTTCCTCCACCGGTGCGTGGACCGTATGGCGAGGCCAAGATACGACTGAAGCAGGACCCCCGTGTGTATCGTCACCGGGAGTTTGCCCTGAGGGGCGAGAGGAAAGAGGCCATGGAGAAGATCCTCCGTGACTTCATCCAGAGGGGCTGGCTTGAGCCGTGCCACTCCGAGTGGGCCTCTCCCTGTTTCGTCGTCCCCAAGAAGGTTGCCGGTGAGTGGCGGCTCGTGGTCGACTACCGCGGCCTGAACGCCCAAACGCAGCACGACAGCTATACGCTGCCCCTCATTGAGGATATGCTGCAAAAACAACACCGGCGGAGGATCTTCACGGTGATTGACCTGAAACATGGTTATCATCAGATGCCTCTCGCCGAAGAGTCCCGTGCCTGCACGGCCATGAGCACTCCACTTGGACCTCTCCAGTGGAAGGTGATGCCTATGGGCGTTACCAACGGCAATGCGGCTTTTCAGCGGATGCTGGAGAACCTGCTTGAGCCGGTGCGCGACTGTGCGGACCCCTTCGTGGACGACGTGATCATCGCGTCCGGGGACCCCAGCATGAGCTACGAGGAGCTCCTGGAGGCACACGAGAGGGACGTCACTCGAGTGCTGGACCTTCTGGTTCGGCACAAGCTCACGGGCAGCAGTGACAAGGCCACCATTGCGGTAAGCGAGGTGGTCTTCGCTGGCCACGTAGTCGGGAACGGGCAGCGAAAGCCCATACCTGGCAAGGTGGCTGCGATTGAGCACTGGGAAAGGCCCAAGACGGTCTCTGAGCTACGGGCGTACTTGGGGTTCTGCAATTACTACTCGGGGTATATCAAAATGTATGCCGAGTATGCAGCCCCCATGACGACCATGCTCAAGGGCAACCGAGAGGAGACCAAGAAGGGGTCCAAGAAGGCTTTGGTCTGGACTGAAGAGTCTGACCGTGCCTTTGAGGGGATGAAGCAGGCGCTGCTATCCGCAGTGGGTCTGCACCTCGTGGATCCCGACCGAGGGTTCGTCCTGCGCACCGAAGCTTCCGACTACGCCATTGGGGCTGTGTTGGAGCAAGTGCTTGACGATGGGAGGCACGTGCCCGTGGCCTTCTGGAGCCGAGTCCTGGCGGAAGGCCAGAGACGGACGTGGACGCCCCGTGAAAAGGAGGCGTATGCCATCGTCATGGCTCTCAGGAAATGGGCTGGGTACATAGCCCTCCATCCCGTCACCGTCTGCACCGACCATCAGAGTCTGCAGTCGTGGCACAAGGAGCACGTGGACACCCCCTCAGGTCCGGCCTCCCGACGGGCAAGATGGCATGAGACCTTGGCCAAGTTCGACCTTACGGTTGTTTATATTCCTGGAAAGGATAACACCGTGGCGGACTGTCTCAGTAGGTGGGCCTATCCCGCCAGCAAGGGCATGCAGGATATCTCTGCCCATGGCGATGAGGCTGAGACCGCTGAAGCCAAGAAGATCATTGAAATGGAGCGCCTGATGGAGGAGGAGGATGTCAAATGCTTCGTCGTCATGGCCGCAGCTGCCCCCCTCGCTTCGAGGGTGAGCAGAACGGTCAGTGTACTGGCCCCTGTGGGTGCCGCGGGCGGAAGGCCCGGTCCGGCACCCCCTGTGGGAACTGAGTCCGACAAGCACCTCTTCCCGCAGTCTTGCCTCCAGGACGACTGGACCGACGATTACGCCAAGTCTGAGGCCTTTGCGGCCGAGTATAGGGCTGTGACCGACCCTGACGACGGGCAGAAGTGGCCAAAGGGGCTGACTGAGGAAGATGGCAAGCTCTACCGGAATGGTAAGCTGCTAGTCCCGGAGTCCCGGGTGCTCGAGCTGTGTGAAGCTTGGCACCACCACATGCTGCACCCAGGGGTCAAGAAGCAAGCTCTTGACATGCAGCGTCGGTTCGAGATCGACCATATCGTTCTCTACACCGCCATCAAGAAGGTCAGAAAGGGTTGTTCGGTCTGTCAGGCCTGCAATCCCGACAACCGGAACGTCAAGGGGGAACCCCAATGGACCCCGGTTCCTGACCAGCCCATGGAGAGCGTGGCCATGGACGTCTTCTCCATGCCCGAAGTGCACATTGGCAAGGAGACCTTTGACTGTGTGGTTCTCTGTGTGGACCGCCACAGCGGCTACGTTGTAGCCGTTCCGGCACGCAAAAAGGGGTTGCTTGCCAAGGAGGTGGCAGTCATGATGATTCGTCATTGGCTGACCGTCTTTGACATCCCCCGCACCATTTGCAGTGACCGAGGGCCCCAGTTTACTGGTGGCTGGTTCAAGGCTATGTGTTCCCTCATGGGGATACGTCATGCCAAGAGCGTCGCCTATCTCAGCCGGTCTAACGGCCGTGCTGAAGTGGCTGGACGGCAGCTGTTCGAGAAGCTGCGCAAGATCCACATCACCAATCCACGGTGGAATTGGTTCGAGGAGATGTGGCCTGCTCTGAAGGCCCATCATGACACCCCCACTCCGGGCGGTTTGTCCCCTCACCAGATTCTGTTTGGCAGGGACCCCCTGGGTAGGGGACTTCCCTTGTCTGGTGATGGCATGGCTATGGATGCCAAGGAGTTCTTCGCGCGGCAAGAGCAAACGGCGCGGGACATCCGCCAGCAGCTTGAGAAGGAGCATGCTGAGCGTCAGAAGTCCGCTCCGAGCTCGACAGCGCAGAAGTTCAGGGTGGGAGACCCGGTGTGGGTGATCAGACCCCGCCCCATGGGCACCCACCGCACCAAGACCTGGTTCACACCCGGCGAGGTGGTCCGCAGGATTGGTGAGGACACCTACCGCATCAAGGTGGGTCACGGACAGTTCCGGGAGCGCCACGAGAGTCAACTCCGTGTGCGGGAACCCGACCTCCGTGGCCGACATGTGTCCCTGGACTACGCCAAACATGAGGCCGATTCGGACGACGACTATGCTGAGCAGGACGACTATACTGTCGAGAAGATCCTGGCTCAGCGTCCGAAGGCCTCGGCACCCGGAGGTCTGGAGTTCAAGGTTAGTTGGCGAGGCTACGGGCCGTCCCACGACACCTGGGAACCGGTCTCCTCATTCGTGCCGCGGGTCAATACTCCCTTCATGGAGTACATCCGCAAGCACAAGACCAAGATCCATGTTTCGGACTTGGCAGCACTCACCCGGGCGATTGCAGCCAGGGGTGCCTGATCAGCGCCCTGAGCTCTCCCCTGATGTGTTATGAGTGCTTGTGAGGCCGACGAATCGTCCCTTACTTGCTTGCTCTCTTCCATCTTTCGGTGACAGAGTGGCCATATACCCCCCCCTGCTGAATCCAGAGGAGGATGGCCCCTCTCTTCTTCTATTTGTCACCCCCCCCCCCTGCTGAATCCTTGGGAAACCAGGTAGGGCGACTGACCTTCATAATTCTGAGCTCTTGGGGCCTTAAAGCCCATACGACGTTGCGCAACGGATGCCGCTGTCATCGGCATTGCGATTTTTTTTTTGGTGTGTGGTCTGGTTCCATGGCATTTGCGGAATCCAGACCAGTCGACGTGTGTCTCGAGACTATATATGCCTGAACTCAGGCGTTATCCTGTCCATCCTCCTGCATTTGCCTTATCCTGACCGTGGCGTGGTTTGGCACTCTGTTCTGAGTGTGTTTACACGCCTATTTACCCAAATTGTTGCTTGTTTTTCTGCCCTCCAGGATATGTGCATCTGTATGTTAAGTGTCATCAGCCCATCGCTGAGGGATGGACTGTTTTTCACCACGAATCGGGATACAGAGGCGCCTTGAGTCGCCGTGTACATATCCTTACAGCCTGGTCCAGCCTGGACCAGTACTGGATTACAGATTCTACTGTTTGAGTGCCCGTGATACCGTGTTGCCCTATTCGCTGTGATGTGTGGAGATCCTGATGGCGCCAGGCGGGAAGCCCAGTTGCCTGACTACACTCCCAGCGGTCCGCCACAGTCAGTCCCAGTGTGAGCCTACCGATTTGCAGACGCACTTGCATTCGGATGGCGGCCTCCGGTGCTCCTGACCTCGGTCAGTCTGCCTGGGAAACTGGTGGTTTGAGGAGTCGACGCCTCCGCCCACACTGCATGAGGACTCCCTCATGTATGGCCACGCTTCGTGGTAGTAGGGCGAGGGAAAAGACGGCCTTGATGCCCGATCCCTTCAAGAGGAGTTCCCTTACGATTTGGGGTTCGTAAGGAGTTCGACTATGGCACTCTGGACTCGCGTCGTATGGATATGGACATGGTGCGCCCGAGGAAGGACCCGTGGGGACTCTCCCCAGTCGGCGGGCCTTGGGAAGCTTGGGGTAGCCTGATGGATCTTTGTGGTCGCTCTCGACTTGTGGGGCCACCTCGGCCGTCGTGTGACGCCTATGTTGGCCGTGTATGCCACTGCCACTGTGGTGGTGACCGTAGCAGCCGGCACCCGGTGCGCCTGGTATGGGTTAACGGGTCCTTTGGATGCCGAACAATCGCCGCCAGGACCCGGGACTTGATACTTGATACTATACATGTGCTACGAGCTGTTACAGCAGCATACCTATCCCACTGTGGGATACCTATCTTACTGTGACTTACTGAAGTGAGGATGTGACACCCCCCCCCCTTTCAGGAAGTGGTCCTGGGTACCCGCTGCCATGCGTGGGTGTTATCGAGCCCCCCCAGGGTTTGCTCTAAGGAGGGGGGTGAAGCGGTACCCAGAACCCCATGGCCAGGTTACGGCATACAACCGGTCTCCGGTCCACTAACCCCATGCACGGCGGGTTCCGTGCCGTGAAGCCCGGCATCGGCAACCGATGCACCGCCAGCGGAGATTTGTATATCAGAATGTCAGGAATCAACAGGGTTTTATTCTCATATTGTTTCCGTCAATTTTTACGCTTCCGTTCTGATACTCACTGTTTTGACTGCTGGCAGTTGGTTCGCGACTTTACCGTAACCGCCAGTTTAACTGTTTATAATGGAAATTTTAACGCTATCCGCGACGAAGGCTCCAAAGTCGCCAGGAACTGCATGGATGCTTCCGCAATTTTCATAATTAATACTCGCAACCTTAATCCGAATTTTTCAGGATGTCGAAATCGGATTTTCGACTTCGACATCCCCGCACTTGATTTGACCTCTTTCGAGTGGACCTACGTGCTTCCGTATGCACGAATCAACTTCCCTTTTATCCTGCCCTCCATTCGTCTTAAAGATATGGGCAAAACAAAGTTGATTCGTGAGGCCACTTGTGAAGGTCATATCTCGTGCCGCTTGCGAGTATTGACGATAAGGAAACGTGGGATGTATTCACAATACTCCCGACGTAATTTAGGAAGCATTATATGCCATGCGTTTCTACACATGCGCGCTAGTGTAATAGATCATGGTCAAGAGGGTAGAGTTTGCGTTATAACTCTATGGCCATGATGTTGCGTGCGTTCAGATAACTTTCGAGTGTAGCGCGCAAGTGTTGGTGTTGCATAGGAACTCTCCTTGAGTTCCTATGAGCGATTGACACAAAGATATGCCCTTGGAGGGGCACGACATATCGTGGTGGGAGCTACATTTTTGGGCAATATGTGGTATGTGCCATGTGTTGTGTTGTGTGCCCATTTGGCGGGTCCATTACTCCAAGCCAAGCCCGCCAATGGACCTCATATTGTGCAAGCCCCTTCTCCGTACTCCCTACGGTCAATTGCAAGCCTAACCTTCGTGAAGGGAAGCTTGTGTGGTGATCCCGAAGCGATGCGTTGGGAGCAAGGTGTGTATTTTACATTTTTCCATATTTTCATGTGCCCACTTGGGAAGCAGCGCTCGTAACCTTTCAAGGCGCCCCAAGTGGAGCACATATGTGGGATCGAAGGTCATTGGTGTCAAGTCATTGTGTTTAGAAGGATTAGTTGATTGCACGATCCGAGCCAAAGATATTATAATATAATTGTGCACCTTTCAATGCACTTTTGTATGTCTTTGTGCCAATTTTGCCATTTTTGGCTCGTCATGATGTCAAGTGGCGACCGTGTATCTCAACGTTGCGCTCAATTGACATCATGACCCAAGTATGTTATGAGGGTACATACTTCGGTAGCCAACATATCTTGGACCCGGCGAATAACTCCTCTTAGGCTTGGCATACCGTGGCCGCCATGTTGGCGATTTGGGACTATCCCAAATCATGGGCTCACTTGGCGACCCTGCCATTCCCAATACCGGAGGAGTTGGGCGACGCCCCAAAGATATGTTGGACATATATGACTTGATACCAATCCTATGGCACACTCCGGTCCGAGTCGGGCATGTGCCTCATTTGCCCTAACCATGAGTGTGCGCAATTTTGGCCATTTTGAGCATTTTTCCACTTTTGCTGCCCGCCGTGCACTATGTTCTAACCCTCGTGCACGCCGGACGCATGGACCAATGGACCATATATGACATGGGCGTTATGGGTAATGGTCCCCATGGTCCACACACCACGTGGGCGAAGCGGAGCTGCCTTCGTTAAGGCGCTAGGCCAAATTAAGTATGGGCAATTTTGCCATTTTTGCATTTGTGGACCCAATTGGGATCGTCACCACGCCAAGTAGCATGGAGATCTTTGAGAGCCAAGGGCATGGGAGTCTCCGTTGGAATCCCGGTGGATCGTGTATGGAATGCCGGATCCGATCTCCAAGCCGGCGTGGAGATATACTATTGGGAGCACACTGAATTTTGGCTCATTTCAAGCAGCCAAAATGACCCAATTTTGGGACCCCAATTTCCCCCTTCCGTGTGGTCAATTGGCGGCCCCATTTCTCTAAGCCCATAGGGAGCCTGGACCTAAATTCAAGTTGTACACTCAGATATAAGTCCTAGGTCCTGCCTCCTACCCTGTGAGCCATTGGCCTTACCTTGGTCGAGCGAGCCACGCGTGGGAATGACGCCAATTTTGGTGATTTTGGCATCATGACCCCACTTGACTCATCCGTGTTGCCCTGATGCCGGGACCTCAGAGGGAACCAGGTTGGGTGAGGGCTCCAGGGAGTTCGTACTCGAAGGGCACAGGGTCAGTTGCCTCGTCCCTACCTCTGGCGGGTCCGGACGAGAGGTCAATTTTGGGAATTTTTGAGTTAGTTTCAGTTTGGGCTGAAACAGCCCATTTTCAGCTACCAACTCCTAGGTGATAATGGCGGGGCCATATCTCTGGCTCAGAGAGGAGTTGGGACCTGCCGTTAAGGGAGCATAGGGAGCCACTGTCGGTTGGCCTTGGAGCCCCTTGGTTCCCAGGAACTCGCCTGTGGCTGGGCGGGACACCTCTCCCATTGGCAGGGTTTCAGGGTCCGGACTGAGCAGGGCATGGGTTGTGTTTGAGCCCCCGCCCCCATCAGCCACTGAGAGGGTCGGACCTGGGATTGGGATATGAGTCGGGACTGAGTGTCTATTGTCCCTTGATGCCCTTACCCCAGTCCAGTCTTAACCCCATGTGTACGTATCCTGATGTGTTGCTGTACATACTTTCGTTCCCTCTTTGCAGAGTGGCAAGGATTCTGAAACGCTTTGTCACATGACACAGGCGTATTGATGCCCTTGTGAGCGTAGTGCCTTGCCTGCCTGCTCACCTGTGCGTGTCACCGCAGCGTCCCGTGGCCGGCCCCCCACGGGAACGCGTCAATAATCTCCTCTTGCGCCCTAGGCACGCCCAAGCACTTGGCGTTGGCCACCTTGTCTTTGGGCTCGTCAAACGCTTGTTGCTCTTGTGGGCCCCAGCGCCAAGTAGTACTCTTCTTGATCAAGTCCGTCAGAATGGCGCTGGTGTAGGTGAAGTTTTTGATATGGCGGCGATAGAAGTTGCACGCCCCAATGAAACTGCGTACATCATGAAGTCCTTTCTTGGGGTCTTCGTATCGTACCTTAGCGTCCATCAGGGGTTTGGCCTCAGAGGCTGCTGGGGTCCACCACCCATAGCCAACGTCAAACCCCAGGTACTGCATGGTCTCCTGCATGAACTCACACTTCTCCAGCTTGAGTCGTGTGTGGTTCTCTTGGCAGACCGCAAAGAACTCACCCAAGAGGATTAGGTGATCCTCCTGGGTATTGGTCCCGAGGCATACATCGTCGATGTGTGCTTCCATCTGGGCCCCACGGGATACAAGTTCCTGCACCTTAGGTCTCCTTCGTAGGATGGACAAGATCTTGTTCATCAGCTCTTGGAATAGAGCGGGTGCGTTGGCCACGCCAAATGGCATGACCTTCCATTTGAACACCCTACCCTGAGGGGTGATGAAGGCTAGTAGCTCCTGAGCGTTGGGCGTCAGGTCCACCTGCCAGAATCCGCTCCTCTTGTCCATCTTGGTCTTGTAGCGACAGGAGGCTATCTTCTCAAGGGTAGACTCCATATTAGGAATGGACCCTGAGTGGTTCAGTGTTTTCTTGTTCACCTCTCCGTAGTCCACTACCAGCCGTTTGGCTGTAGACCCAGGTTTAGCCACCAGGAAACAGGGGCTGCAGTGTTGGGGGTAGTCCCCGTCCTTGTACTCCAGGACTAGGCCAGCGTCGATACATTCTTGTATCTGTCGCTCAATCTCGTCGGCCTGCTCTTTAGGAGCTGGATAGGGTCTCCTCCGGATCTTGTGACCCACGAACTCGGGTTTCAGCTTGAGGTCCGTCTGTACCAGCTTGTCACATGAGGCTGGAGGGGGTAGTTCTCCGAACACCTCAAGATAGGTCCTTATAAGCGTCTGCACCCGCGGGTCTAATAGCTTGATCTTGTCCTCCATGTCCTCTTCAGAGTGTAAGTTGCTTGCCCCTTGAGTAATAGACGTCGGGAGGTGATCCTCCACCGACTCTTCGTCCTTGGTAGTATCCTTCAACCCTTGGTAGGCATATAGTAGGTCTCGTTCAACCATCTCAGGTGGACGATGGCAACATAGGCACGCTCGAGGGGGTTCACATACACATTCCTCCGAGAGGTAGTCTTCCTCAGGGGTCCTCACATGGGCGCCCCACACGCTCTCCATGAGCTTAAGATCTACCTCCCTTTGCCAGGTGGTGATCTTCTGTTCGAGGTCCTCCTTCAATTGGGATAGATCTCTCTTACGTCCTTGCTTCAGTGGCCATGAGCTGTGGTTAGGCTTGGCGTAGCATAGCTATTTTGCCACCAACCTCCTCTTGGAGTCCACATACTCCCTTAGCCTGGATCTGGGGTCCAGCTCTTCGTCCACGGGGTCTTCCACCCTCATGGAGAGTAGGGGCTTCAGTGGGGCGACGTACTCGGCGTTCTCCACTTCCTCCACGCAAGACTGCACGAAGAAGGCGTCATGCTCAGTTTCGTCATCTGAGTGGATAGAGCTCGGGAGCTCGGATAGTCGACACTCAGAGACTCCATCAGGAACAGGTACATGGCAGGGAGAGTCGGGGGCGTCGGTGTTAGTCACGACGTATTCATCTCCTCCGGGTATAGTCTCAATAGCATCTTGAGGTCGTAGTAGATCCTTCAAGGCACCCAAGGCGAGTCCATCGCTTTCTCGTTGTATAGCCTGGACCAGAGTCGAGTCCAGGTCTTCCCAGGGGATGGAGGTGAGACCTCCGTCCACCACACTGAGCATACTCCCCCATCCGGGTTTCCCGATAGGCGTCTTACGCCCCAGAGGCACGTTGATGGCCTCATCAGGTAACCGAACAGAGCTGATAGTCAGCCTGTCCAGGAGGTTTCGCCAGTACTCGTTGCCCCCATGGGGTCCCCAATCGGGGGAACACAGGACCATACGGAAATGATCCAAGGCCACCTTGGTCAAGACCTTCCCCAGTTCACTGAACCTGGGGTTCCCGTAGGCCATCCCGAAAGAGGGCCAATAAAATTTGTAGCTGCAGTTCTTCCCCTTGCTGCAGTAAAGGTCCAGGACATTTTGCTTGTCGCTGGCGAACAACTCCACACTCAGGTCTTCTCTAGAGTAACCCAACTCCTTCAGACCTTTGTCTAGGACTTCCCCCAATAGTTGATAGTCCTCAGTTTTGGAGGCTGCCATCATGTTGGAGGGCTCCTCCTTCGATGCCCTCAGGTAGCTCGAGGTGTGCTCAGACTGCTCCAGTGGCACGGACTCTCTGCCCTCTCCATGGTCCAGGTAGAGGAGGTAGGGCGCTTGCAGCGTCAGGGATTGTATCTGGGAGTGCTGCACGAAGAAGTCAGTCCCCAATACAAAGTCGAAGGCTTCAGTGTCCATCACATAGAACCGATGGGCGATAGTCCGGGAGCCCATAGGTACCTCCCCTTCACAGTCCCCGCAGCTGTACACCACATGCCCATCCCCCATTCGTATAGCCGCAGTGGTCTGGTGTTCTTCAGGTTCCCACAAGGTAAAATTTCCTTGGCCACTATAGATATGGTGGCCGCCGTGTCCAATACCCCCAGGTATTCACGTCCCCCTAGTGGGATACGTACCCAGAACACCAAGTCCAGGGCCCCACCGGAGCGCCCCCGTCAGAACTCCGCGGGAAAGGTCACCTCAAACCCCTTGTTCCGCAATTTGCGGGCCATCCTCATGAAACGGCTTCTCTTCTTAGCGTTGCCGTCATCACCGCCTTCATGCTCACGCTTCGCCCCTTGTTCTCGCTGGGCCTGCGTTTGTGAGCGTGTGGTCGGACCAGACTGCCCCCCAGAGGGCTCAGAGTTCCCCCCTGGATTAGGGTTTTGGTTGCCTCCGTTCTTGTCCGGGTTCTTGTTGTCCTTGTCTGGCTGGCGGTTAGCGCCTCCTCCTCGTCCACCTTGACTCTTGTCTTGCCGTTGTCCACGTCCTTTGGACTTGCCCTTGCTGGAGTTGGTGCCTTTGCCTTTGCCTCCACCTTTGCCAGAGCCTTTGCCCGGTACCTCACCCTTCAGCTTCGCCGACAGGCGCTGCTTGTGGTAGCACTCATCCTCATAGTGCTTCCTCTTCCCACAGAAGGCACAGGTGATAGTACACCTGTAGTGATCCGGCATCTTTGCCTTGGCGCCGGTGTTGGTCTCCTGCTTCTTCCCTTGGACTACGAAGCAGTCTCGCTGTTCGCAGTCTGGGGCGTGCTGCAGGTGGCCCTGCTCATCTCTGGCATCACACCAGAAGAGCTCCTTGACATTTTCAATGATACGGGCGTGTTTGGGGGTAGTCCCCTGTCCAGGTCTGGATCCTTGGTACCCTTTGCCTTGGCTTCCAGAGCCTCCACCTCCAGGACGGTAGTTGTTCAGGTGCTGGTCGCTTTCTTTCTCCAGCGCCAGCTCCAGGAGTAGTACACATAAATCCTCGTAGTGGAGGGCTCTAGCCTTGCGCTCTGCCGTTGAACGGCACTCGTCCCACAGCTCTCGGGGGAGCTTAGCCACCAAAGAGAAAAGCAGGTCGTCGCTGCTGTAGGAACCGGGGGTCAATCGTCCAGCCCAGTGATCCAGGTCAGCCAATAGCTCAGAGACCCTGCCAGGTTTGGGGTTGTTGGGCACCACGGCCAGGTTCTGGATATCGGCCCTGATGGAGAGGTCGGTTTCATAGGTCGGGTACTGCCTATCCAAGGCAACCAACACATCGGCAAACGTGGCGGACTTAGTCACGATCTGTCTGACCTGCTTCTCCAGGTACTTGATCTTGCAACACTGCAGGAGCAGATCGCACTTGACCCGTCCACTAGCGTGGGTTTCGCCGGTCTATCGGAGGAACCGGCCAAAATTCTCAGCAAAATCGCTGAAGTCCTTGCCTGTGAACTCAGGCAAGTTCACCACGATCTTGGAGGTGGCAATAGCCTTAGCCTCCTGAGACCTGCGTCCCTCAGGGCGCTGGGTCTTTCTCTTCTTCTTTTTCTTCTGCCCACTTGGGTTCTCGGGGTCCTCCGGCTCGTCGTCCTCCGAGGGCGAAGCAGAAGTCATTGACGGCGGCTCATCATCGGAGGGGTCTCCTCCCAGATCACCAGAGCCATAGGGCTCCACGTCAGCCATTGCCCTCAGGGCTGTCAGCTCCAGCCGGTCCAGCCTGGCTCTCGTAGAATTCCCCACGTGGCTGTAGGGTGGCTGGGTCGCTCTCGGTACGAAAGGGCTTCTCGGTATCGCTGCAAGGGTCGGCATCGGTCGGCTCCTCAGGCTCCCAGTAAGAAAAAGTGCTTTTCCAATGTTTTTGGGTATACTTTAGTTGTATTAGAGATGCTCTAAGCACACAGGCATTTCTATCTTAGTATTGGCCCAACCAAAAGTGGTGATAACACATTTTGACCTATGGAACCAAACACTAAATCAGGATATGGAGTGGACCCCTTAATCCCCTATCAATGTGAGGCTATTCATCTGTTCCAGAGTTGACTGAGAACTGAGATATCCAGGGCAGAGCCTATGAATTTGTCTATGTTTTCTCATGAATTCTTAGCTATCCTAGTGGTATGCACCCTAGGGGGCTGGGCACCTCTTTTTGAGAGGTCCTGGGTTCAATTCCCGGTCAGCCTAGCTAAGTAGGAAGATCCCATGTGACATGGCAGTGACCTCATCGCCACATGCCATGCCACCTCAGCATATATGGGACCCAAAACAAAGAGTGCACATCTCCTGAGATGGCACTATGGAGATTGAGTGACTATGGGGCAGTTTTCCAACTCTTTTCCCAAAACATTTCAACTATTTTTGTGAATATGCAATCCGATTCGCCCTGAGTTGCAGTTTCTGTGATTATTCTTACATCTTTCACTGTTTACACTGCAGCCCTTGATGCTTTGATCCTGATTCTCTTCTACTTGCTTATCTCTGGCTTGGGTTATCCTGGATTGGTTGTATTTCAGCAAATAAAACATTTTCCTCATCAAAAACAAGCAGCAGGAAACCCTACACCAGCAGCAAGCAGCAGGAGAGGCACAACAAAACATACAGTGTTGAAATCACTATAAAACCTTCTGGTAGCAGAGGCAGACTGTTTCTGCGTACCGGCAGCAACCCCGTGCCATACATCCAGTGCGCCGAGATCAGTCATATATAAGCAAGAAGGGCGAACGAAGATGGACACCAAGAAAGAGGACACCGACGTGAAGACAGCGCCTGAGGCACCAGCAATGCCAGCACCTGGTGAACCTTGACCTGGACCTAGCGCTGTACCTTCGGAGCCCTTACATGGCCCAGTGGACGTGGCGGAGGATTCGTTGGAAGGACTTCAGTCTGCCTTACGGGCCTTCTCAGTCGAACAGGTGGACACCCATCCTGTGAAGAGAAAGAGAGAGAGAGAGAGAAGGATGCTGGAGAAAGCATAGCAGACGAAGGAGCAGATCAAGGGCAGGACCCGACGAATGATCCTACCTTCGAAGGCGCACCAAGCGCTTCTGGCCTCCATGCATCACCCTCTCCTATAACCACCACACTCCCAACTCCAGACCCAGCCGCTGCAACATCCACAGCCATAACCAACCCGCCTATGGCTGAGGGCACAGGCTTTACTGGTATGCCTACCTACCCTGCCTATGGTGTGAACCCACCTACCACTGCGTTTCCTGGGGCAACTACTACCAGTGAGCCGGTGACCTCCAGTTCTGCGCCGCGATGATATGCGGCTGACTATCACCATCCTCTACCAGCTACGGGAGCCTATGTGGATGTTCCTGGGTATGCAACCTTGAGTGGGTTGAGGAGAGGACCTGAGTCATGCGGGAGCAGGAGTAGAGGATCGGAGAGATCCTCCAACAGGTCCCTGACGCGGTCGGAGATCAACGAGGTGCTCCGAGGAGCCACCTCTAAAATTGTTGGGGACCTCACTCAAGAGATTCGAGATAAACTGGAGCCCCTGATACCGCCCCAAGCGTCACCTACCACGGTGGGAATGTCACCCCATCGAGTACAGGCCAACCACCTGGTGGCAGGGCTGACAAACACCCTGGGGAGCCTGAGGAGCCGACCGATGCCGAGCCCTGCCGTGATACCTAGAAGCCCTTTTGTAGCGAGAACGGTCCAGCCGCCCTACAGCCACGTGGCAAATTCTACGAGAGCCGAGCTGGACCGGCTGGACCTGACAGCCCTGAGGGCAATGGTTGACGTGGAGCCCTATGGCTCTAGTGATCTACGCGGAGACCCCTTCGATGACGAGCCACCGTCGATGACTTCTGCTTCGCCCTCGGAGGACGACGAGCCGGAGGACCCCGAGAACCCAAGTGGGAAGAAGAAGAAGAAGAAGAGGAAGACCCAGCGCCCTGAGGGACGCAGGTCTCAGGAGGCTAAGGCTCTTGCCACCTCCAAGATCGTGGTAAACTTGCCTGAGTTCACAGGCAAGGACTTCAGCGAGTTCGCTGAGAATTTTGGCCGGTTTCTCCGATTGACCGGCGAAACCCACGCTAGTGGACGGGTCAAGTGCGATCTGCTCCTGCAGTGCTGCAAGACCAAGTACCTGGAGAAGCAGGTCAGACAGATCGTGACTAAGTCCGCCACGTTTGCCGATGTGTTGGTTGCCTTGGAGAGGCAGTACCCGACCTATGAAACCGACCTCTCCATCAGGGCCGAGATCCAGAACCTGGCCGTGGTGCCCAACAACCCCAAACCTGGCAGGGTCTCTGAGCTATTGGTTGACCTGGATCACTGGGCTGGACGATTGACTCCTGGTTCCTACAGCAGCGACGACCTGCTTTTCTGGTTGGTGGCTAAGCTCCCTCGAGAGCTGTGAAACGAGTGCCGTTCAACGGCAGAGCGCAAGGCTAGATCCCTCCGCTACGAGGATCTATGTGTACTACTCCTGGAGCTAGCGCTGGAGAAAGAAAGCGACCAGCACCTGAACAACTACCGTCCTGGAGGGGGAGGCTCTCGAAGCCATGGCAAAGGGTACCAAGTATCCAGACCTGGGCAGGGGACTACCCCCAAACATGCCCACGCCCGTATCATTGAAAACGTCAAGGAGCTCTTCTGGTGTGATGCCAGAGACGAGCAGGGCCACCTGCAGCACGCCCCTGACTGCGAGCAGCGAGACTGCTTCGTAGTCCAAGGGAAGCAGCAGGAGAAGAACACTGGCGCCAAGGCAAAGCTGCCGGATCACTACAGGTGTACAATCACCTGGGCCTTCTGTGGGAAGAGGAAGCACTACGAGGATGAGTGCTACCACAAGCAGCGCCTGTCGGCGAAGCTGAAGGGTGAGGATCCTGGCAAAGGCTCTGGCAAAGGTGGAGGCAAAGGCAAAGGCAACGACTCCGGCAAGGGCAAGTCGAAAGGACGTGGACAAGGGCAAGACAAGAGTCAAGGTGGACGAGGAGGAGGCGCTAACCGCCAGCCAGACAAGGACAACAAGAACCCGGACAAGAACGGAGGCAACCCCAACCCTAATCCAGGGGGGAACTCAGAGCCCTCTGGGGGGCAGTCTGGTCCGACCACACGCTCACAAACGCAGGCCCAGCGAGAACAAGGGGCGAAGCGTGAGCATGAAGGCGGTGATGACGGCAACGCTAAGAAGAGAAGCCGTTTCATGAGGATGGCCCGCAAGCTGCGGAACAAGGGGTTTGAGGTGACCTGTCCCGCGGAGTTCTGACGGGAACGCTCCGGTGGCGCCCAGGACCTGGTATTTTGGGTACGTATCCGACTAGGGGGACGTGAATACCTGGGGGTATTGGATACTGGCGCCGCCATATCTATAGTGGCCAAGAAAATTTTACCTTGTGGGAGCCTGAAGAACACCATGACCACTGCGGCTATACGAATGGGGGATGGGCATGTCGTGCACAGCTGCGGGGACTGTGAAGTGGAGGTACCCATGGGCTCCCGGACTATCGCCCATCGGTTCTATGCGATGGACACTGAGGCCTTCGACTTTGTATTTGGGACTGACTTCTTCGTGCAGCACTCCCAGATACAATCCCTGACGCTGCAAGCGCCCTACCTCCTCTACGTGGACCACGGCAGTGGCAGAGAGTCTGTGCCACTGGAGCAGTCGGAACATACCTCGAGCTACCTGGGGATATCGAAGGAGGAAGCCTCGAACATGATGGCAGCCTCCAAAACTGAGGACTATCAACCATTGGGGGAGGTCCTAGACCAAGGTCTGAAGGAGTTGAGTTACTCTAGAGAAGACCTGAGTGTGGAGTTATTCGCCCGCGACAAGCAGCATGTACTGGACCTTTACTGCAGCAAGGGGAAGAACTGCAGCTACAAATTTTACTGGCCCTCTTTCGGGATGGCCTACGGGAAACCCAGGTTCAGTGAACTGGGGAAGGTCCTGACCAAGGTGGCGTTGGATCATTCCCGTATGGTCCTGTGTTCCCCTGATTGGGGAGCCCATGGGGGCAACGAGTACTGGCAAAACCTCCTGGACAGGCTGACTATCAGCTCTGTTCCGTTACCTGATGAGGCCATCTACGTGCTTCTGGGGCGTAAGACGCCTATTGGGAAACCCGGATGGGGGAGTATGCTCAGTGTGGTGGACGGAGGTCTTACCTCCATCCCCTGGGAGGATCTGGAACCGACTCTGGTCCAGGCTATACAACAAAAAAGCGATGGACTCGCCTTGGGTGACTTGAAGGATCGACTACGACCTCAAGATGCTATTGAGACTACACCCGGAGGATATGAGTACGTCGTGACTAACACCCACGCCCCCAACTCTCCCTGCCATGTACCTGTTCATGATGGAGTCTCTGAGTGTGGACTATCCAAGCTACCTAGCTCTATCCACTCAGATGACGAAACTGAGCACGACGCCTTCTTTGTGCAGACCTGTGTGGAGGAAGTGGAGAACGCCGAGTACGTCGCCCCACTGAAACCCCTACTCTCCATGAGGGTGGAAGACCCCGTGGACGAAGAGCTGGACCCTCGATCCAGGCTAAGGGAGTATGTGGACTCCAAGAGGAAGTTGGTGGCGAAAAAACTATGGTACGCTAAGCCTACCCACAGCTCATGGCCTCTGAAGCAAGGACGTATGGGAGATCTATTCCAATTGAAGGAGGACCTCGAACAGAAGATCACCACCTGGCAAAGGGAGGTAGATCTCAAGCTCATGAAGAGCGTGTGGGGCGCCCATGTGAGGACCCCAGAGGAGGACGACCCCTCAGAGGAATGTGTATGTGAACCCCCTCGAGCGTGCCTATGTTGCCATCGTCCATCGGAGATGGTTGAACGAGACCTACTATATGCCTACCAAGGGTTGAAGGACACTACCAAGGGCGAAGACTCGTTGGAGGATCACCTCCCGACGTCTATTACTCAGGGGGCAAGCAACTTACACTCTGACGAGGACATGGAAGACCAGATCAAGCTATTGGACCCGCGGGTGCAGAAGCTTATAGGGACCTATCCGCAGGTGTTCAGAGAACTACCCCCTCCAGCCTCATGTGACAAGCTGGTACAGATTGACCTCAAGCTGAAACCCGGGTTCGTGGGTCACAAGATCCGGAGGAGACCCTATCCAGCTCCTAAAGAGCAGGCCGACGAGATTGAGCGACAGATACAAGAATGTATCGACGCTGGCCTAGTCCTGGAGTACAAGGACGGGGACTACCCCCAACACTGCAGCCCCTGTTTCCTGGTGGCTAAACCTGGGTCTACAGCCAAACGGCTGGTAGTGGACTACGGAGAGCTGAACAAGAAAACACTGAACCACTCAGGGTCCATTCCTAATATGGAGTCTACCCTTGAGAAGATAGCCTCCTGTCGCTACAAGACCAAGATGGACAAGAGGAGCGGATTCTGGCAAGTGGACCTGACGCCCAACGCTCAGGAGCTACTGGCCTTCATCACCCCTCAGGGTAGGGTGTTCAAGTGGAAGGTCATGCCATTTGGCGTGGCCAACGCACCCGCTCTATTCCAAGAGCTGATGAACAAGATGTTGTCCATCCTACGAAGGAGACCTAAGGTGCAGAAACTTATATCCCGAGGGGCCCAGATGGAAGCACACATCGACGATGTATGCCTCGGGACCAATACCGGGGAGGACCACCTAATCCTCTTGGGTGAGTTCTTTGCGGTCTGCCAGGAGAACCACACACGACTCAAGCTGGAGAAGTGTGAGTTCATGCAGGAGACCATGCAGTACCTGGGGTTTGACGTTGGCTATGGGTGGTGGACCCCAGCGGCCTCTAAGGCCAAACCCCTGATGGACGCTAAGGTACGATACGAAGACCCCAAGAAAGGACTTCATGATGTACGCAGTTTCATTGGGGCGTGCAACTTCTATCGCCGCCATATCAAAAACTTCACCTACACCAGCGCCATTCTGACGGACTTGATCAAGAAGAGTACTACTTGGCGCAGGGGCCCACAAGAGCAACAAGCGTTTGATGAGCCCAAAGACAAGGTGGCCAATGGTAAGTGCTTGGGCGTGCCTAGGGCACAAGGGGTGATTATCGTGGTGACCGACGCCAGCAATGTGGGCGGTGGTGGAACGTTGTTCCAATGGCAAGCACTAGAGAAGGAGGAGTTCGACTCGGCCATTTCCCAATGGGGGACGGAAGGTCTCAACCGAGATGGAACCCTCAAGCACAGCTACCCTGACCACAAGTGGGTCCTAGTACCTCTAGGCCACTGGAACTGGAAGTGGAACCAGGCCAGGGGGAACTACTCCACCTATGAGCAGGAATTGCTCGCGGGTATGCTAGTGCTATCCTCACAATCACGACTGTTGGGGAGTAACCCTGTGGTCTGGCTGTGCGACCAAGAGCCGGTCCGCAGTTCCAGAAGGGTCCCCCACCTGAGAAGGCCAAGCTACGGCGCTGGTGGAGCTACCTCAGTCAACTACGGCTGACGGTACACCATATCCAGGGAGTGAAGAACGAGTGTGCAGACTACATCAGCCGCAACAACTTCGACGCCCTGATTGGTGCCCGGTCTGAAGCGCTGGCTAAGGAGGCGTTCAGCCGTATGGACGTCCACTTGGACCTCAACATGACTATGATACGCCCCCTGGATGGACTCCAACAATCGGAGTACCTGAAGGAGTTGGGGGATATCTACAAGCGCCTGGAGAAACGCCTTGAACCCCTCCTGGTCAACCAAGATCAGTGGAAGAGGGACAAGAGCTACCTCTGGCACGAGAACCGCATCGTGGTACCCAGTGACAGAGCCCCAGCGCTGCTGAAGTGGACCCATGAGTCCAGCGGTCATGTGGGCGCTGACCGTACCCTGAGGCTATTCAAGCAGTGGTTCCACACTACGTGGACTGACGACCAACTGCGGAAAACCCTCCAGCCCATCGTGGACAAGTGCCCGTGCAGGTCCTGCAAACCAGGGGATATCAGGAACAGAGGTCTCTACTCGACCCTGCCCATCCCTCACTGTGCTAACAGTGTTCTATACGTGGACTATACGGAGATGCCGAAGTTCGGGGGCTATGACTTCGCCCTCGTGGTAACCTGTAGGTTGACGAGGTTTACCAGGATGTTCCCATGTACCAAGCACATTACCGGGGAGGAGACTATCAAGATACTCCTGGAGTAGTGGTTCTGTATCTATGGGGCGCCCAAGGAGATTAACTCTGATGAGGACGTACGAGTACGCTCAGATACTGGCTGGTACAAGAGGGTCCTGAGATCCCTCAATGTCCAGGTGTCTACGGGGATCCCCTACTCGCACACGAGCAACTTCCTATGTGAGCGACAGATCCGTGTCCTCAAGGAGAATGTAACGATATGGTGCAAAACTGAACGCACCAGAGACTGGGTGAGACTACTCCCCGTCATATCCTTGATGATGAACTCCCAAGAGAGTTCAGCTACTGGCTACTCGGCCCATGAGCTATTCCTAGGGCCCCCGGCGTGGTTCCTACATGCCCCATATCCAGAGGACACCCATTCTTTTGTGGGTGAGTGGCTCAAAGAGCAACAAGCGAAGGTGGACAAGGCCAAGGCTATGCTCCAGAGATTGAGGGAGCGTCAGTGGAACAAGAAGAACAAGCACCGAGTACCGGCCACCTACCAAGAGGGGGACTGGGTGCTGGTGCACCACAGTCGACTACCCGCCTGGCCACGCTCCACCAGCGATGACCCATACTTCGGGCCCTACAAGATTCTATCTGTGGATGGACACTGTATCACCGTGCGGTGTTCTCCCCGTCTAGGGGGGACCCTGGTGTGCGCTGCTCAACATCTGAAGCGCTACTATGACCCTGAAGCTCTCTGTGGGGAAGAGTGGGAGCTTAACGACGAGGAGATCGCCGCCCTAGACTTACAAGGGGCTGCCAGCCCTATGGAACTTGAAGGGGAACTCCCCGACATGAACGCCGAGGAGATGGCTAAGGAGGGCTTCTACCTGGTGAAGTCTGTCCTACGCCACCGCTATCGCCAGGGTTGGCGCTTCCTCACCCTCTGGGAAGGGTTTGGAGTCGAAGAGGCCACCTGGGAACCCTTCTCTGCGTTTGTTCTACCTGAGGGACGCCTAAACTCAGTTCTGGTTGACTACTTGTCCCAGAACAACCTTGGTGAGTTGCTGTGGCTCGCTGAGACGCTTGCCTCCAAGACTAAAGCTAGGGACTGAACCTTACCCCTAAGTGTGCTACGTATGTCTGTGTGTGTCTCACTTCTCTCCCGGGTGTGGCTCCCGAATCAACGGGCTTCGCTGATGTCGGACCGAAGGTCCTAGTCAGTTACTGGTACCACTCCTATGGCGCCCAATTTCTGTGCTGGCGCCTATCCATGGGGGAAGACGGCAAAAGCCCTACCTACAAGAGGGGAGGGGTGGCCAAATGTGCTAAGGGCACACAGAAGGCCCATTTCTGCTAAACGCCAAAAGCTAACGCACTCCCCTGCCCATGTGGAAAAGCACGCGGGACAGGAGACACCACTACTCTACACACCCTACCTACAGTGGCACCATCCTGGTAGGCGAGCGCTACTGCAACTGGCTCAACCCCCCACACTGGATTACCGCTCCTACACTCGCGCTCTACTGGGTGTTGTTGAAAATCAATTCGTGAGTCCTAATGACCCTCATGTGAAGAAGACAAGAGAACACAGCGCTGCTAAGCAATTGTGGCCTAACAGGGACGCCACAACAAGTTTCCCTGCTAGGGCTTGGAGGGGAGTGGCGCACAGGTGGCGTGCAGAGCGTGGATGTCGGTGGATTTGAACTGCCCTCGCCACTCCTGGCTGAGGTGCAGTGAATCGATTGTGGGATCCGCGCCCTTGTTTAGCAGGGCAAGAAAAAAAAGGGACGCTGCTGCACCAATCACGCTACCTGCCCACCTGTAAAGCAAAGGCCAATGAAGGGGTGTTTGCGGCTGAGGACTCAAGCCACACTCCACGTATTATACGCTTCTCAGTGTGACCTACAATACCTTGTCCTCAAACACCCCTGTCAAGCAAGCAAGCGTTAAGAGACTCCTCAGGTTCTCTTAAAGAACGTACCGAGGAGCCCCTGGGTAACCTAAACAAGGTTTACCGTGCGCATTTTGCGTCGCCTACCCTTTAATGCGTGTGTGAATGCACGAGCATGCACGAGTTTGCGAACAACCTTCTGCAATCACTGTCTTGCTGCCTAATCTTACCCACGATCACGAACTCTACCAGGGGGTGGCCCCACGGGGCTTACCTACCTTACCTACCGCTGGAGAGTGAAGCAAGGTGAGGAGAAAAACGAGGCGCAAGCGAAAAACGTCGCTATGCAGTTGTGTGTATGTCTAATCACCCTGATATGACCTCTAATCGTCTGCAATCTTTCTAATCTAGCCCTCTATCGTTTGTTAGCGCTGCTACTGGACTCGTTCACGGAGACACGAGACGAGCAATGTGCATGCTGCATACGAGATGAGCACACCTGAGGTTTATACCCGACTCATTGAAGTCTTTTTGTTGATTTTGGAATTCTTGGATTTTTGATACTTTCTGTCAGTGTGGGTGGAATCTGTATGTTTTTTTATTTATGTGTGTCTCGTCATTTTTCTGTCTACGTGAGACATACGTTTATAATCTCATTATTTCTTTATTTTCCGGCGCTTCGCTAGGAGCCGCTCCTGCGCGCCGCCTTTTTCTGCGTAGGAATTTCTGGATTCAAAAAATCACGAGATGACTACAATTTTTATAAAAATGTGCATCTGATGCACAATTGGATTCTGCTCAGGTGTGTTGTCTTAGAAAAATTCTAGGCCGTCATTTGACGGATTTAGGTGTTGTCGCTTCGCGCTTGCGTGGATTCGTCCATAATTCTCCCATTCCTGTCTGTACAGATACCCACGCGCAGCCTCGCTGAGTAGGCTGTGTTCGGGCCGAAACGCAGCAGCCTGGAGAGACTGAGCAGAACCCAAGACCCCACCAAGGGGCAATTTAATTTTTTTAACAACTCCCTTCGCCCTAGGACAGGTCACAGGTCGCCTGCAGGTTTACGAGAACCCATGCGAGTGTGTATATTGCGTCTTGCGTTGGGTTTATGTCGCGCTGCGTCTTGGAGGGAGGGATGCACATGCACATGTGTTTGGCATGCTCCCAACCTACCCCAACCAAGCCACAGGAACCCCGGCAGCGCCATGAGCGCTGAGCCTTCTGTAGGGGATGTCACGAACACAGCAGCAAAAAAGCGCCAGCCATGGTGAGCGCCCATTTTTCTGTGTGAGGGAAGCTATAGGTATTTTAAATTAGATGTGGAAACCAAGGAAAGGCCAAGAAAAAAATCCCTTTTCCTGAAAGTGCGACAGTGGTGGCCACCACAGCACAAGGGGGGAGTAAGAAAAAGTGCTTTTCCAATGCTTTAGGGTATACTTTAGTTGTATTAGAGATGCTCTAAGCACACAGGCATTTCTATCTTAGTATTGGCCCAACCAAAAGTGGTGATAACACATTTTGACCTATGGAACCAAACACTAAATCAGGATATGGAGTGGACCCCTTAATCCCCTATCAATGTGAGGCTATTCATCTGTTCCAGAGTTGACTGAGAACTGACATATCCAGGGCAGAGCCTATGAATTTGTCTATGTTTTCTCATGAATTCTTAGCTATCCTAGTGGTATGCACCCTAGGGGGCTGGGCACCTCTTTTTGAGAGGTCCTGGGTTCAATTCCCGGTCAGCCTAGCTAAGTAGGAAGATCCCATGTGACATGGCAGTGACCTCATCGCCACATGCCATGCCACCTCAGCATATATGGGACCCAAAACAAAGAGTGCACATCTCCTGAGATGGCACTATGGAGATTGAGTGACTATGGGGCAGTTTTCCAACTCTTTTCCCAAAACATTTCAACTATTTTTGTGAATATGCAATCCGATTCGCCCTGAATTGCAGTTTCTGTGACTATTCTTACATCTTTCACTGTTTACACTGCAGCCCTTCATGCTTTGATCCTGATTCTCTTCTACTTGCTTATCTCTGGCTTGGGTTATCCTGGATTGGTTGTATTTCAGCAAATAAAACATTTTCCTCATCAAAAACAAGCAGCAGGAAACCCTACACCAGCAGCAAGCAGCAGGAGAGGCACAACAAAACATACAGTGCTGAAATCACTAGAAAAAACTTTCTCTCCCCAGGGTGTTTCTCAAACCTGCCACCAGGTGGTTAGCCTGTCCTCGATGGGGTGAGTATCCCACAATGGTAGGTGACGCTTGGGGCGGAATCAGGGCCTCTAGTTCAGCCCGAATCTCTTGAGTGAGATCGCCCACAAGTTCAGAGGTGGCTCCTCGGAGAGCCTCTTTTATCTCCGATCGGGTCAGGGATCTGTTGGAGGATCTCCCCGATCCTCTACTCCTGCTCCCGCATGACTCAGGTCCTCTCCGCAGCCCACTCAGGGTTGCATACCCAGGAACATTCACATAGGCTCCTGTAGCGGGTAGAGGATGGAGATAGTCAGCCACATACCATCGCGGCGCAGAACTGGAGGTCACCGGCTCACTGGTAGTAGTTGCCTCTTGAAACGCAGTGGTAGGTGGGTTCACACCATAGGCAGGGTAGGTAGGCATACCAGTAAAGCCTGTGCCCTCAGCCATAGGCGGAACGGTTATTAGTGTGGATGTTGCAGCGGCTGGGTCTGGAGTTGGGAGTGTGGTGGTTGTAGGAGAGGGTGATGCGTGGAGGCCAGAAGCGCTTTGTGCGCCCTCGAAGGTCGAATCACTCGTCAGGTCGTGCCCATGGTCTACTCCTTCGTCTGCCATGCTTTCTCCAGCATCCTTCTCTCTCTCTCTCTTTCTCTTCACAGGATGGGTGTCCACCCCTTCGACTGAGAAGGCCCGGAAGGCCGACTGAAGTCCTTCCAGCGAATCATCCGCCACGTCCACTGGCCCATGTAAGGGCACCGAAGGTGCAGCGCTAGGTCCGGGTTCAGGTTACCAGGTGCTGGCATTGCTGGTGCCTCAGGCGCCGTCCTCACGTCGGTGTCCTCTTTCTTTGTGTCCATCTTCGTTCGCCCTTCTTGCTTATATATGACAGATCTCGGCGCACGGGATGTACGGCACGGGGTTGCTGCTGGTACGCAGAGACTGTCTGCCTCTGCTACCAGAAGGCTTTATAGTGATTTCAACACTGTGTGTTTGTTGTGCCTCTCCTGCTGCTTGCTGCTGGTGTAGGGTTCCTGCTGCTTGTTTTTGATGAGGAAAATGTTTTATTGTTGAAATACAACCAATCCAGGATAACCCAAGCCAGAGATAAGCAAGTAGAAGAAGATCAGGATCAAAGCATGAAGGGCTGCAGTCACAAAGAGTTAGATAAAGACGACTATCAACAATAGACCACAGCAATTAGCATACGTTGCAACTCAGGATGAAATCTTTTACATGTTTGAGATAAACTGATTGGAAAACTGCCCCAAGGGCTCACACTCATCCACAGTGCCATCTGGAGATGTGCACTCTTTGGTTTTGGGTCCCATAGGTGCTGAGGTGGCATGGCTTGTGGCGCTGAGGTCACTGCCATGTCACATGGGATCTTCCTACTTAGCTAGGGTGACTGGGTATTGAACCCAGGACCTCTCAAAAAGAGGTGCCCAGCCCCTTAGGGTGCATACCACTACGACAGCTAAGAATTCATGAGAAAACATAGATGAACTCATAGGCTCAGCCCTCAGTATATCAGTGCCTCAGCAACGCAGGAAAAGATGTTTTAGTGCCTATAGCTTGGGGATAAAGGGGTCCACACCACATCCTGATTTAGTGTTTGGTTCCATAGATCAAAATGTGTTATCACCCATTTTGGTTGGGCCAATACTAAGATGAAATTGCATGAGTGCTTAGAGCACCTCTTATACAACTAAAGTATACCCTAAAGCATTGGAAAAGCACTTTTTCTTACTCCGCGACTGAAAGGAGAGATTGTCTTCGTCTCAGACGGCTCGAACGTGGGCGGAGGCGGTAATCTCTTTCAATGGCAAGCGCTCCGACCTGAACAGTGTCACGAAATCGATGAAAGGCTCAGAACACAAGGAGTGAACCGAGACGGCAGTCTGAAGCATTCGTACAACGAAGACGAATGGCGACTTGTTCCACCTGGACATTGGAATGGGAAGTGGAATGCAGCGCGCTGCAAGTACCACACGTACGAGCAGGAACTGTTGGGAGGAGTACAGTAAGAAAAAGTCACTGCCATGTCTTTCTTGGAGGGCTTGATCCAGGCCAAGCCCCCCTTAAAACCCTTTTGTTGATGCTAAGACTAACTTAAGTATTTTTATCTCTCTTTTGAAGCCTTAAGTACACTTTCTCAAAGTAACTAGGGTTGTAACCCTAGCCCCCCCATGAAGTTCACCCCTACCCCTCAACTGAGCGGATGTACCTTCCTTCATGGAGGATATACCGAAATAAAATAGGCATTTCATGCTTTAGGCCTTGGAGGTTAAGCCTAGTGGTCTCCCATCCCAAGACCCCTATACTCAATTGTTTCTACCATTTATTGTGGTTGCTGAATTCTGTTGCTGAATTCAGTTGCTTGGCCAAGTCATTTTCTGTGATGGCCTGACATCTATGCCCCACATTCCTAACCAGCACCATTTCACCCAAAAGAGTGCATATGAAGTGCCTTATGCTATCTTGGAGGGCCAGAGTCAGTCCAGGTTTCATATAAAAACCTTTTTATTATCCAATTGTGATTGAATCTTTGTGTTTATACCTGCATTGTCTATCTGCAGCCCTTCTGTGTTACACTGGATTTCAAAACTATTCATTCATTCGATCCACATCCTGTTCTTGCTCTACTTGCTGCTTTGGTTTGGATTTTCAACTTCAAAACCTGCAGGATTTCATCAAAATATCTAGGGCATTAATCAAGGACATCTTTCCGGTAGCAGAGACAGTCCCTTGTGACCTTTTGAACCGACCCTGAGAAGAAGTGCAGCACACAAAGCTCAACAACAAGTTCATCATGTCCACGCCAAGCGTCAGGACCTGGCCCATAAGAACTGTCCAAGTACAAATGGGCAGCATGGCCCACCCTATGAGTGAACCACCTTACCGAGCTCCACATCTCAGTGGCGCATCTGGGTCCCAAGGAGATCCAGATCGCAGAAGGGCGGAAGAGAATACAATCCTTACCACCGAGGCCTTAGCGGCCCACGGTGGAGACAGCCTGCATCATCTCCACAGGCGTGTAGCAGCCTCAGTCTCCCGATCCGCCTGTCCGGCTTCATCCTCAACAGCGATTGGAGGCCCTGAGGAATACGAGAAACTGAGGAAGAAAATGGATGAATACATCCTCCATGAGGAGTACTACAAATCCATTCGTGGAGAAGATGGAGAGGAGCCATTTGCAGTACACGGATCCAGACCACGTACAGACCTAGGGTCCTACACGCACTCTGGCCCGCTGTCGGACAGAGCCGAGACAGCATCCCTGCCAAGACGACCGAGACCCGAATATCCAAGAGCATGTTGTCCAACCCCAAGGGCTCCCGAAGTGGGCCCGACTCGAGTTGAAAAACAACATCATCCAAGGCCAACCTACGGTGCCCTGGACCATACGGCTGAACTGCTGGCCAAACTTCTGTCTGGATCGGAAGATCCAGATGTGACGGCCCTATCGGAGGCCATTAAGGCGAAACTGGGTATTGCAGAACCCTTACCCAAGCCAGAGTTGTCCTCCCCCTCTCCCGGACTGAGTACCCTGCCCGAAGATCTTAAGAGATCAAGGGTCTCAAGGATGTTGCCTAAGGTCACCTGCCCCAGCCCCTTTCACCCCCGTGCCAGGACAGTGCCCATGGCTGAACTACAGGACGTGCCTGTGACAGAGACGGAGAAAAGAGGGCTGTCTGCCAGGTACCTCTTGCCGGCGTATCACCTTTTGGCCTAACTCCGGGGGGTGGGAAGACGGGCAGACCTATTGCCCAGGCGAACATCCAGCTGGAACTGCCGGAGTTCCACCCCAAAAATCTGCCCGAATGGGCAGAAGAATTTGCTGAGTTTCTTTTGCTCACTGGCCAATCCCATGTGGATGTGGCCACCAAATGCTCACTGCTGAAACGCTCATGCAAAAAGATATTTTTGCAAAAACAGGTGAAACAGATTGTGAAAACCTGTTCCACCTTGGCAGAGGTACTTCAGAGGTTGGAGAAAACGTTCCCAGTCTATGAGACTGACCTCAGTGTGCGCACACAGATAGAGGAGCTACCTATGCTCCCTGAGTTTCCATCCGCTGCGCGAATCTCTGAATACGTGTGCGACTTGGAGTATCTGTTTTCACGGATGAACGTGGGCTCCTACGGAGCCACTGAACCACACCTGTGGCTCATGAGTAAGATCCCCCAACGTACGTTGGATGATTGCCGCTCTACCTCTGAGAGGAAGAGTCGGACCCACTCGTACGATGAACTGGTGGACCTCCTGATTGAGCTAGCTCTTGAGAGAGAGAATGACTCCCAAGTGGAGAAATTCCTCAAGAAGCACTTGGGTTGAGGTGGTACCCCTACCCCCGAACGTGGCGAAGGGAAAGGGCCTAAAAATCCCACTAACACCAACCAGGGAGTTGGTAAGGGGAGTGGTAACCTACGTGCCATGAATGAGGTTAAACCTGATGCAGGTACACCCCCTCTGTTCTACTGTAAACCTGTCAATGACAAGGGGGGACCTTGTCATGCCTCTGACTGTGATGACCGCAGTAGCTGTATGCTGCAGATGAAACGACAGCAGCATACCAAGGATGGGAAACCTGTGACCCATCAGGATCATTTCAGGTGTACCATCACCGGTGGGTATTGTGGCAAACGTCGTCACTACGAAGACGAATGTCACATAAAGAAACGGGAGAGTGATAAACTCAAGCGTCAGGAGGCCGAACGCCAGAAGACCAAAACACCCACCAAAAACCCCCAGAATGGGGATAAAGGTGGTAAAGGAGGTGGCAAGGGGGGTGGCAAAAATGGACCCCCTAACCCCCAGAGGGGCTCATCAGCGCCCGTTGCTACACCCTCCCCTGCTGCTACACCCCCTCCTGCCGCAGGTGATCCCAAGAAGCGCCCCCAGGGTGATAATGCTACCCCTGAGGGGAATAACTCCAAGAAGAGGCGCTTGGCCTGGATGGCCAGGTCCCTCATAGCTGCAGGGCTGGATGTCAAGTTCCCTGATGAGGAGTAGGGGGGCGGCTCCGAAGAGGAGGACTTGGTTTTCTGGATCCTCGTGAAAATCGGGGATCAGGTTTTTCGAGCGGTGCTTGACACCGGTGCAACACTTTCCTTAGTGGCCCGGCGCCTGCTAAAGACTTTCAAGAAAACTAAGACGGTGGCCATAAGAGTAGGGGATGGGCGTACCATCCATTCCTTGGGGGGGGTCGATGTGACTATATGCCTGGGCGAAGAAACTGTGACCCAACACTGCAGAGTGCTGGACACCAACGCCTTTGACATCGTCGCTGGTACAGACTTCCTACGAAGAAACCCCCAGGTAAAAATGCTGTCTCTCCAGCGCCCCTATTCTTTGCACTGCGACTTTGGAAGTGGGCTATTCTCCGTACCTTTGGAGCTGTCAGGACGAAAAGAGTCTGGGCTGCGCTACGCATCCAAGACTAACTATCGTACTGAAAACTACCAATTGGTCCGTCATGTTCTTGAAAATGGACTGGCGGCCCTTCAGGTAAACCTGGATGAGATCCAGGTGGAATTGTTTGCGAGCCAACAACAGCACATCATGCAGTTGTACTGCTCGAAACAATTGAACAATGCTTTCCGTTTCTTCTGGAAAGCAATGGGCCTAGCGTATGCTAACCCTCGCTTCTCCCTACTCGCAAAGATTCTAACCAAAATCGCTTATGAGGGAGGAAGGGTTGTCATGTGCACCCCTGACTGGGGCTGCTCTGGTGAACATGCTTACTCACGCCGTATGCTAGATCGAATGACCGTGGGAAGAGTGCAACTCCCCGACGGCCCCATCTATGTGCCCGAGGACTCAGACACAGCTATGCAGGCCCCTGAGTGGGCAAGTTTCCTGTCCATCGTCGATGGATCTCTGAATCCTATACCGCTGTGTGACCTAGACCAGGTGCTACTGAAAGAGGTCATGGCCAAAAATCGTGGCCTGACTCTTTCTGATCTCAAAAATCGATCTCCTGAGCACCTATCTGCCACACTTACAGGGTGTGAGTCTCCTGATGATTATCTGGAACCTGCAGCTGTAAAGGAGGATGCTGACGACCAGCTGTCTGAGATCGCCAGCACTATCCCTCCTGTTGATCCCAGCTGTGTTGACCTAAAACACAGTGCCTTCCTCGCCCAGCTGTACCTAGAGGAGGTAGATCTAGAGTCAACCCCTGAACCCAATTCCCCTGTTGGGAAGCCAGTGCTACACATTCTCTGCACTATGGGCAGCAATGTCCCCCTGAGTGGGACGATGGTTCTGTGCCTGCCGAAACTGCTGATCGGCAGAAAAAGAAAGAACATGGAAAGAGCAACCTCCATGCTGAGGAGGATTTCCTTCAGAAACCTGAGAGTCTTAACCTTGACCCCCGCCTGAAGAAACTGCTGATAACCTATGAGGAGGTGTTCGGCTCCTTGTCGCCTCCCCTCTCTTGTAAAAAACTGGTCCAGATGGACCTGAAACTGAAACCTGAATTTGAAAAGACGCGAGTAAGGCGTCGTCCCTATCCCGCTCCACAGGAACAGGTTGAAGAAATCGAGCGCCAGTTCCAGGAATGTATTGATGCTGGCCTCGTTGAAGAATATAAGCAGGGGGACTACCCCCATCACTGCAGTCCCTGTTTCCTGGTTGCCAAACCAGGGTCGACTGCCCTACGACTGGTTGTAGACTATGGTGAGGTCAACAAGAAAACCCAGAACCACTCAGGGAGTATTCCTAACATGGAAAATACCCTGGAGCGTATTGCCAAATGCAGGTACAAGACCAACATGGACAAACGCTCTGGTTTCTGGCAGGTGGACCTAACCGCCGCAGCTCAGGAGCTGCTGGCTTTTACAACCCCTAAGGGCCGTGTCTTTAAGTGGAAGGTTATGCCTTTCGGGGTGGCTAATGCCCCAGCGCTCTTCCAGGAGCTAATGAACAAAATTTTGTACATACTGAGGCGCAGGCCTCTAGTACAGGAGCTGATTTCTCGGGGTGCAGAAATGGAGGCTCACATCGACGACGTGAATTTGGGTACTAATACCAAAGAGGACCATGTCCTTCTCCTCCGTGAATTTTTCATTGTCTGTCAAGAAACCCATCTCCGAATCAAATTCGAAAAATGTGAGTTTATGAAAGAGGAGATGGAATATTTGGGTTTCGACGTGGGGTATGGTTGGTGGAAACCAGCCGCGTCTAAGATGCAGCCCCTACAGGACATGCAGATTCGCAATGACCCTAAGAAGGGTCTACACGACGTGAGGAGTTTTGTGGGCGCCTGTAATTTCTATCAGCGTCACATCCACAATTTTACTTACTCCTCTGCCCCCCTCACTGACCTAATCAAGAAAACTACTCCCTGGAGGTGGACCGCCAGAGAGGAAGAGTGTATCTAGGAGTTGAAGAAGAAGATTGCCTCCTCGGAATGCCTGGGAGTGCCCCGCCCTGAGGGCGAGATAGTCCTGATCACTGATGCCAGTGATGTAGGGGGGGGTGGTACGATCTACCAATGGCAGGAGCTCAACCCCGCTGAACTAACCCACTGCCATTATCGTACTAGTGGACTGAACCGTGATGGTTCGTTGAAACATGACTATCCTACCAGTGAGTGGCGACTGGTGCCACTGGGACACTGGAATTGGAAATGGAACCAAGCGTGTTCCAATTACAGCACCTATGACCAGGAACTCCTGGCCGGTATGTTGGTGCTTTCGTCACAATCACGACTCCTGGGATCTAACCCTATTGTCTGGCTGCGTGACCAGGAGCCTGTGAAGTCGTTTCAGAAGGGCCCACCACCAGAGAAAGCAAAGCTAAAACGGTGGTGGACTTACCTGAGCCAGTTCAGGCTGACAGTGCATCATATCCCCGGAATAAAGAATGAACTGTCTTACTATATATCGCGCAACAACTTCGATGCGCTTATAGTGATGCGGTAGCGGGTGGGTCTCCCCAGCGCGACCGCAGAAGTCTCCGCAGGCGCAAAAATGACCTCAGCAGAGGCGTAATCCCAGATTGGGAAATGGCGACTTTTATAGTTAATTTTATAGATTTTGGCAATAATTTAATCAATTTTCCTTCTGCGCCTCTCCAGAGACCATGTAGCCAGGACTAATCCTGCCATGCGGCAAAAATCCTGGAAAGATTAGTATAAAAAGTGGTCAAATGGACTCCCAAAGCGATCGAAATCGAGAAGATAACACAGTGACCGGAGTCATGGTTGAAGCCTGATTTTTGTGCTCTGTTGCATTTTCAGGGTCTTCAAGGGCCATCGCGGCGGGCCCCCACCGTACCGCTTCAAAATCCTTCCACAATACTGCCGCACGGCACGCAGCAGAGAACGGCCGCCAGCCGCTCACGAGGAGAACGGCCGCCAGCCGCTCACGAGGAGAACGGCCGCCAGCCGCTCACAAGGAGAACGGCCGCCAGCCACTCAAGAGGAGACGGCCGCTAGCCGTTCAAAAGGAGACGGCCAACAGCCGCTTAAGAGGAGACGGCCACCAGCCGTTGAGAAGGAGACAGCCGCCAGCTGCTCAAGTGGAGACGGCCGCCAGCCGTTGATAAGGAGACAGCCGCCAGCTGCTCAAGTGGAGACGGCCGCCAGCCGTTGAGAAGGAGACGGCCGCCCGCCGCTCAAGACAGGACAGCGTCAAGCCGTCTGCGCCAAGGAGGACGGCCATCAGCCGTTTGCGCTGGAGGAGTCAAAGGGCGGCCGTCAGCCGCCCGCAGTGAAGGAGTGAGAAGACGGTCAACAGCCCTTTGTCAAAAGAAGAGAGGCTACAATGAGCAGCTCATCGGACTGGGGACCAACCAGTTTAAAAGCAAACTCGCCGTGGAGTTCGGGCAGCAGCGAGCCTGAAGATCATCATGACATCAAGTTTCCCGACGGCACGAAATGGAGCTCAAGCAAGTCCTCAACCCCTGTCACGAGTGAACGATGGACAAAAGCCAAGACCCCAATGATGCCAGCCAGAGGGCAGGATGGGTGGTACCAACCGGCGTATCCAAGTCCAAGTGACCCGTGGCAGCAGCAAAGAGAAGAACTGCGTGCCACCAGAGGAATGCAGGAGCCCCGAACAAGGCAAGCGAATCTGCGGGAGAAGGAGAGACATGCAGCCATGGGTCCGCGGCAGCAAGTGCCCGCAGACTCACCAAGGCGGCAACTGGCCTTTGAGAGCGCCAGACACCAGGGTCAGCGAAGAGCGGCACACCAACCGCAACTCAGGCAAAGGACCGTAAGGGGATCCACAGCCGGGCAGCAACGAGGCTACCGACCTCACCATGGTGACGGGCGCCAAGATGGTACCAGGAGTGCGTCGTGGAGGAGTCACTCGAACCAGCAGCATGATCCTTTGACAGCACGAGCGGCACCGAATGAACAGGCAGCGCAGCCAATGGAAGAGCGAATCAAGAGACTAGAGGAGTTGGTCCTCCTTCGAGTGCCCGCACTGGAGGCGGAGGTAGAACGCCTGAAGGGCGTCCTCAAGCTTCAAACGGAACAAACGGGAGGACCAACGACATGGGCATCCAAGCAACAGATGACCATGAGCAGTCAAACGCCTAGTTCGAGCAGTCGCCCATGGCGGCGTTAAGCCGTAATGACACCTCTTAAAGGGGGTATCGGAAGAGCAGGACGAACCTGCGTAATTATTATATTTTATTTGAGTGCTCGCAGTTTTTTTTCTTTGGTGGAGCACCACTAGCTGGGCGCAGTCTTGGCAAGCTCCACCAACCGGGTATATATGTGGGACTTAAAACCCATGTATATATGGGGCAGCTCAGCCCCTGACACACGCACCCGCACTTGTACAGTACAGTGCACGGTGCCTGGGTAAGGCACGAACTGACACAGCACCATGGATTTGATGCTGGGTTATAGTGCTGTGTGCGTGCCTGTCCTGTTGCTTGGTTTTTGAAAGCATGGAGGTTTTCGGGAAACTGAAAGCTTTTGCCAGGTTTTCAAAACAAACGGGGCAGGCCACCCAAGGCCTTTTTTTTTTCCTAGTGTGTAAAAGTAGGCAGATTTCTGCCTGAGGGTAGTATTGGTGCTCCCCACCGGACACCTAGGGCAGGGCCACCCCTGGGACTTGTTTTTCCCCCTCGGGGATAAGCAAACTTTTTTGTATTCCATAAAGGAGGGTCACCCAGCGGAGACTTCCTCCAGGGCACTCCAGTGCGGAGTTGCAAGCCTCCTAGAGGGTTGCAACTCTTTTAAGGAGAGGGGTGATGCGGTAGCGGGTGGGTCTCCCAAGCGCGACCGCAGAAGTCTCTGCAGGCGCAAAAACGACCTCAGCAGAGGCGTAATCCCAGATTGGGAAATAGCGACTTTTATAGTTAATTTTATAGATTTTCGCAATAATTTAATCAATTTTCCTTCTGCGCCTCTCCAGAGACCATGTAACCAGGACTAATCCTGCCATGCGGCAACAATCCTGGAAAGATTAGTATAAAAAGTGGTCAAATGGACTCCCAAAGCGATCGAAATCGAGAAGATAACACAGTGACCGGAGTCATGGTTGAAGCCTGATTTTTGTGCTCTGTTGCATTTTCAGGGTCTTCAAGGGCCAGCGCGGCGGGCCCCCACCCTACCGCTTCAAAATCTTTCCACAATACTGCCGCACGGCACGCAGCAGAGAACGGCCGCCAGCCGCTCACGAGGAGAACGGCCGCCAGCCGCTCACGAGGAGAACGGCCGCCAGCCGCTCACGAGGAGAACGGCCGCCAGCCACTCAAGAGGAGACGGCCGCTAGCCGTTCAAAAGGAGACGGCCAACAGCCGCTTAAGAGGAGACGGCCACCAGCCGTTGAGAAGGAGACAGCCGCCAGCTGCTCAAGTGGAGACGGCCGCCAGCCGTTGATAAGGAGACAGCCGCCAGCTGCTCAAGTGGAGACGGCCGCCAGCCGTTGAGAAGGAGACGGCCGCCCGCCGCTCAAGACAAGACAGCGTCAAGCCGTCTGCGCCAAGGAGGACGGCCATCAGCCGTTTGCGCCTGAGGAGTCAAAGGGCGGCCGTCAGCCGCCCGCAGTGAAGGAGTGAGAAGACGGTCAACAGCCCTTTGTCAAAAGAAGAGAGGCTACAATGAGCAGCTCATCGGACTGGGGACCAACCAGTTTAAAAGCAAACTCGCCGTGGAGTTCGGGCAGCAGCGAGCCTGAAGATCATCATGACATCAAGTTTCCCGACGGCACGAAATGGAGCTCAAGCAAGTCCTCAACGCCTGTCACGAGTGAACGATGGACAAAAGCCAAGACCCCAATGATGCCAGCCAGAGGGCAGGATGGGTGGTACCAACCGGCGTATCCAAGTCCAAGTGACCCGTGGCAGCAGCAAAGAGAAGAACTGCGTGCCACCAGAGGAATGCAGGAGCCCCGAACAAGGCAAGCGAATCTGCGGGAGAAGGAGAGACATGCAGCCATGGGTCCGCGGCAGCAAGTGCCCGCAGACTCACCAAGGCGGCAACTGGCCTTTGAGAGCGCCAGACACCAGGGTCAGCGAAGAGCGGCACACCAACCGCAACTCAAGCAAAGGACCGTAAGGGGATCCACAGCCGGGCAGCAACGAGGCTACCGACCTCACCATGGTGACGGGCGCCAAGATGGTACCAGGAGTGCGTCGTGGAGGAGTCACTCGAACCAGCAGCATGATCCTTTGACAGCACGAGCGGCACCGAATGAACAGGCAGCGCAGCCAATGGAAGAGCGAATCAAGAGACTAGAGGAGTTGGTCCTCCTTCGAGTGCCCGCACTGGAGGCGGAGGTAGAACGCCTGAAGGGCGTCCTCAAGCTTCAAACGGAACAAACGGGAGGACCAACGACATGGGCATCCAAGCAACAGATGACCATGAGCAGTCAAACGCCTAGTTCGAGCAGTCGCCGATGGCGGCGTTAAGCCTTAATGACACCTCTTAAAGGGGGTATCGGATGAGCAGGACGAACCTGCGTAATCATTATATTTTATTTGAGTGCTCGCAGTTTTTTTTCTTTGGTGGAGCACCACTAGCTGGGCGCAGTCTTGGCAAGCTCCACCAACCGGGTATATATGTGGGACTTAAAACCCATGTATATATGGGGCAGCTCAGCCCCTGACACACGCACCCGCACTTGTACAGTACAGTGCACGGTGCCTGGGTAAGGCACGAACTGACACAGCACCATGGATTTGATGCTGGGTTATAGTGCTGTGTGCGTGCCTGTCCTGTTGCTTGGTTTTTGAAAGCATGGAGGTTTTCGGGAAACTGAAAGCTTTTGCCAGGTTTTCAAAACAAACGGGGCAGGCCACCCAAGGCCTTTTTTTTTTCCTAGTGTGTAAAAGTAGGCAGATTTCTGCCTGAGGGTAGTATTGGTGCTCCCCACCGGACACCTAGGGCAGGGCCACCCCTGGGACTTGTTTTTCCCCCTCGGGGATAAGCAAACTTTTTTGTATTCCATAAAGGAGGGTCACCCAGCGGAGACTTCCTCCAGGGCACTCCAGTGCGGAGTTGCAAGCCTCCTAGAGGGTTGCAACTCTTTTAAGGAGAGGGGTGATGCGGTAGCGGGTGGGTCTCCCAAGCGCGACCGCAGAAGTCTCTGCAGGCGCAAAAATGACCTCAGCAGAGGCGTAATCCCAGATTGGGAAATAGCGACTTTTATAGTTAATTTTGTAGATTTTCGCAATAATTTAATCAATTTTCCTTCTGCGCCTCTCCAGAGACCATGTAACCAGGACTAATCCTGCCATGCGGCAACAATCCTGGAAAGATTAGTATAAAAAGTGGTCAAATGGACTCCCAAAGCGATCGAAATCGAGAAGATAACACCGTGACCGGAGTCATGGTTGAAGCCTGATTTTTGTGCTCTGTTGCATTTTCAGGGTCTTCAAGGGCCAGCGCGGCGGGCCCCCACCCTACCGCTTCAATAAGTGAGAGCTCTGAGGCGCTCGCCAGAGAGGCTTTTCAGCGTATGGATGTCCAGCTTGACCTGTCCATGCGCACTGCTGGAATCCTGGAGGGTTGGAGTCTAACCGACTATCAGTCAGAGTACAAAGAAATTCTCCAAACCCTCAGCACTGGTCTTGAACCCCGTGTCATTGACGGGCACCAGTGGTATAAAAACAATCAGTACCTCTTCTACGAGGACCATATTGTGGTGCCTGAGGCACGACTGGATGGGTGCCTACAGTGGTCCCATCTCAGTTCTGGTCACACTGGTGCTAATCGCTCAGTGGACTTCTTCCGTGAGTGTTTCTACTCTAGTCTAACCCTGACTGAACTGAGGTCGCGTATGCAGACCATTGTGGATGCTTGTGGCTGTCATGCCAGCAAGCAGAGCGACAGTAGGGATAGGGGCCTGATCTCCAGCTTACCCATACCCTATTGTGCTAACTCTCTTCTCTACGTGGATTTCATCCACGGCCTACCACGCTTCGGCGGCTATGATAGTTGCCTAGTGGTCACCTGTGGCCTATCTCGCTTCACCCGTGTGTTCCCTTGCAATAAGAAAATCACAGGTGAGCAGACTGTGAAAATGTTGGTCGAACAATGGTTCGAACCCTTTGTAGCACCTAAACAGGTGCACTCTGATGAGGATGTACGCATCCGCAGTGACACTGGGTGGTACAAATGAGTGCTAAATGCCCTCAACGTGGAGGTAACCACAGGTGTGCCCTATACCCACACGTCTAACCCTCTTCGTGAGAGACAGAACCGTGTGGTGGAGCAAAACTTAAGAATCCTGATGAAACAGGAGCGTACCAAGGACTGGGTACGCCTAGTGCCCTGGGCAGTGCTGACCATGAACTCACAGCGGAGCTCCTCTACGGGTTTCACCCCCCACGAACTGTTCCATGGAGGACGACCTGCTTGGTTCTTCAAAACCCCCTTTCCTAAGGACTTCAAGAGCCCTGTGGGAGATTGGCGGGAACACAAGCAGTCTCTGGCTAACCAGGCTGGCACTAACCTGAGGCACATTCGTGACCGTGAACTGAGCCGACGGAACCGCCTACGGCGACCTGCCAGCTTCAATGTTGGTGACCTTGTTTTGGTACACCATCCACGCCTACCCTGCTGGCCACGTAACTGCCTACAGGACCCTTATTTTGGACCCTATCGTATCATCAGGATAGATGGATCCAGGATCCATGTCAGGTGCAGTCAACGTCTAGGTGGTGAACTGCTGTGTGCACCTAAACAGTTGAGGCACTATCACTCCCCTGACAATTTGTCTTGGGATGAGTGGCGCCTCAGCGACAGTGAGGTGGAGCGTATAGACCTAGAGAACGCTGCCAGTCCAGAGGAGGCAGACGAACTCGAAGAGATGACTGCCGATGAGATGGCAGTCGATCGTTACTACGTGGTTGCAGGTATTGCTCGCCATGAGTATAAACAGGGCTGGAAATTCCTAACCCTGTGGGATGGCTATGGGTTAATTGAGGCGACCTGGGAACCTATGTCAGCCTTCACACAACCAGACGGGAGTATCAACCCCATCTTCCGCACCTAGCTCGTTGAGAACAACGAGGGGCAGCTCCTAACCCGTGCTGAGACTATGTCCCAGCGTAAAAAGCAAAACTAATTTCCCTGTGTCAGTCTACTGACAGGTGCAGTTAGCACTCTTCTGCAGACGTGCCTGTGTATGGGTGTAAGAGCAGTTGTCACAGTTGCCCCGCATTGCATCGCAGGACAGGACCATTAGCCCCCCGTGACAACCACTCCCTGGCCGAAGGCCATTGGTTTTTCACAGACTACTGCTTACTGAGCACTGCACTGACCCTGTCTGTGCCCTGCAGACCCATGCCTATGGTTTCCAGCGTGGGCCAGGTGGCCGCTTATCAGGATTGCAGCCACCCAGCGAGTGTATGCCTTGTTGACCATGCGTTGCATGGTGACTGCCCTGATGTAATGACCTTGGGGAGCCAACGAAGAACGGTGGCTTACTACACCAGGGGGGAATGACAAGCAAGGTGTTATGAGGCAAGGTGTGTCTTCCCTCCTTGGGGACAAGCGAGCCCACAGGTAGGACCCCTGACTGGTCCAGACCCATGGGGTTCTACCCTTCCTTACAGGGTTTACCATACCCCTATGTGTGCTACGTATGTCTGTGTGTGTCTCACTTCTCTCCCCGGCGTGGCTCCCGGAGACCGGGCTTCGCTGACGTCGGACCGAAGGTCCTAATCAGGTACTGTTACCACTCCTATGGCGCCCAATTTCTGTGCTGGCGCCTATCCTTGGGGGAAGACGGCAAAAGCCCTACCTACTAGAGGGGAGGGGTGGCCAAGTGTGCTAAGGGCATACAAAACGCCCATTTTTGCTAAGGGGCAAAAGCTAACGCACTCCCCTGCCCACGAGTAAAAGCACGCGGGACAGGAGACACCACTACACTACACTCACTAACGCCAGCACCGGCCTTCGAAGGCAGGGTGAGCACTCATCACCTGCACTCAACTCCTGCGAGGCCTGCTGACCCTAACCCCTACACACGCTACTTGGTGTTGCTGTCAATGGAGTCTCGGGTCCTAATGACCCCCCTGTGAAGAAGACAAGAGAACACAGCGCTGCTAAGCAACTGTGGCCTAGCAGGGACGTCACAACACGTTTCCCTGCTAGGGCTTGGAAGGAAGGGGTGCTCTTGTTGCGTGCACAGCGCGGATGTCGATAGAGTCGAACTGCCCACACCACTCCTGGCTGAGGCGCAGTCAATCGATTGTGTGATCAGCGCCCCTGTTTAGCTGGGGCAGAAAAATGGGATAACCGCCAAAGGCAGCTGCTGCGTGCACCAATCACCCTGAACCTCTCCCACCTGTACAACAGAGGCCAATGAAGAAGTGATGGCGGCTGAGGAACCAAGCCACACTCCACGTATTATACGCTTCTCAGTGTGACCTATAATACACTGTCCTCAAACACACCCTGTCAAGCAAGCAAGCGTTAAGAGACTCCTCAGGTTCTCTCAAAGAACGTACCGAGGAGCCCCTAGGTAACCTAAACAAGGTTTACCCTGCGCATTTCGCGTGGCCTACCCTTTAATGCATCGTGTGCACGCATGTAGGGAAGGGAGGCGGAGCCATAACCACTGACTCAACCAGGAGGTGAGCTCTCCCTGGGCTAACCCACCTTACTCACCATGCATCGTGTGAATGCCGAAGTGAAGCGAACGCAAAACAACCCTATTGCGAGTTATAAACAAGCCTAAGCGTTTTAAGCAACCCTACTTTAACGCTACGGCTACACACAAACAAACACTTTCTTTTCTTGCCTGTGAAGAGAGAACAAGGATGAATTGGGGTACAGGGAAAGCGTCACAGCGAGTGAATGCCTCAATTAGGCACATGCATCGCGAGCACCGCGCATATTCTAACCCTACGTGCGCGCTGCGCGCTCCATTCGCATCGCATACCTTTCATTCCTGTTTTGACCTGTGCAGAGCAAAGGAGATGAGCGCCCGAACCCCCAACGAACACAGCGTTGACAACCCTAACGTTTCCACGAAGCAACCAACACGAACGCAATGCATGCGTCTGAGATGACACTGGCATACCTGAGAGGTGGGTTGTCCACCTGCTCTGTGGTGTGGGTTCAGTTTGAATACTTTTCCCTAAAGTTTATGAAAATTTTGATGCAACTGTGCAAAAATTTTCTTTAGAACTTTAAAAACTACGGCGCATACCTTCTTTTTCAAAAGCCGTTTACGCTTGCGCAACCTTGTTTTTGAAGTCCGCTTCCTTTGCGCTTGTCTGCAACTTTGTGTTTGGTGTAAAAATGACCATTTCTCGCGTGATTTCGTCAATTTTTAGCGATTTGACTTGTTAAATCGCTACCCCTTTCGCTAAACCGCAAGAATCACTCCCTGTTGGTTACATTTTCTATTTTTTTGAGCTCCTGGAGATTTGTGTCCTCCATTGGGAGTATTGCTCCGCCCTGGCCCTTGGTCAGGACGTTTACTAAAACGCTGTTTATACAGCGATCGCCGTCCGCATCAGAGCGGTCGACTGTACCCTAGTGGGCAAGCACATGTGCTCTAGGGAGGGAGTCCTGGGTTCAAACCCCACTACCCCCAAATTTTTAGCAAACGTTTTCGTCGCACGCCGGCGACTTTTGAGGAATGCCCCATCGAAGGGACATCATTCACGGTACATTACACTGTTTGTTGAGGGTACCTACAGTGTAATAGGCTTCTATGAACTGATGAAGATGTTTTTGGTAAGTTTAAGGCATTTTCTGAGGTAATTTTGGGAATATTTGAGCCTTTTTCCTTGGTCCTACTAGCTTAGCTAACTAGTACTCCAGGGGGGAGTAAGAAAAAGTCACTGCCATGTCTTTCTTGGAGGGCTTGATCCAGGCCAAGCCCCCCTTAAAACCCTTTTGTTGATGCTAAGACTAACTTAAGTATTTTTATCTCTCTTTTGAAGCCTTAAGTACACTTTCTCAGAGTAACTAGGGTTGTAACCCTAGCCCCCCCATGAAGTTCACCCCTACCACTCAACTGAGCGGAGGTACCTTCCTTCATGGAGGATATACCGAAATAAAATAGACATTTCATGCTTTAGGCCTTGGAGGTTAAGCCTAGTGGTCTCCCACCCAAAGACCCCTATACTCAATTGTTTCTACCACTTATTGTGGTTCTACTTTTTAAGGTTTGAGGTTTGAGGTTTGATTTTGCGGGTACTAGACACCTTTCGGCCCCGGGGGGCCACCTGGTCGGGCCAGGTGATACCCTCCCCAGGCGGGTCCTAGTGGGGGGCCCTCCAAGACGCACCTCCTGCCTGGTGGCGGAGTCCCCCGGGTTCACAGGGCTCGGAGCCCCGTCCTTCCCTGGCTTCCCCGTTTCGCCACTCCACCGTCAGTGCATCAATTCACAGCCGTGGCTGCGGGCGCTTACCCACCGCGTCGCCCCCCTAATGCGTGGTCGCCCGGGGCGCCGGCGCCGCCGGGCCCGTGCTACTGGCTTGTCGCCAGTGGGACCCCCTTGGGCTGGCGCGGAGGCTGCCTAGCCTAGGGGTTGGGGCGTGGCGCAGTGCGCCACTACTGCCTTGCCGGGTGCAGTGCCCCGTCCGTGTGTGCGCGGCGCTCGCGGCCGGTTCGGGGGGTTCGGGCCGGTACCTGATGTTGTGTCTCTCCCGTTTCCCCCTTCCCGCCCCGCGTGTCCCGCGCTGCGTGTGGCGGGCCGTCCCGTCCGGGTGTTCCTTACCCTCGCTTGCTGGTACGCCATTCCACTCGGTCTGTGCTTTCCGCGTGCTCGGTCCGGTTGCCCTTCGGGTAGTCCCCGCGTGCCCTTTGCGTGTGTGTGCGCTCGCGCTCCCGCGGCGTCCGGTCCCCCCCCCCTGGGTGGTGTGGCGTGCGCACCTGGCGCGGTCCCTGCACTGGGCGCTGGTAGGGCCGTTCCACGTGGTCCGTGCCCCTCCGCGTGTCCTGCCCCGGTCCCTTGCTCCGTCTGGCGTGCTTGGGGGGGGGGCGGTCCGGTCCCGGTTCCCCCCTACTTGGCTTGGGGTTGTGGGGGTGGCGGAAGGGCGTCCCCGGGGGGGATGCCTTCCACTGTTGCGAGGGGCGTCTGGGGTCAGGCGCTCCCCCTCCTCTGACTGCTCGCCCACTGGGCGGGCTGTTGGGGTCCGCTATCCACGTGCTGTGGGCGCGGGCGTGTTGGTGTGGGGGCCCCACTCTGTCCCCTTGGCCTGCACGCCCTGTGGGGGCTGCGTGCCGCGGGGCGGGTCCGTGGCGTTCGTGCCTGGGGGGTGGGCTGGGGGGGGGGGGCGTGCGCCGTGCCCCCCGTTTGCGCGGCCGGGGGGGGGCTGTAGGGCGGGGGGTCGCTCTGCCTCGTTCCGTCCCTCTGCCTTCCCTGGGCAGGCAACAAAGCGGGTGTCACTGGCGTCGTTCTGTCCATGGGGGGCGTGGCCCCCCATACCATTCCGGTTCGTGCTCGTCCGCCTTCACTGGGCGCGATCTGTGCGGCGTCCTGGCGCGTTGGCGCGGGCTCGCTTGTTCTCCGCGGTTCCTGCCGGAGCCGGCGGCTGGGGCGGGGGGGCGGGCCGCGCTCCGGCTCCTCTCTCGGGCGGGGGGAGGGGGGACCATCCCCCCTGCCTTGGGGGGTGGGGGCTGGGGCCCCCACGGCTTGCGGGCCAGTGGGGGGGGTGGGGTGGGGGGGTCGCACCGCGGCCTCCCTGCTCCCCCTCTGGGTGGCGGCCCGCGGTTCCCCATCCTCGCCCCCCTCGTGTCGTCGGCGCACTCCCCTCCGGCGTGCGCGTGCGGCCGGGGTCGCGGGGCCGCCCCGGGGTGGGGGGGGATGAGGGGCGGCCCGTGGGCCGCTCCCCCGGGGGCCCCTGCAGACCTGAACCCCTCCTCCGCCCTCCCTGAGTGGGCTGTGGTCATGAGAGGGTCATGGGGGGCGCGGCCTCCATACTGTTCTGGTGCGCCGCCGTGCGCCGCCCCAAGGCTTGGTCTGCGCGTTGCTCCGGCGCGCTGGCGTGGGCTTGCCTGTTGGCCGCGACCCCCGCGAGAAGCAGGCGGCTGGGGGCGCTGGGGCCCGCGTTGTGCAGGTCCAGCCGCATCCCCCCCCCCCCGCGTCGCGGTTTCTTCTGGGGGAGGAGGAGCGCCCCCTCGGCTCCGGGGGGGCGGAGGGTCCCTCCCGTGGATCCCAAGCTGGGGGGGGAGCGGGCGGGGGGGGGGGGGGGGGGGGGTGGGGGGGCCGCCCCCCCGCCCCTTCGCTCCGTCGGGCGTCGGCCTGCCATCCGTGGTTTCCGGCGTGCCCCCCCGGGGTATACTCGTGCCGTGGGGGTTGCCGGGCGGCCGCGGGCGTCGGGCGCGGTCCGGTCGGCCGCCAACGGGTCAGTGCGGCGGGGGGGGGGGGGGCGGGGGGGGGGGGGGGGGGCCCGCCGTGGTTCACGCCCCCGTCTTCCCCGGGCCGGATTCTGAAGGGGCCGCTCCGTTTGCGCCGTCCTGGGCGCTGCCGGTCCGCCGTCGGCCGGCAGCGGGCAGGGCGTGCGGGCGCGTGCCTTGGCCGTGGTGCCCCCTCACCCCGGGTGCAGCGGCCTCTTCGGGGGGGGTGCGGGGCCGCCGTTTCTTCGGTCTGCCTCCGTCCGCTCTTGGGCCTGAGGGGGGGGGGGGGGGGGTGGGGGGGGCCCTCTGGTCCCCTGGCGCCGCCCCCTGACGGCTGAGGGGGGGCGGCATGGCGGTCCCCGCCCCAGGGGCCAGCCATCGGCCGGGGGGCCGCAACCTTCCCCCACCCCCCTCTACCTAGAGTCGGACCCTCGTGCAGGCCCTCGCTGGGGCCCCTCGTCCCCCCCGCCGTCGTCGCGCGGCGCCGGCCGGCCGGGGGCGGCCGTGAGGGTTAGCGGTCAGCGGTTAGCGGGCTGCGGGGCAGTAGGTTCCCCCCCGCGCTCGCTGTCTCCGCCCTCCCCCCCGCGGGAGGTGGCGCGCGCTCCTTCATCACGCCGTACAGTGGGGGGGGCGTGGGTCGAGGGCCCTGCTCCCCCCCCCACTTTCTCGCGTCCGCCGTCTGGGCCGTCACCTGCGCCGCCGCTTGTGTGGGGGCTGGGGCTGTGGCGGCGGCGGGTTGCGACGATGGTAGCGCCAGTGGGCGAGGGCGCTGCGCAAGGCCCGGGGGAGCCAGTTGTTGGCGTCCGCATCCGTGATGCGGAGTACCGCTCCCCCCCGCTTCTAGGAAGCCCGGCCACGTCAGCCCCCTGTCGGGCCACGCCGCCCGGATCACTGACCTGAGGACCCTCTCATGGTCCTCTGGGGCTGACCACCCCCCCGGGGGTACTTCTCGGTTTCCTCCGTCCCTCCGGAGGAGCACGGCATCGAAGGGCCGGTTCCTCAACTCCCTGGTGGTCCCCTGGTTGGCCCAGCATAACCACCCCTACACCTCCCCGCCCAGGGGGAGGGCCTCATCCCCCAGAGGGTCCGGGACCGTGCCCCAGTCCCAGTCCCAGGGCCGGGCCCCCTCTGCCCCTCAAGCCGGCTCCCCGTGCTGCCCCTGTGCAGGCGGCGTCGATGCCGCGCCCCGCCCCCCCCCCCCGCGCCAAGGCCATCTGCGCCGGCTCCGCTCTCGGCGCGGGGGGGGCTGGCTGGTGCCGGGGTCGTGGGGCCTGGGGGGGGATGAGCTCGCCGGCGCCGGGGTCGATGTTGTAGAGGTGATGGTGGTGGTGGTGGTGGTGGTGGGTGTGGTGCGCCGGCATCTGATGGATGCCGGGGGGGATGCACCTCACCGGCTGCACGTCCGGTTGCGGGGGCGCCCCGCCCCCCGCCCCCCTCCCTTCGGCCCGCCCTCCCACCCGGGCTCCCATGCCCCGTCCCGCCTGTCCCTTGGGGCCCGTGGCGCCCTTGCCCTTGCCCTTGGGACCCCTTCTGGCCCCCTGCCCGTGCCGTGGGTCCCGCCCCCTGTCACCCACGCCCTGGCCTGCCCGCTCGCCCACCGTCCCTTGCCCCGCTCCCTGCACCTGGGCGCCCTGCCCCCGCCCCTGCGCGCCCTTCCCGTGCCCTGGACCCTTCCCGGCCCCCTGCCCTGAGTCGCGCCGTCCGCTGCCCGCTCTCTGTCCCCCTCCGCTGCTGCGCCCTTTCGCCCTGCCGCGCGTGCCCTGGCCCGCTCCTTGCGCGCTCTCCTGGGCACTTCCCCTGTCGCCTCCTGTCCCCCGCTCCGCGCCCCCGTGGCTGGCACGCAGCTCTGCCTGCGCGCCGTCCCCTCCTTCCTGGATCACGCGCCGGGCGTCCCGCTGTCTTTGCAGCTGCAGCAGCGTGACGCCCGGCGGCCAGCGCTCGGGCGCCGGGGGGCGGACGTGCCGCGTCCGCCCCGGGCGGAAGGGCTTGGGGGGGAACGGCTTGGGGGGGCTGGTGTGGGTGTGGGTTGGGTTGGCGTGGGCGCGGTACTTCGCGCTCTCCCTGCCCACTGCTGCTGCTGCGGCGGCCGCTGGCGAGGCGCCCGTGGCCCGTGCGGGGTTCTTCCCCCGCTTTCGCGGCGTGCTGCGGGCCGCGGCGTGGCCCGCCGAGGCGGTGGCGCGGCTCGCCGGGGCCGCGGTGGCAACCCCTCGCGCGCCCTCCCCGCTCCCCTGTGCGGCTGCGGCAGCCCTCGGCGATGTGCCCGGTTCCTGCGCCGGGGCTGCCCCCCGTGTCGGCGGCGTGCCGGGGGCCGCGGTCGGGGCCGCGGCGTGGCTCACTGGGGCTGCGGTCTCCGCTCCCCGCGCGTCTGGGGCCCCCTCCCGGGGCGGGGCGGCAGGGCTTGCTGCTTGGGCGGCGGGGGCGGTCACCTTGGCTGCCTCAGTCTCCTGGGTCGGCGGCGGCGGCCTGACCAGCACCGCCGCCTCCGCCAGCCTCCGCTCCGCGGGGGTCTCCCCCGTCCACTCCGGGGAGACGGGGGAGCGGGAGCGGGACCGGCGGTGGTGGCGGTCGTCCTGCTGGGGGGAGCCATCGAAGTCTGCCATCACTGTTATCCTGGTAGGCATGCGTGGTGGCACGTGCGCTCTTCCCACTACCTCCTGGTGCATCAGTGCCCTGCCGTGGGCAGTGCCGTGCGGTGCTCTGCGGGGGGGAGGGGGGGAGGGGGTGGGGGGCCGGCTGTGGCGTCAGCCCCGCACGGGCGGGGGCCGGCGGCCATCCATCAGCATTGGGAGGGGAGGCGGGGGAGCCACGCGGCCCACGCGTCGCGCCACAGCTCCCAGTCTGGGGCAGGGCTCAGGGCCCTGGGCCCCCGGGGGTCGTCGGGTGGTGCCGGGGGGAGCCGCACTAGGTGGACCCCCGTATCGGCGGTGACCTCCTGTGTTCGCAGGAAGGTGTGTACCCCGTCCCGCGCCGCGGGCGCCGGGAGGGGGGGGCGGGGTACGGGTGCTGCCCCATAGAGGTTGGTGGGGGTGATCCCCAGGACCCGTTCCGGGTCCCCGCGGGTCGCGACGACGAGGAGGAGCAGCGGGGTGCCAGGGCACTCTTGCCAGAGGACCTGCCCCCTGTGGTGGGCACCCCATGTTCTGGAGAGGGGGGGGGGAAGGTCCGGGTTGGCCCAGCCGCGGGGCGCGTGCGTCGCCGGCGGGAGGCTGGGGCACCAGGTGGGCTCCCTGGGGAACGCCTCGCTTACGATGGCGTACGGGGGGGTCCGCCTGGTGCCGTCGTACACCGGGTTGGTCGGCCGGGGGCGGGCGGGCGCCTCGTCCGCGCCTTCCATGAACACGGTGATTTCGCCGACCTCCAGGTCCTCATCCGGTGGGTGTAGAAGGTGGAGCGCCGCATCCAGCTTGGACACTCCCCCAGGGTAAGTTGCCCGCGCCTGGTTCAGGTACGGGGCCGCATCCCCGGGGTAGCGCGTCCTGAGGGCGTGCAGCAGGGCTGGGGCGCTGCTGCGGAGGGACATGGCGGACCCCGCTGCCGTCAGCCGCAGGGTATCCCCCATGGACAGGGGCCGGCCTGACCAGTTGGACTCGTGCCACTCCATCCAGTGCCCCCAAAGGGCCGCCTCCGGGCTGATGAGCCCTGGCTGGATGGCGTTCACGATCCGGTGCATCGCCGGGAGCAGCGTAGGGGCCCCTGCTCCGTTCAGGGCGCGGACGGCCGGGAGGGCGGTCTGGTTGACGAAAGCCCTCGCACTGCCCGTCAGGTCACGCCGTGCGGCAGCGTGCGCCTCGTGCGCCTCCGCCACCGCCTCCGCCACCAGGCCCCGGACGGTCGCCTCCTGCGCTTTGCGGCGGGCCCTGGCGTGTCCCGGCCCATCCCCCCGTCGGCGTGGCATGGTACTGCGGGCTCTGCAAAGGGCGGCGGCGGGTGGGGGTCAGGGCGCGATCACGTGCGACAGGTGCGCAACGGATGTGGGGTCCCGCAGGTGCACGTGGATCCACAGAAGGGCAGCGCCCGCGGGGCTCGCGCGTTTGTGCGAGGGGGCGTGTGCCCCCTCGATGCGCCGGTGCAGGTCCTCCTCCTCTGTGCGCCTGCGCGGGCCTGCGGGAGGTTCGGGCCAGGGGCACGCGGCCACCTGGGCGCACGGCGCGCACCTGTTGGCGCCTGTCGACGCTGCGGAGGACACCGTGTCACATTCCCCGCAGAGCCGGCAGGTGTGTGGGAGGTGGGAGGGCGGCGACCAAGGGTCGAGATGGCGGAGCCAGAGGTCGTCCCACCTCTGTCGGAGGGGGGCCCGGATCTCCAGCAGGCGGGCGCGGACGCGGCGCCGGTAGTCCCTGCCGAGCATCTTCCGCTGGACCTCCCGCCACGTGTCGTCGGGGAGAATCCTGTGGTCCTGGAAGGCGGCGATGAGGTTGTCCCAGGCCGGGCGGGGGTGCCCCTGGGGGGGGGTTGCCATGTACACGTGCCGCCCGGTGAGGTGGGGCGTCAGCGCATCCCATTGGCATCCGTTCGCGGCGTCCCGCTGGAGGAGGGCCAGTAGGGTGCCGTCCGCGACTGCCTTCCATCCCACTCGCAGCCCTTCGCAGCCGTCCAGCTCCTGGCGCAGCGCGGCTGCAATGTCGGTGGGGAGCATGAGGAGCAAGGGCCCCTGGGTGTCGCCCAGCCGGGACAGGGCGTCGTCGTATACCGGCCCCTCAGCTTTGAAGTGCGCCACGGCGAGCTGGGCAGCCCCGTCCTCTGGGGGGTGCCATCGGACGGTGGCCGCGGCGTGTCCCCATTTGCGTATCTCCGTAGCCCGGAGTACGTTGGCGGCGTGAAGGATGATGCGGGGGGGGGACGGGTGTCATGACGAGTGAGGACACGTCCCCAGTTCATCCTGTTTGCGGCCTCGGGGCCGCTTGCAGCCATTCCCCCGTCGCCGCGTCCCACGGGTGGTCAGGTCCCGCCCCGCGGATCACGGTGGGTCTCGGCCGGGTGTCCGGCCCCCATCCCTCGAGCGGGATGGCGGCGTATCGTTGCGCAGGGGTCTCCGGGGCGCGCGTGGCGGCGCACCACCGGCTCCACTCGCGCGCCCACTCCTCACCCACTATGCGTGCCTCCCACGCGGTCATGGAGCCGCGCCCGATGATCCACGGTGGGAAGAGGGCGTCTTGTAGGTGCTTCGAGAACCCCCCCGGCAGGTCCTGGTACGGGTGGGGGCCCTCTTGTGGCGGGCACTCCAGAGTGCATTCACGACACGGAGGGAGGCTACGAAGTCCTTGTCAGGGCGCAGGGGAGGGGGGGGTTGGTCGCCCTCCGCCACGGTGAGCCATCGGTGTGCCCGGGCCGCCGCGCTTAGGGGCTCGCGGAGGATTTGCTCCTGCCGGTGGTTGCGAAGCTCCCATGCGAAGTCCCCCAGCCGGAGCATGCGGTGGAGGAAATCGTCCACAGAGGTCCCTCCCGGCGGGTCGTAGCGGGCTATGGAGCGGAGCTGCGCCTCCGCGTCCTCGGGCACCAGTCCGGAGCAGAAGACTTCCGTCCATGTGGCGCCTGCGGAGCGCCACGAGGCCACCCACAGGGCTTTGTCCCCGGCTGGGAGGTGGCGGGCCGCCTCGTGTACCGCCTGGCGGTAGTGGGGCCAGAGGATCCGTGAGTGGGCGCACCCCACGTGCATGTGCACCGGGGTCTCCTCCGGGCCGCCGCATAGGAGGCACGGTTGTTGGAGGACGGCGACGCCGGAGAGCCGCTCCTTACGGACGCGGAGCCTGCGCTGCACCGGCGTGTGGCCGTCTCGGGCCCGCAGTGCCTGGCGGTTGGTGGCCGTCGCGGTGAGGTCCTGGGCGTGGACATAGGCTGTGGCGTGGGCCGCGCCCAAAGGTGTGTGTCCTCGGTGCGTCAGCGCATGGTCCGTCTGCACCCGCTGCGTGACCTCGCCGAGCGCCCGCATCGTGGGGCGCCGTAGATCGAGGTGGCCGTCACGGCCGGCGACAATGAGTTGGGCGTGGCCAGGGTCCGGGGGCGTGTTCTGCAGGACGGTGTCCTGGGACGCCCCCCAGTCCGCCTTGTGCAGTAGGGCATCACTGGGGTGCGAGGTGGCTCGGACGTACCAGAACGGGTGCCCGGCGTGTTGCCCTCGCGCACGCAGGCCGTCCCGGAGCCACCGTAGGGGCATCTGGTTGACCACCTTCGCCGCGCCCACGGGGACCCCCGTGGTCCGCTCGCGATCTGCATGCCGCAGGAGGTGGAGGATGACTTCGGCGTCCACCGTGTGGACCCATGGTCGGTGGGCACCGTATTGTAGGGGGAGGGAGGCGGCCACCCTCTCCCCGTCGGGCACCGTGCCCGAGATGGCCACCGCCCTCGTGCGGGTGAAGTCGGCGGCGAGAGCGACGCTGGTGGCCTGTTTGCAGAGTCCGCCCCCGGACGCGTCGGAAGAGGTGTGGCCCCAGGCCTCCGGGATCCAGTAGTACCCGGTGGGGCTGAGCCACCCCGCGTTGAGGTCGGTGGATTGCCACTGGACGTTGGGGTGGCTAAAGAAGGTCCCTACCAGGACCGGCCCCCGCTGTGCTCCTTCCGCCTGTCACCCCTGCTGACTTGCTCCTGATCAACGATTGCATTTATCAAAATCCAGGGTCCAAAACCAAAAATATAGAAAATCCAATCCTCCTTCAACCCTGAACAGCAATCAGATCCCACAAATACAGCAATAACCCGATCCTCAATCCAATCCACACTGCGGGCTTCCGTTCAGCACACCGGTCGTCCCACGGTGGCGGGCATGTACAAGAATTGCACCAAAGAGGAAAGCCCTGAGATTGGCATATGAACAAAAATAAAGCAAAGTTGGGGAAAGAGGTAAACATACACAGACTCAGCCATAGACCCCTCATTCCCTGGACCCAAGACCTTCCCCTGACTCACCAACATGATGCCCTGAACCCAGTCAAATAAGATGGCTAAATGCCATGTGTCAAAAGTCACTACATAAACCCCAAAAATGTGTTCACTCCCAAGCCTCTAAGTCCTAGCCCAATAGGGGAGGTGGCGTGTCATGGCATAGAGTAGCACTCAGGACCGTGCCCTACCCTGACATAACCTTGGTTGGACTTGGAGTCAAATGGGCTTGGAGATATGCCCCATGAGGTTGGACTCATAACATGCCAAAAACTGCCAATTCACACCATATTGGCCATATATCAAATATATGCTCAAAATTGAAGTTACCACTTATCCGAAGGCTCAAAGCATGCATGGAATCGAAGTCTAATATTCATGGAGGATAGAGACCAAAGGTCAATGCCCATGTACATCCCCACTTTACCCTCGAGATCCCTTCGGATATGGGCGCCACGCAGTGCCCAAGTCAGCCCATGATCTTGAGACCAATTCTTGTAATCCTTCGTGCGCCAAGCCAAATGGAGTACGCGATCCGGCATATGGTGGTGTTCAACTCCAAAGCATATGCCAACATGTGAACAACATACCACGGTTCGACTCCCCATAGGCTTCTAGCTGTTTGCCGACCAGGTAAGTACACAAAACGCAAAAATGAGCAAAAATTGAGGTCAAAAACATGAAAATATGTCCAAACACAAAGTTGTCGTGATAGTATATCTCTATGCTCACCCATGATATCCGCGCATGGTTCAATATACAAATGATTGGAACCATTTGCGAACAGTTCCCCCACTTGGATCCCCAATCGGGCGCATGGAGATACCTTCGCCACTCATATGTACATGCCCCATGAAAATGGGAGTGCACTCATGGATCTCTTTGCCAAACATACCATGAGCAATACATACGCGGTAGACTTAGTCTAGCGCTTTGAATTCCACAATTAGGACATGGGCAAAGCCCTTGTCACGTGTGGCTCCCCATCTCTTCGGCCACACGAAGATATATAACATGGGCGTGAGCATATCGATGCACATACCATGCATATAACACATACCCTCAAAAGGTGGCTCCCACCATGGTATGCCATGCCCCTCCATGGACATAACTTCACGTTAAAAATACGTGGGAACCCAAGAAAAGTATCTATGCAACCCCAACACTCATGCGGTACACTCGAAAGTCGCAATAAAACATTCGGTTGCACGGTACAAGAGTCATATATCACTTTCTACCCTCTTGACCATTATCCCTTGCTATACCGGGCATGTGTACACACCAAAGGCGTTTGACGCTTCCTAAATTAATTTGAGACCAAGGCAGTTCCAACCCAATTCTCTAAATTGAGACTACTCGCGGTGAGCCGGAGATATGACCTTTCAAAGTGGCCTCACGAATCAACTTTGTTTCACCTATATCTCCAAGCAAAACGAAGGGCATAACAAAAGGAAGGTTGATTCGTGATCGGGGAAAAATGTAAGACCACTCAGCATTCGTCATATCAAGTGCGGCGATGTCAAAGTCGAAAATCCGATTCTGAAAGTCTGAAAAAATCGGATTAAGTTTGCGAGTGTATAATATGAAAATAGCGGAAGCAACGAACCCTTTACTGATGAAATGTGACCCTTCATCTGAGTTTCCGCCAAAATATCTGTAAATAACAGTTAACCATTCGGTTACCGCAAAATCGCGAGCCAACTGACAGTCGCCGATACATTGACAATCAGAACAAAAAGCGGAAAAATTACGGAAACATTATGATAAAAAAACCCTGTTGATTCCTGATATTCTGATATATAAATCTGAGCTGGCGGCGCCTCGGTACTGAATATGGCCGCTCATAGCCGGAATGGCCAAACCTATCACACTATCACATCGGGTTAGCTGAGGTGCATGGGAGAGTATGATATCAGCCAATGGCGGCTTGCCGGCACATAGATACACACCCCAAGTGACCCCAAGATGGCCACGGGGGTCCGAACCAGCTCAGAGCGTTGTTACCGCTTGGAAGTCATTGAAGAGAGGACGGGAGGACCCCAATGGGCTCCAACCCCCCCCTCCATGTCCCAAGGACACATGGAGGCCCCACACACGTCGTAGGCGTCCCCCATGCCCCAAGGGAGGGGTGAGGACACTGAAAATCGGTGCCCTACGCCATATCCGGTCTCCTCTTGATCTACAACATGGACCAAGGGGATCAAAGATAGAGAAACATCGTCGGTCGACCTAAATAAGTATACCACAATGAAATATATATGTGGAGATCGAGTGAAGGGGGTATATGGCCAATCAAGGCCGAAAAATCCCCGGATGAACGCCCTCACCCGTCTCCCCAAGCACAGAAACAAACAAAATGCCAAGAGGGATCCATTACGGTGCTACAGCAGCCACCAAATGGACCAACACGTCCTTGACATCCAGAGAAATGTTCTTTTTCTTCAGGTAGTCCATCCAGACCGTGGCGTACCTCGGCACGAAACTGCTCCGAGGCTCCCACGAATCCCTCGATGCAGCGAATCCCTTCCAACGGACTTTAGAAAGCCTCCCCCCAGGCGTCCCCGGGTCCGGCTTGTCCGCCAGGATTTTCTCGGCGGTGAAGTCGTCGTCCTCACCCTCGTCGTCCGAGTCCAAATCGCCGGCCGTGAACTCGAAGGTGACGGGACGTCCGCTGGGGTCTGGGGCTCGGGGACGAAGCTGGGTGTGGTCGCGGTCCAGGATCTTGCTATCCCCCGAACAAACTGCGTACACATCCTGCCCGACCTTCCGCACGATTACCGCCGGCACATACCAGGACGCCTGCCGATGCCTGGACAGGACATCCTTGTGGTGCCGCTCCACCCACACGGTGTCTTGGAGAGCTGAAGCCGGTCCGGCTGCCCCACGACCGTCTTCGGCACAGACCTCGTAATGGTCAGCGGCGTGTTTAATATTTCTATTTTTTCTGTCTACTTTTTATATATGCTTTTGCATATTTTGTATTTTATTATTGTTTGCGACAGAGCGCGCTGGAGCGCTGGAGCGCTTGGAGACAGAGCGCGCTACAAAGCGCGAGACGCGGTCGGCAGATCAGCGATGTGACCGTCACCATTGACTACAGAGTTTAGGAAAATCACGGATTTATAGTATAAAAAGCCTATTGAACGCTGTAGTTATAATTATTGCGAATGCCCGCATTTATAAAGACGATGCTCGAATGTTGTAGAGTAGATCGTTCACGAAAGGGCCAGGTGCATGCCCTGTTCTTTGTATGTTACGTGTCTGCAGGTATGCGCCAGTGGTGAGGCCCGGCAAGGGTCTATGAATCTTTCGTACAATGGGTATGGATGAACCTCCGGCAGAAGGATGCAAAAGACGACATGAAACGCGTTGAGCGTGCATGCCACTGACGGGGTTCAGGTGTTGCTTGCAGGATTTTTGGACAAAATCAGCAAGGTTTTTCCGAAACAGCAGGGGGAGATCAACGGAAATGGTCCCCAAACACGAAGACCAGGAGAACCCAAGGGGCTAGGGCTCTGGCCCTGTTACAGAAAGATTCAGGAATGGTTTTGCAGGACGGCCCGACTGACAGATGGATTACGGGCGGACGGACGGACGGACAGACGGACGGACGGACGGGCGGACGGACGGACGGAGAGACAGACGGAGCCCGACGGACCGACGCCCACGGACCGATGGACCGATGCGCCGACGGACCGACCGACCGACCGATCGACCAAGAGACCGACCGACCGACCGACCGACCTCGTCATGGAGGCAAGTCCTGCACCCACCTTGCCCAGGCCACACCGCATGTCAGACGACGACGGTGACTTTCATTCTCCACTGCCCAGCTCAGATTCGCGTGCAACGAGTCCGTCATCGCGTACCGAGTGGGAGTCCAGCAGCGCTGCAACCACTGAGGAGGCGCGGAGCGACGGCAATCGAAGCCATGTGGAGTACGAACACCAGTCCGGTGACAGCGCAGCCGAAGGAGATCCCTGGTGGACGGATTTGGATGAAGCAACGCTGCAGGAGCTCTTCGAAACCAGTCCAAGGGAGTCCATGGAGTTTCGCGCGGCGAGTGAAGCAGGATCAACGAGCTCAGAGTCCGTTGAGGATGCAGCAGACGCCATGCAGCGACTATCCATGACGGTGCCGCTGTGGGCACCTAATGTTCAAATGCCCCAGATCCCAGAGGACCGGCGGCATACTCGTGATG